>CAJNDT010000280.1:609847-1317051 GCA_905221615.1 Symbiodinium sp. CCMP2592 | reverse complement strand
TAGTGGCGTCAAGGTCCGCCCCTTCGGTGGTGACCAAGCAGCGCTTGTTTTTCCTCAAGTGCATGTGCAGCCTGTCCGTGGTCCAGAACTCCGTTGCACAGACCTCACATCGTGTAGCCGTCGTTGCAGCTGCCGGTCTGGCAGCGATGTGGTGCACTTTTTTCTTATGCGCAGCTAACGCAGGTTTGCTGGAGAAACCTGCATTGCAAACTGTACCCCTAAGGGTCCGAGGACCCGATAATCATATACTCTTGAAATCGCTTCGGGAGGAGGGTCTTTCCAGGGTTATTCTGTATTCAGGACCTTTTTCGGAAAGGCCTCAAATATGCAATTCTAGGCTGTTTTTGCAGGGTCGTGGGTTATTAAGTGCACCCGCGCAGAGGCTGGGTGGGCTGCACCTTCGCGACTCTGCCCTTCCCAGGCTCAGGTACATGTGTTATACATCTGCAAGTAATAATATATGCATATTTACATATAGATGTGCGTGTATATGTAAAGTATGTTGCTACAACTAGATCAGACCGTTATGCATGGAGTTCTGAGCATCGGGTTCCTGCACATGGTGTAGAAGATGTACACCTGAAGGTTTTTCGATCAGCATGTTGTAACGAAGCATGTGCCTGGACATACATGTGTGAGCACAGTAGGCCAATATCTAATTAACTGTAGCATGTGTGTGTCGTACCATGGGTCTCTTGCGCCAATCGGCGTACCTGGGGCACAACAGGGCACAAGGTCCGCCCTCCCACTGCATGCTCTGCAGCTGTGCACCTGATGTGCTTTCATTGGGCTGTGTACAACATGTCTGCATTGATTGCCCGTGCCGATTCTGTTCGTTGCAGACTTTTTTTCGCTCACTTGTTTGGGTTTTTGGTGTCCCAGCTGGGGCAGCCCGCGCAAGTGCAATGGAGTCGAAGCCCTCTTATAGGACCCTGAAGACTCCGATGACCATTCATGTGTCAGTGCCTTGCAAGCATCGGTTGTGGAGTGTAGACTTTTCTGGCGATTCGACAGAAGTGCGATAGGAGCTTTATAAGGATGAAACTCAACAATATGCAAGGAAGAGGCCGACCAAATCCACGACACCCTGCTGCCCATCCTGAAAGCGCAGCTTGCAGAGATCATGGCAGTTCCCACACCATTGGTCCCTTTCCATGCACTACTCGGGGATCATTTCGGTTGTTCGAGTTGATTTTTTCACACACAGCAGCACATCACGGGGTACACGGATTCAGGAGCGTTCCTTTGTGGAGTGGGCTGGCCGTGAGAAAGCTGCTGCCACTTATCCGCAGCTTGAGTATGGAGATGATCGCATCATTTGGGGATGACCGTGCATGGTGTGTGTATGCATTTTTGCTGCATATAAAGTAAATATATACTTTCATGTTATGAATAAGAAATATGTACACACACACATACATAGTCAGTATATGAGGTTAACAGAGGCAGTACACACACATTATATAATAAGTCCACATCCGAGGTGTACAACTCAGACTTAGAGGCCAACTACACATTGGTCAAGGAATATGTATTGGAAGTGGCGCCGAAGATTGCGCCTCTAGCTGACTTCGAGGTAGCCTTCCTATGCCTCAGCATCAGCTTGAATCTTCACGGAGAATGCATATACCACATGCGTGGAGGAAAAGGCCGTTGTCGCGAAGCTCATTTGCATCAAGTTAGACAGGGTATCGGAGAGGTTTTCTGCTCATGGGCATTTGTATGGCTAGGATACTGAACCAGTTTCGATCCCCCCCGAGGAATGGGGCCGAGTTGAAGGTGCTCGCTTCCGCAGCATGCTGACCCACCTCACGAAAGGCCTGAGGAAGTCTGATGGTGCCAGGATCGGGGCCTGGGGATTGTTGCATTTCATTTTTGTGAAAGAACCACTGCATGTGTAGATGCACACCGAGTACATGTTATGCACACACATAGTCCACATATGATCCTCATGGAATTATATGGTTATGCAGGGTGAACTGTCATATGCACCGTATGGTGGATGAATATAGTTATAGTTAGACCAGATATATTGACTGTATATACAAGTGGGGTCTCTATAGATATATATATATATATATATATATATATATATATATATATGCACATATATATATATATATATGTATATGTATAGCATATACATAGGAAAAGAAATCGAGTTATGTGTACATGATGAAATTTAAACATTTATAAGGATGCTAAAAAGATATTGGCAGCATAGCATTGGCTCTAATCTTGGGCATGGGTCCATATCGCTATATAATTATAAAACCATTAGCATAAGTGTGTGTATATATATATATATATATATATATATACTGAAGCTACTGTGTGCCTCACACGAGCTAGCTACCGATCCCTGTGTTAATAGTATACACATATATGTATATATTCATATATATTACATGCATGTATTTACACATGTATACCCTGTACATGTGTATCTCGTCTCATAAACTCGGATATGTATAATTATAATAAGTATCATACTATGAGCTAGCCTGATTAATAGAATTGCGAGGACATCGCCTACGGTGCAATATACACTCGTGATGGTATGTTGATGGTATACTGCAGGGACCAGGGTCTGAGGGTTCGAAGCTAGATCGTATCCTTTGGATTTCTTTCCGGAGGGTTCCCACAACTAAGGCCTTATTACATGGGCTACTCCAATGAATAAGCTATTGCTAAATTACACTTGTCCAATAAACTGGTCCTCTGGGAAAGATCACCATACAGACTAGCCGTGCTAACCGGCAGGAACCCACAGGTGGACGTGCTCAAGCGCATGTGGCGACTGAAGGCTTCCGATGCCATGCCTGATGAAGCTTACCTCAAAACCCGATGGATGGGAGTCTGTTGATTTTGTAGGTGCAATATATATCGCTTAATGCGAGTCTGTGTTACCCAGTACTATTGTTATAGCAATCCCCTCGGAAATCCCGAACACAGATGGTCTCGGCCATTTTTTTCATTCCAATCCCAGGACTTCGAAGCTCCACCGCCCGAGCCCGATCGCGAGGGCCAGGAGGAGGAGGCCGACCGAACCCTGGAGGAGGCGGACAAGCTTGCACAGATGCTGTCCCCGAAGGGGATTAAGCATCGTGGGGCGAGGGTGATGGGTTTCTCTCCTGAGGAGGTAACTTGGCCATCGCAATATACGAAGTCTGGGGCAGACATGTTTTTTTTTTGGTAAGGGAGTACACGGCTGCTGCGAGAGATAGACAGAGAGTTTAAACTTTAAAGATCTAGATAACTGACAAGACGACTGCCATAGTAAAACATTCTTATGTCGGTAATAACATCGAAGTTCACGGATCACATCAATAACCATGGCCTAGGGATCCGGGCGAGTTACGATCGTAATTCTTTTTTGGTAACAACATAGATTGTGATTAAAATAGAGCGTCAGATGAACTTTCTATCTGCTCCGAAATCTATGACATTTCTATGAAAGTGCTAATCTGACCATGTATGTCTCTGTAGTTTAATTGGAGACACACACATATACCTAGCTATATACATAGAATCCTTTATGTATATATCATTCGGACTCTAAGTTATTTACATAATTGTTATTATAATTATGCACTTGCCGATAGCCTGCAGCAACCACCTTGCCCAGTACTAGCAGGTCCCTTTCATGAAAATACCACGACTACCCTAGGTCAGACGCAACCTACTTCACTCAAGGTAGTGCTGGCGAATCTTGATGCAGATCCGGAGCTCGCGCCTCCGCAAGTTCCGGCACTACCAGAGGCAGCCCCTGAGCCGGATCATCATGACAAGTCGTCGTTTGCAACGAAAGAGTCTAGCCTCGATTATCTGCATATGCATTGTTGTTGTTGAATCCTCTTCGGACTAGCAATCTTCCGAGATCAGGATCGGGAACCCTTGATACGGTTCAGAGAAGCCCCCCCTGCGGAGTTCATGGATGCAAGCTGTGATCAAGAGTTTCGGCGCTATGACCACATCACAGCCGCTCAAGATGTCGTTCGTACACGTATCAGAGAGGTCCCATGGTGATCCAGTTAAGATCTGCAGTTCACTGTATCATGATACCCCTGAAAATGACTGGAGGCTGCTGCCAATGATGAGAACCGCCGGATCGCCAAGAGGAAGCGGGACGGTGGGGGTCGTGGCTTCAAGGTCGCGAAGGTCGCGACCGAGGGTGAGGTGCCCGGGGGCGCCGATGATCATGCCAACGATGAGGAAGGTGATGAGGGTGATGATGCGGGACCGATTCTTAAGAAGCCTGCAAGCCGTAACACAAGACTTCAGAAGCTCATGAAGAAGGGCGGTGAAGCTGCTGGCTCTAGCAAGGATGGGGCCTCTAAGAAGGACAAGTCATCACCGAAGAATGCGAAGAACTCCAACGCCAAGGATGTATCCCCGGCACAGCTGAGAAAGAGTAGCAAAAGGCTTGACAAGGCTCAGGCGATTTTGCAGACCCTGAAGAATGCTGAGCTCCCGAACCTTGTTTGTCCTGATGAGCTGAAGAAGCAGAGCCTCAGTTTGCACAGATCGATGTATACATTCATGCAGGTTGAGCTGTGTACGTGTTCATATATGTGCATGTTGCTACGGGGACTCAGGAGCTTTACTGTGTACTGCAGTGGGAAGAAGCAGAGGAAGGGCTCCAGTGCTACGACCTCTTCCATCGGCGTCATTTTGTGTTCGGAGTCCTTCTATGTCAAGCAGGTCTTGCAGCAGGTTGCTGAAAGCCCTGTCATCAAGGATCGCAAAGGCGGGGCAACGATCCCGTGGCATACTTTTGATGATGGTGTGTCAGCTGCGTGTCTTGTTAGCATCTTCACGATATATATGCAGCAGTGTGTGTTTGTGCTTTCACACGTAGGTATACCGTAATTGATTAGGAGCCCACAGCCTAGGTGGGAGCATGCGAGATTGTTGGCTGGATGGATGAAGAATGCAACTGGATGTGAAAATACTCTGCATACAGCTTCATGATCAGTGCAAAGCTTGGTTTGTCAATAATTTGCGGTTCGACCCAAGGCAGTGCCATGAAGGTGGCAGTCACGAAGCGCGGGGAATACCATGGATGTCATCGGGCTAGGATGGAATCCAAGCCAAGGGGTTCACATGGGCTAGGGCTCATGTTTTCAACGGGTGCCAATGTTGTCTTTCTCTAGCATATAATCAATAAGACCCAATATATGTTATGCTCCTATTTCTCTGGGGGATAGATTCCTTTATGAAATCGGTATATGCCTAGGCCTAGCTACACCTATCGAGCTACCTAGCTTCTACTTCTATGGGAAGTTATTATTACTTCGGTCTCCGAGGCTGCTAAACTTTAGGGAGGCAAGGCGGCAAGGCACCTGTGGCCGAGTTGGGCGGCGTCGCTGCCAGCCTGACGATGATCATGGTCACGAGCTCTATCTCGAGCTTCACACCAATTAAATCTCAGCTCAGCCATTAAAGCATCTGCACCGGTGTGTTGCACACATGCTGCTACAAGTACCCTCCCTAGACACCGAAAGGCTAGATATTATAGTTACAATAAGTTATAAGGTCCGGTTCATCAATGATTGCTGTGTCGCAACTGGTGTGAATGCTTTCAGTGCTGCAGCACATGCATCTTTAGTGTCTGGCCGAGCCTTGCACGGGGTGATGTCATGGCTTACGTTATAATGCTTTATTGCGACCAGATATGTTACACCAGCCTGAGCTGCCATAGGATTCGGTACAGTCATGCACTACTCAATTATAATGACATGGTCGCGAGGTGCAGGCAACAGATCATGATTCGAGTGCAGCCACATGTAGAGCTGTACTTACCGGGTCATCGGATGAAGCTGTGGAGTCAAAACCAAAGCTCGAGGATGGTTGGCTTGGATCATTTGATACTACTAAAGCTTCAAATGATAGTGCAGCTCCCTCGAAGGTGTGGCAAATCCGTCGCCTGGGACAAGGGCCAATGCAGAGCGGCTTCAACGAGGTGCTCCCAGCCTTTGCATGCAGATGTTGCTCTAGCTGTATATGTATGTTGTGTGATGAACATGAATTTATGGCGAAGCTTGCTGTGAGGTAGGACTTTCTGTGTAGCAGTGTGCTGGTCACCATGTTGCTCATTCTGGATGTGTTGCAGAGTGCTGCAGCAATGGCTCGTGGTCCGTGGTCTTGCCGGACAAGCTGGGTTACACAGCACACATGTACCATAGAGGCCTGAAAGATCATCTAGCCTACTAGTTAGTGGTAGCTCGAATACGGGTCCCTCCACGTTGTGTGGCTATCTGGTACAAGTACCTTTGCTATTCCCCTGCCATGAAGCTCTCCGAACTGAGAGCTCGGAAGAGCTTGAAAGTATCCAAACTGCAAGCTGCGGCAATGCTATGCCTTGGTGTGCCACCCATTGTGTGCCATGCAAGCACAAATACTGCATGTACATATACAGAGAGGTGTGTAGTGCATGTACATGTTTATGGCTGCATGCAAGGATTCATCTTGTCGACTACATGACCGAGTATCTCGACAAAGCTGGCATCAAGCGCCACAGGGACTCCAGGCTAGATTCGTGTACGGGTTTGGCTTCATGATCTTGCGATCTATGAGTTATTATGGATCGGGACCTAATCTAATTATATATATATATATAGACTAATAAGGACCTGGAGGCAGTGGAGATGTTCTGTGGGGTGGCCAGCATCGTCAGGGCTTTCAAAAAGGCAGGCTGCAGGGCGCACTGTGGCTGCATACATGTGGATTCAGAAATCAGTTACTGCAGTAGTTATCCCCTGTTCCCCAAACCCAACCCAGCCCAGGCAAGGCTATGATCGCGGCAGGGATCCAGTTCTTGAAGATTTGGGTAATACGCAAGGATTTCTGCGGGCTCTTGCTTTGGTCTTGCGCCTCAAACCAGGCGGATTATTGTTCGCTGGATTGCCTTGCAATACGTTCGGCTTCATGAGCAAATCCGTGCACCAGCGAACGCCTACATCTCCATATGGTGCCAATGTTCCTTCTGTCGTGATCGGCAACCTTCTGGCGAGTCGAACCTGCCTCCTGTTTTTGATCGCCCTGATAAGGTGTGTCTGTTGGGCCCTGGAGAATCCTGCGAGATCCCAGATTCCGTGGTTTCCGTACATGAGGCAGTTGCTGGGATTGCCCCTCTTTACACATTCCCAGGTGTTCTGGTGGTGGCCTCACTTGTTATTGGTAGTGACGTGTGTTCTCAATGTCGGTAGCTGGTGCTAAGCTGCCTAAGCTGGTACATGAGATAGCCTAGCAGAACATACGTCATGCCAAGGTGGATGGGCTTCTACGGCCACACCTCGGAGAAGCCCGAGTTGGGATTGGGGAATGTGCGCCCCGGTTCATATCTAGAATGTACTATGGGTTGCCACACTCCGCCGCTAATATCCTTTTGAAATCCCATATTATAATTATGAATGGGATGTGTCAGTGAGTAGAATTTAAGGCCCACCCCAAAATTCCATCAGGGACCTGAGGACCTTGTAAACCCATATAAATGAAGGTAATCCCCCAGATAAGTGCCCTATGCTATCTATAAACCCCATGGCCAAGCTTATCACGATTGTCATCTACAGAGCCAGCACGAGCTGGATAGTATGCAGCTACGTACTTCTTCATTTCCACATCGAAGGAGCTGTGTGTAAGTATATATACTTTTATATGGAATACACGCATGCATATGTTTAACTCAGCAGAATAATAATGTAGTACGTCCAGGTATTCAGATACGTATGTGTGGGTATAAATAAAATATATATTATATGTATACACAAATCTACAAATTCAACATGTGTACACATCCCTACACACATAGATGCTTGCAAGACTCAATATACTTGCATATGTGCACACGTACATGTACGAGACACACAAGTTCCAACCAATATCTGTCTAGACATCGTAGTCACATAGTGTGTGCTAGCCATCTGTGTACCCCACTATTATTATTAGCGATGCATGCATGTAATTCATCCTTTTTTGTATTGTATATATATACTATAGTTGATGTATGCAAAACATCTACATAGACCATCCTCGTTATAGTAGAATATGTAAACCAAACCCGCAAATCCTGTGATATACATTTACATATATATATATATATGTTTACATACACTAGCAACCCTTCCTAAAATGTTGAATCGCTGCATTGTTAGACAGTGCCCGAGATGTAACTCCATTCCGAGGCCCTGGCTATGGCAGCTGTACGGGAAGCTCACACCGGAGGTCAAAGCTGGCTTGAGAAAGCGGAAGAGGGATGTTGAGATGGTCAAGGTCACTTTTATTGAGGGCGAGCGGAAGGTGTAGGGTCCTCAGGTTTCAGTTGAGTGCACAGCAGTGGTTACTTCCCATCACAAACATGGTCTGCTGGTGGCAGTCTTCCAAGCATGCTAGTGTAAGGACGGGTGGCAAAGACCTGACAGCCTCCAGTGCCTACCCTGCCGACTTCGGGAAGCGAGTATGTGCCCTTCACAACGAGTGGCTGGTGGGGCGCTGAACAAGCATGGGGCAGGTTCTATTCACAATGTAATTAATTGTAGATGCCAGTGCAGTGCAGCTCGTTCCCGAACATGTAATTGCAAGTTAAGGCTACTGACCCGGAAATGCCCGACCTCTCCGTGCTGTTGCAATTCGGGTACCAAGCCACTCGGCAAGCTAGCTAATACATGTGCATCATGTGATTACAAGTGACACATAATTATACTAGCTACAGTATAGGTGTGCATCTCTGTGATCATGCGCTTCAGGATCCTGGTGGGGATTGGAGCCATGCGGACCTGGGTGTCATCAAGACCTTCTTGGAGGAGGCCATCTCTGAAGGGGACTTCCACCCCAATGGTGACCTCCCTTTTGCATTGACTGGAAGTCAAGAGGTTTTTGAGGAGTATTGCAATTTGCATTGCATTCCCTATAAGCATCCCGAGGCGAAGATTGCAGGGGGGAAGCATCATGTTTTTAGGGACTGAAGATGTCTAGGAGTCTGCAGCTTAACCCCGAAGAATGCCGTGCATAGATGCCTCCCAGTCCGGAGCTTCCCTCCTTGCCACCGCTGTATGTGGTGCATGCCTCAGCAGGAGTGCACAGTTTCAGCGGCAGACAGGAGCTTGTGAAGTTCAAGTCGAGTGTGGTACTGCCTAGCAGGTGTTAGCCTTATAAGTACAGTGATGGTACATATATACTTCGTAAGAGTCCGATAGAGTGGCCAGTGCAGTGGGGTGACGTAGGCCTATGTAAGATGTGTCTACTGTTGTTCCTGCTGCTATAGGAATGGTTAACTGCTCCAGTATGTTGCACCTAGCTGGGCCTTGGATCTGTGTGCGGCTATCTCGGCCTTGCCGAAGACCCGGGGCGAATCGATATCAACAGGTGGGCCAGGGCGTTTTTTTTTGTTCTATGCAGACTCAGTACTACACATTATTATATGTATGTACAGACAACTACATGTGCATATTTATAATTATGTATATGTATGCCGTACATGAATAGTTCTTTAATATGTGGGTATGCAGGGTCTGCTGTAGAATGAGTGTCTGTTTGTAACTATTCCGCATCAGCCCTATATCAAGGTAGGTACTCATTTAAATAATTAAGACCTGAACCCTGAACACTAAACCCTAAAGCTAGAAGCCCAGGCAAGGACAGTTGGATGTTCGGATTCAGAGGGATTGGAGTCCAGAGGCTCGTGGGGATATTTAGGCTTGATATGCTGTTGACATGCAGATACAATAGCTGCTGTGGTCATCTGGAAATCCAGCACTGCATGTCATTTGTAGACGTAGCTCGACTGGAGTACTGCACACATAGTTGAGACTACCTAGAATAAGTAATGCCTACCCAAGCTCCCATATGATAGCTCTAAACCTGATGACAGGCTGTAGCCATAGTGCACTGTGCAGGTACATCTAGACTTTCATGGGGTAAAGCCTGCTAGATCTCGTATCACATGTACATATAGATGCCATCGGAATTAGCAAAGCTGTGAAAGATAGGGCTGTGTAGCTGCACTAGTTAAGAAATAGGTTCCCAATACATGAACACCCACGATCCGCCAGATCCTCCCATTCTGCCGTGTCATGTTACACGGATGGGCTCCAGACTCCAGGTAACAATGGCCTTGCTGCGCGAGTGTTCCGAGCTTGTGGGGTGTCATAGGATCTAAAGCTGGGTGTGTATTATGGTACTAGCTGATTGGGAAGGTGAGCCCGTCATGGTCGAAGTCATACTTCTTATTCTATATACTATACATAAGCCAGGTAATCATTTCTTATGGGAGTAGAGCTTCCAGGGTATTTGCACCCCCGGGGGAATACAAGCTAATTCTGAAGCCCGGCACTCCACATGAGCTAGGCACCCAGTGGACTGGACGAACAAGGTATACAGAGATGTGTTATCTGTTCATAATATTAAATCTCGACAATGCAAATATATGTGTATATAGACCCATGACTTATGTGGTCATGGTCGTATACTTAGTAGTCATTGTAGGTTGGTCGCTGCTAGCTAGGGGATACATGCCAGTACTGTAGCTAGTGTCCACAACTACGAAGCCTTTCTCTGAAGTGCTGTGGCAAATTCGACTTTGCCAATTTGTGCACGGAGCTGCTGCTGGTGCTTGTAGTCTCATGGAACAGACCCATTGTCTAGCCAGATCATAGCCAGGCATCTATTTCCGATATTGTCTCTCCCTCTCGGTCTCTCTTTTTCTCTCTCTCTCTCTCTCTCTCTCTCTCTCTCTCTCTCTCTCTCTCTCTCTCTCTCTCTCTCTCTCTCTCTCTCTCTCTCTCTCTCTCTCTCTCTCTCTCTCTCTCTCTCTCTCTCTCTCTCTCTCTCTCTCTCTCTCTCTCTCTCTCTCTCTCTCTCTCTCTCTCTCTCTCTCTCTCTCTCTCTCTCTCTCTCTCTCTCTCTCTCTCTCTCTGTCTTGGTCTCTATCTCGCAGTCTAAACCCAAATTGATAGCGAGAAGGTCTGGAATCTAGTGTGCATGAACCCATTATCACAAACATCTAGCATGGGTACAAACTAGCCATGTGACCTGGGTGCCCTGAGGTGGACATACTGTCTGGTAACCTAACTGCTAGAGGATCCCAAACCCCATTGCTAGATATCCTGATGACATCGCTATAGCAAAGCTGTGTGAATACATATGCAGGGAAGGAAGTCACACCTATGAGCAGGATTCTACTGTTCTGCATAGCTATTGATTAGTTATTATTACAGGAGAGTGTAGGGTTATGCTTTTCGCTGGTCTGCCAAGTGTAAGCAGCTTGTATCTGACTGTTGCTATTCTGCCTGCCTTCTGCACCGATTGCAGCAGCTTGGAAGCAGCGTGCTTGAAGCCTCCAGTCAGGAACGAGCGAAAAGTGTACTCGCATCAATCAGTCAAGGGTTGTGACGGATACTATATGTTCGAAGTACAGGACCTGGCTGAATGATGGGGTTTCTTAATCGGCTCCTGTCTGAATGTGCAACTATTCTAGCTACCAGCTGCTGTACATTATGTCACACATTGTGAATACAGGCATGGGTTCCTGGTTGCGTGCTTCCCCGATCACCTCCCTCTATGTAAAACCTGGTTTGGAATGTGCACACCCGGCTCTTCAGGATTTGGGTCCCCAAAAGGCCAGGTAGGACTACGTAGGGGAGCCATGTGAAAATAGCGTGAAATGGCGTGAAAACCAGCCCAAAGGTTCCGAATACCTAAAACTGGGCGTGAAAACCATGTTAAAAATGTGAAACGGGTCCTGGGCTGTACTATTGGCTGTACGTAGTCCTCTCCAGTGCTGGGGCCACCAGTTTTCACATTTTGGGATCGTTCGTTTCTCTGGGCTGTGTACGTAAAGGGTGCTGTGTCTACGCCATGTCCCGTGGTGCCGAGCGTTCTGCACCTTACCCCGACAAGCCCAAGAAGGGCAAACCTGCAAAGGCAGCTCCTGGACTGATTTGGGCAAGACTAGAACCCAGTCCTGTCCCTATATAATCCATGGACACCCAATCCCCCGAGGGCTTCGACATGGAAGCCGAGATGCAGCAAGCTCTTCGTCGTGTCAACAGCAGAAAATCTATTGGGAGCTGCTAGGTTGCACACTAATCCGATAATTTGCAATCATCAATGTCTCTCATGATCACTGTCGGTTCGTAATAAGTGTGCGAGATGTTGTTGCAATTGTGGAATGCATGCTAGGTGATGCTGGTTCGAATCCTTCGACTTCTTCGAAAAATGCTGTGGAAGCCGCCATCAAGACTGCGAACCCCGAGCCTAACTCCGCCCCTAAAAGCAAACCGAGGGCAGGTGCCAAAGCAAGCAGCCGAGGCGCCAAGGCAAAGGAGACAGATGCAGAACCTGTGCGGGTTAAAGGGACAAGGACCTCGACACCTCCTCCGAAGCCGGCTTCGTCCCCTTTTGCAACCAACCCCAGGAGGGACTTGTCTGCTGTCTTTGCCGAAGCTGCTAAAGATGCTGTTCCTGCTATGATGGCTTCCCCTCCGATCAAGAGCCCGTACCACAAGAAGGCTAGGGTCACTGCGGATCCGAGTGAGACTTGTTCTACTCTATTAAAACTTTATAAGGGCAGTGCACTTATATATCGTATTATAGGTTACATTGTACATGCTTCTATAGGCTATTAGTTTCATTATTGTACTGTCCTGATTCCAATCAACCCAAGCCGGATCTCAGGACACACTCGAGGAGACCCAGCTGGAGGAGCCCGTGGCCAACCAGGTACCCATGATGCCTAGTAAGTGCCATATCTTTGGGGAAGTGCCGACTACAGCGCATGCATCCCCGGCCCCTGACAAAGCTCCGGAGAAGGTCGACAGCAAGCCTCGCTCAACCCCCCGCGCAAAGACCCAGGACATCTCTGCAGAGCCTAAGGAATCCCAAGGCAATGGAGCCCAGGAAGGTCCCAAGCTCTCCCCTGTTCCTTCCTCGAAGACTGATGATGCCCCGAACAAGAAGCCGCAGGATGAGGACAAGTTGGCAGAGCCAGCTAAGGCAAACGAAGCACCGAACAAGAAGCCCCGGAATGAGGACATGTCGACAGAGTCTAAGGAATCCCGAGGCAATGGCCAGGAAGGTACAAAGCTCTCCCCTGTTCCCCATGGTCCCAAGCAGAACGATGCACCTGCTGAGCATCCACATCGAGACAGTCGTGCAGGGCGCCACCTTGTTGCATATGGCCGAGTCTGCAAGTTGCAAATGCATTTCCGATCGATGCATCATACGGAGAACGTTCTCAATAGCCCTAGTGATGGATCTCACAGTATTTCGTGAAGCTACTGAGAGTTTGGGGGTGCTCCAGGGTCCAGGGCTTTCTTAAGGGTTGGACAGTTGCACATACCATATCTTATTGTAAATAGTTACATACAATGCATAGATATAGATAGGTCTTCTGTCGATGCAGGCATAATAATTATTAGATAGGGTGTTGCATATAATTAAAGTACATGGACGTATATCGGTGTACATACATACACGTATATATGTTTGTACTGTACGGGTGGATAAACCCAGGAGCTATGCCACACACACTCTCTCCCTCGCTCTTATTATTCCCAATGGCTCCTTTATGGCATCCATGTTGCAGCAGCTTCGTTCCAGAGGCCCAACCGAATGTAATGCTCTAATTTGGTATGTATCTCTACTTCATCAACAGTATAACCCGCAATCTATAGCTCCTGCAATCTCGACTGCACCGAGACATCTCTCACCCAAGGTCTGCCAAGACATGTGGATACGCAGGACACTGTCGGCCTGTGCCGTGGTGACTCACTGGTGTCCGAGTTTCAGAATGCTATGGCAGTGGGTCAGGCCAAAGACCCTGTGCTAGACATGGCACACACTCTCCAAGCATCCGGCGCCCTAGAGATGGCTGTCCCCGAAGGCGATACCTGTCTTGACATGCAGAAGAGCCCGGGCAAGCTGTGTGATTGGGTTTATCGGAACGGTGAGGCTGATACTTCGTCGAGGGCCTTCGAAGTTCTGAAGTGGACTCGCTTGGTTGTTGCGAAGTACAACGGGGCTTTTGAGGCTCAGGATTCTGGACATGGGGGATTAGCCAGAACCCTTCATGACACGTCTCTTTGCATGCTGAGCTTGCAGAATGAGTACGAGGCAGCCAAGACTCAATTCCTGAGGTACAGCCAGGTCATCCTAACAGTGGGTGCAAACAAAAAAAAGCGGGAGCAGGACAAGAATCTAGCTCAGGAGGTCTTGACAAGCAAGTTCGAACAGATCGACAACTGGGTTTCTCAGAAGCTTGATGAGAAGGACCTCTCCCGGCAGGAGGTATGCAAGAAGCTGGATGAGCACATTGCCACCTTCTCTGAGGTACTAGTGAAACTTCTTGAGAATACGGAGGCCGAACACAGGAGTGCTACCGCTAGCCTGACCGAAGATGATGAGGCTGCTTTGTGTATGGAGTTGGAAAACCAACTCAACATGCAGTTGGAAGCAGACGATGCACCTGCAGCATCCGATGCTGCCAGCACATCTGCGCTTGCCTCGCCGGTGCTTGTGCTGCATGTGTCCATACATCCCATAGCCCCCTATTCCTTACATCCCTCAAGTAATAAAGCCCTTAGACTAAATCTTCTAACTCCCGGAGGACTTAAGCCCACATCACACGCCTGTATATGGCACGTACAGTTAGGTGTGTGCCGGGTAATTAGAATAGGGAATTTGGCTCGACCTGGACTTGATTGTAGCGCATTTGAGGGCATTTAATTCTATGTCTAGCTACACCTAGCTGGTTCCACAACGGTCATATATATTGTTGCATTGGGGTTCCAAGACTCTGATTTGTTCGGGACCAGAGGCAAATCTCCAACCTATGCTTGCATATACATGAAACTACGAATGTAAGCACTGACTCCCTAACCCATGAATGCAACCTGATTGTCGGGATAGATATTGGCCATTCAACTCAGACGAGCTATAGCTAACATATGTGTGGACATGCTTACAACAAGCACAACATTATTAGATCGGCCGGATTCAGGAAGCAACCCCTGCGACTCCATTGCACTTCCTTGGCTAGTGTACTGCTGTGCAATGCTCGTGAAACTAGGGTGTTGCGAGTCTGGGTTTAAAAGTCTTGGTTGCTAGTATAACTGGATGGAAAAGGGTATGGTACATCTTGCTAGACTTGAACTGGGGCTACTAGCATCCGACTTGTGTATCAACCATACTGGTTAACCTTACTTTGTAGACGTATTGTATTATATTGATTAGGCATAGTTGTGTGAGCATGTGTTCTAGATTATGCGCAAATGAGCCTATGCTGCAACATATTCAATTTGGGTAGATCTAATTGTGCTTTGCTCCTCCTGGAGTCCCTGCTCTGTATATATATATATATATATATATGTAGAACCGCAGTGTATGGGGCCTATCTTTTACCTCGATCCTATTCCAGAAATAACCCTATATCAACCTGAATTAGACAACCCACGCTCAGGTTCCAGGCACGGCTCATCGGCCCACACCAGTCCCTGGATCCTGGCAGCAGCAGGGCATGCGGGCTGCAATGCATCGACTGGATACGTCGGAGCTTGAGGCTTGCTGTGATAATATGCTATATCGTGTCGAATGATCTTCTCAGGGATAGAGTGAACATGGACACAACTTTGCAATCTGCTTTTTCTAGCTTTGCACCCCCCAAAATACATGTCACATGAACAGGCTGCCCAGCCCCCGAAGATGAACGAGCCCATGAAGAGCGAACCCGAGAAAGAGGCTGCAGTGGCCCCGACCCCTGATGAGCAGATCGTGAAGCCTGCTGCTCAGACGCAGACCAAGATGAAGGCCGAGCCTCGTGAGTTTGCATCGGAGGAGGAGCGCCAGGAGTGGGAGGCTAAGGAGGCCAAAAGGCTCAAGCACAATGCCCGTGTTCGCTTCGACAGAACCTTCAACAGCTGCCTGTCTTTACAATTCAAGATGCAACGATCTAGATGCCATCCAGTATGTAATGAGCTTCCCTCTTCTGTAGATGCAACATAGAACCTCTCAGGTCCTGACTGTCCGCAGATTGTCCTGGACAAGCTGGAGGAGATTCAAGGGCAGCCCAGTGGCTTGCAGTGCATTAATAATTCTAGAAGAGCTTCGATTAATCGTGGATTGAGTGAGTCGACATATAAAATTCATGACAACCAAGATCGTCTCAAGACCCTGGGCGTGTGGTTTCAGCAGTGGCTCGATGCTGGTGAAGACTGGGCCAACACCCAGTTAGTAATCGAGGCAACGCGAGTGAATGAGGAGAAGTTCAAAGCCAAAGAGATTATGCGTAGCTACAAGTCGCTACTCGACCAGTATGGCAAGAAGACTGCGGATAACATTCGAGCCCGGAAATATGAGAAGGAGAAAAATCGTGACCCGAAGACAGATCCGAAACCTTATTATATGCCGCATCCGGACGGCATCGACGACCCGGAGCCCCGGACTTTATTCATTCCCGCCACCCTAGTTATTTACTGGGCCTCCTGTGGTTAATCTGTATAGACTACTCTAATAACAATCTCGGGGTGTGTAGTTGTACCATGCATGTCGTTTTGAAGTGTTTAGGCTTATGTGTGCGAGCAGATGAATATAATCTCCTGAATGACTGTTACGGTTACTTCATGTACTGTAAGCCTTTTGGTACATATGGTCCGAGCTCAGAACTGGGAACTCTTCCGAGTGTTTGACACAATCGAGTTTGAGATCAACGAGAACAACAGGACCAGTGCTGCATTCCACTCGGAAGGCAGCATCTCGTCCCAGGCTGCAGGGCAGCTTGCGAGCCTAGCTCGAAGTTTAGCTTTAAACTATGGTGCCCTTTTTTGGCAACTAGTATTCAAAACCGCTAAAATTATCAGATATAGTGCCATCCGTATGTGTATGTATATTAGCAGCTTGCTATGTACACACTAGACATACATATGTATATATATATATATGTACATACACATACATGTATCAGGTTAAATACATATACATATACATATGTACGAATTCCCTCAAAGCCTGCTCTGATCATCATGCACGAGCCGCATCTATGCCATGTACATATATGCATATATATATATGTCTAGTTCGTTATATGTGGATCCATATATATACACACACATACTTATATCCATTACGTGCTTGTCAGTATATAACCCATCGATCCAATCACAACTTCTCAGGAGCATCTGAAGTCCCTTGAAGCTCAAGGGCCCGAAACTATCAAGCCCTAATAATATAATCCCCAAACCTCAACCCCCTATAAGCTCACTTAAACCTGAAACCAGTTGTACAAGCCCAGGCCCGTCTTGATGCCGAACCACGCAAGTGCTGCTACGGGCGCTGGGGCTTCGGACCTTATGCGATCGCTGTACAGCGGCAGGTCGCAGTCCATGGAGTCGCTGACGAATCCTTCCGGAAACACGAACCAGCCGAACCCCAATAAGAACAAAACCGGAAAGGTGAACCACTTTGGTGTGGCAAAGAAACTCAATGTGAAGATACAGGCGATGGCTGGGAAGCTCACCGATATCATAGTGTGGTCTACCAAATTGTCGGAATCGACACTGCCACTAGACTTTAATGTACATAATGCTAATCCTTGACCTACAAATAGTGTTCTGTAGCACAGGTGATTCTCATAAGTATCCTGATCCCAGGTCACAAAAGGCGAAGGACAACTACCAGGAGGAGCTCGACTCCCACAGGAATGAGTTCAGTCGCATCAAAGGTGAACTCGAAGGTTTGTACAGTGTACACAACAACACAAAGGATGCAGACATGGCCGAAGCTAGCAAAAGCGAGATTCAGAGCTTGCTAGATCGTGCAGATGCAGCCACGACGACATTCACCGGGGCCATGAAGCCTCTGAAGCTTACCCTGGAGCCTTTGAGGCACATATAGAGCCCTGCATGTTCATGAGCATATATGTACACATGGAATATATCTGTACATGTCTAGCGCTTGCAATCCAATCACACACATGTACATGAACATATGCAAGCATAGACATGAAGGCAGTATGTTTGTGTATGTAGGCCGTTTGTGTGTGTGTGTGTGTATGCATGTGTGTGTGTCTGTGTTATACTAGTCGTCGTATAGTATCACATGGATCTCGCGAATATGTGTACATACAATGTGTGTGTATATATATATATATATATATATGTGAATATGTGTATATGTAGACATGTTTACCGAAGAGGGGAACGTCAAGCATCAAGATGGGCATTCAGGAACGTGGATATTCATGATATGGCAATGACCCCAGTGCCAACTCTAATATAAACATGTATAGGATTTGTTAAGTTTATTTTAGCTTGATGCTAAATATATTAATACCGTACCGTACTTCTAGCTGACTTTTGTCTGTATGTTTCATCGTGTATGCTAACAAATAAATATTCAGAACTCAGGAAGATAGTATTGGGTGAAGGTTTTAATTATAAGGTTTAGGGATAGGGAAACCCCTACGATACAAGTAACTACAGATTGTGATCAGTGCAGCAAATCACATGACGAATACTCATAGGTGTAGCTTATTAACAAAGCAGTGAACCCTGAACCATCAAGTCTAAAGACACCAATCCCAGGATCCGCCGAAGCCCAAGGCCAAGGCGAAGGGACGAGCACGATGATCACAGCCGGGAGAATCTGAGACGGAGCTCGTGTGGGCTGAAGCATTCAGTTGAGGGCCCAGTTTGCAGTGTGCCGTGTGATCTGGGATCTTAATATTATTATGTCACATGTGACTCGTAACCTCTACTTCAGATTCTAGCCTCGACATGTATATACTGCTATCTGCTATATATTACCCTAACACTTTGGGTTTATGTCCTGGATCTGTGCACACTGGCATGCTGCTAGAACCTTCGGCAGGGGAATGCTTCAGGATTTTGGTGGAGCTGCCGATATCCAAAGTTCGAGTGCACATGCTCTTGCTTTCCTAGAAGCAGGGCTTCAAAAGCTTCTACATGGCCTGACATCCTATCGGCCAAGGGCAGCTGCCGAAAAGAATTGTCCCGCACAGCTTGTGTGTCGATCCCAATTGCATGCAAACCAACGCTGAAGCATAGCAACCGATCCTGGCAAACACACCCCTCCGCAGGTGATCTTGCAAGAGCAAGGACATCACCTTTGTTCCAGCACTTGCTCCGGGCTGTGGGTCGTGGAGCAGCTTGGCTGCAAGGACTCCCGAAAGTATGTTATGGCAGTCAACATGCATATATCCCCGCAGGATGCCTATGTGTGTGTGGCATATCTGCTGCTGCAAGGCTTCCTTCAAGAGCGCCCGGGAGTCTTTGCAAGCTGTTAAGGAGGACAGTCTGAGCAAAGCCATGTTGTACATCATAATAGACCGATCACGATTGTATTGCTGATCTCTTATCCAATTATAGCTCGCATGCACATACAAAGCAACATCCATCGTCCTTCGCAGGAGATGAGCTGGCATGGTGTGAAGATGCAAGGGCCTTGTGCCCGACTTGTGACAGCCGGCTGTGAGGGCAAATGGGCTAGCAACATACAGCGGGACATGTTGCGCACGAGCTCCACTGGTGATGATGCCACCTGGTTAATGTAGTCCAGCTTAGTGCAGAAAACCCTTTTGTAATCAACTCCTGGACCTGTACCACTTTCACCAAGAACCGGTCTAATTATGCAGATAGACGGAAGCTACTCAAAATAACCAAGATAGTACATCGATCCCACCAAACCCAGGCACCCATCGACTACGTGGATGTCCCTATCCGGCCTGAAAAAGGGACGAAGAAGGTGGAGCAGAGGCCGGGGTTCCTGTTGTTGCAGGTTTTTTAAGGGCCTATCTCGGGCTTCCTAGCTAGGGCAGGGTGTTCTAAACCACAACTATACATACAAGAGATTCTGTTAATTCCAGCTTTTATTAATGTACTCCTGATCAGGGCGATGCCGATTCTTCTACCACACAAACTACTTCCTTGGCTGGTTCGTGTGGGAGTCTGGCCCCATGTTGCTATGGAAGATGTTTACCGATATTGGGACCACCAAAGAGAATTCTCGACAGGGATTGAGCCACCTACAAAGGAGCATCACCCAGTCTGGCTGTGGGGTGATGATTGCCGGTACGGCAAGAAGATTAATCAGAAGGTGATGGTGTGCATGCTGGGCCACTGTTTGGATCCTAACCGGGACTCATACACCAGTTGCTTCCCACTTTGGGTGTGTGGCTGCGATACTTGTTCGCACTCTATACATACATATATATATATATGTATATACAACCTACACTCCAGATAACATGATTGTAGACACTCGTGTTCCCAGTACCCGATGAATTTTGTTACATCTCCCAATAGATATATATGACCTGCTATGTACCAGCTATAATATGTTGACTTTTACTTAGACTCGCAATTGCATACATATGCATAGATACAACTTACATTTCAACCAAAAACAAATATGAAGACGGCTCTACCCCTGATACAAAATACATAGTGCTCGACACCAAGGAGATCAGTACTGGTATGGCTACAATTGCGGCCTACATGGATCCAGTGCGGCCGATGCATTTAAAAATAGTCTTGCTTCAGAGATGCAATTCGTTACAATGCACTATCCAATAAGGCCTTTCCACATGTACATACCAAACCCTGCAATGCCGCCTTGAACTATCCCAGGTGGTGAAGAGCTTCCACCTCATGGTCAATGGAGTGGCTGTTTCTCGTGCCGGTGAGTCGGTGATGCTACGGGCTATGTGCACTCAAGTCAGGGCGGATTGGAAGTGGCAGAAAGATTCTGTGCCTTGAGACATGTACCTTCTACAAACAATCGATAGTGCATACAACATAAGCTGCGACAATGTTCACACTGTGGCATCGCGCTATGTACCGAGGAATGGCTGAACCTGACTACGGGGTGGTCATCCAGGGAGTTGTGTCACCACTGTCGGGTAACACACACGGCTTTTGCTGTTGCACCGTCGCTTCTACATGACTTGCCTCGGCGAACCCTTGACGAGATCCGGAACTCCTGTGTACACCGTGGTATCCGAAGCACGGAGTCTGAACTGATCACCGTTGGGCCTGTAATGATTTGATAATAATCATGACTAAACCCATTTTGTTTACAAGTTGCATAGCTTTATATGCTCAGGACTATTTACAAACCCCTTCCAAGGCCCGCTCTTCGATCTTCCAGGAGCAGCAGTGGCCTCTTACAAGTGGTGCTCTATGCACGTTATTAACTTGGGAGTGGTGCTTTGGGTTGTGGGATCCTGTTTCAAGCTTCTCCTTCTGGATTTCCCGGGGGCCTTTGGTGAGGGCGAGGATTCACAGAGGCTGCGGACAGCTCATGAATCCTTCAAGCAGTGGTGTCACGACCGCAAGGTTCCGCCTTTCATCTGCATCAGTGCATAGCTACGTAGCTGTCATCCTGAAATTGGAATATAATGACCTCGATCTTCCTGCACCCATCAGAAGCTTAAGTCGCGATGAGGAACACACAACCTCGGTTCACCACTGCGTCCCTGAAGTCGCCCGATGGCCCGTTTCCAGAGCTTCGCGCTAAAGCTTACAATGCAGCTTGACATCGCAATGGTGCCAGAAATCTTTCAATCCACAATGGTGCCCCCAAGCCCCAAACCCATAAACCCTCGAACCCGAAACCCCAAACCTGAAACTCAAACACCAATACCCGAAAGCTTTAAAATCCCGAACACCATTTTAAACGTTCTACTATAATCCCAAATCCAAATCTTGACCTTGATCATGCTTAGGCTCGAGTGGTTGTGGCTTGGCTGGCTTCCTTCTTGCTAGCGCTCTACCGTGAAAGTCCTGATGATCCCTCTGGTAGCCTGAAGCTCATGGCGAAGTGCACGCTACTCAACTCGAGTTATTTCGTTATCTGATTTTTTTGATATTTCGAAGCTTTAAATAGGGATCTCTATAATTCCCCAAACCCGGCTCACCACACGACCCCACGAGGCATTATCTGGCGGCCTGGTTCGACCAGTCCGAAGATGCCAAGCGGTACCTCTTGTTGGAGGAGGCACAACAGATGCAGAACTCGTGCGACCCTTCTTCCGAGTGTTATTTTTTGCTTCTATGGTCTTATAAGACCAATTTCATTATATCTCCAATTCTCATACTGATTAAACTAAGGATCAATGCCTGGTTTGCTACTTTGAGCTCGGTGTGCAAGCTGCACATCAGCAGCGCCCTCTTTGGCCCAACAAACCCAAGCTTCATGTCGCTAGGCTACATTGTTCTCCGACTCTTGAAGAATGCAGTTTGGATGTCGAGATACCATCGATAGTAGACGTATTCCTGCAGAACCCTGCTGCCGCTGAGGCGTGGCAAGAGATATCATGGTTTCAGCTGATGCACAGTCGCTGGTCCAAACTTAAATTCTGGCCCAATCCATAATAATTCCTTGGGTTCTGGGGTCTATCCGCCGATTCCAAGGAGAGAATGCCCGATTCTACCACTGCTTCCTTCAAGAAGATGCAGTTGGCAAGATATCCCGTGTCTTTCCAGCAATATATACCTTGAAACTGCCTCGAGATCTGGACATGCAGACTCCACTACAACCCAGGTCTAGCTGCCGTATCGCATCCCTGGTCACTGCCGAGTGTAGCTATGCAACGATGGTATTTACAGCTGCAACAGACTGCTAACACGTGAAGCGGGGAGGCGCACGAGAAAGGGACGAGAAGTGCAGCCAGGTGCAATTGGGCCAATCGGCAGCGGCCCGCACCCCAAGATAAACCCAGAATCCTAAAGCTTCGAGATTCTCCCATATATCACCCTAATCATTCCTACAGAAAATACCTCAGGCTAAAACTATCCCCATCGAAGGTACCTCTACCTATATTTATCCCCATAGAGGGTACCTGAAGCTAGAATTATCCTCATAGAAGGCACCTTTATTTTCGATGCACCCAGCTCTACCCGGAAGCCTATCCCACATAAAATCGATGACATTGCCAGAGAGTCCTCTATGTGGATGTGTCTTGGAGAAGCACCTATTGGGGAGAGTATACGATTATCGTATACTTTGGACCCTTAGGGTACAGGCATAGGACCCTTCCCGCAGCAAGGCATCCGGGTCGGCGTGAACGAAGCACCAACCGGCTTGCTGTGCTTTTTCAAAGTTTCCCCACACCTCGAGGACGCGTCCTTGGGCCCGCTTCTGGAATGTGCGCTCCTTTTTGACATAGGCTCGGGACCAAGCCTTAGCCAAACCAGGCTCCTGCAGAAGCTTCTGTAGCAGCTGCTCCCCTGAAAGAGGCATGCCGGCACCTTTTTGAGTAAAGGCCAAGGCCTCACAGAGCTCTGTCCGCCATGGGCCGTCTTGAAACCACAGAGCCTGGATGGCCGTGGAGGCTTCGCACAATATCCATCCGGCGTGGCGGATGACATCGGTCCTGCGGGCTTGTTCTGAGGTGAGGACTCCCATCCCCGCGGCGACCTCTGCATCAGACATGCCTTTTGAGGACACCTGTGTGATTTCCCTGAAGGTGCGGCGCAGGATGCTCATGTACGCTGCATGCCAGAGCGCCCTGTCTGCCGGCCTGTCCAGGAGCCACAAGCCGCTGCCGTGGCGAAACCGTGCCATGGGGCCCGCCAGCAATATCTCCAGCGTCTCGGCAGCACACAGAAAGGGGTTGCTGTAGATCTTCATCTGAGGCTTGATGAGATCATGGGCCATTTTTTTGCGACGACGGAGGTCTTCGACATCCCCTCCACTGGCATCAATCACTGCACCTAAATGGATGTAGGTGGCAGTGATATGTATATCCACGGTTTCCCCGCTTTCAAGAGGAACTGCGAAAGTGGGCTTTTCCATGCACAGCCAACGGCGTTTCTCTGTTCGGCTGCCTACTCCTGCAAAGACTGGCAATAATTCGGATTTGCCAGCTGCGGTGTTGAGCTCTATGCCTATGTCCCGTAGTTCAGCAGCCACTGCCCGCACAATGACTCGAGCATGCGGAACGACAGAGTCAGGCTGTCCAGGTGGAACTGGGATAGCCAAGTCGTCCATCCAAGAGGGCGGTGGCAGCTGGATGGGCTGCCTGCCCTCTGCGTCACGCAAGGACGCAAGGCATCCGGCGGTCTGAAGTCGGGATTTCAGGCCTTCTAGAGCTGTCGTGAATACCTCTTGGAAGAGCAAATCTGCTAGCGGGGCGCCAGGCATCGTGCCGGTGGCTGTTTGAAACACGTGTTTGCCGCCTGGCCCCACCCCAAACCACGACCTGTCGAGCATTGCAGTGATGAGTCTCCGGATGACTTCTGGCGTGCCGCTATCCGCTAGAAGTCCGGGACCGGTTGTGGCCGCGAGAAAGCGCAACCTGGAGGCCTCGTCCTCAAAACAGGTGGTGGCAAGCCATTCCAGCTGTGCCATTGTGTCCATGGAGTCGCAGCCAGTGAGTCGCTGTCGGAATGTGCTGTAAAAAGCATTTTTTCCATCTACGAACACCATGCCTCCTGATGTGGATCGACGGCATAGTTCCCGGATGTATCCACGCACCTGTGCCATGGGTTGCTGGAGGGGTAGGCCTGGGAGACTGCCACCTTGGGCGGGGCATCGAACACGGCGATATGCTTTCAACAGGCTTGGACGGATCGACTTAGCCAGGCCCTTGGCCGCCGATTCAAGCAACAGAATTGAGCGCCACGAGGCAAGCTGGGACAATGGCTTGTTCGGCTTTTCTATTGGAAAAGCTATTCCGCCTCTCCACAAGGCCGGTGCCTGGCGTCGAAGCGCCATTTTCAAAACCAGCGGGAAATGGAGGTGGGCACACTGGAGAGCCGCCGTGCACAAAGCTTCTGACGGAATCCCTGACGCTCCGGCAGCTTTTTTGCAAGCGAGCTTACCGAATGCCTCTGTGAGGCAGGCGACACTGATGTCCTCTGCCGGCTCCAGGGGCTGTTGGCAAACATCTGCCTGTCGGGTCCTGAGATCCTCGGCCTGAATCGGCTGGGCCCTTTCGGCAAGAGCAAAATGCTGGCCCAGAAGGAGGTCGGGATCATTCGTGAAGGCACCCGATGCTTCAAGGATGGCCGGTCGGAGTGCTGGCTTTTTATATTTCCGCCCCACTTTTGTGATTTGCCTGAAAAGCCTGTGAAGGGCCTCTGGGCCTTTGCCTCGCGCATCCTGAAAGATGCGGCGGGTTGCTTCCGCCGAATCACGCCTAGCAAGCCTCTTTATCCTCAGACCTGCGACTCGTATTTGGAAACCAAGGAGAGCCGCATGGAGCCGGGCAAAGTGAAGGTCTGCTCTGCGAGGGTTGCAGCCAGCCCAAGCCTTGAAGACAGCTTTGCGAAGATGCTGGCTGAAGGACATCATGGCCTCATGAAGCCGACGGCGCAACTCCCTGCGAAGTGTGATCTGATGCAGTGCCAGGCCTCCTCAGTGGTGACCGGGTTTCTCGCCTGCTGTCGAATTCTAGGGCAGATGCGTTGGAGGCCTGTCTGAAGGTGGCTATGGATCTGTTCCAGGTGCTCATCGACGGTTGCCTGCCAGGGCACGGGAGGCGCAGTAGTAACCCATTGCTGCCATTGGGCCCGTCCGGGAGGGGTGCGAAGGAAGGCAAAGTCAAGCTTGGGCGCAGGCTTGCTCGCCCGGACCTCAGCATCCCATGTGAAATCCACAGCAACAGGTCGATGGTCATGGTCGACAAGGCCCACAAACCCTTGCAATGGCCCTAGCGTGGTGGTGCCAGGACTGAGCGAAGAAGGGCAGCAGATGAAATCGATGCACGCCTGCTGACCACCTGGTCCTTGCCATGTATAGAACTCGGCACCCGAACCATCCCTGTTACCCGAGTGTGACAGATCATGTTCTTTGAGTAGTTGGCTGAAAAATGAGACATTGGAAGTCTCCGAGGCAGAGGCAGCTTCTGCCCACATCTGGGCATTGGCATCTAAGAACAGGATGGGAACGCATGCAGGAGGTGCCGTCCGCATGGCAGTGCGAAGGAAGGCAAAGTCAAGCTTGGGCGCAGGCTTGCTCGCCCGGACCTCAGCATCCCATGTGAAATCCACAGCAACAGGTCGATGGTCATGGTCGACAAGGCCCACAAACCCTTGCAATGGCCCTAGCGTGGTGGTGCCAGGACTGAGCGAAGAAGGGCAGCAGATGAAATCGATGCACGCCTGCTGACCACCTGGTCCTTGCCATGTATAGAACTCGGCACCCGAACCATCCCTGTTACCCGAGTGTGACAGATCATGTTCTTTGAGTAGTTGGCTGAAAAATGAGACATTGGAAGTCCCCGAGGCAGAGGCAGCTTCTGCCCACATCTGGGCATTGGCATCTAAGAACAGGATGGGAACGCATGCAGGAGGTGCCGTCCGCATGGCAGTGCAGAGGTGCTGCCAGAAGCCCGCACGCTTCTCAAGACTGTCTTTTGCAACCGGCGCATGCGCAGCGATCAAGGCGAACTGTTTGTCGGCCGCCCTGACAGTCACCACCAAGAGTCGAGCCGCGGGTGGTTTATAAGTATGCTGAAGGCCCGAGGGTCCCAGAAAATGCCAGCACCGCCTCCTGCGTTGAGTGGCAAGCGCTTTGCAAGCCAGATTTGGCAGCCACCATGCCCTTGCTGGGCATCACTTTGCAGAATGTGATAATTGGAAGTTTGACGCCTGGCAGTTCCTTCGCATCTTGCTTCCTGCACGCCAGCGACACAGCAACGCGCGGCCAGGAACTGCGCATCAAGGGATTCCATCTGCGCCGTGCTTGCACAAGAAAGGCAATTGTAGGTGACAGCTCGGAAGCGGAACCGGGCTCCGGTGGGCCTGTCATTGCCCTTCTTCATCCCTGAAGCAGAAGAGTTGTGTGGCTGAAGCGCCCGTCCCAGAGACCAGGGCCTGTTGTCGTGGGTGCCATCATGGAGGACTCCATTTTCCGAGGCCCGTGGTAGATCTGGACTGATGCCCAAGGAAACCCAAAGCCATGGGAGGACCGACTGCTCTTGTGCCTCACATATGGCAGCAGAGAAGACTCCTGCCTCTTTACCCCTTGCTGCGGCCTTGGCTGCTGCGTCGCACAGTTCATTGAGAACATGCCCCGTGTGTGAGCGGATGTGGTAGAGGAGAGGCTCCCGTCGTTGGAGCCAGAGCAGATGACGGAGCGAGTTGGCCGCCTGTGTGAGCGCTGTGGAATTGCTGGCAGTGGCCAATCCCCCGAGCAAATCACCAGCATACGTGGCATCGTATCCCAAGAGGGCCGGACAAGGGAGGGCATTGCAGACAGCGAGCGCGTGCACTGCTGCTGCCAGCTCTGTGTCACAAGCCGCGCGCACCTTTTCGTGTAGCGTGCCTTCGTTGCCCTCGCCTGTCCTTTTGGCGAGGTAGCCCATCCAGTGCCACGTGTTGTCGGACAGGCCAAGTAGGCACATGGCCCAGCCCGACAGAACATCACCCTGGTTTGTCTGGATGTAGGAACCGTCTGTATAGATCTGGACCGCGGTTGGGCTTTTGTCCTTCGGGAGTACCGGGAGACCGGCAAGGAATGCTCTACTCTCTGGCGGAAGATCTGGGATGTCCTGCCACTGGCTGTCGAATGCTTCGGCTCGGTAGGACTCGAACACATCATCGAACATGTCCCTATGAACCCCCAACCGGATTCTAGAACCACTTTCATCTGCAACGTCTGGCTCAAGCAGTTCCGCCAAAAGCAGCTGAGTAGGAGCAGGGACAGCATCAGTGCGTCGGGCAGTAAAAGGTCACCTCCCGCAGGCTGGTAGGAGCCAGCCTGAGCTGACACGGCTGATAGGCAACTCTCAAATGGTGGCACAGCAGCGGGACCCTGAACCAGGGAGTTGCAGCCCACTGTCATGCGCGGTGACGTCTCAAAACCATCGGGTTGCCATTGTGAGCCCGGTTCAGTGGCTGGGTTGACAGATACCTGCACAGATCTCCGACCCATCGGTGTGGCGATCAGGTGCCTGGCAGTGAAGGGGCCGTCTTTCCGCTCATGTCCCGGCGCGGGTTGCGAGGCACAGATTGGAGTGCTTCCGGAACACTTGCAAGTGTCTGGCAGGTCGTGCTGATAAATGTAGTCATGACACCACCTGATATCACTAGGTCTGGTCCCCGGGAGTTGCACCAAAGCAGTGCCTCTCTGGAAGGCCCGGGCCGCCTCACGCATTTGGGCTTCTGTTCTTTGCACGGCGCGTCTATGGCGTAACGTGGTAGCCTGCCTAACCTCCTCTGGGAATTCAAGCACAAAACCTCTTTGCACAGGTAGGGCAAGTGTGGCTGGGTTGGTCCCAGGAGGCAACCAGGCCTGAAAGTAGCCTAAGTAGAAAGTAGGCGCTGGCACGAAGACCCCAATATTGGGCGTATCCGGCGGAATGGCCAGGAAAAGAGGCGCATGCTCATGCGTGAGAGAGCCTGAGTCGGCCAAGGTGGTGGCAGGGTCATAGAAGCCTGTGGCTCGAATGGCCTCCTCAACTTGACGCAAGTCAGGCGAGATGCGGCCTGGCACGTAAAGGAGGGCTGGAGCATGGTTGGGCGCTTGCACGATGACCTGCTGTCTGTCTGCAGCAGGTCGGCCCATGATGTCCATTTGCCGTGTCATGCGCTCCCTCAGGTACCGTAGGAATGCATCTCTCACTTGCGTTTGTACAAGCTGATCGAGAGGCGCATCTGTAGCACGCTGTAGTCTTGGCACCTCGATAGCCAGAGCAAAGAGGCGCAAGTTGGCCACTATCTGGTAGTGCCAGTCTGTAGGAGCGACCCTATGCAGGCGCGGATGCTGGACTACCTGTACGTAGTCCCCATGGTACAGACAACGCCGTACCGCAGCCTGCGTTACACCATTGACAGATGCTACGTAACCCTGCCTTACCTGGGCTGACGCTACCATCTCTTCAGGCCGGGCGCGGGTGTCCACCGCCATGGATTGGACCATGGAGCCATCAGCCGAAGGGTCAAGCAGTATGTGCCTGCGGTCGTCTTCCGGATAGAGAGTGAAGACAATGGTCACATGTTGGATGTTGACCGGATGAGGCTGGGCCGCCGCCAACATTATTCCGCTCTTAGGGGGTATCCGTCGCTGCCGGGCAAGGGCCATGACGAGGTCTGCGAGCGAGTCTTCGACTCGCATCTGTCCGATGTGCTGGGGGTGCAGCCTCAGTGTAACCCCCAAACCGGCTAGCACAAAGGTCACGATTTGCACCCTCTCATGTCCTAAGACAGCTGTTGTAGTAGGTGTGGTGCTAAGGAGCATAGTGTAAGCAGGGGCGGCAAACGGGAGGAATTCTGGCTCTTCCTGCACGGTATCTTGCTCTATGGTGGGCTGAATGCGCAGCCACTGTAGCTGGGAGAGGTCGGCGGGCAGCTCATCCCAGATTTGTCCGCGGGCATCGATGAGCAAGCAGTCATCCGGCTCAAACGGAAGTGAGAATGCCGGTCCGTTGGGGCATTCTCGACATGCCATCGAAATGACTTCCTGAGCCGTGGTGCCAGGTCGCAGCAGAAGTGTGCAGGGCCGACCTCCATGAGGTCGCAGATCCACAGGAACGCAAAGGTGGCTCATTGCAGCGTCCGCTGGTGTCAGCACCAGCTGCGGTACAGCAAGGTCTGGTAGGAGACTAGTGAGGATTTGCGCTGACTTTATCCTTTCGCCCGCTGTGCGAACAGCTTCCGTTACAAGATCCTGAATGGACCATCCATACGAGGCAGTGCGATGCTGGTGATGTCGCATGCGATCGAACACTGAGAATCTAAGCACTCGGCGAGGATGACCCGGCTCCAAAGCAAACAACCCAAGCTGGTCCACCGGTATTTCGTTGACAGGGTAGCGTGCCAGGTGCTCGGGAAGCACGGTCACTGGTCCAGCACAGATTTTGCTGATATCCGATGGCCTTGGTGGGCCCTGCCGGCCAAGCAAACCTGGAACCTCTCCGGCATCTGGTGGGCTGGGTGGGAACGCCTTAGGGCCCGTGGTCACGAGGAACTTGCCTGAAACCTGGAATGGTTGACCTCCAAGGTGAGCCACGGTGCACGCAACAGGCGGCACACGCGGTGAGAATGTGGAGCCAAGGTTCGACAGGGTACCGACCTTGCAACTCCGATGAGAAACCTCCTGGGCGCCAAAAGCACCGGAGGAACGACAAAAGTGTGATTTGAAGGCGCCTGCCTGACAGGACGGCGCACAGCCCTCACGCAATGCCCTGGGAAGGCCCGAGCAGACAGTGTTGAGCGAAAGTGCCCAGCAACTGAAGTGAAATGCTGTGGAGTTGCAGTCAAAAGAAACCCGAAGGTGCAGTGGCCGTGATGCACGAGCTACCTTAGCTAACTGTACATCTGTACACGCGAGGCGTGCAGTCCTTGTCACGTGGCAGCTGCGTCCCTCCTCGCAACTCGCCACAACAGCTCCTGGTTCGCCCAGCCGAGGCACATCAAGATCAACCACAGGCTGGTGCATGCGCTCTGTGGGACCTCGGAAGCTTCTGCTGGAGCGTTCCGTGGCCATTGCGGCGGCCTGCGGATCGGAACTGAGCTCCACGTCTCCTTCCCAAAGACCTATCTCATCATGCAGGTTCCTCGGGTCAACGGCGTAGCACATAAGCTCATCCAGCCCCTGCTGAATGAGCTGAACCTCCATAGCTTGGCTGGCCCCCAAAATTTGAGACCACCAGCATGTGACGAAGTCGCTCTCCATGTATATGGAGAGCAACGGCGCCACAAAATGCCCGAACGCGGTCCTTAGGCACCGGTCCGGGCTCCACCAGGGGGCGACGACTCTTCGGCTTTGTCGCCTTCTGGCTTGTCCTTGGACTTCCGTCGCGGGGTGCGGCTGCCTTCTCTCGCTGCCGCCTCCGCCTCTGCTTTGGCCTCGTTGAGGATGCCAGCGATCTGTGTGTGCTGGCGCTCGAACTTCTCCTTGGCCTGTTGGTACTTGGTCTGAACCTCGGCCGCCGTGTTGGCCGCAAGGGACGTGATTTCCTCCGCCTCCTCCGCCTCGGCATCCATGCCTTCGTCGTCCGAGTCCTTGACCGTCTCGGGCTCTCTGGCATCTCTGGTCTCTGACTCCTTGGCTGCCAGACTGATCTGTCTCCCAACTAAGGCCAAACGCGTCATCAGGTCGGCCTCTCGCTCCGCGAAAGACTCCATGGCCGTCAGTCTCGCTTGTCCCTGCTGCTGCCAGAGGGTAAGAAGTTGGCTGACATAATCCTCCCATGCCTGAGTGAACGTAGCTTTCTCTACCTTGAGCTTCTCCAAGTCTTTCCTTGCCTGTGTCTGCTCCGTGACGAGTTTGTGAAGGTGTTTGCCCTGAGAGTGGGCCGCATCGCGCGTGAAAACGCCCACCTTCTGCTGTAGGTCCGCAGGAAGTTGCTCCTGCGGAATGGCTGCTAGGAGCTCGTTCAGCAGCTTGCGATCGTCCGTGAGAGCGGGTGCCTGGGTCGAAGCCGCAGCCCTGGCCGGAAGATTGGCCACTGGTGCTGACGGTAGTGCGCCCAACTTCGGCGCCTCTGGGGGCCGCGGCCGGCTTGTCTCCTCGGCCTCTGGCTGTCCTTTCCCCCTGCCCTTGCCCCGTTTTCGGGGTGACTTGGTGCGTGGCCTCGGAAGCTGCTCGCCTCTCCACGCTCCATGTTGTCCGTGCCACGGTTGCTGGTGCGGCGCGGATCTCCAGTAGTTCTGGCGTGGCTTGACTTCCGACCAGTGAGCGCCACAGTTGCCGCAGTAGTCTTGTGTGCCTTTGTTGTGTCTGCGACACACACACTGCCAAGCTGGGAGCTTCCCTGCTTGCGCCATAGTTGTAGGTATCCTGGATGTCCCGTGCACCCTTGCACGAAGTTCTCTCAGACCAACCCCAACCAGCGTGCTCGCAGAGTGGTGTCCGGCCAGGCTGCGGATTGCCTGCCGGATGGTATCCGTCGGAGTGTCCTCCGAAATCGATCGCAGCGTAGTCCTCGCTCGTGTCCTTGAGCGGCGCAGCTGACGATGCCACCCAGGCTCTCTTACTTGTCCCGCCGTCGCTTCCAAAAAGCCAGCAGAAAAGGAGGAGTCCGGGGAGAAGGTATACCATAAAACCACGAATGAAACAATAATACACGGGGCTGAAAGCCCTCAATCCCAGCCCACTCCGGGGGGGATGAACCAACTGCGCCTCCACAAGGGTACAGCACAGAGGTGCGGCAAGGCCGCGAAAAGTGGTTGTAAGAGGGGCCACGCCAGGGCAAACCAGATCAGCGTTCCACCTCTTTTTGACCTGCCAGGCGCACGTGCGGTCCACTGGCGGTCGCTGTCGCGGGTCCACTGACCACGCTAGGGTCCAGCTCACAGAGAACGGTGGACCTCCCGGACGAACCTAAGAGGAAACTACACCGTACCCTGAGAGCAAAACGCCTCTATACAGGGTTTAGGGTTTAGGCTTGATTAGGGTTCGAGTTTAGGGTTTAGGGTTTAGTAGGGTTAAGGGCAGGTTCCAGGTTCAGTTTATCGGAACATGTCATGCAGCAGCGGCATTTGTGCGGATTTAAGTTTGAACGTTTTCTTTTTTCTATGGCTTAGTTAGCTGCAATGAGCCTAAACTTAAACTGTGTCTTGGAACCGGCCGGTAGAAGGTTCACAGGGTACGAAGCCATGTAACAAGAAGGCGAAGCAAGCTGTGGGCATGCTGAAGAGAAGAGCACACACACACACACACAGAAGACTCAGCACCAACACCATGACATTCCAAACCCCAGTTGCGACGCCGATGACTTCTTTCAGAAAGGACGCTGTCTTTCCGGCGACTGTCGTCACGCTTGCTCCTCCTGCTGGAGCAACAGGAAGAGAGCATGCTGGTCATGAGGTTGAAGGATGTGCTATAGGCTCAAAGCTCACAGAAGGCTCAGCAGTTCAGTATTTTGTGCGATTGGAATCAGAATTGACTTGTTCAGTGAACATCTGCGTTCAAGCACGCGGTTTGGCATAAAGCGACACATGCATACAGGCACAACTATTTCCGAAAATGGGGGACCCTATATAGTACCCTAAATAGTAGGGTCCTTATTTTAAGGATCCCCAAAGTAAGGTGCCCCTAATTTTCGGAAACTTCCACCTGTAGAGGTACAAACCGAAGGGAGGGGCTCCGGTGTTCAAGATGAGAAGGGAAGCGGCTTATTACTAAGAGGGTCGGGGCCCATTATACTATAACTAAAATAACAGAAAGGTACGCTGTGGGGGCCCTGTTTTTCCGCATACAAGGTTTTGCGATGTTCTGTGCATTGTCGCTTAAAGTTTCGCCTTTGAATGTTTTAAGACTTCGCTCGTGCTCTAAAATAATGAGCCCCCAAAATAGCATAGGTAGTTATTAAGACCCCGATATTAGACTATATCCAAAAGGGTCCATATACACTACTATCATGGAACTAGGTCCCGAAAGCCATAATGGGGATGGTCTTTCGGGACCTAATTCCATAATGGGCCCTCTGGGTTAGCTTTGGCTCTCTAGCTCCGATGTATCCTGTAAACGAGCTCTACTATAGGGGCCTTAATAATCAGAACAGGGCCCATTATACTGCAATTTTAAGAAGGAACTCTCAAAATAATATAGCTCCCTATTTAGATCATTATACTATAACTGTAATAAGGAGCCCACAGGATGGTATAGGCAACTATTGAGGCCCCTCTAGTACTACGGTTGATGATAATATACATCCTACATTACCTTAAGGTCGCTAAACTATGGGAATTACGGTATATTCCTTATTATGGGTCATGCAGGATTTATATCATCAACCGTACTGCAGTCACCACCACGGCCTCACGAAAGCCTATGATGCACGGCAAAAACATTGCAACAACACCCAGTCTTTTCTCCCTGGGCTTTCTGATAGAAAAACCGCCTCCTTAGAGGAACACTTTTAGCAACCTTCACTTGGAGGTTCATGGGTAGTCATAAGTGGGGTTATAAGTAAGGTAACTATAGCGATAACCCGTATTAGGGGACTTACAACTCTACTTATAACAACCCATGAACCTCCAAGCACCCCCTTATGGTACCCTTCAAGGAGGGCAGCTGCTAGGCAAAACAACAATGTGCGTTATCTTTGCACAACATGCTCACTTCCCAAAAAACAATAAGACCAATATGCGTGTGTGTATATATCTATATATGTAGACCGATCTATCTATCTCTCAGTCTACAGATCTATACATTTTCCGTTTCAAACAGCATCACACAGAAAAATCATTACACATCCGAAGACCCCAAACAGTGCCCAGGGGCCCGGCAAAGGTCAAGATACGTTTAGGGTTTAGGGTTTATCATAGGGATCCTTAGGGGTGTAGGGGGAGGGGGGGTAGGGGGCCTTAAGGCCCATAGTAAGGACTAATAAGGCCTATTTAAGGAAATATAGTCCCCTACACCCCTCCCCCCTACACCCCTAAGGATCCCTATGAGTTTAAGCATGAGGGGAAGGTTGCAGGGAGACCAGGAGCGCTTGCAACCCGGCAAAAGCCACCCGCATAAAGGGAACTCCAGAAAGTTGGAATATGGTTTCAGGGTAGGATACCCTATAATTTACCATAAAGGGCTTAGGATAATCATATTCCAACTTTCTGGCTTTTATCTTAAAAGGCAAACACAGGGAGACAAGGAGCCTAATGTAGGAACCTGATGCAAAACAACTTGGGCTTTTATTAGGGTTCCTGACATGACTCCCACTATCTTGGGGTTGGAGGCCCAGGTATCTTAATCAGGTACCTACAGTAGAAACCCGGCAACTGTCACCAAGTGCCGGTGTGAAGGGCTTGGCTGTGCGACAGCTATGGCACAGCAGCCTTTGATCAGCAACTGCACTGCCCTTCTTCTCTTCATCTCCCTTGCTGCATGGCAAAGCAGAGGAAGAACGGTCCAAGGAATGGGCGCGATAAAAGCAGAGTTAATCAAGGCGAAGCATGCAAAGGGGACAAGAAAGGAAAGAAAAAGAGAGAGAGAGAGAGAGAGAGAGAGAGAGAGAGAGAGAGAGAGAGAGAGAGCGGGGGAGGGAGAGAAAGAGGGCGATACGGGCAACAAGGGCGAACGGAAAGAAGAGACAACGAGAGGGGACAGGGAGGAGAATGGGAAGAATGTAAAGAGGAAGAATAGTAGAAGGGCAAGAGAGAAGGAGGATGCGGAAATAAGAGCTATAGGGGTTAGGAAAAGGAACTATTTTGTACGGGCACGCCCTTCCTCCATACTCGTCTCTTCAGGTACTCCTTTTCTCCCCCACCGCTGCCTCCTTCCCCTAGTCCAGGTGCCGTTGTCTTAACTTTGCGGGTGGAGCTGAAGCAATCTAGCCCTAAACCCTTGTCTAGGATGCCCAGTAACCTAGAAATAAAAAGGGTTCCCTTTTTGGTATCGGGTAACTTTAGAAGGACCCTAGGACTAAGGGTACTACTGGGCATCCTAGTTATAGTAACTATTATAGTAACCTTAGCGGAACCCTTACGGCAACCTAATCTCTAAGGCCTTAAAGCACTCCCATATTTTTCCAGACTCCAGGTCTTGCAGAAGGCTGATGCTAGAGACCAAGAAGATTTGCCGTTTGGGGTTGAGGGCTTTAAGGCTTAGGGGTCTGAGGGTTTAGGGGTTCAGGGGTTTAGGGCTTTAAGGCTCAGGAGTCTAGGGGTTCAGGGTTTAGCACTTTAGAGGTTTCAGCTCTGGGGTTGTTTTAGATACCGAAACCTACGTAGGTTCCCTCCCTGCTACTACGGCTCTACCTTTGTGCTGACATTCGGTGAAACGAGGAAACAACCACCAAGTGTTGAAGGGTACTACTGTGGGAGCCGGCAGCCTAAACCCTAAACCCTAGACCCCAACCCAACCCTAAAACCCTAAATCCTAAAACCCTAAACCCCTAAACCCTAAACCCTAAAACCCTAAACCCTAAACCCTAACCCTAAACCCTAAACCCTAAAACCCTGAACCCCTAAACCCCTAAAGCCCCTAAACCCTAAAACCCTAAACCCTAACCCTAAACCCTAAACCCTAAAACCCTGAACCCCTAAACCCCTAAAGCCCCTAAACCCTAAAACCCTGAACCCCTAAAACCCCTAAACCCCTAGGCCAAAACACGAGGACCGATCTCAAGGGCACTCCTGCGGCTATCGTCGCGGCTACCTTGCCAATTCACTTCAAGCCGTTATGGGCTGACGGGCTTATATAGGGTTTAATTTAAGGGTTTAGGGTTTAGAGGTTTAGAGGTTTAAGGGTTCAGGGTTTAAGGTTTAGAGGTTTAGGGTTTAGGGTTTAGGGTTGAGGGTTTAGGGGTTTAGGGGTTTAGGGTTTAGGGCTCACCGTCACCTACCATAATTTTGGCATGCTGCGGTTCTAAACCTGCATAGAACATGTAGGGTTGCAGGGTAGGTTCTGGTCGGTGCTGGCGTAAGATGAAGCCACAAATCCCTGGCCCCGACCGGATCGGTTTCAGCAGGTTCAGGGTGCAGTTCTTAAACTTTCCTATGCTCGAAATAGCCATAAACGGCAGGTCACCTGTCTTTGTTCAGGATCTCGCTATAAAGAAGTGTATTCCCAGTTGTCCTACTTTTAGCAGGACCTTTAGAACAACCCCGAAATGGTAAAGGATGAAACAAGCTCGATGCAAGATTGTCTCCAAAGCACCGAACGAAAACAAAAATAGCTGCGAAGAGCACCTGCTTTGACCAAACCAAGATCCAAGCACTCCGTAACCATGAACCCCCCACAAACCAAGAAGATGATCTCCGCACGACAAACCCTGCTCTCGATACCCGCAACGTCTTGCACCTGCGCCTACTTTGCTATTCGGGGACCTCAGAAGACGTAGCCATTTATGAACGCCAACGATTTCCAGCAATTACCTCAACACCTGGTGATTCTCTGGCACACATGCTCAAAAAACAAACCTTCGAGCATGATGGGCCTTTGGACGATCGGCTTTCGCTTGCGCTGCGAGGCATGATATTGATATCTCGGCAGATGGGGCACTAAGTTTTCGGTTGGAGTACGTCTTCTGTGTAAAAAACCCCAACGTGCGCTGAGGCCTCAATAGAATCAATAGAACACCTGGACCTGTTGAACCCAAAAAAAGAGAGGGAAGCCCGCATGAAACCTGCAAATCACCTCTTCCTGGGTATGTTGGATGAACAAAAAGTAGAGTACCCAGAGAAGCTGTCAAATGCCCTCCGCTCCACTACCGCTGCAAGTTTCAAGACCTGGGTGTTGCCTCTCTTCTTCAACAACCGCGCAAAAAGTTCAAACTTTCTCAGATAGAGCAAATATATGAGGCCAAAAAGTTTAAAGTTCCCCCGTTCACTATCTAAGTTGCTAGGGCCTAACCAGTAAGGCATATTCCTCAATTGAGGGGTCTTGGGCTCTCTCGGAACAGCTTTATACCCTGCACCCAAAGGCCCAAGAGTCCCAAACAGCTTGGAATTGAAACCTGAAACTGGAGTGGCTGTACCGGTTGAGGGTGGTGTGCTCGGGAGTCATAAAAGCCTTGCCGTGTACTGGAACGCTGCTCAAACGAGCCTGAGCCTGAGGTAGTCTCACAAAACGGAGCTTGCACTCGAAGAGCCTTCATTGCTACCCGAACCGTCGGCCATGGTTCAGTATGTCGGCTTTTTCCAAAGATATTATATCAATGCTAAGGGCCCTAGCCTAGCTGGAGTTGTGTGCTCCAAGGTCTGTTGCGCGACTAGGGTTTGGGGTTGGGGCTTGAAGGATGCCAGATTGTCTAGAGCTCTAGGACACTCTTGCTCAGCGATTTTTGTCTGCGGTTTTCATGCTGTAAGGAGCAGGTCATCCAAAAGTTGGAGTGTTGGCAAAAGAAGTCGCTCTTAGAGCAGTCAGAATTGAAGTGGATCCATTGAACCAACAACTGCAAGCCCCCATAGGCAGCCTAGTGGCACGGGGAGCGGCTGCGAGGCGCAGCCTATCGCCTACCTGCGCCTGCCTCTCTGCTACCGCGGAGCTCGTCACCTAAACCAACGTCAAACCTCGAAGGCAGTCACTCCGATGGTGGGCGGGAGCTTGAGGACATGTGCTGCACCTTCTCTGGCACAGACAGTGATAAGTTAGCTGCACTTGCAGAGATTCATGATTCTTGATGACTTGTGCGCAGAAGCAGGCATCAGGAACCCCTCCCTGAAAGTGTTTGAGCCCGCCTTTGCTGCGGGGACGACGCGTTCATGGCATAATCAACTGCGCAGGCTTCTGTCTATCAGCAGCACCACTAAGAGAAGCCGAGTGCAATTATTCCAGAAAGATCTGAGACCTGCGACAAACTGCAAACTCGAGGGAGCTGGACACATGTTGCTTCAACATAGTCAAAATGGGAATTTCCGAAAATAGGGGACCCTAATCTAGTACCCTAAATAAATAGTAGGATCCTTATTATAAGGTTGGCGGACACAAGGTCATAGGCGACAAAGGTGAGACAGAAAGAACAGACAGGTGCTGTTTCAATCACTGGAAATTGGCGATGATCGTGTCTAACGCGCTACAGGTGGCATCAACAGAGGATAGCCACTCACGGAAGGTAGTTTCAGAAATATCTTTAACAGACGAGCAACCGGACTTCAAGTTACGCGGGTCCGAAGAGAAGTTGATGTATTTGTGACAGCAAAAACAACGAAAATCCATGGTCCAGTCAGGCTTGACCACATGGGATCTCCGAGAATTACCCAGAAGCTGATCATTATAAAAGTCAAGAATGGATTGCCTAAGCACCCCATAGCGTCTTTTGGCAGCAAGAAACCTCAGGCCAGGCTGAGCGATGAAAGAACGAATCTGCACCAAATCCAGTTTCACCCATTCAGACAATGGTTTTTGAGTGATGCACGAAATAGAGGTAATCCCAGGGGAGTCAGGATGATCGCGGCAGTGCAAAACTTGAGAAACCCAAGGGGGAATCGCGGTTTTTGCTTTAAGTCGAGGAACACTCCAAGAAGCATCAAGGTCTTTAACTTCAAGCTTAAGTCCATTTTTGGCTATGGCATCGATAAAATCACAGGGACGGATGCGAATGACCTGAGCGTCAACATTTGCTTCAAGCTGAATTTGCGATTGTAAAACCATCAATTGCTGTGCAGAAGATTGAAGATTCCAGCCTTTCGGAAACCAAAGGGTCTGCGGAAAAGCTGTGTCAGCAGGAAAGTTCAGCACCCATTTTGTTTTGTGGTCGGAAGGACTCAAAATATCATCAAGGGAATCCTCCGGAACAATCTGAGTCTTGAGAAGTCCTACAGACAAAAGCCGAAACTTGTAAATATTCATGCCTACGTATTGGCCACAGGCAGCAAACGGGGAAACATCGCCACCACAAGCGATCAAAAGCGCGAAAGCTTGCGACCAACAGGAGACTGGTACACGACCAGGAACATCAGCAACAGACCACATGCTCCAGAAGGAGAACAGGGAATTGAAGTCTTCCCGAGTTCCTCCCCACCTTTGCATGGCGTGTGACGTGCTAGGTCTTTGCCACTTGAGGGAAAGCAAGGGAACATTTTTAAAACTCTTTTGTGATAAATTGTTGCGAAGGCAGGCTGGACCAACACATCTGGCAGGGGTGTCAGCGCTGTGCGGCAAAAAGGGCTCGTACTGAGGATCCTTATTATAAGGACCCCAAAATAAGGTACCCCCAATTTTCGGAAACTCCCAAATCGTCGTGATTGTGGTAGTCTGTAAATTTTCACTGTAAAACATCGTGCACCACGGCTATTCTACGCTGCAAACCTGTTTCAGTCACACCCGAACGTCAACAGAGGTCCGAGCAATGCCTCGCCTAAACCCTAAAACCCACAAAACCCTAAACCTTAAAACCCTAAACCCTAAACCCCTAAACCCCGAAAGCGCTAAACCCTAAACCCCTAAAGCACCCTAAACCCTAAAACCTAAACAGCAATGCCTCAAAGACCGCGCCCGCGCGTCCCGGGGCGAGGCTGGGGCCTCCGTCGTGCTTGCGATGATTAGGGGTTTCGGGGTTTAGGGGATTTAGGGGTTTAGGGGTTTAGGCTTTAGGGGTTTAGGGGTTTAGGGGTTTACGGGTTTAGCCGTTTAGGGTTTAGGGCTGCCAGTGCTTGTAATGGGTTGACATTCACGGCAGCCTACACAGTGAATCGAGAAGGCACAGGGCTTAGACTAAATGCAAGCGCAAGCATTTGGACTGCAATGCTGAGCAGATGCGAAGACAACCAAAGCCGCCTTTCGGCCAAGACCGAACACCCTGAAACCGGAATCAAATTTACGACAAACACGTTATTTCCCAAAGCCCAAGTTCGAAAGCTTTCTCCTTATATGGCCGCAAGCCCTGAACTGACTTGCAATCTCGAATCCCTGCACCCATTAAAAAAAAAACATGCCCCTCCACTGGGAAACGTAGAATCACAATACACCCCTGAAAAGCACGATGCTACACAACCCCTATCAGAACACCCTCCCAACGACCAGAAATCCTACAAGAACCCCACCAACAACACTAGAAAGATATCAGACATCCCATCAAGATCCCCCCTTCCCCGAGGGGGCCATCCGTGGGCTCGAAAGGCGGACCGTAGCGCGCGCCTCAGAGGTGAGTAGGGAACTTTCCCACAGACACCAACTTACCTAACAGCATTATGAAACAACCCGTCAACTGTCAGTTTTGGGGGTTTGGCTTTCGGATGTAGGATGTCAGGTTTACGGTTCAGGGCTCAGGATTTACGCTTGGTGATTTGAAATTGGGCTTCAGGGCTTACCTCTTATGGTTCAGGATGTTCGAGGTATGGCGAAACTTGAAAACGGTTGATGATATAAATCCTGCATGACCCATAGTGAGGAATATACCATAATTCCCATAGTTTGGGATCCTTAAGGTCATGCAGGACTTATATCATCAACCGAAACCATACTCCTAAAGGGTCCAAGTGCCCCAATAGCCGGGCTATAAGGCCCCAATACGATTTGCAGACTGTGGCTAATTGTCAACAATAATGGCCCCTTTTGGGTGCCCTAATTTTTTGGTGCCGTATTTTCATGAGCACCCAGAATGGGACCATAATTTTGACAACCACCCATGTGCAAGCACGGCACTGCTTGCCATTGTTGTCCGCGCCCGCAGGAACTCATCAACCACTCAAACCCTAAATGCCCGGAAGCCCCAAAGCCTCTCAGGACGGCAACCAATGCCACGTCAAGTTGGGAGTTTTCGAAAATAGGGGACCCTAATATAGTACCCTAAATACTAGGATCCCCATTGTAAGGACCCCAAAATAGACGGAAACTCCCAGTTGTTGAAAGGCCACGCAGAAGGAGTCGATACCACCGGGATCGCTGCAGGGTTGTGTCTTCACTACGTTCGGTTTGACAGCTGGGCTGACAGGGTTAAAGTAAAAGCCAGAAAGTTGGAATATGATTATCCAAAACCCTTTATGGTAAATTATAGGGTATCCTACCCTGGAACCATATTCCAACTTTCTGGAGTTCCCTTTAAGACTAGAGTTTGCAGAAGTCTGGGATCAAATCCTGAGGCTTGCACTTTACACAAACAGTTGTAGCTGAGGTGGTGGCTGCGTACTGGTTGTACACATCGATCTGCTGCTGCAGGTATTCGATCCTGAACGGGATAAGTTGGTGCTAGAAGACATCGGGGCCTTAGGTTCTGTTTTTGCAGTAGAGATTCTGGAGAACCAGGTAGACCTCCAATTACGGAGTATTTACGACAGAAACTCAAGCAGTCGCCGCTCCTTGTTTCGGAGCGATTGCTGGAAAAGCTTCTGATTCTATGTGGACAAGCTTGCTGTTGCAGGGTTGTCCCCGTTTCGCAGTCGCCAAGCACGGCGGGCTCATAGGGTTTAGGCTTCGGTGTAGGGATTAGGGTTGAGAGCCGAGAGCCAAAGCTTTATAAGGGTACCATAACGGCTACTTTGCGGTAAAGTGTACTCTACAAAGGTTACTTTCAGGATTACGACAGGGTACTATTCTACGGTTACGATCATGGCTACGGAAGGGTACTATACTATACTGGTTACTATACGGTCGCTTACGAGTACTGCAGGTGCTACTATATCGGGGTAAGTTGGAGGATCATGGGACTTAGTAAGTAAGGTTAGAAGTACCCTAAATGGGGTCATAAGTAGTTCTATGTACAATTGTCTTAATAATAACCCTAGTTAGTAAGTCCCACGATCCTTTAAGTAGGGTGTAGTAGGACCCCACAAAAGCACATAAGCAAAAATTAGGATAGGGATATCCCATATAAACCCCCTTATAAAGAAGCCCATTAAATAGGGATATCCCCATAAAATGCTTATGCTTATGTGCTTTTTGGGTCCCTAATGTAGAGTTCCGCAAAGTCGCCGTCAAACTTGACCAGGCCTGGAACGGTAAAGTTCCTCCTTCTCGGTCTTTTCCCGCAGTTGTGCCTTCTTTCGTGGTGACGGCCATGTGGGATTCAGGATTTGAGGGTCTGAGGCAGATTGAGGTCTGCACGCTTAGGTTTAGGAGGTTTGTTTCCGAGTCGCAAGCAATCACCGTGTCATTTTTCTGACCAGCTAGTTTGCTCTCATCAGTCTTGGATTGGTGCTAATTAGTCATTCTTCACATGCCTATTCACGCTTTCAAAGTCTAGGACAGTAACGAATTCAAGGCCACCCGTTCCGATTTCACCAGTTGCACTGTTTAGGGTTTAGGGTTTAGGGTTTAGGGGGCGCAGCGAGGGTGGGAATGTAGGCTGCTGTGACTCCATATGCGCTACGGAGGTCAAAACATGTCAAAGCCCAACCTGTTGCAACTCACGTGCGACGCAAAAAGAGGTCTAGGGTTGAGGCACTCATACCCTGCACCATCATCCCTATAAGCCCCAAACCCTAAACCCTAATCCCTAAACCCTCCCCTAAACCTAAACCCTAAACCCTAAGCCCCAAACCCGAAAAAAAAAACAAGCATTCCCCTGCCCTCAAAGTCCTTTGCCTTCATGGACTCATGGAGCTCCTCCTGGGAGGATCCAAAAAGTAGATCCCTCACTGGGGATTCCGATCAGGTACCCCTAGTAGTATAGGGTCCCAAATTAGGAGATCTACTTTCTAGATTTTTCCGGGGGTCTGGGTCACGATATCTCTAACTCAACGCGACGCTAGGGATGCTTTGTTTAGGAGTTAGGATTGAGGGGACCCTTGGGGATATTTATACCTCCCAATAAGGTCCCTTTTAAGAGAGCCAGAAGTAGGGTTCAGAAGGATTCGCTTTAGGGGGCCTCCCTGATACTACGTACCAAGGATTGCTTGGTGGCAGGGAAAGGCACTGCCTAAAAGGACGTGCGGTTTGGGGTTCGGGTTTAGGGCTGAGTGCAGGATAGGAATTGCGTTGTTAGGCTTTAGAGCTTGAAGTTTAAGGCTAACAGCGCGGAGAAGGTCCTCTGTTACTCTACGATTTCCCATGAGTGCTTGGATCAGGGCTTGACTTGTCATACACGTGGAAATCGCAGACTGTTGACTCCGATCTGCACGAAAGCAGCGAGCTCAAGGAGTGCTTTTCAGCTGGGCCTCCCTGTCCATTTTGGACGATACTAGGAAACCCAGTAACCTAAGAATAAAAAGGCCTCTCTTCTTGGTATTGGGTAACTTTATAAGGAACCTAGGACTACAACAAGGGAATAAGGGTACTACTGGGCATCCTAGGATACAGTTTGAGAAAGCAGATCACCCAAGGCTGACACCCTCAGTGACTTTTTTTCCCTGTAAACCCTAGGCTTACATGTGCTGTGCATTCGAAGGAACTAGAATGTGCACCCATGCACTTCTACGGTTGTACGCATACAGATTCGATGGTGCAGTGGATATTGAACTTAGGAACCCAGAGCACCCAAAGCCGTGCCAACACTCATTTTTCTCGCGCTCGCATGAGCGGCAAGGCTAGGCAACTAGGCATCCGATGAGTGGATTTGTGTGCTCGTGGGCGCAAACTTCCAATCAATCTCGCAAAGCTCAGTGGACAGCGCATGGGAGCCCCGGCATTTCCTCAGCTCGCCATGGTGCGAAATGCCAGCCGACTTAGAAGGCATGCTTGAATTTCCCCCGCCCCCTGATTCGCAAGATTTTCTAGGTTTCTGAGTCCCCCCTGTCAAAGGTGCCCTTTTTCCTGTCGGATTTAACAAAAAAGACCCTCAAAGAAAAAGGGCAACAGGGTACTACTCAGGAACCTAGCAGACCCTAAACTCCCATAGATCCCTTACAGAACCCTATAAGGAGCCCCTTAAGGAACCCCTTATGGGTACTACTCTGATCAAGTTTCGGACCAAGTGAGCTTTCCTGCTCCACGAGCCTGTAAAGACACCTTCTCTCCACTTCGAAGTTCATGGGTAGTTATTAGGGTTTAGGGTTTTAGGGTAGTTGTAAGTGGGGTATAAGTAAGAGAAGTATGAATATGACCCAGATTAGGGAACTTATTACCCTACTTACAACTACCCATGAACCTCCAAGCATGACGCCACAAGCCTTCTACACAATAAGCCCTCAACCACAAATCCTACCCAGACTTGCACCTCTCTCGGTCAGAAGCATTTCCGGTATGCCGATTGCCCACCGGGTTTATACTCACCAGTTCGTTGGCCTTGTAGAACCAGCCGGTCCAAACACCATACTTAAAGGATCATGGGACCTAGTAACTGGGGTTGTTATTAGGGTAAACATACTTATACCCCCAATTAGGGTACTTATAACCTTACTTATTAAGTCCCATGATCCTCCAAGTAAGAACACGATCTTCTGGGCAACCTACCAGTTTTGGACTCTTTAGGATGCTTGATATAGGGGCCTTAATAATTAGAATAGGGTTTTGGGGCGTTTATACTATACTACGATAAGGAAACCCTCCCAAAATAGTAATTAATGGAAATTAATTATTAAGGCCCCTGCTATATTAATTAATTAATTAAGGCTTATACTGAAATGCCACAGCTTCAGGAGGGGCTGCCAGACGGCGCAGGACAGCCGCAGAATGGGCGGCAGGCGCAGCATGTTGCTGCACGGGTACCCCGCCTTCGACAGGGCTCCGATGTCTGTGTAAAAGCATTGCGTTCGTGGAGAGTTTCCGACTTGCACTCACCGGTGAGTTCAAAGGGCTCGAAAGGTGGGAGGAAGGCAGTTGGGATCTTCCCAATTAAGAGCCCTTAAATAAGGGGTCCTTCATCCTACCTACCTTAATCCCACCTTTTGAGGCCTCCGATGAGTGTGTGTGTGTGTGTGTGTGTGTGTGTGTGTGTGTTTGTGTGTGTGTGTGTGTCTGTGTGTCACCGTTGGCTTTGGAACAAGTCTTGTGCACACCTGTTCTTCTGGTCGCTGTACTGTGTCAGGGCCTAGGGGCGGAATAGTTGGTACATGATTTTAGCCTGACACTCAATCTTGAATTTCATGGCTGTGCACTTCCAGCATGATTATGACTCGCATTGAAGTTCTTCAAGTCCTCTTTGCCCCGAATGCAAGGCACCCTGGACCCTGGCTGAGCCTCTTGGTTGGCAAACCCGATGACCCTAAGCCCTAAACCCTTAAACTCCAAACCCCTAAACTCTAAACCCTTAAGCTCCAAACCCCTACACCCCTAAGCCCTAAACCCTCAAACTCTAAACCCCTAAGCCCCTAAGCCCTAATCCCCAAACCGCAATGGTGTTGATCCGCCTTTTGCGGGGCCTCTGCCACACATTTGCAGCGATCAACGAGGCCTCAGTCTCAGACGATTCTACCATTTTAAGGACATACTTTAAGTGAAACTGTTGATGTACAAAATCCTGCATGACCCTAATGACTCTAAACTATGGCAACTATGGTATATTCCTTATAATGGGTAATGCCGGATTTTGTCCATCAACAGAATCATAACAAACAACTAAGAAACCCCTAAAAGGTAGGTTTTCTGGGGTTCAGGATCCTAAAGCTCCGCAATTATGAGCACCACAGTCCCGACTAAGAACCCACTTGCTAAAGACCAGTCTTTCGCCTTTCCATCATCGAAACACAGGGGGAGCAGTTTCAAGCTTTGTCAGGTAATCGCAGAAGTTGAGCAGAGATTTCGGCGCCCAACCCCCCCCCCGGGCAACCCGAATTGCGTATCCAGACCACCGGAAGGATCCAAAAAGCAGGTCCCTTAATGGGGGTTCCTATACAGTACCCTTAGTAGTAAAGAGCCCCAAATTAGGGGAGCTACTTTCTAGATCCTCCCGGGGGTCTGGGTAGATGTGCTCACATGCAAGCAAAGTCAAAGGCTAAATGTACCGTTATAGTAGATACTTAAGCCCCAAAGTAGTCCCTATATAGGTACTTTAAGGCCTAAGTTATATCCCATATGGGTACATGGAGCCTTAGGCAAAGTCACGCTCAGCACTGGAGCGCAGCTGAGCCAGAAGGATCTCCTGCATTTGGCTTAGGGTCTGGGGTTTTTAAGGGCTTTTAATTCAGGGTTCTACGGCTGATGATATAAATCCTGCACTACCTTAAGGACCCTAAACTATGGGGATTATGGTATATTCCTTATTATGGGTATGCAGGATTTATACCATCAACCGTAATTTCAAGGCTGTATTTTACTAGGGGTCATAAGGGTTTTAGGGCTAGTGCCTTCATTCGGCCACGTGCCCCGAAATGCCAATACTCTGTACTTACGGGAATATGTGGGTATTTCCTCTTATATAGTTTCCCTCAACTCCAGGGATTTAGGCTTTCTGGGTAGGTTTGAAGCCGGACACCAGAGCCCCAGCCGCCTAGACCACGCCCATCTGAAGATTCCTGAAAATCTTAAAAACGGTGAGAGTCACCACGAACGTCCTCCCATTCGGCAAGACTGTCCCCGAAACATGATTCCCCCCAACCCCGAAGTAAAAGCCTTCACACGTTGAACGCGCAGAGCCTCTAAGCCCTAAACCAACCGTGCATGCCGGCAAAAACTCAAACCCGGGAAGCAAGACAAACCCTGAACCCTGCCTAAACTCTCAAAAGTAGGCAGGTAGAATAGTTAATGGCCCAACTCCTATCTAAGGCTATTCTTCTACATACTTTGGGGGTCCAGGTCGACCCTAAGATACCCTAGGACAATGAAGCTTCGAAGCCTCAAAGCAGCCCTCAGTGCAACAGCGAAAAGAAAGTTACCGAGCTAAAGCCCACAGGCAAGCCTTCAACCGATGCCCAAAACCGGCTGCAGAATCAGCCCTCAAAGCCATGAGGCTTAAAAACAACAGCAAACCCTAAACCCCTAAACCCTAAACCCCCTAAACCCCCTAAACCCCCTAAACTCCCTAAACTCCTAAACCCCAAACCCCTAAACCCCTAAATCCCTAAAGCATCCTAAAGCCGAAAGCAACTCGCAGGCCCAGAGCCCTCGGCGCGGCTCCGACTCGAAAGCGCGGAGCTCGGGGAGGCCGAAGCAAACCGGTAGCCAGAGGCCGAAGACGGGCCAAGGCATGAGGCCTGCAAAGAACGGGTTAGGTGTTAGGGGTTTAGGGTTTAGGGGTTTAGGGGTTTAAGGGTTTAGGCCAAGGCATGAGTCCTGCAAGAAAGGGCCTTGGGGTTTAGATCATGGGACTTAGTAAGTAAGGTTCCATTAAGGGCTCCTTACAGAGGGTTTCTACAAGGGCATGAGGCCTGCAAGAACGGGTTAGGTGTTAGGGGTTTAGGGTTTAGGTGGGGTTTGGGGTTTTAGGGTTTGGGGGTTTGGGGTTTAGGGGTTTAGGGGTTTAAGGTTTAAGGGTTTAGGGCATGAAGCCTTCAAGAAAGGGCTTAGGTGTTAGGGGGTTTTGGGGTTTGGGGTTTAGGGTTTTGGGCCTTAGGGTTGGGGGGTTAGGGGTTTTGGGGTCTAGGGTTTTAGGGTTTAGGGGTTTAGGGCATGAGGCCTGCAAGAAAGGGCTTAGGGTTTAGGTGTTATGTAGGGGTTTTGGGGTTTAGGGGTTTTAGGGTTTAGGGGTTTAGGGCATGAGGCCTGTAAGAAAGGGCTTACTTGGAGGATCATGGGACTTAGTAACTTAGTAAGCAAGCTTCAATTAAGGGCTCCTTACAGGGGGATTTATAGGGTTTCTACAAGTGCAAGAAAGGGCTTAGGGCTGGGGCTTAGGGATTCAAATTGAAGGGTTTAGGGGTTTAGGTCATTCAGGGTTTAGGGTTTAGGGTTTAGGGGTTTAGGGCATTTAGGGTTGGGGGTTTTAGGGTTTAGGGGTTTAGGGCATTTAGGGTTTAGGGGTTCAGGGGTTTAGGGTTTAGGGTGGTTCTATACGAGTTCCTATAAGGCTTCCTTAACGGTTCGTCAGAGGGTTACTACTGGTACAAGGGTTCGTCACAGTGGTTTAGGGCTCGGGGTGCTGAATTCAGGGATGTGGGGCCTCAGGGCTCAGGGTTTGGGAACAGATGCTGGGCTTCAACATGTGTTATCAGGGTTTTAAATTTTAGGGTGTGCGGTCCCTGGGCATAAAGTCAGGATTCAAGTCTCTGGGTACGGGTCGGGCCTTGAACATGGCCGGCAACGCTGCACTGCTCGCCCCGCAAACTCCTGAGGCTCTGCCTTGACCCCATGGCAAGCCTCAGTGACTTTAAGGGTTCCTTTCAAAGGGTCCTGTAAGGGTCACTGTAGGGGATACTATAAGGGTACTATCTATCTATATCTATTTCTATACATATCTATATATATATATATATATATATACACATATACATATATATATATATATATATGATGTAGGGGCCTTACAAACCTTTAAGGGTCTCTTTAGATGGTATTTAAGGGGTCTTTGAGGGGTTCTAAGGGTTCCTTTAATTAAGGGCCTATCTAGATGGTATTGAAGGGGTCCTTGAGGGGTTCTATTTAAGTGACTCCTTTCAAAGGTCCTGTAAGGGTCACTGTCGGGGTTACTATAAGGGTACTATAAAAAAGAATGAATGATGTAGGGGCCTTCATAACCTTTAAGGGTCTATCTAGATGGTATTTAAGGGATCTTTGAGGGGCTCTAAATCTGCCGCACTCCCGTGAGGTATTGTGTCCGAACCAGCAGACAAAGCCCACAACGTCTCCTAGACCCAAGAGCCCAATACCCCTTAATTAAGGAATATACCTTAAATCATAATATTAAGGCCCCGATAATTTAAGCAATATTCCTTCATTAAGGGATATTGGGCTCTCTGGGGACCCAAGAGCTGATCTGAGTTTAGTTGTGTCGAGCTCTAAGAGTTGATTCGCTGATGCAGCACCGTAAGCCTTGAACCCTTAACTTGAACCTCTAAACCCTAAGCTCCAAACCCGAAACCCCTAAACCCTAACCCTAAAACCCTGAACCTAAAACCCCTAAACCCCTAAACCCTAAACCCTTTCCCTAAACCCTAAAATCCTGAACCCCTAAACCCCTAAACCCTCAACCCCAAAACCCTAACCCTAAAACACCGAACCCGAAGCCCAGCCAAAGGGACGGAGAGTGCGAGCCCAAGCCAAGGACATGGTGGTCGATGTCCTGAGCCGAGAGCGGCCTCGGTCCATCAGACAGCGGATTCCTTATGATTTAGGGGTTGAGGGTTTGGGGTTTAGGGGTTTAGGGTTTAGGGTTTAAGGGTTTGGGGGTTTAGGGTTTTGGGGTTTAGGGGTTTAGGGGTTCAGGGTTTAGGGGTTTAGGGGTTTAGGGGTTCAGGGTTTAGGGTGGAACCTGAAACCCTAAATACTGGGGCACTGGGTCCACGTACCTCTATCATCCTCTATCTATCCATCTACCTATCTACCTACGTTAAACCTATATATCGATCTACCTATCTATCTATCTGCCCAAAGTCCAAACCAAGGCAGAATCAACCCACACCTCTGCAGGAAAAAGCCGAACACCCTGTCACTAAACCCTGAGTCCTTCGATCCCTAGACCCTCAGCCCCAAACTCCAAACCCGCAAGCTCCAAACCCCACAACGGCTAAGTACTATGGGCCCGGAAAGCCCCTAAACCCTAAACCCTAAGCCCTAAACCCTAAAACCCTAAACCCTGCTGCCCTAAACCTCGTGCAAGAGACCGGCCCATCACGAACAGGGAGGCGCAGCCCAAACAGGTCGCCCACTCCTCGCAGGGTGCCCAGAAACTCCAACATCAAGGAATATACCTTAAATTATAGAAGGATCCCTCATATGATTTCAGGTCTGATTAGGGGATATTGGAGTCTCTTGGTACTAGCTGCATGCTTGGGGTTCCAGGTTTGAGATCTAGAGTGCATAGGCTTAATGGTCCACTATCCTCAGCTAGACTGCTGAGGCTGGTCGCCCTGAACCCTAAACCCTAAACCGTCGACTTTCTTTGGGAGGGTTTGGGCTGGAGTCTTGAGTCGTCGGGCCTGTTGCGCCGGGGTTGCATGAAAAGCCACCTTCATGGTCCGGACAGATCCCCAAAAGCCTGTAAACAACCCCTAAACACCCAAACCCTCAAACCCGAAACCCTCAACCGCGGGAGCCTCCGCGGAAGAGGGAAGATTCCCCCCAGGCCTTGCCGCCTGCTGCAGCCTCGAGGGCGCTCGAGCATGGGGCCCTTTGATTTGTATAAGGTGTTTAAGGGTAAGGGTTTAGGATGTAGGGGTTGAGGGGTTAAGGGGTTTAGGGATGTGAATACAAGTTTTTTTCGGTTTACAGAGGATTTCAGAGTGTTTGTTTTGTGGTTTACATGGTTTGATCAGTTCTCTAAAGTTTGACGTTTGTGGCAATCTCAGAATATCAAGGGCTCTTAACAGAGGGTCAGCTCACGATCGGTAACTGGGGTAGAGGTAGAGTTCAATGATCCGAAACCTCGTGCTGCAAGCACTGTTATCCTCAACTTATCGTTCGAGCGGAGGCGCCCTGACACAACCAAAACTCATGCGTGATCTCTGCGGTGAAACTGCAGTTTCAAGACGGAAGCACTGAGCTAAAGGGAACAGGTGGCATGTTTGTTTGGGGTTTGAGTGGTTTTCGAGGTTTGACGCTCCAGATGGTTGGATTCCAACCCTGCCGCCTCCCCGCGACCCAAACTCATGTCGAGTAGCAAAGCAAGGACAACCACGAGGTTCCTGACGTTCAGCCTGGGCGCTGCAATTTCTTTGCCTACAGTTCCATGTACCATATCATCATATACATATATATATATATATATATATACATATACAATACCATCCATCCATATATATATATATATATATAATATACTCTACCAAAGACTAACCTAGAAAACGACTATCACAAACCCCGATACCTAATTGTCAGGTCTTTTGAACCCTAGGGCTTCTGCATAGAGTTTAAGGTTCAGGATTCTCAGTATAGCTTAGAGGTATTGGAATACAGAGGTTTCAGGTACTGAGTATAGGTTTAAGATTTTGAATACGGGTGTAAAGTTTTCCATGTCGCGCCAACTGTGCCATGGAGAAAAACATACACTTCTGTTTCATAGTATTTCCTTTACGGAAGAGGTCCACAAAAGACACGAAAGCATGGCACTCTGGAACCCCAAAGGCCCCCTATACTATATGTAGTACCTTCACAAGGAACTGATGGGAGGCCAAAAGGGGGGTTTAAGATTCTTGGGGTAGGGATTCTTTCAATATGAACCCTATTATGGGAACCCTAATCCCTACTAAACCCCCATATGCCAAAACCCCTTTTGGCCTCCTATGATATATGTAGCACCTTCAAAAGGAACAAAGTATGGTGCTCCAGAACGCAGCAAACCCTGGGCAAGGGACCAAAAGGCCACCGCCGCGGCGCCAGAGACGGGTACCATTGCCGAATCCAAAGCCATGCAGTTGCGCTGGAACCTGGGCTGTGGTTCCTTTAAAGGTTTTGTTTTAGGGGTCCCTTCAAAGGTTACATTAAGGGTCCCTCGAAGGATCCCCTTAAGGGCCCTCTAAGGGATCTCTTTAAGGCTTCCTTTAAGGGTAATTAGGGTTCCTTTCTGGGCTCATGGAGGCTCTGGCCGACTAAGAAGATGTTTAAGCTGACCCAGGCTGTTCCCACACCACATACCCGACCTGCGAGTTGCCTTGAACGGTACAACCGAGGAGGCCTTACGTGCTCAATCTCCCCGCAGCCCTGTCGACACTCTCACAGCAACGTGCGCCAACGAGCCCAGATACCTGTATAGTAGGCTACCGTTCCTTAGATGCTCGCCACACCTTATAGTACCATGACCCGGTAACCAGCTATAGTGGCTGGGCTGCTAGAGTAGCATCGAGCAGGCTTTGACCATAAAGCCCAATTCCACAGCAACAAGAGCTTCCCATGCCTTGATGCTTGGAATCGGCAGTGGTTCATACCTGCTGGTAGGGCGCAGGGTTACCCAAAACCCCCCCCAATGTCCTCTCCGTCCTCTTCCTGCTTTATAATAAACTGTAAACTCTCGAAGCCCAATCCCTAAACTCTCCACTCCGAGGCGCTAAACCTCCAACCCCCTAGACCCCAAAGCCCTTGCTAAAGACATCCCTAAACTCTACACTCCAAAGCCCTAAACCTCCAACCCCCCAAACCCTAAACCCAAAGTCCTAAACTCTACACTCCGAGGCCCTAAACCCCCAAACCCCCTAGACCCTAAACCCCCAAACCCCCTAAGCCTAAAACCCTAAACCCCCTAAACCCTAAACCCCTCGTTAAAGACTCCAGGGGGCTGCGTGACCGCATCCATGGGAGGCATCTCGGGGAGTTGCGCCAGGAGCTCCGAGCCCTGCCGAAGCAGGTGGATGCCTCAAGGAAGGGGAGGGAACGGATCCGGGATCTAGATTGTGAGCTCAAAGAGCGAAAGAGAGAAAGAGAGAGAGGGAGAGAGAGAAAGAAAGCAATAAAGACAGAACAACAAAAGAAAGAAAGATAATGAAAGAGAAAGGGATGGAAGGAGGGAGGATGGAGGGAGAGCGAGGGAGGAGGGAGGGAGAGAGATGTCGAGAAGGGGAGGGGGAAGACTCAGTTCCACTGCAAGGTGGGTGGTTTATGCTGCAATGCTTGAAGCCACGTTGAAGACTGCCAACTATGATCGGCTTGCCTTCTGAAGAACTAAGTCTACAAACGACAGTTGTCTTCAAGGGGAACGCAGCATACCGAACGCTTGTCAACAACCAGGTCAAAGCCTTCAGCCGAAATCTCAAAATCACATTTCCTGACCAAAGTTGATCATGGCCTGAAAGCCAAGAAATTTAAATCCCAAACCAAAATCCTAAACCCACCAAAAACCCTGCACCTAAACACACCTAAACTCTAAACCCTGAACCCTAAAACCACCTAAACCCACCATGCTGCTCCCAGGCACTGAGGGCTCCCGGCGTCCGTGCAGTCGCTCCCGGCAGGAAGCAAGAGACCCTTTCCTGAGATGCACGTCAAAGTTTTTCCTAAGGGTCCAAATACTTCTTATTTATGGGTTTTCGGTACCCAAAATGGACCCAAAGTCCTAAGGGTCCAAATAGTGCTTATATAAGGGTTTCTGGTACCCAAAATGGACCCAAAGTCCTACAATAGGGAGTACTTGGACCCTTAGGGCTCGGATTTAGGCCCATGTTGAGGACCGAAAAGCTGTTGGATTCTAGAGTCGGGAATCCTAAGGACGTAAGGCAAAAGCCAGAAAGTTGGAATATGATTATCCTAACCCTTCTATGGTAAATTATAGGGTATCCTACCATGAAACCATATTCCAACTTTCTGGAGTTTCCTTTATAGCGCTTATAGGTTTTATGGTCAGGTTTGGGGTGTACAGCGTTCAGTTTTCGGGGTTCAGCTGAGGAATAGAGCTTTTGGGTTCCGGGGCCAAGTTTAGGATGTGTATAGTTATAGGGTCAAGTTCTGGCCTTCAAGGTTCTTGAAAAAGACCAGGTCCAGAAACGAGGGAACCCATAATCATAGTTGGAAGCATCGCTTCACCATGAACAATGACGGGTATCCTGATTCCCGAAACTACTCTCTTTCTGCTGAACCTGCTAGACAATCCTGAACCCAGAGGCTCCAACATCCCTTAATGAAGGAATATACATTAACTTGTAGTAGGATCCTTGATGCGATGTAAAATGTATTCCTTAAGTAAGGGATATTTGAGCCTTTGGGAAACCTACAACCACGGACTTCCAAATCCACACCTGAAGCTGCCCCAGACCCGAATCCTGACAGGGTTTAGGAATTAGGGTTTAACATGCCCTAACTCAACATTGGAATTCTCTAAATCCCTGGCCCAAAGCCCAAACCTTCTAGGTGAACCGTGAACTCCTGACGGCGTAAGCCGGAAAACCCGAACTCACACCACAACTCTGGAGCTCGAAACCCTAACCTCAACGGCCCTTCAACCTCTAGATTCCTATTTTAATGCGGGACCCCGAAGCCTGAAGACTAAACCCTACTGCTCGGTCCTACATCAAGACTCCTGATCCCCTTGTTGCGGTCGAAGCTCACAGCGAGACCACCGCCAGGAGGTCCTACCACAACCTTCCATCAGATAAAACTTCTTTTCAAGCTTCATGCTGTGGGGCTGTCGGGTCTATGCTGCACCAACCACGGCGAACATCGGTTCGGGATCTGGCATTTGCTTGGCATCTTCAGTGGGGGGTTTAGGACTTCAGCTTTGCTTTCAATCGTGATGCTGCCGAAGACGTTAAGACGTTAATCTCACAAGGCTCATACAAAGATCATTCTTGATAATTACACTGCGAGTATCTCCGCAAATCCTCTACCCTATGCTAAATCCTAAAAAATGACCCGAAACCTTGAAGGGGGCCTCGAAAACACAAATCATGCCGTGACCCTGATCCGCACTCCCGAACCATCCAACCACCGACCTTTGCTCCCTTCACGCGAACACATAGCAACTCCTCCGCCATAGGCAACGAAAGGAATCAACAGAAGACCTGAAGCCACTGATTCTAGAACACAAACTATCCTCGCAGATTCTTGCGTCCTAGCGAAGATCAGAAGGAAACACATCTGGGGGTGGAGGGCTTAAGGTTGAAGCCCTAACCCCTAAACTGCTTCTTGGCAACTTCTGCTGTCACGAACAGTGCGCCCGGGACCCAGGCATTTCCTTGATGCTTTGAGCTCGGCTGGGTTTGCTTAGCGGTCTCTTAATCCTGCTTTTCCTATAATACTAAACCCCCATATAAACCGGCAAAGGGGTACTATGGGGGCCGTAGTTGTTCAGGGTTTAGAACTTCGGGCACCCAAGCCCAAAACCAACAAGCCGAAGCCCTAGTAACCAGTACCTATTGTCTCTCCATTGTATTCCTTTCTAGGGTTACCTGATAGAAAACCATATACCCTAAACTCTTGTAATTAGTTCCTTTTTAAGGTTACCTGGTAGGAACCTAAGGAACTACAATGGAGACTATAGGTACTGTTGATTATATAAATCCTGCATTCCCCTAAGGACCCAAAACTTTGAGAATTATGGTACATTGCTTATTAGGGGTCATGCAGGATTTGTATCATCATCAACCGTACAATGGAGACTATAGGTATCCCTACAGGTGGGAAGCTGATTCAGGCCTACACTTAACTCACACCTTTGAAGAGCCTATATGGGGGTTTCAGAAAATAGGGGGGTACCTTATTTTGGGGTCCTTTTAATAAGGATCCTACTATTTAGGTACTAGATTAGGGTCCCCTATTTTCGGAAACCCCCGTATCGAGTTTACAGTTTCGGGTTCTTTGGCACTGAGCATGATTCTGTGCCGTGAAGCCCGAGTCCCGGGTTCAGAATCCGAGAGACTCCACTATCCCTGAATTAAGGAGTATACCTGACTTCATATTACTAGGGCTCCTGCTATTATTGAAGGTATATTCCTTAATGAAGGGATATGGGAGTTTCTGGGAACATCCACAAAGCCACTACAGCCCATTTAAGGTATAATCCTTAATGAAGGGATGTTGGAGGCTCTGGCGATGCTCTCAGCCTCGAACCGTCAACTCCTCCACGCCTTTTCCCCTAGGGCTCCAGCTATAAAAGAAACAGCAGGTTAGTTACTAGCCACATCTAGCTATATGAGAGTGTCCGAAAAGAGGGGACCCTAATAAAGCACCCTAAGAGCAAGGATCCTTATTATCAGGACCCCAAACCAAGGTCCCATATAACATTATGTGACCCAGTAAAACCATTGGTCGGGTGACTGGAGCCCCTCAGGCAATCGTTTAGTATACGATCAGAGCTTTCTTCGGAGCTTTCGAAGAACCCGTAACCTACACGCTGAACTCCTTTTTTTTGGAAATCACGCCCTGAACCCTAAATTCCTAAATCGGGCTAGGGCTTTGGGTCTAGTCTAGGGGCCCTGCACCCAAACTGCTTTGAGCTTACAGGCTTAGGGGCCCTGAGAAGCGAACCAAGCCCTGAACGCTGCACCCTAAATCGCATATCCTCACTGGCACAAAACCCAAGGAAATTAAAGTTGAAACTGTCGGAATCGATTACCTCATAAGAACCCCAAAGTTGAAACGTTACAGACAATGAATGTCCGATATACCCTAAGCCGCTAACATAACGGTGCCTTTAAATAATCAGAGCGCGACTTGGGGGCACGGTACAATTTCGATAGGAAAAGGATCCCCAGGAATAATGCTGGTAGCCATTCCGCTCCCTATGTTGATTAAACCCTCCACCCAAACCCTAAACCCAAAACCCCAAACCTAAACCATAAACCCTACAAGCCCCAAAACCTAAACCCTACATAAACCCTAAAACCTAAACCCCAAATCCGAAACCTCCCTGAAGCCTAAACCCTTTATAGATTCCTTTAAGGAGCCCTTAAAGGATACCCCCGCCAAACCCCTGGCTGCAATGCAGTGGCGGCGTCCGACCGAGGCCCAATGGGCTTAGCGGCTCTGGCGCCGAACGTTCTTGGTAGCCTTGGGATGACCAGAGGCTAAGGATATCCCTTAGTTACGGAATAAGGGTCCCTTTAAGGGTATAGGGTTTAGGGCCTTCTTGGAGGTTCTTTGGTAGTTATAAGTAGGGTTATAAGTCTCCTAATATGGGTTATCACTCTAGTTATCCTATTTATAACCCCACTTTTGACTACCCATGAACCTCCAAGTTGGGATGACCAGAGGCTACAAATATCCCTTAATTAAGGAATACCTAGGGTTCCTTTAAGGGATCTATATAGTTTAGTTTAGGGTAGGCCTCAAAAGGCGGGATGAAGGTAGGTGGGATTAAAAATCCCTTATGTAAAGACTTTTCTTTTGGGGCTACCCCCACCTTCATCCCACCCTTGCAGCACGTTGAGGGATGTCCACAAGTACGGCTTTAGGGTTTCGATTTATTGATGTGGGTTGTAGAGTCCGGGAACTTTGGATTTCGGGCCAAAGGGTTTGAAGCTTCAGAGCTTACTGAGCATTTGGGTAGAATCCCGGGTAGAATATACCGAAAAGATTTCCAGACGGAGTTCAGGGCTTCGGGTAGGTTTAGAATGCAGGTTTCCTGTGGAAGATTGTCGTTGAAGCTTGTAATTCCCTTGCGTGCGGTTTAGGGACAATCTGCGTGATGCGCTTCTGCCGCTTCAAAGCCTTCGGAGCTACTCCGGACTTCTACTAAAAACGCAAAACTCTCAAATGAGGTTTCCCTGAAGGTATCAGCAGTGTTTTCATACGAGCTCACGAAAACAAGGACCCTTTGGAAGGGATTGGCATGCAAACAACCCTTGTGTCCAACTGGAACAATGAAATCGAAGCGAACTGCGCAGATTCCCAGGAACTTTATATGCTCAAACACTTGCCTTGCAAACCATCCGGAAACAAAAGCTACTTGAACCGCAGAGAAACAAAAGCTACTTGAACCGCAGAGTCCTTGAAATCCGAACACACCAGCTAGGCTTCTCTAGATTCAGCCACCTTCTAATGAGGGTCCTTATGAGAAGAGCGTTGTGCTCATTTTCGTACACCACACCGACCTATCCGTAAAAATGCCCAAACCAAAAGCCCTCATCCACGGTACGCTTCCAGGCGCGCTGAATCCGCCGCGCCGCCCGCTGTGCCTGGGCAGCGTCGCCGCCCGCTGCGGCCAAAAGACGAGCAGCGGTCCTCGGTACCCAGAGAGCCCAATACCCCTCAATCAAGGAATATAGCTTAAATCACAATATGAAGCCCCTGATCATTTAACGTATATTGCTTTATTAAGGGTTTAGAATTTAGGGTTTAGGGGTTTAGGGCATTTAGGGTTTAGGGTTTAGGGCAAGAAAGGGCTTACTTGGAGGATCATGGGACTTAGTAAGTGAGTAAGGTTCCTTTAAGGGTTCCTTACGTGTGTCTATAAGGGATTTAGAGGGCTTCGATAAGAGTTAGTTCTATAAGGAGGATCATGAGACTTAGTAAGTAAAGTTCCTTTAAGGGTTCCTTAATGGGCCCTACAAGGGAAATATGGGGTTTCTATAAGAGTTAGTTCTATAAGGAGGTTCATGGGACTTAGTAAGTAGGGTTATAAGTACCATACTTGGGGTTATAAGTATAGTTACCCTAATAATAACCCTAGTTACTAAGTCCCATGATCCTTTAAGTAGGTTTAGGGCTCCGGGTGGATACCTAAATTTGTATATAACAGGTCCTAACCAACAACATAGGTACCCTTAACAGGGGTAGGGTATGACCCCCTCGGTAATCTCCATTTAAGCTTCCAGGGCTTGCTTGTTTTCGAGGTCTGAAACGCCTGGGTGGCTCGACCCTCCAAGACGTCGGGCTTCGAAGTTTATATTGGTGTGCCCCTCCACAACTCTTTGTTATAAGTGGGGATATTTAGGGTTTAGGGTTAAGGGTTTATAAGGACAAAATGTAGCTATAGCCCAGATTAGGGGACTTAAAACTTATAACCCTACTTCTAGCTACCCATGAACCGCCAAGTAAGTAACACGCCAAGCACCAAGGCACCAGGCTGAAGCCGAAACAAATCAGAAACATAATCTGATGATTCTCAACCTGAAGGGTCCAGAATGTAGGAACCTGATTTATTAGGGTTCCTTATATGAATCCTACTGATTTGGGGTGAAAGGCCCAGGGTTTCTTAGTCAGGTTCCTACATTATATACTACTAATTATGGATATGGGACCCTAAAGCCATAATAACAATGATCTTTTGGACTTGATTCCAGAGTGGTCGTGTGCATGGACCCTCTAGGCAATATGGTGCGGGAACCCGCAAAAGATCAACCGAGATGGAGATGGACGCTGAGCCAGGCACGTAAAACCGAGCGACTGTGGGGCTCTGGACTAAAAAAAAACGCTTTTGGACGGCCATGCTCTCCTAAATCCCTATAGACCCTTTATAAATCGGAAAAACCCAGAGCCTTAAATGACAGCCGCGGGCACCCGGAAGCATGCCGGCGCAAGTAGAGGAGGATGGTTTTCAGCGGCCCCTCCGCCTTTCAGAGCTTTGCACTCATGAGATTGTCCCAGAGATGGGGCCCTCTAGGGCTCGTAGGGTTTACGGTTTTAGGGGTTTAGGGTTCAAGGGGTTTAGGGTTTAGGGGTTTAGGGTTTAAGGGTTTTGGGACTGAGGGTTTAGGGGTCTAGGGTTCCGGTTCGGGTTTAGGGTGTACGGGTTTAGGGTCAAGGGTTCGAGGAGGTCTGAGAGAGGGCGTGATGTGTTTGAGCATTCCTCGGATCGCTGAGAGTGCGAAAAGCGACTCTGAACATCTGCCTTGGGTTGATAGGGGCCCGAACAAGGACATAAGCATAAGCACTTTAAAGGGATATCCCTACCTTACTGGGCTTCATTATAAGGGATATCCCTATTTAGGGTTTTTGGTTTAGGGTGCCAACAGGGCCACAAGAACCCCCCAAGTACCCTTTAATGGAGACTTATGGTCCTTGATCGCGGGTATTTAAGGTATTTTGGGGGGGTCTAGGTCATGTAGACGCTATTCCCACAGACTCCAAAATCTCTTATTCAAGGAATATACATTCAAGTAATAGTAGGATCCCTGATATGATCTAAGGTAAATTCCTGAAGGTCTCAGCAAGCTTCTCCACAGACTCCCAGCTTGATTCACGACAGCCTTCTCCCCCCCCCCCGCCCTCTTGCGGGGTGCTCCGAGAATCATGCTGCAGGCCACAAGAGTCACGTGTGAAATGCCGACCAAAACCGCTCAACATCTGGTCATATCTTCTGGCCTGCCACGTGACAAATGAAGAAAACCCTTTAATCAGACGGGTAATATACTGGCCTTAATACTACATAATGAGGATCTCCAGAATAGTATTGGGAAATATTTCGGCTCCTATATTACCCTTGGACCTAGGGAAACTCAGACCCCAGCCTCCGGCGACTGGCACTTTGACGCATCTTTCCTCGGCGCTTCTGCATTCGCAAAGCCACAGAGAACGCAATCAACTAGGGAATATACCCTAACCCTGAGTAACCTACCTTTTTAAGGACTTATATAAGGAAATCATAATTAGTAAGGAATCCTAAAAAGGTAGGGTATTCAGGGTTAAGGTATAATTTAAATTGCAATAGGTTCACTAATATGATTTAAGGTAGAGTCGCTAATTAAAGGATTTTGGAGTCTCTGGGTACCCATTCCTTCTCTTACTTAATCGGCATTGGAATTGGACTCTTGGGGGGCCATGTTTAGGATCCACGTGCTTTTGCCCTTAAGGGTTTCTGATTCAGTGTATAGTCTAGCGGCCGAGCAAGACCCGACCCAGCCGTGGATTTTTCAGAGACTGCAAGATCCCTGAACTAAGGAATTCACTTTAAATTATATTAGAGTAGGGATCCTAAGTTAAGGTATATTCCTTTATCAAGGGATATTGGAGTCTCTTGGATCGCCCGGCGCTTAAAGGCGTAGTGATGTCGGTTATGTCCCGAATTTTTCAGTGTCGCGAGCACAGCAGCGGAGCTAAACTACGCTCATGCGACCATGACAGCGCAGAGAAACATATGCCTGGAGGATCTAGGACCGGATGATGACGATCATCATGAAGATGAAGATGATGACACTGATGATGGTGATGACGATGATGATGATCTCGATGACGGCACTAAGGATGATCTTCGACCTGCCATGTCAACTCCGAGCCCCTGCGTCCAGGTCCATCTGAGCCCCAAAGACCCCGCACCCCCACTGCAAGAAACCTCGGAGACGACGCCGACGAAGACTAATGCGGCTGCACTATGTGGGCCCTAAGCCCTGAAAGGCCCAAACACCGTGCAACCTCAACTTGAAATCCCCAAACCCTACAGACCTAAATGCTAAGCCCTGAACCCTTAGACCCTAAAACCCTGAACCCCAAACGGACCCTTAAACCGTGATTTCAAAAAACCAAAGCCAAAAAACATGAACCTGAAGCATGAAGCCCTAAGGCCAGAATCCCTCCACCCTACGACCCTAAACACTAAACATCCAGAACCAAAAGCTGTCAAGCCTGGAACCTGAGCACCTGAACCCTCAGCCCCAACCCTCACTTTCACATAGCGGCAGGAAGGTGCAAACGGAAGCCAGATCGGTTTCCTCGCGTCGTTTTCAGGGAAGGGCAGTCGGTTTAGGGTTTATGATGGGAGGCCAAAAGGGGGTTTAAGATTCTTGGGGTATGGATTCTTTAATATGAACCCTATTATGGGAACCCTAATCCCTACTAAGCCCCCATAGGCTGAAACCCCTTTTGGCCTCCTATGAGTTTAGGGTTTACTTAGCGACCCAGGGGACTTAGTAAGTAGGTTATAAGTAGGGTTATAAGTACCCTAAATGGAGTTACCCTGATTATGACCCTATTTATAACCGACTTAGCATTCGGGTGTCAAGTTCTGGCTCGCCCCCTTCTGGCTCGCCCCCGTCGGTGAACGAAAAGTTGCAAAACGCAGCCCATTTAAAGTTTGACTTATTACCAGTTAAGATAGGTACTGAAGGGTCATGATGCTTGATTGCTCATGAAGAATTGCAAGTTCAGAGTATCAGAGTTGAGGTCGGTGCTGTAGGCGTTGGGGCTCAGAATGCGGCTTTGGTCTTTCTTTCTTTGTTGAGCCCTCGTGTCTTTTGGTGACAGCAAGATTAGGTCTAGGGGTTTGGGTTTTTGGATGCAGGGCCTGGAGCTTGAAGGCGTGGAGATTGTGGGTCGAAGATGTGGGACTTGCATAGGATCTCTACCTATATAGGGCTATATGGTCCTGCCCTTTCTTCGGGAACCTACCCACTTATTTAAATAGGATCTACCCATGGTCACATCCTAGCCCTTTATTAAGGAACCTAGTCTCTATGTAGCAGATCCTCTCTAGCCATAAAACTAGGTACCCAAAACAGGGTTGGGTATGACACGCCAGGCAGGGTTTGGGATGCTGCGCTTTCCCCAGCTGAACCTTTCCGACTGATGCCGACGAACCATGTTACAGATGCCGGCCAGACAGCACATACTCCCAGTGCTTTTGCTTGTGTGCACACGTATGTTTTCTGTATGTGTTATGTATATATATATATATATATATATATATTACACACACACATACACGTGAACATGAGTCATGGCGTGCACAATAAACTAACAAATAATCCATACATACGTACAGGTGTGTGTATATACATAATGTATACAGACAGCCATAAATGCATATATACCATATACATATACATATTATACACCCATACAGATAATGGAAGCATAGATACAGTAACTATCAGAAACCACAAACCTCCTTGAGCCCAGCATCGGCCACGTCCACAGCGCCCTCCGAACGGTCTAGAAGTTGGGCCGCCTCCTTTTTGGAGACTGTGGCAGTTCGGGGCCCGGGGGTGTAATGCAGGGACGTTATAAAGTTCGAACAGGCTGTCTATTTTTGTGCTTCATATCGGGACCCTAAGAATTAGAATAGGGTTTTCGTAGGGTCTTATTCGGCCTGTAGTATAGTACAAGTAACTAACTAACATAATGCAGGGCCGAATTAAGGAGCTTGCTGACCCTAAACCCCACCTGTGGCCCAAAAGATAAGGAACCCTAAAAAGGTAGATCTTTTCGGCTACAGGCTATTCGGACAGAGAGTGGCCGGCCTCTGCAAGGTCTGGGCTGCAGGGCAGCAGGGGGTTGAAGTCGAAGGTCGCTTTCCAGGTTGCGGGGTGTCTGTGTGCAGGTTTTGTCTGGAGTTTAAGCTTTAAAGGTCTATAGTTTCGAGTCGATCACGGGTCTGACTGACGGCGAATTCACCTAAACCCTAAACCCTAGCCGTTTAAGTAGGGTTTCTTGAGCACAGCTGCACCTTACCCACCAAGCCCTGCAGCCTTGACCATATACCGGTAGACCACATCCTTAAAAAGGATCTACAAGGGTTCCTTAAAGGGATCTATAAGGGTTCTATAAAGGGTTTAGGGTTTAGCGTTTCCGAACACTAGGGGTACCTTATTTTGGGGGTCCTTATAATAAGGATCCTACTACTTACGGTACTATACTAGCATCCCCTACTTTCGGAAACTCCCATACCGGTAGACCACATCAGGGAGACCTCCTCAATTGAGGGCCTATTACTTAAGACAGGAATACTACAACCATCTTGTGAAGCCCTCTACTGCAAACTCCTGTAACCCCTGACAAAACCCTGTCTTCTCCAAACCCTGAGCCCTAAACCTCTGTCTTACGGTTGATGATATAAATCCTGCATGACCCATAATAAGGAATATACCATAGTTCTCACAGTTTAGGGTCCTTAAGGTAATGCAGGATTTATATCATCAACCGTAGTCTCTGCCTTAACCGGAAATAACCTACCTTTTGAAGGACTTATATAAGGAAGTTATAACAAGGGACCCTAAAAAGGTAGGTTCTTCAGGGCCCAGGTAAACCCTAAACCCCTCAACTCTTAGGAAGGAACCCCCAAAACTCTATTCTATTCATTAAGGCCCTTACACTATAGAACCCTACTATACATCCCTTACCCTTTGAAGGAACCCTAAACTGGACTTTGAGGTAACCAGGGAGAAAAAAGTATAGACATTTATTTCATAATGGTTCCTTTAAGGAACAGGTACCAAAAAAACGTATTCAAGCATGATACTCCAAACCCAGGTAAAAGAAGGGCCCAGCTGGGTCCTCCAAGAGCTCTTGTTGCCGTCTCGCTGACAGCTCGTCGTTATCCTGGCCATGCTCTCAGGCTTCTTGGGCATCTTCCATAATATAGGGGCCTTAATAATTACAATAGGGTTCCTCTATAAGGGTACTATAACCAGAGGGGCTTTGAGAACTAGAGGAGGGCTTTGGGGCCCATTATACTATATTTGCAATAAAGACATTACCTGGGGATCCAAGAACCTACCGTTTTAAGGTTTCTATCCTCTAGTTAGAGGGTCATAACCTACTATTTTGCAGGGCTTGGGGTCGCAGGTAGGGTGGAACGATTAAGCTCTTAAGGGTTCGTGCTTTTGGATTTGCCGCCTGGAGTCTACAGCTCTTTGTTGCCAAAACCTGGGCCCCAGGCACAACAGCGAATGCAAGTCATCGACCGAAAGACTGATAGGAGCCCCCACCGCATACAGTAGAAGCCCAAAAGTTGGAAACCTCATAGCCTCAATCCTTGGGGGTGATGTATAGGGAATCCCAGCACTATTTGGCCTTAACCCGGTTTCCAACTTTATGGGGCTTACCGTAGATCCTAAACAAGACCCTCAACGCCAAGTCACCCTGCACCCTAAAACTTTGAACCGCCTAATCGCAAACCCCGGAACACTCCAGCCGAAGACTGCAGGGAAGTGTCCATGTAGAGATCCGTAATCTGCGTCTTGCACATCATGACGGATTCCCAGGCTTCAAGCACACACCTTGAATTTGTTGTTCAATCTGGGATCTGCATATCTCGGATTGCGGGTTTGGGATCTACGGCTGTGGATTTAGGGCCGTTGGGTTTGCAGGGTCGAAGGTAAATGTTAGAAGCTGCCCCCCCTTGCAAGAGTGACTATAAGGATTATATTAGGGCCCTATTATATTCCTATTATACCACTATTACAAGGTGGGGGCCCCTTCTAAGGTTAATGAAGGGATTGCAGGGCCCATGACAAACGGCTTGTTGTCAGAAACCCAACTACTCCTCCGGATTAGAGCTGAGGGACCCGGGGCTCAGGGCTTTGAGGGTTGATACTTCAACATAGCTTTCTCAGGCAAAACGCGTGTGTTAGTGTGTTTTTGTGATTTTTGTCATTGGCTTCAATTTTTGTTTGTATTTGATGTTGTTGTTGTTGTTGCTGTTGTTGTTGGTGCTGCTGCTGCTGCTGCTGCTGCTGCTGCTCCTGCTGCTGTTGTTGTTGTTGCTGCTGCTGCTGCTGTTGTTGTTGTTGTTGTTGTTGTTGTTGTTGTTGTTGTTGTTGTTGTTGTTGTTGTTGTTGTTGGTTGTTGTTGTTGTTGTTGTTGTTGTTGTTGTTGTTGTTGTTGTTGTTGTTGTTGTTGTTGTTGTTGTTGTTGTTGTTGTTGTTGTTGTTGTTGTTGTTGTTGTTGTTGTTGGTGTTGTTGGTTTTGTTGGTGTTGTTTGTGTTGTTGTTGTTGTTGTTGTTGTTGTTGTTGTTGTTGTTGTTGTTGTTGTTGTTGTTGTTGTTGTTGTTGTTGTTGTTGTTGTTGTTGTTGTTGTTGTTGTTGTTGTAATCGGAGCGATAGCTAAGATGCGGCACTTCCCAACCTCATCGCAAACCTTTGTCGACCGCACAAGGTCTGCATGAAGAGATCTATCTCAACTCACCAGAGAACCTACTTTTCTTCCAAGGTCCCTATAAATTTCCTAGTAGGGCTTATAATACTAAGAACCTACACAAAAGTAGGTTATGGTAGGTTAAGGTAGTGCACCGAGTTCGAAGGTTTGAGGTGCTCCTGAGCATCGAGGATTCCTTTATAAGCCCTAAACCTTAAACTCTAAAGCCCTAATGCCTCAAAGCCATGCAGACTTAGAGCTTCTAAACCCACGGCTTACTTGCTTGCTTTCCAGATCGCCGAAGATGCCGCGCAGCCTCCCCAGCAACGGTCTCGGCGGCAGTGGCAATTGCGGCAAGCCTTCAGAAGTGCACGCGCGGAGCCCTCAAACGCTAAATCGCCAACCCAAAGACAATGAGAATAGGGCTTGATGGCATATCATACTATAAAAAATGTAAAGAAACCTAAAGAATAATGCTGGCAATTATTGAGGCTGCTAAACGCTATTAGTCTATTATGACTCCTTTGTTCGTTAACCAAGTTTATGGCAAGGATTCTACAACTTTGCAGAAACAAGATAACCTGAATTTCTCGGGGGTCTTCTGCGTGCGATTGGGCCTCAGCCACCAGAGCGATCATCGACATAGCCTGTCTATTGAAGCCTAAACTACCTATAAACCGTAAACCCTACATCTTAATATCCGAAATCTTGGACCCTGACCTGAACCCTACACTCTAAACCCTACATCCTGTGTAAATCTTAAAAGCTGTACTACAATCTAAACATATCTAAACCCTACATCCTAACTCTTAAACCCTGGATGCCTAAACTCCAAACCCTGAAGCCTTAAATCTTAAACCCTTAAGCCCCCTAACCATTTTTGCCCTACATCCTCAACCCTAAACCATGAACCTTAAAACCTAAACCCTACACTCTAACCCTGAGCTCGAAAATCTTAAACCCTGAGCCCAAAAATCTACACGACTAAATCCCTAAACCCTAAACCCCTAAACCCCCAAACCCTAAACCCCCGAACCCCTAAGCCCTAAACCCCCAAACCCCTAAACCCCCGAACCCCTAAGCCCCTGTCTCTTCGGATCCGAAACCTCGGCAGCGCGGCCGCCAGCAGCTCACCGAGCTCGGCCGAGAAATGACCTGAGGAGGTCACCAAGCCTTGAAGTTCCTTCTATACAGGGATCCTATAAAGGGCTCCTATACAGTAGGAACCAGAAAGTTGGAACATGGGTTTAGGAGGATTAGTGCTAGGATCCCTTATACTTTACTTTAAGGGCATGAGGATAATGATGTTCCAACTTTCTGGCTTCTTCTCTACAGGGATCCTATAAAGGGATCCTTGAAAGGGATCCTTTCCGAGGGTTTAGGGTTAGGGGTTGAGGCATTGACCTGAGGAGGTCTTCTGAGCTTGAGGGGCTCAGGGTTCCTTTAAAGGGTCCCAATAAGGGATCCTATAAAGGCTCCTATGAAGGGATCCTATAAACGGATCCTTCAAAGGGATCTGTAGGGTTTATTGAGGGTTTAGGAGTTTAGGCTTGAGGGGCTTAGGGTTCCTTTAACGGGTCCTATAAAGGGATCTACAAGGGATCCTTTAAAGGGATCTTTAGGGTTCAGGGGCTTAGGGCTTGAGGGCTTTTAGGGCTTTGCGGCTCTAGGGGTTTTCAAATCTTTCGGGCTTTTAGGGTGTTTTTTGGGGCTTTATGTAGGGCTTTAGGGTTTCAGGGCTTTAGGGCTTTTAGGGTTCTAGGGTTTTAGGGATTTAGGGTTTAGGAGTTTAGGGTTGAGTTGGCTTTGATCTTCGGGCGCAGGTTTTGGGGCCGAGGATTGTGTAGTATGGGAATTCAGGGCTGGGGCTGGTCGGGTCAATGCTTTTGTGCAGGGTTTATGGTTGATGCTTCTGCCTTAACCCTGAATAACCTACCACCTTTTTGGGGTTCCTTACTATGATTTCTTTATGTAAGTCCTTGAAAAGGTAGGTTATTCGGGGTTAAGGTGGGGCTTAAGGCTGGGGTTCGAGATTTGGGTTGGCGTCGAGGGGATAAGCACTTATGCTTTCGGCTCTCGGGTTCGGAGTTTGGGTTACGACCTTCGCAGTTTAGGGTTTGTGGGTTTAGTCCTTCTTGGAGTTCAAAGGGTGGCGAGAGGAGAATAGGGTTCTGGTGTTGGCACTTCAGGCTTGGGTGTCCAAGGTTGGAGGATCTCGCGAAGTACAGCTTCACGCGGAGAATTGGGCGATCTCGACAAAGGGGCTGAAGTAACTTACCTTTGGTTAGTAGGGAATGGAGGAATGGGGTACAAATATAACTACTATTGCTAGCATTCTTCCATTGCCCATAACCAAAGGTAAGGTACAGTATTTTCCAAGATCGTGAATTTAGGGGGCAAGCTCGTCTGTGCTCAGATCACAGAGGCTCTATGTAAGCACGTACAGTTGTCCAAAGCTCCAAGGATGCAACGTTGTGGATCTAGGGCCAACACATCACAGCACGCCGAAAGCAAAATAAGGTCGATGCACTGAGAGTTAGGGACTTCTGCATTGGGCTTCTTTCAGAGCTTTGCAGACCCCGTGCCTGGTTACAAATTCCGGAGACCTCTTTCCTAAACCCCACATAAACCTCCAGACCGAACGTGCATGCCCAGGAAACTACGCAGGCAAGTCAGGACATCATAACTGGACAGCTACCTTCACAACCCTAACCCAAACCTCAAAACTTCACACCCCAAACTCCCTAAATTCCTGGATCCCAACATCTCAAGGAACTCTGGAAGGGCCTACTTGGGGGCTCATGGATAGTTCCAATATAGAAGGGTTGTAAGTCCCCTAGCATGCAGTAAAACATGGTATAGCTGTACTAGACTTACCCTACTTAGAACACACACATACATGTATAACTACCCATGAACTTCCAAGTAGTCCCCAAACCCTAAACCCTCAACCATAAACCTGTCCCTTCAAGGAACTCTGGAACGGTTGATGATATAAATCCTGCATGACCCATAATCAGAAATATATCATAATAGTTCTCATAGTTTAGGGTCCTTAAGGTAATGCAGGATTTATATCATCAACAGAAGGACCTACCGTCGCTCATCGCCTTGGAGCTCACTTCGATTTGTCTCGTCCAGGGTCGCCGTGCCAGTAGCCGAGGCAACCTGGGTTAAGGGCTAGAAGCCCTTTAAAGGGATCTATAAGGGATCCTCAAGAGTTCCTTTAAGGGATCTATAGGGTGTTGGGGTTTGGGGTTAAGGGTTTAAGGATTGGAAACTTAGGGTTTGCAGTTTAAGGCTTAAGGTTAAGGGCTTGGGGCTTGGAATTTACCAGGACCTTCCAATGGCCCTTTAATGGAGCCCTTACGGCCCTTAATCGTGGGTATTTGGGGTATACTAGACGGTAGTTGAGGGGTCTTGGTAGGATTCGGAGTTTAAGGCTTAAGGTTGCAGAAGGGACTGTCCTGGGGCCTGGGTTTTTGCACACCCAGTGTTTTGCAATTTTTGCACTACTTGTTCGGTATTTGTCTCAAGGTTTAGGGTTTGGGGTTTAGAGGTTCAGGGTTCTAAGCTCGAATTACCCTAATTAAACCCGAAGCCCGACACCCAACACCCTAACCCGAGGATTACCATGCAGCTTTTTTGGGAACCCTCGACCTTCTATTACAAACCCCACGTTCTGTATAAACCCTGCCTACACGTACCTTTTAACGTTTGGGCCTCAACCATTAGAAGAGAGCTTTGGGGTTTTCTTGATTCCATGATACTGCGGAACCCTAGGAATAGTCATCGCAATTACTTAAACCCCCCGACTACCGTCTAGTATACCCCAAATACCCCAATCATAAGGGCTCTATCAAAGGGCCTTTGTGGGGTCCTGTTTCAACCTGGACCCTAAACCTCAAAACCCTAAACCCTGAACCCCTAAACCACTAACCCCTATACCCTAAACCCTATACCCCTAAACCCTAAACCCTAAATCCTAAACCCTGAACCCTTACCTGAAGATCCCTTTAAAGGATCCCTGTATATCCCTTTATAGGAAGGAGCCTTTAAAGGAACTCTAAGCCCCTCAAGCTCAAGCCCTGAACTCCTCAGGTCAATGCCTCAACCGCTGAAGACCCCTAAACCCTAAGCCCCTAACCCCTAAACGCCTCAACCCCTAATCCTAAACCCTAAAACCCCTAAAGCCCCAAAACCTAAACCCTAAACCCTAAGCCCCTTAACCCCCAAACCCCAAACCCCTAATCCTAAACCCCTACAGTGAACCCCAGAAAGTTGGAACATGGTTTTAGGATGATTCGTGCTAGAATTCCCTCTACTTTACCTTAAGGGCATGAGGATAACGATGTTCCAACTTTCCGGCTTCTCCTGTAAAGCCCCAAACCCGCAGACAGTTTTCGCCAGGGCGCCGCCGCCCGGGCTCGGAGCCGCGCCTCGAACCCCTCCGAGGCGTCGAGCACCTCACGGCTTTGGGGTTTCGGGATCAGGGTGCAGGGTTTAGGATTCAGGGATTTAGGGTGCAGGGTTTAGGATTCAGCGATTTAGGGTTTAGGGTTTAGGATTCAAGGATTTAGGGTTTAGGATTTCCTATGCCTCCAGGGACCTGATTATGGTGTCCTTAAGGGGTCGAGGGCCCTAACTATGGGGTCCTTGGAGGGATAGGGTTAGGATTCAAGGATTGAGGGTGAGGTTTCGGATTTCTGGTGTTGAGGGTCGTATGCTAGAAACTAGTAGCTGGCAGCTAGTAAAAAGTTTCCCTTCAAGGTTAAGGGTACAAGGTCGATACCGGGGTTCTGTAACATTATTAGTGGGCGCAACAATTTGAACAGGTTGGCCGCGGGGTGGAGGGATAATGAGGAACCCTGAGGGCTGACTTACAGGTTGAACAAGGGAAGGTCAGCTGGCATTTTAACTGCCCGTCGCGGCTTCGCACTATGCTTCAGAAGGCTTTATCTTGCTTCAGAGAGAGTCTAGTCTAGACAACTTACCTGCAGTACCAAGTGCAAGGTTCCACAGTGTGCGTGTGATTTGTTAAGGAGACAGATTGCCACTATAGCTATTGAGGGTGCCGAGACCAATCGTGCGAGAGTTCACAGGCCCCCAAGGGTGGACAAGCACAAACCCCGACAGATGACTTCTGATTACTCCATTCCGGAACCTGTTCTCCCGTGTGTACCGTGTATAGAATCGCCACATACATCTTGGTATACTGCGACCGGGCCATATGCAAGACATTTGTGTCACGTGTGTTGTAGGGTTTTGAGTCTAGGGGTTTACGGTGTTGAGGGTTTAGGGTTCAGCTTCCAAGCGACGCAGCCCAGAGCAAGGCGCAGCGCACGCCTTGCTGCTGCCATGGGCTGAGCAGCTGCGCATGCTGCGACCTCCAGGTTCATTGTTTGCACATCTGATACGCAATTCGGGCCCTTTATTTATATGTTTCAGTCATTACTTGTACGTCTTATACTGGAATTTAGGCCCTTTGCAAAGATGAAATATATGATGTCTATATGTGAAAATCAGATGTGTACCTCACATTGATACACGCACACAGAGGTGAAATAACTCAGGAGTATTGAACCACAAGATTGGCTTAGGTTTCATGGGAAGTAGATGTTGCTTGCTGACCTTGCGATTCAGTCTTGATTCGCTGTCAGACTTCGGCTGAAGTCACCTCCACCTCGCAAGGCCATCTGCAGACGGGAGGAGCTTCAGGACTGCATGCAAGTAGAAGTGATCCTACTTGTCGGGTATCATGGGGAACCAAAGGTTAACCTTTTTGGTTATATAGAGATTATATAGGGACTATACTACCCAAGAAAAGGTTAAAGGCTCCCTACTCTACTACTAGGTGATTGATCGGGGATGGAAAGCTGCGGGACGTTTAGGGTTTAGGGTTTAGGCCCAAAACGCCTCGCACTCAAAGCTCTAATTCCCCTGAAATCCCGAAAGCCCGAAACTCAGCAAGCAAAACCTAAAGTCTCCTGCATGCCTAATCCGTATCCTAGGCCCTAACCCCGAAACCCCTAAACCCGAGACCCCAAACCCTAAACCCGAGACCCTAAACCCCTAAACCCGAGGCCCTAAACCCCGAAACCCAGTCAAACCATGAAGCCCGAGATCGGCGCCTGGTGCACCATCTGCCACAGCTCGTGCTCAAAGCACAAAGCCAACTCCTCTGGCGTGGTTTACTTGGAGGATCATGGGACTTAGTAAGTGAGATTATAAGTACCCTAATTGGCATTGTAAGTCGATATAAGTATAATTACCCTGAGAAAAACCCTATCTACTAAGTCCCATGATCCTTTAAGGGATAAGGTTGGGGCTCTCAGGCCGTACTTTTGTAAAGACCCCTCTTATGTCCCTACTCCAGGAGGTAGGCTCGGGCTTTCGAGGTTTATGAGCATAGGCGCCTCCTAGGGTTTCCATGCAGGTTTCGGGTTGCAGGCGTTTCAGGGTTTGGCAGTCGTTGGGGCTTAGGGGCTCTGAAGGTTCAGGATGTCGTGGTTTTCAGCTGCCTTGTCGCGGATTTCCGATCAAAGAAGTCCAAAACTTCATTCTGGAGACTCTACCCCAAGTTAAGGTCTGGGATTAGGATGATTAGTGCTGGGATTCCCATACTTTACCTTAAGGGCATGAGGAGAGTGATGCTCCAACTTTCTGGCTTCTACTGTGACCCAAATGGGGGCTTGGGTTTAGGATTTAGAAACCTGCCTGTGGCAGAAGGGCATCGATGCGGGCGGGCAAACACTTCCGCACCATCTCCGCGTCCTCCCAGGACTGAGGAAGGGGGTTTAGATTCTGAGGAATGCCGCCGAACACGCAAGGCTTCTATCATGGTGTTGTCTTGGGGGTGTGTATACTTGAAGGGTCATGGGACGTAGTAACTGTGTTATTATTGTAGGGTGAGTATAGACATAACCCCAACTAGGGTACTTATACCCTACTTACTAGGTCCCATGATCCTCCTTATAGATTTTCTTATAGAAGCACTATAAATCTCCCTTTAAGGAACTCTTCAAGGAACCTGACTTACTAAGTCCCATGATCCTCCAAGTAAGGCTTCGCTTTGAGGGTTTAGGGTGCGTTGTTGGGACTTACGGTCGGGGCTTTGGAGTTCAGGGTTGGCGGACGGGGTCTACGTGTCGGTTGGAGAACGAAGCCACGCCAAATCAAATCACTGCAGTTTGTTCACTGCTACTTGCAGTTCCAGTATGTACCTAGCCAGCCAGCTACAACTACGAACACGCGCTCGAAGCTTTCAATGTAGGGGCCTTAAGAATTAGAATCGGGTTTTGGGGTTTGGGGTGGAGCAGACAGACGTCTGAAGCGAACGAGGCTTTAGATGGCTTGTGCATCTGGAGAATGTATAGCTGCTCATGAGCTATTCGTCTAAGAAAGCTTCGACAGTAGAATCGGGTTTTGGGATATATTATACTATACTTAGAATCAGGAACCCCCACTTAGTATAGGTTTTTCTATTAAGGGCCCTATAGCATCTAGCCGAGTCTTTGACACTCCTGTCCGTTTGGAGGCTCTCTGGCCCTGTTGGCCTCAAGCACTTGGCAGTTGAGGGTCGTGGAATTTTGGGTGTGGCAGATTGTAGGGTTTAGGGTTTCGGGTGAAACTGATAAGGATAAGGGCTGGGGGTGGAGCGCTGAGGCTTTGAGTTCTGGGGTCTGCGGCTTTGGCTGGAGGGTGAAGCTGCATGCCTGAAGAGCTTGCGAAGTCCCTCGAGTGGCTGCTTGGCAGAATACGCCCTAAACCCCAAACCCTAAACCCTAAATATCTCATGAGCCCTCCTCCCTTTTGCCATGGCTTCTGGGTTTCTTTACGGCTCGCTGTCGGTTCCCTGAACTCCCCCTTTGAGACGAGCGCCTCGTGTTCCTTCTGGTAAGCCGCCGCGATGTCGGCAAGGTTTGAGAAGGCCGCATGCTGCATCAGAGCTCCGACCCTCAGACCTAAATCCCCAAGCCTTGAACCGCACAGAACACATCAACACCCCCTCAAAGTAGGTTCATAAGTGCAAGAACACCTGAATAAGTTATCCCAAAAGCATGACCCCACCTTAAGCGACATTCTGGATTCTGGCCATCTCAAACTCGCTTGGAAATACAACAATGCCATGCCGGGTTCAGTGCTCGTTTCTCGTCGTGTTTAGAATATGGTGTAGACGCTCTTTGACTCTTTGCCCGAAAATGGAAGTAAGCTTCTTTGGGGTCATGAGTGCTGAGTGCGCCGGTGATCGGAACAGGATTTAGCGACTCGACATCAAGTTCCTTCCCTACGTTCTGCAGGAATGCAAGTGGGGCCAAGTGCCCCACAAGATTCGTTGCAGGCTGCGAAGCAGGCTTCTTTGGCCTGCCTCTACGTAGCTGAGCCACATGAGCAGGCGGCAAGAATTGGCTTCGGGTTTGGGGTCAGGGTACTAATGATTCCTGCGGCAGCCTGTCGGAATCCAACCGGCATGTATCTATACGTCATCGCTTTCCCTCCACACTGAAGCTGCTACAAGGCCTGTGCATTACCCATGTCTGTTCCACATCGGACGAACGATGCTTCATGTCTTGTTGACATAAACTTTGAGCACCTGGATAAGGCAGGTTGGTGCTAGCAGGCGCGCCTCCACCTAGCGCTCGGCAAAAAGCGTGGAAACCAGCAGGACAACCACTCCAAACTGTGAAAGAAGATTGCACTGGGCAGCACAGATGTTGTAGCAAGGACAGTCCCGGAAGGACAGGCAAGAACGGCTAGCCAGCTTGATGCCATGAACCCCTAAACCCCGAGTACCATCAACTTCAACCCCTGAACTGTTAAATGCCCTCAACCCATAAACCCTTGATCCCAGAAACCACTGAACCGTTCATACAATGAAACCCTTAACCGTCCTTGAGCTTCGCAGACCGCGTGTCACGTGGGCTGGAGGCCTGACAGCGCTAAAATTTCGGAGCAGGGCGCCCTTTAAAGGGTTCCTTAAGAAGGGCTCTTTTATGGGATCTAGAGAAGAGACATAGAATGCAGGGGCTGCAGGGGCCTTAATCAATAAATGAAAGAAGATTTTTGGGAACCATAACTATGACGGAAAATAATGAGGCCCTAACCCGGCAGGTCTTGAAGGCTCCCGGCTTTTGACTACCTCTCGTCTCCCTTGTCGTTCCGTTGTTGAGCAACCAACAGTTCAATTAGGATCCCATAACATGGACTGGGTTAACCACAGAGGGACTAGGTTTAGGGTTTTGAGGTTTAGGGTTTTGGGGTTTAGGGTCACGGAGTCTCATGGCCTCGACGGCCACCGTTTGGGTTAGTTTCGGGAATTTATTGAGCCCCATGCAATGGTCTGAAAGACTGAGAAACAAGTTTCCGACAATACAGGCCTGAAGCTCAGAGCTTTCAGCGCTGTGAAAATCCCAAGCTGTCAATCTGTAGACACACGCCTTTAGGGTTTAGGGTTTAGGCCTTCTGCTTCGCCGCAGCAGTAGAACCGGGCGCCTGGGAGGCCAGGGAGTGCACTGGGAAAGCTTCCACGGGCACGCAGATGTATGCATGCTTATGCATGTATGTATGCGTATACATACAGGCAATGTAGGTTTGCATGTCAATCTACCTGTCGATCTACCTACCTACCTGCCTACCCACCTCTCCCATTCAACCAACCTATCTATCTAACCAACTAACTATCTATCTGTCTGTTCGTCTGTCTACCTCTCTTTGTTCCATCTATCTTTTCATCTATAAACCTGTCTATCTGTGTGTCTGTCCGTCTGCGTGTCTGCCTGCCTACCTATCTATCGCTCTTTCTATCGGTCAATCAATCTACCTATCTAGCTGTCCATCTATCCATCTATCAAACCGTCTATGAGTTTATCTATCCCTGTTTCTCGATTGCCTACGTGTCTATCTTATCTCAGTATCTCGATCATCTTCCTGAACAAAAAGTAAGCAAGCAGCAAACTCCATAAGTAAATGAACAAAGTTCACGGATATGTTCGCGCCATTGGCATCTGCCTGGAGCCTGCTGCGTGATGTACTGTAGTTGCATATGCATATATATATATATAAGTAATAACAAAAAATAGTAGTGGTAGGGGTAGTAGTAACAATAGCAGTAGCAGAAGCAATGCTGGCACTAGCACATAGTAGCACTAGCACGAGCACGAGTAAGAGCATAAGCACTAGCAGTAACACTGTTGTCCTAGCACGTAGTAGTAGTAGTAGTAGTAGTAATAATAGTGGCAATAGTGGTAGCAGCAGTTGTAGGAGTAGTACGCATAATCAGCAATAACACCATCGCAATAATAGTTCGCAAACAAATTTTCTTTAGCGGAACCATCGCAGAGCCTTCGCGATGGCATGTTGCGTTGTGAATGTGGTCGTTAGATCATTGCTCACATATACACACACGCTTTTCAGTTTATGTGTCTATGTTTCTTTCCGTGTAATGAACCTTGCTGAAGGCCGTGTATCTTCAGGGCCCTTGCCTCTTTCCTCTGTTCCCGTCCGTCGGAAAGGCTGAACTCGCTTTTGAAGCCCTAAACCCCAAACCTGTGACACGTAAAACCACAGACAGTGATCCTAAGGATATCAATCCTCGCGCTAATATTGAACTTTCCACCCCAACCCCTGGTGTTGTACATGAATTATTGCTGCAGGCGCACTGATGCTGTTTTGGTCTATATACTGGGATGTAGGTTTACGATGAGTGCTTGTGGGCAGACAAGCCCGGAAACGATGTTCTCGGAGAAGCCTCAAAACCCTATGTACAAAAGTTCTGAACCGCATGGGTCGCAAAAGTAGATGTTACGGAATCCTTTCAGGGTCAGCATGTGGGTAGAGGGTTCAGGCTTTCGGTTTAAGGGTTGAGAGGTTGAAGGACGTCGGATTTCACGGCTCGGAGTTTAACAGTGAGTAGGGTTTAGGGGAGGTTGTGCCCAAAGCGATCAGCGACCCAACTCAGTCGCGTGGACAGCTGCTTCTTCTGCATCTGTATATGTACGGACCCTCAGTATACATCTATACAGTTGAATTGTACCTTCCGCACCGCCCCGACATCGGCTTGGAACCACGAGCTGCTTAAAGCGATCCCGACATCTTGAAAACTCATATCAAGTACCAACACCCAACTGAAAATCCGGCAGCTCATGTCAAACTTAAAACCTTTGAACAACCCTTACCTCAGCAACAAGTGTAACACTCCGCGCACACTCTCCATCGAACAAAATCTTCAAAATACTCGAGAGTCGAGAGTAGTTGATTGTCCACAGGTACACGACAAGCATGCGATTCTTCGACGGGGATCAACAGGTCGTGGTGATGAACTGCGTGGCGTTGACTCCGACTCCAAAGCGAAGTCGAACCTAGGCCTGCACTGCTAGTCCCCAACTACTCTCGTTTATACCCGAAATACCCCCGATTAAAACCCGTAAACCCTAAACCCTAATTTTGGACCATGGGCTCTATTGAAGGGCCCATATTGGGGGTCCTAGTCGCAAAGCTTGCGGTTCATGCTGCTGAGCTACTTAGAGAGGGTTTACAAGTGTCTAAGGCTTCAGGGCTAAAAGGATTTGATCTTCAATAAAGTTTACGGTTCGAGGGGCCCTTGGGAGACACTCTACGTGAAAACTCGCTGAAGCATGAAATATTATCTTCTCTCCTGGCTGGCGCACACGGAGTCGCGAACTGTCAGGTGGTGTCAACACTGGTCTCAGGGAACGAAACGCTAAGGGTTGGTGGTTTGGGGTTGAAGCTTTTGGGGGTTCGGTATCCTGGAAATTCCTACACCTTTCCCTCTGAAGCGCCCTAGACTCTAAACATCCCTAGACCCCGACTCCAAACTTTCAATCCTAAAATCCCGGACCTAGGACCCTAAAGCCTCAAACCCTCAAACCCGAGACCGTTGGCAAATGATGCCCGATCACCACCTCGTTCATAGGGACCCTTGGGGGGCGGGGTAGGGGGGAGGGGGGGGAGTGGGGTAGGGCGCTGTGCTTCCTTAAATAGGCCTTGTTATACGTCCTTGCTATGGGCATTACGGCCCCCTACCCCCCTCCCCCTAACCCCCCCCCCAAAGGGTCTCTATGACTCTTGGAGATGATGTCGAAAGCGAGCATGACCGCTTGGGTAGAAGATATCTGTGGATGTCAAAACTCCAAAGGCCCTAAACCCAAGACCCTAAACTCAAAACCCTACAACCCCCTAAAACCCCCTTCGCTGGGGAGGAGACCCCCTCGCCGGGGACCTTTCCACGCGGGGAGATCCTGGTGCTCGTTTCGAGTTGGGGCTCGGGGCTTAAGGCATTCAACATGGAGGGTATGTAGAATTGGCGTTTAGGGTGTGGGGATTATTGCTTAAGGTATGTCGGATTGGTTTATTTCAGATGCTTAGTGCATTTGGGGTTTGGGACTAAAGGTTGAGTGTTCTACGTAGGGTCTCTGTGGAGGGTGTAGGGCCTGGGATCTCACAAACAAACGCCGCACTCGTAACGAGAGCGGTGCACGCATGCAGAGGCACGAGAACGATACATCTACACCCAATTCAAGGGATGAGCGACAAAGACTGGGAGAGAGAGGGTGAGATTCAGACCCTCAGCCGAGAACCTATGTGCGTATCTGCATGCAGAGACCAGGGTTAGCTTCGCGACAGATCCTACTGAGCACCATCACACTGGCAAGGCACCTGAGGCAGCGACATGGAATAGTGTATCAACACACGAACACATCAAATACATAAACACACCTATAATATGTGTACATGTACACATGCACACATGTTGACATCTGGATATAGAGAGAGTGGCAGAGAGAGAGGTGGACAAAGGTGGACATACATATGTATATATATATATATATATATGTATAGAGATAGATACAGATGTAGACACACATATGGATATAGGTTAAGTATAGAAACTATAGAAGCAGATATAGAGATAGATATAAACAAAGTTTCCCACATAGACAAATCTAGATGTCGCTATTATAAAGATGTAGAGATAAAGATGAAGATATCTGGCCTTACACCCTGGACCCTAAACAAAATTGACTGTGCGAACCTAGGCATAAACGAAACCCGATCGCCTCTAAGCTTGTACGCCAAATCAAACCAAAATAAATGAAGACTGTTGGCAATCCCTTGAGGTCTTACTCGAATAGAACCTAAGCGCACTAGAGCCTTACTAGAATAGAAAGTAATTACAACACTAGAGTCTCATCATTCTGAGAACGATACAGTTAAAGACAGGCCAAAGGGGCGGTTTCTCCGCCGCTTGGGCCGGATCATCCTGGAGCAAAACTTGGTGTTTGGAGTGGAGACCAAACTGTGGAGGGTTTAGGGTTTAGGGCTTAGGGGTTCAGCGTTTGAGGCTTCAGGGTTTCAGGGTTTAGGGTTCAGGCTTCGGGTATAGGGTTTCGGGCTTAGCATTCAGCTTTAGGTTCAAGGTTGAGGGTCTCGGGTTTAGGTTGCAGGGCGTAAGTCTTGATGGTCTTTTGACAAGACAAGGCAACACCGGCGCGTGTGGTCCAGTTCCAGGATAAGCAGGGCCCCACCAAGGCTCATCAACTTATCTCCAGGAAAAGAAACGAAGCAAGCCTACCCACTGTCTCCATTGCAGTTCCTTGTTTGGGTTACCTTATAGGTTCCCAAACAGGAAGTGGTTTAACCAAAAATCGGTGCTTCTTCAGACGTATCGGTAACGCGAATAAAGTCCTCCCACCGCCCAGATCAGGAAGCCCTATCACCCGTAAGGCCAGGTTCGTGTACTCCAAAACCCCTTAATTAAGGAATATACCTTAAAATCATATTAGGGATCCTATTATAATTTAAGGTATATTCCTTAATTAAGGGGTTTTGGAGGCTCTGGGAGGTTCGTGTACTCCAACACCTCCAAGCTTCATGGCACTGCATGCATTTATATACGGGCCTTAATAATTAGAATAAGGTGTTGGGGCCCATTGTACTATAATCGAAAATAAGATGATGCACCCCTGAAATAGTATTGGTAATCATTTCGATCCTTATTTTACGCGCATTATGCTTCTCCACTCGAACGATGGCATCACTAGATTCATCAGAGGTGGCGTGTTGGGGTTTGGGGGATGTGGAGGATTTAACGAGCCCTGAGTTCTCATGCTGGTGAGTCAGTGTACTTATCTCCATCATACTACACAGAAGCCGCTTTACATGGAGCAGAACTCCATCGACTCTATACCTGAAAGGCCTGTAAGGCAGCAAGCCCCCTGTTTTCGAGCTATCCTTGAAGAAGTTCGACGAACTGCAATGATGGATGTTGGGACGCGTGCTCGGCTTGAAAATCCCGAGATCAGGACTAGCCCACAACCTTCGAAACATCCCAGAATACCGTAAACCTGACACCTTGACTCCCAGAAGGCGCGGAAACCCTAAACCCTAAACCCTAAACCCCGAAACTCTAAACCCCCAAACCTTGAACCCTAAACCCTAAACTCCCTAAACCCTAAACCAAGCAGGAACGCCTGCGGCTTCAGCTTCAAAGAACTCGACGTGCTGGGGGCCTCAGGGAAGATTCTGTGGCTTTGGGGGCTACCCACCTAGAGCCTCCAAAACCCCTTAATTAAGCAATATACCTTAAAATCATATTAGGGATCCTATTATAATTTAAGGTATATTCCTTAATTAAGGGGTTTTGGAGGCTCTGGGCAAACCCCCCGACTATCCTGAAATATACATTAAGTGCCCATTACAAGGGACCATAAGGGCTCTATTAAATTGTACTCGGGGGGTTCTGGCAACAGGTTCAATACAGGGGCCGTAGTAATTGGAACAGGGTTTTGAGAGTGTGTTATTGCAGAGCTACATACGGACAATGGCATTTTAAGAAGACGCTGTTTTGAACTGTTCAAACCCCCAACGCCCAACACCTTAAACTCTGAAACCCTCAACTACCCACACCTCTAAACCCCCGTACTACCTAGACACCCCAGCTACCCTCTACCCCACGTACTCACTACTTAACCACCATAAAGGCTCTATTAACGGGCCCTTGGGGGGTCCTGGTAGTCATGGGGGTTTGGGGTCTTGCACTAGCGCGGGATCTCGTGTCTGCTTGTTTCAAGCCATGCCTTTTCGGCAGAAGATCTATCTCGTGGTTTAGGTCTTAGGGGGTTTGCGTTCAGGGTTTAGGGGTTTGGGGTTTAGGGCTTCGGGAGTTTATTGGTTCGGGTTTAGAATGTAGGGTGGCATCGCAGCAAGCCCGAGTTCTAAAGATCCTTGTGCAATTTGTGATTTCTGACATAGAAACCAAAGCTACCTCCTTTGAGACATGGGGCCCTCTTAACGTAGCCTAACCCACTTTATGCTAATAGGGAGCGTAGAGAACAAGCCAAAAGCTGAGGCTCGAGACGTTCGACGGAGCTGGTGCCATGGCTTCGATACCTGTTCCGCAATCGGGGGTGACAGCTGCAGGGCTTTTTTCTCGCACTGCAAAGAAGCGTCGCTTCCCCGACAGCCTGAACCCTCGAAATCCGCAGCCCAAATCCGCAATCCTGGCCGTTCCACGCAGCCCGAAAAAAACAGTTGGTTGCTCACGTCCCTGGCCCAGATCAGTATAACATTTGTTTAGAAGCCAGAAATGTTGAAGATTAGCTACGCAGCTACTGAGGATAAGCATTGGAAGAGGTGCAACACTCCGTCTCATCCGAGATAACAGGGTGAGTGCCTTTTGGCACCATCCGTCGGCCGAGCGTGCCGGTCTTTGGTCGTACCTGGAAAATTTTTTCTCGGCCTAAGTTGAACCTCTACACCTTAGACCTCATGGCCAAACCCTAAACCCCAAATCCAGAACACTAAACCTTAAAACCAAACCCTCAGCCCTAAACCCTAAAATGTGACACGCATGCAGTTCGAGGATGCCTTCAGCGACTGTGGATTCGGGTTTGAGCCTGGGCTACTATTAAGTTTGAGGTTTTGGTTATAACAAAAATTACAAAAGCTATTTAGGATCCTATAAGGTAAGCCAAGACGGAATCACCATGGAGAGTAGGGGATACTATTACCAGGCTCTTGTGAAGGATTTTGATTTAAGTTACCAGAACAAGGAACCCCACTATTTACCATAGATCCCCAGTATAGTAACTCTGGCTCAGTTCCTTAATAACACAGACTGGGCATTCGGAATCTCAGCAGTTATTTATCTACCCTAAACAGCAAAGCCTTTCGGGGTTCGGGTTTATGGGTTCAGGGTTTACGGTTTAGGAATTATATAGGGTTTAGGGCTTCCGGCATCTATCAGATTTCTGAGATTTCTGTATACGGTAGCAGTAACCTGATTAAGAAACCTTGGGCCTATATTCGGGTTCCATATATGAACCCTAATATACAGGGGGTCATAGGGCCAGAGTTTCTTAATCAGGTTCCTGCATCACTCAGAAAGGTGAAAGACTCACTGGCTCACAAGCCAATGCAATAAGAGTTGAAACTTTCAGAATCGACTACCTTATAAAAGCCCCAAAAGTTGAAAAGTTGAGTTTGCAGCCAATATGAAGATGCTGCAAACAAAGTGCAGCTTAGTGCTCAGTTCCCCGAAACCCTAGACTCAAAACTCTGAGCCCTATACTCCAAGCTCCAAGCCTTAAACCCCAATCCCCTCTAGAGCCCTTGAAGGATCCCTTTTAAGGAACCCCTATTCCAATTATTAAGGCCCCTATACTAGACCCTAAACTATACCCCCTTAAAACCATGATAAACATAACATTTTCAATATTTTCTTGGGTTTTATATGAACAAAACATACTTCCTAAGGAGACTATTGTAAACCCCACTGGCCAGGCGTACACTCGCAGTGGCAGCAGGCAGCGTCTTGCTGCCTCGCGGGGCCAGGTGCTCTTTCAAACCCTGACCTGACACATATTCTAATATAGGGCTTCATAATTCGATTAAGGGTTCCTTAAAAGGGGATCTAAAAGGGATACTATAAGGGCTCTATAGTATAGTGGCCTTAATGTTTAGAATAGGATTTTGGGGCCCGTTATCGTATAGTTAAGGAACCCACCAAAATAGTATTGGTAACTATTAAGGCCCCTATTAAGGCCCCTATATTACTGTACTAGACTGTAACATAGTATAGTAGAACACTGCATGGCATAAGACACAACATACCAGAACGCTATACAATATCATGCAAAATAATACAATACGAAACATCACAGATCACAGGGTATCTCTTCTAATCAAGTGTTCAGGGTTGGGTTTAGGCTAAGGCTAAGGCTAAGACTTTAATGGATGAGGGTTTTGGGATGAGGGATTTGGGTTTAAACGGAGTTAGGGAAATGCAGGGCAGGTTTTAGGCGAGGGCTAAGGCTTTTCGAGGGTTTTAGGGTTTAGGAGGATCCTCCTTGATGCCTTGGAGCGTCATGGGGCTTTAGACTTTGGTGCGGATAAAGGGAGAGTTTGGGGATTTCGCGCCTAGGGTTACGGAAAGGAGGGTGAAGATTCTACAGTTCTGGGGTTGCGGCTGTAGGGCTTGAGAGTTCAGAGTTCTAGGGTGTGCGGGGCAAGTCTAAAGGTCTACCTCAAGTAATGAAAGCCTTTTGGCCAGAGGAAAGTGCGAGAAACCATGTGCGGCGCTGGCACAACGAGAATTCGAGTTCTACGAGAAGATGAGCAAAGACTGATGCCACGACCGCGAACAATCCTGAACCCAAATCCTAGAGTAATGACAAAACATCCACCACAAACCTTAACCTCCGATCATAATCCCAAGACCATGGACCCTCCATAAGCCTACTCAAACCTTCAATTCTAAACCCTATACCTAAACCCCAGCCCACGGCCCTAATCTGTATAAGCAAGGCCTCTATAGTCCTTAAACCCCAAACCTTCATGCGGAAACCACAGAAACACCCAACCTGAAAACTTATTATCCCTGACCCCTAGACCAAGACGTTTCTTTCAAGCAACCCGGTTGGGGCCAAAAGATTATTATATGCTCTGAACACCACAACACCATCAAAGTCACCCTGAAAGGAACCCTTTAAGGGCTCCTTAAAGGGGTCTATACCCCTAAATCCTAAACCCCTAAACCCTAACCGCTGGCCCTAAACCCTAAACCTAAGGGAGCCGAACTGAAGCCCAAAAATTACGAAAGCCAAGGGGCCCTCTGCACTCGCGGGTCCAGAGCCACCCGACAGGGACTCGGCCGAGATCATCGAGGTCTGAGCAGGCTCTGATATATATATATATATATATATATATATATATATGTATATATATATATATATACATATACACATATATATATATATATATACATATCTCTCTATATATAGATGTACATACATATATATATATATATATATATGCTATGTATAGGGTGGAACTCGGGGTGGCATATAGGGTGCTGGGTTAGATCCGAAGACATCGCGACAGAAAGCATGGACCAGTATCTGTAGCCGGGCACGAGCTTCAGCTGACGCCGCTATCAGCCTGGGGCGCCTTCAACCCTCAAACCTAAATCCTCCACCCACGGATCCATACTACCAGCCTTAACCTGCAACCGTCGTGTGAGAACCTGCGGGCAGAAGTGTTCTGTACTTGAGAAACTCTGGTCAACGAATCGCTATCCTCAAAAATCTCCAAACCCTCCACCTTACAAATCCGAAACACTAAGTAATATAGAGCCCGCAGTATCTACCAAAGCTATTCCTAGGGCTCTGCGAGAGTACTTACACCCACAAAGCATGAGCCGGTTCGAAGCCGAGGAACTCTGATGATGACAACCCTGAGTCGCTCAAACCTCACACCCTCAAACCCCAGCTATTACTTATGCATCGCCATTCTGTCTCTCTCTCCCGCTCTCCCTATCTAGATGTGTATATATATACACACACACAAAAGCCCGAACAGGAATATGTGTGTAGATGTATATATATATATATAGTATACATGCGTAGAGAAGGCCTCCACCCAAAAGCCTTAAAGCCGGTAAGCAGATGCTGCTCTGAAAGAGGGGGCGCCTTCGAACCGAAGCGCACGGTGGCCGGGATCGGCAACGCCGGGGCCACAAGAGTTTGCGAGGCCTCGGGGTTTACAGGGAACTCCAGAAAGTTGGAATATGGTTTCATGGTGGGATACCCTATAATTTACCATAGAAGGGTTAGGATAATCATATTCCAACTTTCTGGCTTTTACCTTACGGTCCCCTTTTGGTGCTTCCGGCTTTGGGGTGTGGATTGCAGGTCGGATGTAGAGCTTGGGTTTGCATTTTATAAGTGTGGGTACCCTAAGAATAACCCAAACTACTAAGACCCATGACACAATGATCCTTTGAGTAGGGGCGAGGCCACTGTCCACGCTTCACGCATTTCCCGCCAGCGGTACGTTTGGACGGTTGTTTCTTGAAACTGGGGATGGGGTCCTCGGCCTCTCCGGTCTGTACGAAGCTTCTGCATGTGGGTCGCTGAAGTGTCTGGCCCCCTCGCCTCGCCGGATGTAGATGTCTAGACCTAAGAGTAGCCTAGGAATAAAAAGGGTGCCTTTTTTGGTTTAAAGGGGGATATAAGAGAACCTGAACCCTAAAAAAAGGGAATAAGGGCCTACTCTGGGTCCTAATTACAGTGGCTTTGTCGCGGGATTCCGGCCTCAGTGCCTTAGAATTTCCCCATAAGCTTGCGGTAATGACTCGCCTTGACAAGCTTTTGCACGGCGGCACGGAGATTCGGATTCTACTATACTATATTATGCTATACATATACTACACTATACCATACCATACAATACTATACCATGCCAGATTAAAGTATAGTATACTATACTGATGACAACCGCCCAATACTCAGCTCCGGACGGTCTGATTTCTACCTCTCGGGGAGAGGGGTGCGACCGTCTTGCTGGCAGACCTCGACCAGAGTCGGGGCTGCCAAAATCGCGCGTCACAAAAGCAAGGGTTTAGGTCCGCTTCAGGGGTCTATGGGGGTACCATAAGGGTTTAGGGTTTAGGATCTACTTGGAGGATCATGGGACTTAGTAAATAAGTTATACGTACTCTCATTAAGGTTATAAGTAATTGATGTCTTAGTACTCGCCAAAACAACGCTAACCTTTTCCTTTTTGGTAGATTCTGGTAGATTATATAAACCCGAGAAGGTTAAAGTGGTTACCTACTCAGCTACTGGCATGTTACAGTACCTATCTCAGGCTCGGCAAGACTTTCGACTTCCGATGTTGCCGGATGCCCCGAGTATATCGAACCTTTGCAGACATCAAAAACTGCTCCAGCGGTTCTTCAAGCTCGATTGCACGTCTACGGAAAGCAAGAGCAGCAAACTTGAGCCCTGCAACTAAACCCCCCAAACCCCTAAACAGAAGTATGTAGCAGCTTTGGCCTGAGCCCCCCGCAGGCCCACAATGCAAGGGCTTTAAGGATTAGACTTGCAAGTTGTTCTTCTCGCATGCAGGTGCCGAGGGTGGGTGGGTCGGGTAGGTCTACGGTTTCGGAAACTTGAAGATTTCATACTTCGAGACAGCCGCAACCCTTGAGTCTTAAACCTGCAGGACTTCTGAAAATGCTTGATTCTTGCGGATGCGGTTCGTCCTGCCACTCCGTGTTTAGCACAACGGTCCTGCATGTTCATGTTCAGAAGCATCATACAGCCCCGCACCCTGATTCTCCCTGGCAGGGAGCAAAATGATTCGGCCCGCCAGCGCGAAAGCTCGAGCTGTAGTAGCCGTGGAACCAGGGCCTAAACTACTGGACTATGGTTTTCGTAGGACTTCTACCAGAAATACATGAGGAAACCAAGAAGACAAGTATTATCAAGTATTGTTAACCATTATGAAGCCCAAGCAGTGCACCATAAGCCCGGATGTCTTACAAACTCCCAATCCAAAGCTCCAACGGAGATCTTACACCGAATGGAAGATCACAGGCTGCAGCCTTGCACAAGGCTATCGCTGCATAGGGAATCAAGAGCATCACCTGAACTGACTCCTGTTGCTGACCTCAAGAGACCAACAGACTGTTGATGATATAACTCCTGCATTACCTTAAGGACCCTAAACTATGAGAATTATGGTATATTCCTTATTATGGGTCATGCAGGATATATATCATCAACCGGAGTCAGCCCCCCACCTCCTCTTTGACTCCACATCGATGTGAGCCACCAGGCGCTGCCTGCTCACTGTTAGACGTGGGTATTCCTAAGTACAGTTCAGGGGTTTAAGGTGTGGCGGTTGTTGTGTATGGGGCTTGGGAACATGTGAAGGGACTTGCTGCTCGACACTTGACCCCAAAGGCGTGCAGGTTCTGTCTTCCGGGAGGCACTGCAAGTAATTAATCCCGAAGCGGCACTCAGCTCCGGTGTACCCCGATGCCCTACGTCTTCAACATCGAGCACAGAGGTCTTGAAATCCTGATGCCTGAATGAATGAACCCGAAGCCCCGACGCGCAAATCTGAACATCGAAGTCCCTCAACTCTGAACTCACTCTAGACCCTGCAGCCTGAAACCCCGCGACTTATAAATCCTACACCAAAATCAACAAACCGCTACAATGCCCATCAATGCCCATATTCCGACATCGAGCTAAACCCTTCGCCCTTGACCCACCCTCACCCTAAATGAAACCTAACCCTAACTTGGATTAGAGCTCCAGCCCTAAACCCTAAACCCTAACCCTAATTTGGATTAGAGTTCCAGAATGCGTCGGAAGTCCACGACAACCCAGAGCCTCCAAAACCCCTTAATTTAGGAATATACCTTAAATTATAATAGGATCCCTAATATGAGTTTAAGGTATATTCCTTAATTAAGGGGTTTTGGAGGCTCTGGGAAGCCGCTTGAACCACGACATCCTGAACCCTCGAGCCCCTGAGCTCCCCATGAACCATAAACCCTCAAGCCCCTACAGTAGAAGCCGAAAAGTTGGAAACCCCATAGCCTCAATCCTTAAGAGTAATGTAAAGGGAATCCCAGCTCCATTTGGCCTTAATCCGGTTTCCAACTTTATGGGGCTTCCAGACTCCCAAATCCCTAAACCCCACTCACCCTAAACCAGCATGAAATCCCAGGAAACTCATCTAAGAACCTCATGAGCCCTGTCCCAAGCTACAAAACCCGACACCCGTAAACCCCTGAACCCCTAAACCTTTAAACCCCAAGCCTGTGCTGAACCTAGACCCAAGAACAATAGTTCGCTATTTCTTAGGGGTCATAGTAACCCCAGATTACCAACTATCTCCAATGCACCCCTGAGAAGCCCCCACGACTACCAAAGCCTAAACCCGACAACCCTAGTCCGTCCCAGGCCGAAAAGACCTACTTGTCGGGTATCATGGGGAACTAAAGGTTAACCTTTTTGGTGACATAGGGACTATATAGGGGCTACACTACCCAAAAAATGTTAAAGGTTGCCTACTCTACTACTAGGTCAAAAGCTCTGCCCCCAACCTCAAAATCAGTCTTGACGAACTGGGTAAGGTTGCCTACTCTACTACTACTAGACCTAAGAGTAACCTAGGAATAAAAAGGGTGCCCTTTTTGGTTTAAAGGGTGATATAAGGGAACCTGAACCCTAAAAAAAGGGAATAAGGGCCTACTCTGGGTCCTAATATTAGAATTATACTATACAGGGTTAACCCTAAACCCTAAACCCTAAACCCTATGCCTACTCTACTACATGGAAGAGCCTCAGCTCTTCGATCGACGTCTCCATCCTAAGCTGGCGGCCGAGCATCGGGACTTAAGGTAAAAGCCAGAAAGTTGGAATATGATTATCCTAAGCCCTTTATGGTAAATGATAGGGTATCCTACCCTGAAACCATATTCCAACTTTCTGGAGTTCCCTGTAGGGGTAAGGATCCCTTAGAGGGTCCTCGTAAGGATCTATACGGGCTTAGGGGTTTAGGGCATAGAGGTTTTGGGCTTAGGGTTCTGGGGTTTAGGGGTTTAGGGGCTTTGAATTTCGGGGTGTAGGGTTTAGGGGTTTTGGGTTTAGGAGCTTGAGGGTTTAGGGACTTTTGTAGGGATTTAGGGGCTTAGGTTTTAAGGGCTTATAGGGGTTTAGGCTCTATAAGCCTCAGTAACAAGCTGCGACAGCAGTTCAAACTTGTCGATGCAGATCAGACCGAGCTGCTGGGCGGGTGGTCCTGCTCGGGGTTCGCCCCGGACGACTGGGCCACCACTTCGGGCGGCTGCTGCCCCGTCGCCCTAGGGGGCGGTGGCCCGGACGGCATCTCGCGCATCTCCCGCTCGATGCGCGACTGCATGGCGTCCTGGTAAGTCGCCTCGTAGGGGAGAGGGCCCCTGCCATCGGCCGCCCGCCGGGCGTTCTCCTGGTCGATGGCCCGGCGCTGGGTCTCATGCGTGGGCGTGCCCACCCTCACTTTGTTGCTCCGTGCTGACTGCTCATTTACACGGCCCTTTCAATCATGCTTCTGAGTCTCTACCCAACCCAGTAGTGTAGTTCCAGTAAAAACAACTTGACTATTTTTTCGCGATAAAACCACGATAACTAGTCTTACTAGGATAACCCAGAGGTAGGTATCAGTGAAAGGGCGACTAGGCTTCAGACTTCAGAACGATTTGTAAATTTAGGAGATTCCTTCAGGCCTAGGCACTGGATTCGCCCAAACCGCAACGCGACCCTAACCCTAAACCCTAAACCCTAACCCAAGCCCAAACTAAAGCCCTCAGCCCTGAACCTCAAAGCACAAGTCCAAAGATGTTCAAAATCGTCGCCCACATCTGCAAGCCTCAGGCCTCCGAAAAGAAGAGGAATTCTGAAGCCCCGTAATATAGGCGCCTGAAGAATTAGAATAGGGTTTTGGGGCCATTATAGTATAACCGGAATAAGGAAACACCCACAATAGTATAGGCAACTCTTGAGGCCGCGATATTATTAAACAAGGAATCTTAACACAAAAAGTCACGGTTGAGGAAGCTAGTATAGTACCTACACAGCAGGATGACTGCATCGCAGGTAAGCAGACACCTCATGAGCACCAGTAAGCGCATTCATGGACTAGGCCACTGTCCGAGTTTCTCGACGGACACAAGCTCTGATTGGTATAGACTGTAGGGTTTAGCCTTTACGGTCTAGGGTAGGATACAACTATGGCCAGTCCTTGTTATCCCTTCAAGCACCCTGTCGGTCAATGAACTAGGAGCATTTCTCTGTTTTCTAAACCTAAACATCGTATCCAAGACCACTTGGCTTCGGCTTTCATCTAATCCCACTTGCCCTACACCCTAAACCGAACTGAATTGCTTTGCTGAGAATCCACGGGTCTCTCAGGCAGTCCCCGCTTCCTTCCCACCTGGTCCACACAAGTGTTGAGGTTTGGGGTCTTGAAGCTCTGCGATTTCTCGAAGAATCCGTATATGCTGCCACTATGATGGCATTAGGTAACGCAGGAGCCTTAATGACTAGAATAGGGCTTTGGAGCCTATTATACAATAGTTACAGTAAGGAACCCCAGAAAAGTATAGGTATCTAGTAAGACCCCTATAGTAGGTGTCCGGATTCTTTCTCTTCCATGTTTGCCTGGGAGAGGCTATGATGTAAGGCGGCTGACTTCTAAACGCAAACTTGAAGGCCTCGGGCCCCCTGCACCTCCCAGAGACTCCAATACCCCTTTAATTTAGGAATATACCTTGAATCATAGTAGAAATCCCTGCTATAAGTTAAGGTATATTTCTGTAAGTGAGGGATATTCGAGTCTGTCTGGGCTCTGAAGCTACGAACATGCAAAAGACGTGAACCCAGACCTTCCAAACTCCCCTAAGTTACGGTAGGGTTCAGGGTGTAAGGTTAAGGGCCCGAGGTCCCTTTGATGGTTTAAGGAGTATTCCTTGAGTAAGGTATACATGGGTAATATAGGGCCTTCATTATTGGCATAGGGTTTGGGGAGTATTACAATATTCTGAACATAAGGAACCCCCAAAACCCAATTCTGATCATTAAGGCCCCTGTATTATAGTGCCCTACTATAGATCCCTTACGGAGCCCTTCAAGGAACCCATTGAAGGAACCCCAAGTCTAATTATTGAGGCCCTTATATGGGAGTTTCCGTAGGGGACCCTACTAGAGCACCCCAAATCCTTATTAGAAGGACCCCAAAGTAAGGTACCCCTAAGTATCGGAAACTCTAAACCCTTTACAGAGCCCTTTAAAGGAACCCTTATGGGCACCATTATAGTAACCCTTTCAAGGAACCCTTTAATTTAAAGGAAGCCCTAGTCTAATTATTGAGGCCCTTATATTAAAATGGAAGATCGGGGAGTCTCATTGCACATTGCGACAGACCTGCGAAAGAGCAAAACACCATAATCGAAGCAACCTGCGAATAAGCACCCGGCGAGAGAAAACATCCTCCAAAAAAGGGATGAGGGCCCGAGGGCTCAGTTCAACATACAAGGTAAAAGAATACTTCCCAAAGACGACATGAATTTGCAAACCACTCAAGCCTTCAGCACATACACCGTGAACCCTTCTTCTGCCACTAAATCGGAGGCCTCAAAAGGTGGGATGAAGGTAGGTAGGATGAAGGATCCCTTATAATATAAGGACTCTTATTTGGGAATATCCCACCTACCTTCATCCCACCTTTTGAAGCCTCCGACTAGAACCCGGCCCTGACTTGCAAGCGTAAGCCCTTTCGCCACCAAAACCCAACCCAGACCCCCGGGAGGATCCAAAAAGTAGATCCCTTAATGCGGGCTCCTATAAAGTACCCTTAGTAGTATAGGGCCCCAACTTAGGGGATCTACTTTCTAGATCCTCCCAGAATTCTGGGAACGCCCTAAACCCCACATCCCGACCGGCGGCGAAGCCCAGAACCCAGATCCCCTTCAAACCCCCAAACCATATGGGAGTTTCTGAAAATAGGGGACCCTAGTATAGTAGTCTGAATAGTAGAATCCCTATTATGCGGACCCCAAGATAAGGTAACCCTAATTTTCGGAAACTCCCGCATCATAAAGCCGCAATTATCTGAAGGCTCGCTTGGCCCATGGCTTGCCCTGCTTCTGGTGCTCATCGAAACCTCTGTTGGACATGCAGGTTCAAAAGGGTTTAGGGTTTGCGGTTACGGGAAAAGGGCGGAACACAAAGCGATCGTATTACTTTGTGAAAACCCTTCTGGGGTGATCGTCTAGGTCTCGGGGGGTGGGGCTGTAAAGGCTCATCGGGTTTACCGCGACACTGCCTGTGCAGGCTGTCGTGAAGCTTGTATGAGAACCAGTTTCATGGTTATTAAACCTTCCTAAACCCAAAGCCCTGAGCCCTAAGTTTATTTCAGCTAAGCCAAACACCACTAGCCTCAACCCTGAACCCTACGCCCCGAAGGCCAAGGCCGATGACATCCTTCGACCGTTAGGACTGTGCGAGACAGGACATGTTGTGACCGAACCATGCAACGATGCAATGATAGCGGGACTATAGCTTGACTTTATTGCTACTTAAACCCTTGTTCAGCCTATATGACACCACAAAACCCTTCCAGGATATGTTCATCCAAGCTCTATGTCTACGTGACACCTCGATCGGCCAAGATGCAATCTCGCATTTGATCCAGCCGCGCCTGCCGCTGCTACTTCGAAAGTTGTAGGTCTCCTAAGCATTAGTCGCGGGCTTGGGGTTACGGTTCAGGGTTTAGGGCTCAGGCTTTAAAGTTTAGGGATCCGACGAGCCCATGCCCAGGATTCCTGTTAATTGATTTTGGGCTCCGGTCAAGGTTTCATGCACGTTGTCAGCTGAAGATAAGATGTACGCCTGCAACCGAGGTCCCGAAGCCGCATAAACTTCGAAACCGACCGACTGTTCGAGTGGCAAGCCTTGTCAACCTTGAGCTTGTTCTGATTTCCTTCCGCTTCGAGGCACACCCAAACAGAGCTGGCAGACCTTTTCAACAGACTGCATGGTGGATGCTCGGCGTTGCTTCTGCAAGCTCAAATCCCAAGACGCCACTGGCTCGGGTGAGATCCGCCTTCGCATGCGTCCCATTGAACCCTCAACTCCTCAAACCCCAAAACACCCGAAAAGCCCAAACAACACTACAACCCCTAAGACCCCTAAACCCCAAAACCCTAAATCCCTTATTTCAACCACCAAGCCGGCTCGGGCGAACCCTGGACCTCAAGACAAGGCAAACCATAGGACTCCAAATTAGCCCAAAGTAGGTACTATGCTCAGACTTTAAACCCCAAAGTAGGCACCATTTGTATACTTGGAGCCTTAGGGAAACTCGGACCTCGAAACCCTATAGATCCCTTATAGGAACCTTTAAGGGAACCCTTACAGATGCCTTTAAAGGAACCCTACAGTAACCTCAAAAAGTTGGAAACCTGATTCAGGACAAATAGTGCTGGGATTCCCAATACATTACTCTTCAGGATTGAGGCTCTTGGGTTTCCAACTTTTGGGCTTCTACTGTAGGAGTCTTAGGGCGAACTCGGACCTTGAATTTGAGGAGCGTCCAGTAGGCGAGGACGGCCTCGAAACACAGCATCACAGTTTTGAGGATTCGGTGCTTCCCTTTCCTTAAAGGGATCTATAGGGCTCCTTACAGGGATCTATAGGGCCCCTTAAAGGGATCTATAGGGCCCCTTAAAGGGATCTATAGGGCTCCTTACAAGGATCTATAGGGCTCCTTAAAGGGATCTATAGGGCTCCTTATAGGGTTCCTTAAAGGGATCTATAGGGCTCCTTAAAGGGATCTATAGGGCTCCTTAAAGGGATCTAAGGGGTTCCTTAAAGGGATCTATGGAGTTTAGGGTTTAGGGTTTACACATTTTGAGGATCTGGGGCTTCATACTATTTTGGGGGTTCCTGATTAGAATTATACTATAACGGGGCCTCAAACCCTTTTCTAATTATTAAAGCCCCCATCACATTTTGAGGATTTGCTTAGCTTTGGTTAGTAGGGAATGGAAGAATGGTAGTAATAGTAGTTATATTTGTACCCCATTCCTCCATTCCCTACTAAGCAAAAGGTAAGTTTGGGGCTTCAGGGTCAAGGTCTTCGGGCTTTGCGCTGGACCACGGGGTGTTATGGGCTTCTAGGTTGAGGCTTAGGGCTAAGAAGGTCCAGCAATCTGGAGCTTGAGTTTGTGCATTTTTGTCGGGGACAGGTCTAGGGCTCAGAGACCTTGAACCCGGCCTAGACCAGGCTTTGCACCTGGGGCCGGCGCATAAACTCAGAAGAACAAACCCGGAAGCCTTGACCCTATCATTATAGATGATGAGCTTCGTAAGACACTCCTTATTAGCTCGACAAGCCTTCGAGCACAAGACAGACCTGAACAAGCAAGCACTGAGATCCGACTGAAACATAAGAGTATGGCTACAAACGTCCCTCCGAATCGAGGGCGTGCATATGGGGCCGTCCAAAACGATCGAACTGAACCTCCCATGGGAAACCGTTCAACATCGACACCCTCAATCATGAGAGATTTGGGGCTGATGGGTCGGAAGCCCAACATCTCAGCGCGGTAACCATCGAAAACCTGGAGCCGCGACAAAGACTCCAAAGTCTTCTGAAACTCAAGAACCACCAAGAGCAAGATCCTGTATCCCAAATCCTTCAGCAACCCGCCTGAACCCTTAACCCTAAAACTCTAGCTCCCAGAAGCCTGATACATCTAAAATTCCCAAATCCTGAACCCAAAGAGTCCGATGGACCACTAATAAGGGTGCCCGCGTTTAGGATACTTGGAGGGTCGGGGGACTTAGTAACTGGTTATTTTAGGGGCTTATAAGTACCATAACCCCAATTAGGGTCCCTTTTAGGGTACTTATAAGTCTACTTACTACCTACTTACTAAGTCCCCCGACCCTCCAAGTAGCAGTAATGTGGCCATAGGAAGCTTCGAAGAACACCTTCAAGGAATCCTGCACTAGCAACCCCGAGCCTGCAAGTTTTATGGGCGTTATTCAATTCATGGTAGGAGGGGTAGGGTTTAGGGTTTAGGGTTTAGGGTTTAGGGTTTAGTAACCTAAACCCCCAACCCCGAACCCTCAACCCGAAATCCTGAACCCTCAATCCTGCACCCCACAGAGGGCCCTAAACGCTTAACCCTGAAACCCGAAACCCTCAACCCGACACCCCAAAAAGGCCCTCAACCCTAAACCCTAAGCCTAAACCCTAAACCCCAAACAGGAACTCTTCCCTCAACCCCCAAACCCTCAACCCGAAATCCTAAACCCTACACCCCAAATAAAGGATTCTTCGGGGCTCCCGCAGCATCTTCGGGGTCGCTGCCCTGGGAACCCTGCGACCGGGTCTCCTGCGCCAGGGACGAAGCTTTAGAAGCTCCCTCCAGGGGTGTCTTTTTTTAAAGGAACCTAGGGGTTTAGGGTTTAGGAGTTTAGGGGTTTGGGGGTTTAGGGGTTTTTAGGGGTTTAGGGAAGGGAAGCTTCAAAAGCTCCCTCCCAGAGTGTCTTTTTAAAAAGGGAACCCTTAACAGGGATCCTTAAAAGGAACCCTTGACGGGATCCTGAAAAGGAGCCCTTACAAGGGAACCCTTAAGAGGATCCTTAAAGAGGAATCCTTAAACAGGGTGTCTTGAAAAAAGGAATCCCTTTAAAAAAAAAGGAACCCTCAAAGGGATCCCAAAGGGCTCCTTTCCTCCAGGGTGTCTTTTTTAAAAAGGAACTCAGAGGTTTAGGGTTTAGAGGTTTAGGGGTTTAGGGTTTAGCGGTTTAGGGGTTTAGGGTTTAGGGATTCTTAAAGGGATCCTTAAGAGCTCCTTCCAGGGTGTCCCTTTTTAAAGGAACCCTTAACAGGAAACCCTTAAAAGGACACCCTTAAAAGGATCCTTAAAAGGAACCCTTAAAAGGAACCCTTACAGTGACCATACAAGGAACTCATAAAGGAACCCGAAAAAAGGAATCCCATAAAAGGAACCCTTAAACGTCAGGGTTCCAAAGCTCCTGTCAGGGTGTTTTTCATTCTCTACACGTCAGGGTTTCAAAGCTCCCGTCAGGGTGGTTTTCCATTCTCTACACGTTTTTGGCTTAAGGGTTGAAAGCTTTTTTTTGTGGCAGGGCGCTTTCCATTCTCTAATTATACTTTTTGGGCTTAAGGGTTGAAAGCTTTTTGTGTAGTAGGGTCTGTAAGCCTTATAAAGTTCAGGCCTGAGGGCTTCTTTCAGGGGTTCCTTCAAAGACTCCTTTGCCTGCAGGTTTTAGGCGAGGGCTATGAGGGTTTAGGCTAAGGCTAAGGCTTTAAGAGGGTTTAGGGTTTAGGGGTGCCAGATGGGATTTTGGGATGAGGGGTGAGGGTTTTGAGTTTTGGGATTTCGCGTCCAGGGTTACAGAAAGCTTACATGGAGTAGAAGAAACGACCTTTGCGTGGTGATTGTAGGGCCCCAGAAAAGCACACTAGCAAAAATTAGGATAGGGATATCCCATATAAACCCCCCTTATAAGGAAGCCCAGTAAGGTAGGGATATCCGTCTAAAATGCTTATGCTTATGTGCTTTTGGGGTCCCTAGATTGTCTGCAAACCTCTAGAGTGTTCGAGAGGATCAGGGCTTATCAAAGATCGGTCGTTCATGAGAAACTACTGTTAAACTTATAATTGCTCCTTTAATGGTGTTTAGAGGCTCCTTGAAGGGGTCTATCATAGGGTTTAGGGTTCTTGTAAGGGTTCTATGATTGAGTTTTAGGGGATCCTTTAAGGGACGACTTAGGGTTTAGGGTTTAGAAATGCCCCGGAACCTCCAGACAAACCTAAACAGTGGAATGCTGGGTGCAAGGTTCAAGCACATGGCGCAGCATGGTTTACCTGAGCCAAGAAAACCAACAACTACATCGAGACAAGGAACCGCACAATTCTGAAAATTTTGGAGCTCAAGCATGGTTGGTCTAGCCAATGGTTTGGCCTCTAGGCTTAGGCCCATGAAGCTTAGCATTTAAGGACTGCTGTGATTAGAATAGGGTAATGGAATGCTTGTATTAAACTCTGAGGAATGCTGGTGGGAATTCAGGCTTCAAGGGTTTACGCTTTAAACCTAAGCGGTCCAGATTTTGCCATTCAGGAATAAACGTCGGGTCAAACCCGGACTCCACAGTGCTTAGATGGGACCCCTGGCGAGCAGTCGCGGAAAGCCTGGATGCTATATTGTAACATATTACATATTGTCGTTTTACTATGGTATAGTATAGTCGTATATATTATGTTACATAAGATGCTGATACCCTAACCTCCAGCCTTGAGTAGCATTCTTCGTATTTGGTACTTACTATTAGCAAGCAGACCACCAAAACGCAAAGAGCAATGGATGATAGGGGGGGGGGGCGTAGCGGGACTCGAAATCCTTCAACCCTAGATCTTGACAATTCCAGGTCCATTGCATCACTCTCAATTTGGGGTGTTTGTTGGTGCTTCTGGGCCGCTTTTAAAACCTAAACCCCTAAACCCAAGATGTGGAAGGGTTTGAAAGTTGTACAGTAAACCCCCATAAAGCTGGAAACCGGATTAAGGCCAAAAAGTGCTGGGATTCCCGATACATTACTCTCAAGGATTGAGGCTATGGGATTTCCAATTTTTATGCTTCTACTGTAAGATCTTTGGGATATGGTCGGGCCCCGGGCACTACATCAAAAAACCAACCCTTGCACCCCAAACCCTGAAACCCCTGAACCCCTTACTCTAAGGATCCAAAGGACCCAATAAAAAGGTACTCGGGTTTAGGATAGTAGTTGTGTAGGTTACTATTTCGGAAGAGAATGTTATTTAGGTACTTGGACCCTTAGGGTTACTTTGGGCCGAATTCCCAAACCCTTCAAAGGCCTTCACAGCCGGGGTATCCTGAAGCCCACCCAACACGCCTTAACTAAGGAGTATGCCTTAACTCCTCATGTTTACCTCCCTGTGGTTTACGGTATATTCCTTAGTCAGCACCCTTTAACATCTTCGGAAACCCTATAGGCCCTGAATCCTAAACCATATAAAGAACTATGAGGCATCAATATATATTCTGACTGAAGCCTTTGTCTCTCTTTGTCTCTGCATGCGCGGGCGCCCACACTCTGCGAGGAGACGGTGGGTACCTTCTTGTTGGGGCCTTCATTACTTGAATAGGCTCCCTCTTTAAGGCTCCATGATTCGAGCATGTATATGGGGGCCTGTCATACTTCGAGTATATGTGGTGGGGGAAATATGTCTATAGTGTAGTCAAGCACTTGCACGGGGGCTGTAGGGACAATACACAAATCTGACCCTTGTATTGCTCAGCGCCTCCGCTCACGAACACAGCAATTGCTCCTTCACGGCCGTACCTGGGCGGGAGGTATGCTGAAAACCAAACATGGCATTCGGCTTGGGGTGCTGCTTGCTTGCAGTCCTTTAGACCAACATTATCTTACAGCATACTTGCGGCAAATGGACAAAAAACAACAGGCATAAGTTGTGTTCTTGACAGTCTTTCCGTTTCGAATGCTGCTGCGACAAGTAGTTACAGCTAATCTTGGCCTTCGTGCTGCACTTACATGAGAGTCCAGTTGCTGTCACCTGCAGGGTCAGCATAGCCCCAAGTCACCACAGATCCATCCGCCCGTATCGCGGCAAAAGCTCTTTGAAAGCCCCTGATGCACTGAACGTCGTGCAGCAGATGCTGAACCTCACAGCTGTTACCGCCACCATGGACATCCCCCCAAGTGACGACAGATCCTCCACGTAAGATGGCAGCAAAGCTGAAGCAGGCGGAGGCAATTTGCTCAACGTGCTCCAACTTGTCTTGTACATTTCGACAGTCCCCTCCTGTACTGCGGCCACCCCAGGCCACAACAGTCCCATGGGACAAGATGGCAGCGAATGCATGGCGGCAGGCTTGCACCTGCTGCACGTTCATCAGCATGTCTTCCACAGAGCTGCTGTCCCCACCAAGGTCGGGTTGACCCCAGGTTACAACGAAACCACTGCCGAGGATCGCAGCAAAAGCGCCGTCAGTCGCCTGCACACTCTGCACATCCTTGAGCTTGTATTGCACAGCACTGCTGTCTCCACCAGAAGGGCCATCGCCCCAGGTTACAACTGACCCATCACCTAGGTGTCTGAGTAACCCCTTTGTAATAAGGGTGCCCTTTTCCTACGATTCTTTTTCAATAGGGACTAAACCCTAAACCCTAAACCTCAAACCGTGCAGGGAGATCCAAAAAAGAAAAAGGGCACTACTCAGGCACCTCGTCACCTAAGATGGCAGCAAAGGCATGACGGGAAGCCTCGATCTGACACATGGTTTAGGGCTTAGGGTTTGGGGTTTAGGGGTCTAGGGTTTAGGGGTTTAGGGTATACGGTTTCGTTTTTTCATTTTTAACGGTTTGGTTTTAGGGTTTTCGGTTTCAAGTTCATTGCTGCCGCCTGGATCTGGCACACGTCTTTAAGTTGGTCGCGCACTGCGCCAGTGATGCCGCCCTTGCCTCTTAGGGCCCCAAAAAAGCAGGTTTAGGGTTTAGGGTTTAGGGAAAAATTAGGATAGGGATATCCCATATAAACCCCCCTTATAATGAAGCAAAATAAGGTAGGGATATCCCCATAAAATGCTTATGCTTATGTGCTTTTGGGGGTCCCTTGCCTGAATCACCCCAGGTTCGAACGGAGCCATCCTCGAGAAGGGCAGCAAAGGCGCTTTCCTGGGTTCTTGTTACAGGACTTAATGTAAGTTACCAAAACAAGGAAACCATATTACTCAGTAAAGAGCCCTATTATGGTAATTTAAATGATTAAGGTACTTAACAATAACCCAGTTTCGGTAGATTGAATCTGCTGAACGGAATTCAGCTGACCGGTGGGCACTCCATGTATTCCCTGCACGAGTTGCCATCGATCCTCCGCGGCACTGCTGTTGCCTCCAAAGTAAACATCCCCCCAGGTCACCACGGATCCATCACTCCGGATTGCGGCAAATGCTGCTTTGGATGCCTGGATATGCCGCACGTCCTTCAGCTGATCTTGCACCTTGGTGCTGTTGCCGCCAAAGTAGGAATCACCCCAGGTCACAACAGATCCATCAGCGAGAATTGCAGCGAAAGCTCCATACGAAGCCTGGATCTGCTGTACATTCTTGAGCTGATCCTGCACTGCACCACTATCGCCTCCATGAGACTTACTTCCCCAAGTCACGACCGATCTATCACTCAGAATTGCAGCGAAAGCAAAGTCTGTCGTCTGAATCTGCCGCACATTTCTGAGCTGATCTTGCAAACAGCTACTGTCACCAAACAGTGGATCGCCCCATGTCACAACACGTCCATCCCCCAGAATCGCAGCTGCTGCCTTGCTAATAGATGCAACTTGCACTAAACCAATCTGCAAGGTCAGCAGGTCTCCACAACACCTAAGATACCCAGTAACCTAAGAATAAAAAGGCCACTCTTTTTGGTATTGGGTAACTTTATAAGGAACCTAGGACTACAAAAAGGGAATAAGGGTACTACTGGGCATCCTAGAGACAGTCCGCAATGTTTGATCGTCGAGGTTCCATCCAACAGCTCTCCTGCGGCATTCGACAACCTTCCTCTTCCCACCCCCAGAGCCGTCTGCGCTTGCTGCTTGAAGGACTCCACAGTTGCATCCAACTCTGTCTCTACTGCCACTGTCCTGCCGCTGATGAGGCCCACCTCGATGGTTATCGAAGACATGAGGCACCACTTCACACGAACCTGAATAATAGAGGGTATTCATAAAGAACCCTCAGCAATAGTCTCAACAAGTCTCTATGTTAACCCTGAGGCTTTCAAGTTTAGAGCTCTGGGTCTATAAATCCTGCACCATACGGGCCCTGGCTCGCAAAAATTCTGAAGCTGCAAGTCCGAAGCAAACTCCGAAACCAACCCCTAAACCCGAAATTTTAAACACTAAACCGCAACGAACCCCTGAACCCCGTCTAAACCCTACGCCCTCGTAAGCCCCAAATCCCTAAACCCTATACATCCCTTTAAAGGACCCCTTATAGATTCCTTTATGGGATCCTTTATCCGTAAACCCCTGCAGCCCTAAATCCAAACTCTTCAGGCCTGAGCCAAAAGCCGGAAGCACTCCATGGAGTGAGCAGTTCAGAATTTTGGGGTCCCAGGAATAGAACAGTACCCTTCAAAAGGACCCTAGACCTATCTTTTGAGATGTGTATTTAGGGGCTTTTGGGTTTGAGGTTTAGGCTCTAGGGATTAATTCATTTTAGGGTTCAGGGTTTAAGGGTTATGCATGGTACTGGTAATGCCTCGCAGATTAACCGAGCCCCAACTGCTGGCACCCTTGAGTCTGTCTGTCCCAACTAATGTGGGAACCTGATTAAGACACTCTGGGCCTATTAGGGTTCCTTTAAAGGGGTCTATAAGGGTTACTTTAAGGGATCTATAAGAGTACTATAACTAAAATAATGTAGGAACCTGATTAAGAAACCCTGGGCCTATGACCCCAAAGTAGTGGGATCCATATACGGAACCCTAATAAAGGCCCAAGATTTCTTAATCAGGTTCCTACATTAAACCCATCATTCCCCAAGTTCTTAACCTGGAGGCTCATATACTACCATTATGGAATGAGCTCCCTACAACCGTAAGAAGGATGGTCTTTTGGGACCTGGTACCATAATGACAGTATAGGAGGAGTCTCTGGGTAATCCATTAATTACTAAGATGTACTCATTCCAGACACCCCTGAACAAGTCTATGCCAGACTTCCCAAACTCCCCATCAATTAAAGTCACGTGCGCGGCCTGGTCTGGCAAACGAGTCTTGAACTTGGCTTTGGGTGTAGGCAGGGTTTCAGGTTGAGGGTTTGTGCTTCATGGTTCGTCGGGTTTTCGGAACCACCCTAAACCCTTAACCCTAAACATTAGACCTGAAACCCTAAACCCTAAACCCTGAACCCTAAGCCCTAAAAAGCCCTAAACTCTAAACCAGTTTCAGCCATCTCCTCGTCGTTGCGATCTTCGCCTCGGTCTTTCCTGTCAGCCACGGTGAACTTCGGATAGGACAGGGCTTAGGCTTCAGGGTTTAAGGGTTCAGGGGTTTAGGGTTTAGAGTTTTAGGGCTCTTGGGGTTTAGGGTTTAGGGCTTTAGGGCTTCGAGTTCAGGGATTTAGGGGTTTAGGGGTGTAGGGTTTAGGGTTTGCGGGTGTGTTTAGGGTTACGGTTTAGGTTGTATATGTAGGGTGCTGGGGATTTCGGGTTCGGTTCTTTGCATGGGGAAATGAAACATCCAAATGGGTACCCAAAAAGGGACCATATAATTTTGACAGCCACCCAAATACAAGAATTGAGTGCCTCAAGCCCCAAATAGAGGGTCATGTGTGCTTCCTGGGGTGCATTGTGCCGCAAAATTTCAAGGCCGATATCACTAGGGCAAGACTGACAGCCAACGTATAGTATCTTCTGCGGTTTGGGGCTGCTGCATTACCCTAACCCCTAGACCCTACGCCCCAAACCCTAAGGCACGATGGGGGTTCTTCAATTCTTCAACTTCCTGGACCATCTCTTAACGCGAGCACCCTCCCGAAATACTTGAGACCCGAAGACGCAACTTTCCGGTTTAGGGCTTAGCGTTTAGGGTTTAAGGTTTGGGGTTTAGCGTTTGGGGTTTATGGTTTAGGGTTTGGGGCTTCGGCTTGCTATCTCTCAAAAAAATGTTTGCTTCTGGTACTCTAAACTCTGAACGAGTACCACTGCAGGTCAAGGATGGTCTGGGAGGGTAGATCTACTAGGATACCCAGTAACCTAAGAATAAAAAGGCCTCTCTTTTTGGTATTGGGTAACTTTATAAGGAACCTAGGACTACAAAAAGGGAATAAGGGTACTACTGGGCATCCTAGTCTAGCGTTTTGGGCTGCAGGTTTAAGCCCCGAAGCTCTCCTTCCGGACAACCCTGATCTTAATACCCTAACCCTAAGGGTCCAAGCAGCCCCTATTTTGCGACTTTAGGGCCTTTTTAGGTATCAAAAACCATAAGTAAGGACTACTTGGACCCTTAGGGTAAATAGTAGGATCCTTGCTATAAGGACCCCAAATAAGGGACCCCCTAGTTATCGGAAACTCCAATTTCACTACGAAGAAACCTGAATTATTTTGAGAATTTGTTGGGGGGTTCGGCAAGTGGGTGAGGGAGGGCCTCGGCTCCGGTTCCGGCGGCATGGAGGCGGAGTTCATCATTCTCCTGCTGCAATCGTTGGATCTGCTCAAGAAGTCCAGGTCGTCCCGAAGTGGTGTCGTTGTTCGGCAAGAGCTCATTGATTGTAGCGGCAACCTTGTCTGCGACATGTTGCAAAAGCTGGGCGCGATACGCCCAAATCGTAAGATCTCGTGGACATTCGGTGGAGACGCTGTTGCTGTCGTGTAGCTGCATGAGGACATCTGCGATGTCGTACTGTTCGGCTGATTTGCGAAGAGTACGTATGATAAACGATGCGAGTAGGGCTTCTTGACTAGACCTAAGAGTAAACTAGGAATAAAACGGGTGCCCTTTTTGGTTTGGGGTTTATAAGGGAACCTAAACCTTAAAGATGGGGATCAGGGCCTTCTCTGGCTACTCTGGGTCCTAGGGGATGTTGAGGGCAGCTTCGTGCGCACAAGGCTTTCTTGGTGCCCGGGCTTCATGAGACGAATCACCACGATGTCCTGGCCACAGGCTTTCGTGTAGGTCTAAAATAAAGGCCTTACTAATTAGAATAGGATTCCTGTGAATTAAAGGGCTCCTCAAAACGGAGATTCGATAAGGGATCTATAGTAGGGTTCCATGACATAGGGGCATCAACAGTTGGGTTTAGGTGTCGGGGTTTACAGTTTAGGGTTTAGGGTTTTGCGCTTAAAACTTCTAAGTGCCCAACTGCCATTAGCAGGACCTTCTACACCCGAAGTCCGACACCTCAACCTTACTTGGAGGGTCGGGGGACTTAGTAACTGGTTATTCTAGGGACTTATAAATACTATAACCCCAATTAGGGTCTCTTTCAGGGTACTTATAAGTCTACTTACTACCTACTTGCTAAGTCCCCCGACCCTCCAAGTAGCCGTCTGAAAGCCTGCCCTGAACCCCCATCAAGAGGACACGCAGGCTTGGGCCAACGAGCCATTTCACCTACCTCCAGGTTCATGATGGGACTTAGTATAGGTTATAAGTATCTGGTTTGGGGATATACCGTAGTTAGTAATGTAAGTATAGCTACCCTAATAATCACTGTCACTGGCCCTAGTTGCTAGCCCCATGATCCTTTTAGTACTCCAACAAAGCCCCAGCTCCACCCCTGATGCGGAGACACTACATCAGGACGCTGAAACGGGCTGGTGGCTGGAAGCAACCCTCCAAACGTCCATGCTCTAAACACAGATCCACCTAGATTATTAAACCCACCACTGTCGGGAAATTAGCATCCAGGGTCGTCGGGCTTAGGTTGACGATGTATGCTCCAGGGCGCGGGGTTGAGGCTCCCTGTAGAAAGGAAGGGGAAACGACATCCTCTCGTGATGCAGACATCGAGTCATTCTGGAGCAATACCACAACAGAATCAAACTTTGATAACCATGTCAGGAACAAAGCAGAGTTGATCGCGCCAAACCCAAACCCTGCCTCGCTAAACCCTAATACTTAAACTTAAACCCTGAACCCTACACCCTAGATCGGACTTAGAAAGGGAATCACAATAAGGAACCCTGGTAAGGTAGCTAGGATACCCAGTAACCTAAGAATAAAAAGGCCTCTCTTTTTGGTATTGGGTAACTTTACATAAGGAACCTAGGACTACAAAAAGGGAAGAAGGGTACTACTGGGCATCCTAGGTAGGTTCTTTGGGGTGAAACCCCAAAATTCTATCCAACAACCAAAACCGCCCCACCCACACAGGTCCTTCGCAGCCCGGTGTATGTCCCAAACGAGCTCTACCTGGTAGGCTATAATACTACTAATGGGGTTGCCTTTAAAGGGTTCCTTAAAAGGGGATCTATAAGAGATCTAAAGTACATAGGGACCTTCATGATTAGAACAGGGTTTTGGAGCCCAATATAGTATATTCATAATAAGGAACACCCAAAATAGTGTAGGTAATCATTGAGGCCCCTATCGTAGGCTCAGGACCTTGAGGGTCGAGGAACTACGGTGCTGGAAAGATATCTTACCAGCACCCTCCTTGTACCCTCAAAGGGGTATTTGGCCCCTCATCGTAGCATCTTGGAATTGTTCGGAATGACGGCCTTGATAGTGTCTACAAGAACTTTTGACAGGGAAAAACTCACGCCAATCTCAAATCCAAAATGTTGATTTTTCAAGGCCGAATGAGTCTGGTATTGACCTGAGGTTCTGAAAGGAAGCTCTCTGTATGGTCTCAGTTTCTCCATCCCAAACTCTTGTCAGTACACAGTCGTTCCCGCGAGTTACCACTTTCTTCTGCTTGTCAAGTACTCGCATATTGGCCGTGACGATTGGCACAAATAAGTAACCCTTCCGCGATCATGAACACATGTATAGAAACCTTATTACTGAGCCCGCTTCCCAGATGTACAGCATCCAAATCTTATCTGTATCCTCCAGTGATTCTGTCCTGGATATGTGGAAGCAGACGCCAAGAACCCACGATTAGCACGGCGCCCCATTGTCATTATTCGGAATTCGGACCATTTGGGTGCTGTAGTGGGTTTCAGGTCTCGTTGAGGGGGGGCTTACGGTTGTTGGTTGCAGTTTAGGCTTGTTGGGTTGACGGGGCTCAGTGTGTGTAAAGAGATGAAATGTACGGGCCTTAATATTTATGACAGGGCTTTCGGGTATTGGATACTTTAATGAAAAGCTCTGAATAAGTGAAGGAAAAGCAATAGTACATATTCAGGCTTCGATATTACGTTGGAATAAACATGTGGAGCGAAATTGTGGAGAGAACCGTCGAAGTATACAAAGCTTGCCGAAAAAGATACATTCCTTGATTGACAAAGGGTATGGGGCTTACTTAACCCGAAATCCACTGTGAAGCCTTTGCACTAGTGTACAGTGGTTGTCAAAATTACGGTCCCTTTTTGGGTACCCTGGATAGTAGGTGCGGTATGGACCCCAATTTGGACAACCACCCAGATACTACAAAGAGAATCCGTCATTCTGGGGCATGGCTCTGATCTGGCACAAACTGCTGAAGGTTTTGCTGCTGGCCCGCTTGCAGCTCAGAACCTTCTGTGGAGTCCGGAGGCGCAATCAAGAATGCTGTTTCTGTGTCTGTGCCAGAACCACCGAAACGGCGGAGACCACGCAGGTTTGGGGGGTGTTAGGGGCACCGCCAGCGTGACGGGATTCGGCTGCACTTTATTCTTCTGAATGCGCTCTTGCTACCAAAACAAATCACCGCCCGGTACCCGGAGGGTTTTCGGCAGCAACCCCACGACCGGAGAGGACACCCAGCAACGCGAACCCTACAACCCACAACCCTAAACAACTTGACTGCAAACCCTGAACCCTGCAACCCCACAGCCCACAACCCGAAACCATGTAACTCTAAACCCTGGACCCTGCAACCCTGCAACCCTGCAACCGCGAACCCTACGACCCTAAACCCGAAACCCTAAACCCTGAACCCTAAACCCTACACCAAATTCGAAGCCCTAAACCCTGAACCCTATCCCCTGAACCCTAAACCCTACCTGGCGCCAGCCTCAAACTTGAGACAATCACTTGGGCGGACGGCAGCTGTGATCTCATTCGCCTGCCCAGGGCAAGTTTATAGGGGCTGAGGGATTCAGCGGCTGGAGTTTACGGTATGGGGTTTAGGGTTTAAGGGCCTAAGGGGTCAGGATTTACGCTTTGGGGTTGATTAAACTGACTACTCAGACTAATAAGTTGCGAGACGATTCCACAGAGTTTCTGACTTGCAGAACTTGTCGCAAAACTGCCGCCCAGAGAGACTGTGCCGCCCTTAGGACCCGAATAACAACAGTTCTGATTAATCCCGGTAAGTTATATTATAAGAACACAATTCGGTTTAGGGTTTAGGGTTTAGGGTTTAGGGTACATAATTCTCAGAGCAGTCAAGGAGACTGTGAAGCCGGCGCACCAGACTCTGCCAACAGAGCAAATCTGCTGCAGAGTTCAAGGCTTCAGGGGTTCGTAACCCTTTAAACCCTTGTCAGTTTACGGTTTCGGGCTGCTGAGGAATAGGTTTGGGTTTCAGCGAAGTTTACGGCGGAAGGCATGGAGTTGCGAGACGCAGGGTTCAACCTTAAGGGTTTCTTTAAGGGTTCCTTGAAGGGCACTATAGTGTCCTATATTACAGTTCCCTTGAAGGATTCCTTTAAGGCTTTCGTTTCTTTAAGGGTTCCTTAAAGGTCTAAAGAGGGTTCTATTTTAGAGTTCCCTTGGAATTTTCCTTTACGGGTTTCGAGGTTTAAGTTGTTAGGCTTCAGTCTTCGGGGTTAGAGTTTAGGCTTTATTCGGGCATGAGGCGTTTGCTCCTCGAGCTTCGGCTTAGGGGTGAGCTATAGAATAGGGTTCCTTGAAAGGGGTCTATACGGGCTACTATAAGGATTTGGTATAGGGGCGACATTGCGTGCTGAAACTTTGGGTTTCGTGGAGATAGGCTTAAACTTTGCGATTAAATGCTTTCGTCGCAGGGTGCACTCCGGAAACTTTGTACCCCTGACTGCTAAAGCCAATCCTGAAAAGGCAAACCTAGACTCCAACTCCAACTACCCTCTAATATACCGTACATACCCACCATTAAGGACCATAAGGGCTCTATTCAAGGGTACTTGGGGGATTCTGGAAATGTTTGAAATTGCAATCCTCGTTAGTCGAAACCACGTTGCCCAAACCATCCGGTCTGAAAGCCCAAAAGCCCCAGCCTAGAGCCCCAAGTAGGCCCTAAAGCCTACACTGAACAATAAACACTAAACTATAAACTTCCCTAAACCCTAAACCCTAAGCCCTACCTAAACCCTCAACCGTAGCCTAAACCCGTAACCCTCGATCCTAAACCCCAACCCTAACCTTAAGCCACAACCCAAACCTCAACCAAGCCTCGTCCACCAGGTTCGAAGCTTCGATCAAGGTTTGGAAGATCCTGAGGCGCCGCTGGCGTCCAGGGCAGGTAAGGGTTTACGGTAGAAGCCCAAAAAGTTGGAAACCCCATAGCCTCAATCCCTAAGAGTACTGTATAGAGAATCCCCAGCACTATTTAAGACCTTTATCCGGTAGGGGCTTCAGGGTTGTGGGATTCATAGTTTGAGGCATTAGTTCCCATGCTCTAACCTGCACCACACTTTGACCCATCCGATGAACGAAGATACAGAGTTCGGGGGTCGGCGGCGAAGACCGATGCCAGTGGCGCGTTTGTGCTGGTGCATTTTCATCTTCCCACTACCCAGAGGCTCCATAGTACTTCCTTTTTGGGATTACCTTGTAGGATTCTATATATGAACCACAAAAAGGAACTACTATGGAGCCTCTGGACGGGTGCTCAGCCTAGTGAGAAGGAGGTGCTTGAGCGCTCAAGGCGAAAGTGTCGGTGACAAACATGAACCAGACTATAGTAGAAGCCCAACAGTTGGAAACCCCATAGCCTCGATCCTTAAGAGTAATGTCTAGGGAATCCCAGCACTATGTGGCCTTAATCCGGTTTCCAACTTTATGGGGTTTACTATAGGTCTCTAGACCCTAAACCCCTCTAAACCTAAAGTTCCCTTTAAAGGAACCCTCATAGATCCCTTTAAGGGGTTTCCAACTTTATGGGGTGTACTATAGGTTGGCCCTCAAGGCCTCTGAAACATATGGGTGGTTGTCAAAATTAGGGTACCCTAAATAAAAGGTGCCGCATTATAATAGGGACCCAAAAACGGGACCCTAATTTTGACAACCACCCATATTCACGACTACGACCCTCTTGAGCCCAATAAAGGAACATGTAACATGTCCCAAAAGCCTACCTAGCAGATATATTGCAAGGTCTGTGAAGGAGTAACTGAGCTCTTTACCCAAAGGCTCATATATAGAATCCTATAAGGTAGGCCCAAAAAGGAACTACGGTTGATGATATAAATCCTGCATTACCTTAAGGACCCTAAACTATGGGAATTATGGTATATGCCTTATTATAGGTCATGCAGGATTTATATCATCAACCGTACTTTGGTGCCTCTGGGTAAACCCCCAGACTCTCATAGTCCCTGCTGTGGCGGCTCCCCAGGCCTAGTTTGCCAAAGGGACCTCGGCTAACTGTACCGGAAACGCATCAGCTTCTGTATGTTCGTGACGTGCCGGTTAAAAAATCCATGTGCGGCATCATAGCGTACGCCACACGGGATGCACACGCCGTGTCAGTTCGTCAGCTCCTCTCTTGTGGGCGGTGGCTGTGGCGCCCTTCGTCATGAAATTGGATCTCAGTCATCTCGATGTTGAATTGCTCTGCAAACTCTTCGTAGACAGCGTCCCTGTCAAAACGACAGAATGCGAAGGCGGAGACGACGGAGTTCGGAATGTGCAAGGTAGACACCAATCGGAGATTTCTCCAGGTCATGACCTTACCTCCGACAAAAGTCTATTTGGTGTTGGATGAACTTCAATGCCGTGATCTTTGTCGGAATACGGGTGTTGCGAGCTGTCCACATTCTGGAGGCTATGGGCCCGCAACCTACTGTATCCCCTAGAGAAAGAAACTTGAGCCTTTGCTTGTTGAGTACCCTAAAATTTCAAACCAGAAACAACAACCCTGGAGGTTAACGTCGAGGGGACTCTTGTTATGCAGGGCTCTTTCGGGACATACACAATTGTCGAACGGGCTCTAGGACCCTAAACCCTAAGCCCCTTAAGCCTCGCAGGGTCCTGCCTGTACCCAGCCTTCAGTCCCCGCATACCGCTAAAACCTAAACTCCCCAAGTAACCCCCCATGAAGCCCTTGAATATCGAGACCGTACTTGGAGGATCATGGGACTTAGTATTTAAGTAAGGTTATAAGTACCCTAATTCGGGTTCTAAGTAGTTGTAAGTACAGTTACAGTTACAATTAATATCCCTAGTTACTAAGTCCCACGACCCTTTAAGTAGTGACCGTTGTCCACGCTCATCTGGGCAAGCGGCTCTTGACCACACTCTTCCCCAAGGCGGGAACGCAGATCCTGCAAGACTGCAGGTCACCTTTCTAGATTCTCGTTGTAATACCTCGTTGGCATTGAGTTGCTAATAAGCTAATAGATTATCGGACCCTGCGAGTAGAACAGGTTGTAGAAAAAAAGATATCCCCAATCAGGATGGAGGGACCAAATCTCAGAGCCTCAAGTTCAGGTATGATTATCGAGATTGAGATTCTCAGGCATCGGCTTCCGGCCCAAGATCTGAGAACCCCGAAAGAACAAGTATCAAACCCACAAAACCCGGATAAGGCCCTAAGAAAGCCCTGTACACAACCGTTATCAGGAACCCCTCATACCCTAAAGGAACCCTCAAAGGAACCTTTTAACAACCCTTGAAGGAACCCTTACAGGAACCCTTAAAGGAACCCTTAAGGGAACCCTTAAAAGGAACACGTAACTTAACGGGAACCCTCAAGGGAACCCTAAACGAAGCCCTTAAAAAGGAACCCTTAAAGGTTAAAGGAACCCTGAACGGAACCCTTTTTAAGGGAACCCGAAAAAGAAACCCTAAACCCTAAACCCCTAAACCCTAAACCCCTAAACCCTAAAAGGGACCCTTAAAAGGAACCCGTAAGGCGCCCGTCCTCCAAGTAGAGATGAAGCTCGGCCCAGGCCCGACTATCCTGAAGTTAGGACTTAGTAAGGGTTCTTAAAGGGCTCCTTAAAGGGATCTATAGGGTTCCTTAAAGGGAAGTATAGGGTTTAGGAATTCGGGTACTACTTAGAGGATCATGGGACTTAGTAAGTAGGTTATAACTGGGGTTATAAGTCCCCTAAGTGGGGTTATCCTAATTATAACCTACTTATAACCTTACTTACTAAGTCCCATGAGCCTTCAAGTATAATCCCATAAAGTAGCCCCAAAAGGGAACTACAATGGAGGGTACAGGTAGGATTCAATGTTTGTGGTCTACGGAGTAGATAGGGAAGTAGCGTTTACGGGTTTGGGGTTTTAGGGCTTAGAGTTTTAGGGTTTAGAATTTAGGAGTTTAGGGGTTTAGGATTTCGGGGTTTAGGGTTTAGGGTGTAGGGTTTTAGGGTTTCGGTGTAAAAAGAGGGATCTACAAGGGTTCTTTTCGGAGTCTACAAGGGTCTTAAGAATTGGGTTTTAAGCGATTTTTGGCCTAGTTGTCGGGTATCATGCAGAACTACAGGTTAAACTTCTTTGGGTACATAGGGATTTTACAGGGACTATACTACCCAAAAAAGGTTAAAGGTTACCTACTCGACTACTAGGTTGAGGTTTAGGGGATAAAGCTCCAGGTTCTTAGGGTTTAGGTCTCTCGTTTTTTGGATTTAGGGGTTAGGGCTCTAGGTTCTTAGGGTTCAGGGCTCCAGGTTTTTATGTTTAGGGGTTAGGGTTCTAGGTTCCTAGGGTTCAGGGCTCCAGGTTTTTAAGTTTACGGGTTGGGGTTCTAGGTTCTTAGGGTTTAGGGCTCCAGGCTTTTAAGTTTAGGGGTCAGGGTTCTGGGCTCTGAGGGTTTAGGGCTCTAGGTTTTTAGGATCTAGGGGTAAGGGTTCTAGGTTCTTAGGGCTTAAGGCTCACAACGATCAGGTACCTGAGCTCCTCAAATACTGGCATTCATTGACAGCCTCACCTGTTTGGTGCTTGTTTGGGGACAAGTTGATGGTCTCCACGTCCGCTAAAGAAATCTTGTTGGGGAGGCGAAAGGTGAGCCTTGGATGTATGGCACCCGGAGTTAAGGGCTCTTGGGCTCTCTGGGAAGAAACCCTTCATTTCCAGCTTCAGCCCTGAGCAATCCAAGCCTTGTATCTTGAACCCGGAGAGCTGCCAAACCTACGAGCCCTACGCTTGGGAAGACAAGGCAACTCGGCGAGGTGGGTTACAGGTAGCAATCGCACGTTTCAAACGTCCATGCATACATACATACATGCCTGCATACTTACATATGGTATGTACGTGTATGTATGTGTATGCATGTATATTGTATGTGTATGTATGCCCGTATAAGTATGTGTGTATATGTATATACATATATATATATATATATATATATATATATTATATATATATTTATATACATATACATACATTTTTATGTATAGCTGTACCGGCTCTACACATGGGTGCACTCAAGTATAGGGCCTACTTGCTAATTTAGTCCCTTGTCTGGCAAGTGCACCTCAGGGATCACCGCGCGAAGAAGTTCAGCGTCCTTCGGGGCAGATCGCAGACACTCGGGGTACTGTCTGTTAGAATAGGGTTGCTATTAAGGGTTCCTTTATAGGGGTCTATGCGGAATCTCTATAGCAGGGGTCTTTGATGTAGGGGCTTTAACGATTAGAAAAGGGCTTTGAGGCCCATTATACTATGAATTCAATAAGGAACCCCCGCAGTGGTATCGGTGATTATGTAGCCGTCTATATTAGGCTGTTGGGGTTTTGGAGCTATGCGGTTTACATGGCGCCTAAAGGATATAGAGTCATAGCCTTGTATAGGTAATGGGCCATTGTTTTACCTAGTGGAGGTTTAGGTAGGGTTTAAGGACCCTACGAAACCTACACTTCTATGATCATGACCTCAGCGGTCTCGGTGGTTTTGGCCGTCGACCATGCACGAAAATACAGTGTGTCTTGCTCTACAAGTTTAAGGCTCCCTATAAGGTCAAGTCTTTTCACACTTCAGGGGCAAGTGGGCACCGTGACAGGATTCTGCGTCCTGCTCCCGCTCTGGCAGAACCGAACCAGCCTGCCGGGGAGAGATGATTAAATGCAGCTGTTAGGGTGTAGGGGCTTACAGCTGTACCAAATTCTGAGTATCGGCTGCAGGGTCTGAGGTGGTTTGGGGATGAAAACTAGGAATTATGAGGGCTCTGATGTTGCAAACAGCAACATTCGTACGGTTGATGATATAAATCCTGCATTACCTTAAGGGCCCTAAACTATGGGAAATATGGTATATACCTTATTATGGGTCATGCAGGATTTATATCATCAACCGTAGGAACTATAACATACTACCCAACAAACCGCGTGTTTGACTTCAGCGGAAACGAAGCCCCGGAACTGAAAGAAAACCGATCGCCGCAACTACTGCGACCCTAAACCCTAAGCCCTAAACCCTAAGCCCTGAACCCTGAACCCTAAACCCTAAGCCCTAAACCTTAAACCGTAAACCCTAAACAGCTGAAATCACGAAGGCCACGGTGCCCACTGCCTGGCCCAGGGATCTCGCGGCCTCCGGCGATGGAATGTCCGTTTGGACGGTGCGGTCGTCACAGGGGTTTCCGAAAGTTAGGGGTACCTTAACAGGGATCTATGAGGGTTCCTTAAAGGGATCTATAAGGGTTCCTTAAAGGGACCCATAAGGGCACCTTAAAAGGGATCTATAGGGGCTCCTTAAAGGGATGTATAAGGGTTCTATAAAGGGTTAAGGGTTTAGTGTGAAACTTGATAGAATTCCTACTCTTGATGGCATCCTTCCGTACGAGTACGCTGTTGTTTGAACTTACACACTGGTCGTGCCTCCCTGTAGCCCTCAGCTTTTGCGACCGCCAGGACATCCGAAGGCGTTACGACCCAAGCAAGAAAAGGCGTCCTTTGGACGCGCAGGCCGGACGGGAGGGATAGGCCCCTGTAGTTCCCTCTTCGTACTTCTAGTTTCACATTGGTAGCGGAGCCTCGGCTCCTAGATCCTAGCTGTTGCAATGCCGGGGCAAGCAGAAGCACCACCTGACGGGGATCCTGTAGTACCTGAACGTGAAGTCTCAGCGGCGCAGCCTGCTGCTGATCAGATTGATGCTAGTTTTCGCGATGATGATGCTGACAGATGGAATGGTGTGAACCAGTGGGACGACTCCCGGTGGAGTCGTTGGGGAGACCGAGGTGACCAGTCCCGGGGAAACGAGTGGAATCACCACGGTCTGCAATGGGAAGCTGGAGCTACACCGGCTTGGGAACGGCGCCAGAGTTGGGACGCCACCACGGCGGGCACGGTCGGAAACACCGACCGATGGAGCACGGGCAGCGATGACCCGTGGTCCCACGGACGTGATCCGTGGACTGCCGGAGCTCTACACGAAGATCGCCACCAACGAGGCAGCGGTTGGCCGGATCATGGACGAGCTCCCTGGGCGGATGGTCGAGCTGGCCATCCACATGGGAGCGATTCCGGAGACCACGGATCTGGCTCGTGGGGCGGTAGCTATGGTCAAGACGACAACGGAATAGCCTGGAACGGATGGTCCCACTACGACGGCGGCGGGTTCCAGGGCAAGTTCGATGGCCAGCGGGGCGGCTACGGCGGAGGACGAGCCTCCGAAAAGCTCGCCGTGCCGAGCTTCACTGGTGAGGACAGCGACGACATTGGAAGCTCAGCCCGCAGCTACTTGAGACAGATTGAAGCGTGGAGGAGGATGACCTACCTGCCCCCGTCGCAGCAGGGACTCGTCCTGTACCAGAACCTTGGTGGAAAGGCATGGATTGCTGCGGAGGAGCTTTCGGTTCCGAGGTTGGCTTCAGATGGCGGGGTCGGCTACTTTGTTTCCTGGGTAAATGCGAGGTTCCTGGACTTGGAGGTGGCAAGGATTGGAAAGGCCTTCTCTGACTTCTTCCGTAGACTTAAGAGACGACAGGGCCAAACCATTCGAGAATACAACTCTGAGTATGACCGCCTTCACGCCAGACTGCGAGAAGTGGGCTGTAGTATTCCCCAGGAGTGTGCTGCATGGCTGTATATTGACCGCTTGCAGTTGGAAGAGGCCCAGGAGCTGAACTTACTCGCTAGTGTGGGCAACGAATACAACCTCCTCAAGCTTCAGCAAGCTGCAGTTCTACACGACCGAGGTCACCGCAAACCCTGGGAAACCGGACGACCCCGAAAACCCCACTCTGCTCACTTGACAGGCGTTGCAGAAGGTGATGGCTCCGACGACGACCTCCCCCATGGCGAGGAGGACATCGACCTCGAGGATGGGGTGCCTGAGGACGTGGCGGTGGCCTACGCGACCTATCAGAGCGCAGAGGACCGCTACAAGGACCAGGCGAAAGCTCGTGGGTATCAGGGTGATCGGACTTCGAATGCTGCCAAGGATCCTCCGAAGAAGGCCGACTTGTCGCGCGAGGACAAAGTCAAGCTCATGAAGTCCAGGTCGTTCTGTGGGAGCTGCGGGAAAAAGGGGCATTGGCACCGTGATCCGGAATGCCCGAACTACCACACCTCCGCTCAGGGCGCTTCGAAGAACATCAAGGAGATTGGGGTGTGTCATCATGTGCCTGCTGAGGTATACTCGCTTCGACATGAAGGAGCGTCTCTCTTGGGCATTACGGACACCGCGTGCGCCAAGGCCGTTGCGGGCACGATGTGGTTGCAGCAGTACAGTGATGCACTGAAGGAGATCAATGCTACGCCGGAGCTCGTGAAAGAGGCTGAGGCATTTCGCTTCGGAACTGGTAAGGTTCATCATTCCTCTTTCCATGTTGTGCTGTGTTTCAAGCTGGGCACCAAAGTGGTGGAGATGAAGACTTCCATCATCAACGGCGACGTGCCTCTTTTGATGTCAAAGCCGGCACTGGCTCAGCTCGGCATGATCTACGACGTGGCGGAGAACCGCGCCGACTTCACACGAGTCGGCCTGCACCAGGTGGACCTTGTCACCACTTCCTCGGGGCATCCTGCGATTCCCATTGTTCCGGCAAAGCCCACCTTAGGGTCTGAAAGACTCGTTGTCGGAGAGACTGAGGTCCAGAGCTGCCCGCAATACACGGCGTTTGCGCTTTCCATGGTAGGCAATGCTAGCGGCTCTTCGAGTAGTACGTCTAGCTGGGGCCCCAAGGCTACAACAACGCAATCCACGCCTTCACCGACACCATCCACTTCTACCACAAAGGCTCCTCCATACAAGATCTTCTACGATAAGAAACTATCTCCAGAAGTCAGGGAGCTGCTCACCCAGGATCGTCTGTGCGAAGTTTCCTTTACGAGTTGGTGGGAGAGGACCAAGATTAGTTCAGACTTCTGGTTGGAAGGCGAGGCAATGTGGTATCGCATTCATGTTGTGCCCCGAAGAGCCCTGTGCAACCCATCCACATGGAAGACGCAATCTACCGTACAGAAGAGCATGCTACTTCAGTCAATCGGAGATATTCGTGTGACCGAGGGTTTCTGCTGTAGGACAGGAAAGCCTTTGGAAGCTGCCGTTGATCAGTGGAAGCATGATCAGAGCGAAGCTGCATTCCCGTTGTTGTGGATCGGCAGATCATCTTTCGCGAAAGTGCGATCCTGCCCGCCGCCTCCTACGACGACCGCCCTTGCAGGACATGGCATGCAAGCAGCCGGCGATTTCCAAGATGACCAAGACCCAGCTGCTCGAGGAGTGCAACCGCCTAGGACTTGTGGTCCACAGGGCATGGACGTGCGAGGAACTCAAGGCCACCATCATGGAGCACCGGATGAACGACCCCACGCACAAGCAAGCGAATGCACTGAAGTCGGTGTCCTCAATGACACTGGCGGATCTGCGAGTGAAGGCGGACAGCCTCGGGGTTGCCTACTCCGAGAGGACCACCAAGGGCAACCTCATCCGGCTCATCAGGGACGCGGTCTCGACCCCAGGCTCGGAGTTGATGAAGATTGGCAAGTTCAAGGGGTACGAGTTCCAGGAAATCCCGCGGAGCTACGGCATGTGGGCGGCGCGCGAAGTCAGGATGAGCCAGAACCCCCACGTGGAGTTGATCCGCTATGCCAAATGGTGGGAGGCCAAGGAGTACGAGGAGAACTACGGCAGCGAGGGCACCCTGGAAGCGAATGCGACGGTCCCCTACCCCGCGGACGTGGCCAGTGTGGCGGCATCCTCCGGGACGGCGCCCTGGGATCTAGTGCCGGACCAGCAGCCGAGCAGGAAGGAACTCGACCTGCCCTTCGACCCGAGGGCCACGAAACGGGGAGCACCGACCGGCGCCACCAACGAGATGGAGTCGGAGATCGACCCGACCACTCTGGACGAGATCAAGGCCCTCGAGACCAGGCTCGCGATCCTCAAGCAGAAGGCGAAGGCGGCGGCAGGGCCCGGGAAGGGCGCACCGTGAGCTTCGGGAGAGCCTCTTCGGGCGAGGACCTCGCCCAGTCCGAGGAGGCGAAGGATTGCGAGGAAACGACACTGCACCACGACGGCTTCTGCGAGGCGGATGAACGGCATCTACTACCAGATCAGGGACGGCGTCACGGGCTAGTTCATCCTCCTCCTCTTCCTGAGAAGCTTGGTTTCTATGAGCACGGTGGCACCCATTTTGGCAATAAGCCCACCGAGCATGAGCGTGTATGCTGTGGACAGGACTACGACGCCACCACCCACGGCATCTTCATCACGACCGATGAGTTCGAGCGCTCGGGGATTAACAACACTCCCATCAACTACCAATGCTACCGGGCCGGGCGACATCGTGATGATCCCTTCACCCAGGCCTACAACGACAAGGACTTCCAACCTGAAACCCTGGCCAGACTCCTCAACCTTCTCGACTACAAGCCTGTGAGAGGAGCCCGAGATGGGAAGTTTGGAGGCAAGACCGGCGACCCAGTGAACTACTTCACCTACGGGATGTTCACGCACGGCGGGATCGTCGGAGTTACTACGAAAACCCGCGAGTGTGACAATGTGGTCAGGTACCTCAACGCCTACGGCAAGTACCACCTCGGCGGGGCGGCGTCGTGGTCCTCAATCAGCCTCTCCCGCGACGTGACCACGGAAGTTCATCACGACTACCACAACTACAAGGGCACCAGGAACTTCACGACGAGCGTCGGGCAGGACTCCGGAGGAGGATTGTGGATTGAGGACCGCAGCGTGACCGAGAACACGCTTTCCGGCGATGTGAAATGGAGGCGCACGAGCACCGGGCAATGGCTGCCCGGACGAACCTACGACACGCACCACAAGTTTCTCGAGTTCGACCCCTTCCTCAAGCACGCCACCGAACCATGGACCGGCAGCCGATGGAGCGTGACCTACCACACGACCCGCAACCTCTGCAAGGGCGGCCCGGAGATGCTCAAGTTCCTCAAAGGATGTGGGTTCCCTCTACCTAGGAGGCAACCGTTGGCAGCGAGCGAAGAGAGGGCGACTAGGAAGCCGCGAGCCAGCACTAGGCGAAGTATCTTCAACAACGCCGCAAAGATCGGAGTGATGATGGCCACGCTTATCACTGCGGCCGGCAGCTATATGTCGGAGCACTTTGCCCCGAAGCCCGACGCCGAGCCGATTGTCATCTTCGAGATCGGGAACACGGAGGCGACCCACGAAGCCGCGTCCATCGGAAAGGATGTGTTCGAGCCGATGTCTTGGGAACGATATCGTACTCCGGAAGGCAAGGAGAGTGCCTTCCACATTGTCAACGGAGGAGGACCTCGAGAACTACGCCTCTGCCTCGACAGCAGACCTCAGGAATGTGGTGAGGCAGTCCTCGACCTGGCAAGGCTGCAGATCGAAGACGGCGGTACGGTGGTGATCCATGGCCCGGCCGACGACGAGATCCTTGACCTCATCGACCACGACCACTTCTTGAAGGAAGCGAAGCGGTACCAGAGCAACGATGAAGGGAGAGTGTTCTTGGTGATGTTCAGAGAAAAGGCAGACACCGAACCGGTGTCGTGCAGAGACCGCGTCCACGAAATCAAGATGGTCTCCAGAGACAGCGGGCCTCAGCCCTCCGACGAGCCTATGCCAATGGGAGCCGGTGGGATTTCTTTCGGCGCCAATACCCCCGGAGCGGTGGCAACTGCACTACGGAGGCTACACCAGAACCTCGGGCACCCGAGGCAGGAAGATCTGATCCGACACCTCCGGCTTGCAGGATGTGACCCCTCGGTGCTCAAGGCAGCGAGATCAATGAAGTGCCAGGTCTGTGCTGCCAATGCAGGACCGAAGATTGCCCGACCAAGCACGCTACCACCTATGGCCGACTTCAACGACACCCTCGGCCTCGACCTCTTCTTCTGCCACGACACCGATGACGTGAAGCACGGGTTCCTCTCTGTTGTCGACTATGGGACCACCTATCACCTCGCTGTGAGGGTAGACGGCCAGTCTGCCGAGGACATCGAGGCCAAGTTCAACGAGATGTGGCTTTTGCCATTCGGTCCACCAAAGGCGGTGGTGATCGACCTGGAAGGCGGCTTGCAATCAGCCCTCGGGCGGCTATGCGACTGGCATGGCATTGGGGTGCGCAGTGTGGCTGCGCAGAGCCATTGGCAAGCCGGCGTCGTCGAGCGACAACAGGCCTGGTGGAAGCACATCTGGGACAAGGTGAGCTATCAGCTCTCCGTCACTGAGGACGAAGTTGATCTGGCTGTCCCCATCATCAATGGCGCAAAGAACGACCTGAGAAGGAGATGCGGCTACAGCCCTTCACAGTGGGTCTTCGGCAAGGCCCCACGAGTACCAGAAGATATCCAAGACCCAGACGGTGGAGGGCATGTTCTATGGGACGTCAGCGAAGATGCGAAGTACCAGAGGCAGGCAGCTATGAGAGCCGCCGCTCGCGTGGCTTTCCATCAAAGCCAGACTGATGGGAGGCTACGCAAGGCGATGCTACAGCGAACGAGGGTCGCATCACGACCCCTCGACGTGGGCGAGAGCGTGCACTTCTGGCACAAGCCGAAGAACCGGCGGCGAGGATGTTGGACTGGCCCAGCCGTGATCGTGGGCAAAGAAGGGGGCAACTACTGGCTCTCGAAAGGGGGGCGATGCAGACTCACATCGCCCGAACATGTGCGACCGACGACCGCTGAGGAGGTGGGCGCCTTGCTGACTATGAAGAGTACCCAAAGGGAGATGGAGCGCCTACTTGATCATGACCCCGACGGAGACGAAGCCTACGAAGATGACGAGCAGGAGTACCTGGACGACCTGCTCGAGGACCTCAGTCTACCCGGCGACGATGATAAGGCCGCCGAGCTCGAGAACATGGAGCTGGACGACGAAGGCATCGCCCTCGACGCCTTCGACGATATCGCCCAGGAAGCCACCGAACTCCCGAGGCGAAGGCTGAAGAGGAAAACTGCCGTGGCGGAGCTCAACCCCGACAGACACGAGGCGATGATGTTGAAGACCCAGCTCACAACGAGAGGTCTGGAAAAGCGAAAGGAAAAGGAGCTCAAGTGGACCGAGATTCCGCCAGAGGTCCACGACAAGTTCAGGGAAGCCGAGAAGACTCAATGGGACGAGCACCTCTCCTTCGACGCTCTCGAGCCCTTGACCACTTCCGAGAGCGAGCGCATCCGTCGCGAGGTACCTGCCGAACGTATCTTGCGAAGCAGGTGGGCCTACAAGGACAAGAACTGGTCAAGGCGACGTGAAGGAGAAGATGTCCCCTGGAAATGTAAGTCCCGGCTTGTCATTGCCGGACACACTGATCCGGACTTGACCGATGAGAACCTCAACCTCTCCACTGACGCGCCCACTTTGTCAAGGAGTGGGTTGGCTTGCATGCTGCAGCGCACGGCAGACGGCCTGGAAGAGACCGACTCATGGACATTGGCCGCAGGAGACATTCGATGTGCGTTCCTCACTGGCAGTTACCTGGACCGCGAACTGTTCATGCACCAGCCAAAGACGGGTTTTCCAGGCATGAAGCCGGAGCAACTGGTGCGCATAAAGAAGAATGTTTTCGGGCTCGCCACGAGCCCCCACACCTGGTGGCAAGATCTACAAGGCGGGATCAACGAGATTGAGATTGAGTTCCCCGACACAGACTATGCCGGAAAATACAGGTTCGAACAGTCTGCTATGGACCCGTGTGTTTTCCTTCTGAGGAGATGGAACGGAGAGAGCTTCGAGGGCACACCCGTTGCCTACCTGGGGTGCCATGTTGATGATCTGCTTGTTGCTGGACCGCGTGGCCTGCAGCAGACGATACAGCGGGCCTTAGCCGCAAAGTTCGAGATTCAGGACTGGGAGATGGACGAGTTTGAGTTCCTCGGCTCGAAGATCCAAGTCCGGGAGCACAGCATCAACATGACCCAGGAAAAGTACGCGGACACCCGGCTCTTCTACCTGGACCTGCCGGCCGGCGTGAGCGACGATGACATGGCGCCCCCAGAACTGGTGAGCGATAATCGAAGCCTTGTCGGCGCACTTTCCTGGATGAGCGCGCAGACCCGCCCAGACTTGACATGCTGTGTTAGCATGGCACAGCAGCTACAGAAGTCACCGACATACGGCGACTTGAAGTTCACCAATGCCACAGCCGTTAAAGCCCACCAGTTCCGAGAGAGAGGACTCGAGTTCAGGGGCATCCCCAAAGACAGGATGATGATCGTGGTGTTCCACGATGCGGCCTGGGCCAACGTTCCCGAGGCCGACCCGGACGAGGACTACTACGTCCTCAGCCACGACGAAAACCAAGCGGGCCTACAGACCGAAGGGCCGTATGCTTCTGGAGTAGCTCGGAAGGCCAAAAAGGGCAACTCCCGAGTTGCATCGCAGCTCGGCGTGCTAGTGACCTTCGTTGATCGAGGAGCCCTTTCCGGAGAACCGGGCCACTGCAACATCGCCGACTGGAAGTCCAGAGCCGGACAGCGAGTGTGCCGGAGTACGTTTGGAGCGGAGACCCAGGCGTGTGCAGAAGGGCTGGAGACTGCGCAGTACCTCCGGTCAATGTACGAGAGTTTGACCAAGGGCTACCTCGTCACCGTCGAGGCGGCAGAGCTCCCCATCCTTTGCCTGAGCGATTGTCGGTCTCTTTATGACCACCTGAGGCGGCAGGGGATACCGAGAGTCCCGAGCGACAAACGGCTCGCAGTGGACTTAGCGGCCCTGAGACAGGGCCTTAGGTTAGAGAAATGGTGCAACGAGCTCCCGATAGCGTGGATCCCGGGCTCACTCCAAAGGGGAGATGTGCTCACCAAACCGCAAAATCCCAGCGAATGGTGGGACATGATCGGAGCGAAGTTGCTTTTGCCATTGGCTATCGCCAAAGGAGGCGTTCTGATCAGTAACAGAAAGATCAGACAGAAAACCAGTGTGAAACTTGATAGAATTCCTACTCTTGATGGCATCCTTCCGTACGAGTACGCTGTTGTTTGAACTTACACACTGGTCGTGCCTCCCTGTAGCCCTCAGCTTTTGCGACCGCCAGGACATCCGAAGGCGTTACGACCCAAGCAAGAAAAGGCGTCCTTTGGACGCGCAGGCCGGACGGGAGGGATAGGCCCCTGTAGTTCCCTCTTCGTACTTCTAGTTTCACATTTAGGGTTGGGGGTTTCCGAGAGTTTGGGGTACCTTAGGGTTCCTTTGAAGGGCTACTTTGATAAGGGTACTATAAGGGTTCCTTTACAGGGCTCTATGAGGGCTTCGAGTTTCCGAAAATTTGGGGTACCTTATTTTGGGGTCCTTATAACAGGGATCCTACCATTTCGGGTACTATTCTTGGGTTCCCTATTTTCGGAAACTCCCATATGTACCATCATCCCACGCATGGACTTCTCTATCGAGCTTCCCAAGTAAAGAGCATATGAACAGAAAGTTATACCTACACATACAATGTTGCAATGTGCAAGTACATACACAGACACTTACACATACACACACGCACACACTCATTAGTACGAACGTAGCTATGCACCGACCTCCTTGTATGCGTGCGTGGTGTGTGTGTGTGTGTGTGTGTGTGTGAGAGCTGTGAGAGAGAGCCGGAGTGCGCCTATGCACGTTACGAACGAGCGCTCGTATGCATGTATGTATAGTTGCATGAACGATTGCAAGCATTCAAACTTTGCATCTAACGGTATATGTAATTAACTGTCTATGACCATGTATATGTATATGTGCTACACCTCTTTCGGTATGTGTAGGTGCATGAGTTTGTGTATATGCATACAACCGCACATTTATGTGTACCTGTATTTGTGTATGTCTGTGTCCGCGTCTACGTCGCGGTGTGTGCGTGTTAATTATGCATATATGTATGCATATGACAGTCTGCCCGGCATGTATGACTGTACGCTTGTGAGCACGCAGGCAGGCAGGAAGTAAGTAAGGCAGGGAGATTGGTGATAGGCGCATGCCGGAATGCAGCCATGCATGCGTGGGTGGGTAGGTGGGGTGGGTGGGTGTTGGATGCAGGGAGGGAAACACGTACACATGAGTCTGCAAACAGCTCACGTTCTTGACGAACCTTAACACGCAAACCCCTAACCGCACATGTCGTTGAAGCCTGCACTACCTTAATGACCCTAAACTATGGGAAGTATGGTATATTCCTCATTATGGGTAATGCAAGGTTTATATCTTCAACAGTTGCGGAGATCCTAAGCAAGAAAGTGTTACCTGGCCAACGCCTCAGGCACGATGAGGCGCACCGCCGAGACCCTTCCCAGGAAGAGCTTGTCGTTGTGCTGCGAGGGGAGGCAGGATTGGGGTTTGGAATTTTAGGTTTTAGGGTTTCGGGTTTAGGGTCTCGTAAAACAGACAAGGCAAGGGAGAAGTAGAAACATATCAGAGAACTACGAAGGTATACGCTAGGGCTAGAGAGTTTAGTGTTCAGGGATCTGATGGCCGAAATTCGGCGGTGCCACAAGTATCCTGAAAAATTGGGATCGTGGGAGATTCCTTACTAAGAGCAATCCAGGATTACGTAGCAAATCGCCCAAGACAACTAAGGAAATGCCATGACATGAGGCTATGGGTTACAAACTCTGACTTTTCAACTTGTCTTTGTATAGCGTGCATGAGCTTTCATCAAGTTTGCGTTCCAGAGAACCCAATACCTCCAATCACTGTGTCCCTGCAGTATCTTGCCTGTAATTAGTCTCCATCGTTTTCCCTTGTTGGGGTTACCTTACAGCATCCTAAACATAAAACTGGTTACACCAAATAAAGGAAGTACATTGGAGACTAATTATAGGTAATCATTGGATATTGAGCTCTGTATGTCCGGTCCGTCCGTTCAGGATCTTTCCGAAGATCTCTTTCAGGGTTTAGGGTTTATGGTTTACGGTTACTTGGCTGCAACTTTGGGGGGAGGGCGTCTTCTTTCGAGACTCTTTGCAAGAAGGTTTTTGGGCTGTGTACCGCTCGCCTGGTTGAACTAGATACCGGGGCCTTGTCTGAAGAACATGATATTGGCATTTCGTATAGTATAGCGACACATAGGGACAGACAGGAAGATCGATACAACTTACTACGACCCAACATCAGGCGGGTCGGGCGTGAGTGTTCGCGTTGAAACAGCATCAAGGACCGACGCCATAAGTCTTGCTTTGCCAGCCGTCCATGCGGAAATACTCCCTTTTACTGGTGTGTTGAAGAGCTGCAACTTGAAATAGTACAAACTTATAGCCTAAAGCCGAAGCGATTGCACATGATCGACGGAAATTCATGATAACTTCTGATACATTATACTACTTATGTGAGTATCAGATTATTCCTACATTAATTAAAGACTTTGGGACAGCTCTTCCCAGAGACCCCCAATTTCCGCCCTGAAACACCACTCGTTCAGAGCGTACCGGGCTCTCTCCGTTTTCCTCGCCATGCCCGACTAAGCGCCCCTTCGCTGAAGGCATGATCCCATCATCGCAGTCATCCACCCGATGCTGAGCTACCGGCTTATATCCTGTACCCTAAGGCCCCACAGTAGTTCCTTCTTGGGGTTCATATTTAGAATCTTATGAGGTAATCCCAAAAAGGAACTACTTTGGGGCCTCTGGGTAGTGTATAAAGGCAAACATCCAAATTCACCAAACCCTTGGCCCCGTACGGTAAACCCCAAACTGACCATCGTGTGCACGGCAGGACGGGTGAATGCGCAATGCGATTGCGAATTAAGCCCCGGTACACGGCACCTTCCAGGGAGCTCAATAATCTGCAGTTGAAGAATGTTACCTAACTTGACTTATGGAAGACTTGGAATGCTGGTTTGATGTATGCCGTGTGTCCGCATTGCTTCTTCATTTTGAGTCTTGCTGTTTCTGTGGTTCATGGCTTAGGAGTTAGCATCATGGAAATTCTTCGGGATTTCGTCCCTTCCAAGAGAGCCAGAAGTAGGGTTAAGGAGGGTCCCCTTCAAAGGGGTATCCCGAAGTTGGAAACCGAATAGCCTCAATCCTTAAGAGTAAACTCTGGGGGGATCCCAGCACTATTTGGCCTTAATCCGGTTTCCAACTTTATGGGGTTTACTGTACCTGGGACTGGGCTTTCAGATTTTGAACTGACTCGATGGCTGATGCTCCGAGGCGTGCAGTGCAAGGCCCTGCAAGGATAAACCCCTTACATCCGAAGATCGGGGTTTAGGGTTTAGAGCTTCTATCATTCTAGCCCGAAGAGCTTTAGCCTCCGAATCATTCTAGGGATTTGATCTACGGACCCAAGAAGGTTACCGTTAATGCTTCCCTATATACCCAGCCCCCTAAGTATCGGGGAGCTAGGGCTTCGGGTTCACAGCGCTCAGCAAGCTGAGAAGACATCGCCGTCTCTTGGGCTTGGGGGAACCTCCGAGTGTCCAATCGAGCAGAGCCCCAAGGGTCCAACTGTTGGTGATAGAAATCCTGCATTACCTTAAGGACCCTAAACTATGGGAATTATGGTATATTCCTTATTACGGGTCATGCAGGATTTATATCACCAACCGAAGTACCCAATAATCATATACTCTCCAAAGTCCTATAACCTACATAACTACCCCTACTGGTGATGGACAAAATCCTGCATTACCCATCACAAGGAATATACCATAGTTCCCATATACTATCCTAAAACCGAGTACCTAATTCTTGGATCCTTTGGACCCTTGGGGGAGTGGCCCGGGGTCTCTGGAGTTTGGGGGGCTTAGGGTGTAGGGTTTACAAGGGTTTGGCGTTTAGGGTTTAGGGCTTAGGGCTTGTTGGTGGTTTTGGGTTTATGGGGGGTTTGGGGTTTAGGGTTTCTTGGTGGTTTTGGGGGTTGAGGGGTTTAGTTTTCAGGGCGCAGGGGCTTCGGGGCTTGAAAGGTGGGGTTTCTTGTAAGTCCTGGTGTATCTGTGTCTTAGGTCCAAAGCTTTGGTTCCGGGTGCAAGGCTTGGGTTTAGGGTCGAGGATCTTGCCGAACTGGCCTGCAAGGCCTGTATGCCAGAGCACCATCTTCTCTGAAACTCCGAAACTTCGGAGTTTCAGGCTTAGGGCATAAGCTTTCTCGTTTGGGGGAAATGAAACTGTTCTAGACTCCAGTCCAGAAGCCAGCGCTAGACTACGGAATGTATACCAGAAGATTGAACAAACCTAATTGATTTGGGAGTTGGATATGTCGTGTGTTTTCGGGGGGGGGGGGGGGTCGGTTAGTCAGTCCATGGCCTGTACCGTGATCATGCGTTTTGAAGGTGAGCTGCTAGCGCTTTTCTGTGCTTGCTCTCAGCCAGCGGTGCGTCAAGAGTTCTACAATCCTGATTCCGGCGCATCTCTCCGACGAAGCGTGAACCCTAAACCCTAAACCTTAACCGTGAGGGCTTGGGGCTTAGAGCTGGGGTTTCGGAGCATCCGCCATTGCTTCCAAAAGGCCGCTCGTGGTCGATGTCTCGGCAGGTGGAGGAGCAGCCTGACTGCCTGCACATTCATAAGGGGCCTTAATAATTAGAGTACGGTTTTGGGCTATCTTATACTGTAACTATATATAGTAAGGAACCATAACAATAATAATGGTAACTATCCGAGAGGCTCCTCATACAGTACCATCATGGTATTATTAGGTCCCAAAAAGCCATCCTTATTACGGTTGGATATGAGGAGCCTCTAGGTATTTAGACTTCTCTACTACACAGACTTTTGGGCTCCCCTAACGTGACAGCACACACACACACACACACACACACGCTAATTGGACGAGCAATATCAACCTACTTGTCGGGTATCATGGGGAACTAAAGGTTAACCCTAAGGCTTCAAGTATCTAACTATCATATACTCTCCAAAATCGTAACCTACGCAACTACTATCCTAAACCCGAGTACCTTATTATTGGGTCCTTCGGATCCTCAGGGTAACCTTTTTGGTGATATAGGGATTATATAGGGACTATACTATCAAAAAAAGGTTAAAGGTTGCCTACTCAACGACTAGGCCAACCCCAACATCAGTCTGGACGAACTGCATCCACAGGGTTCAGGGTTGATTTCCGTGCAGTACAAGGCCTTCCAAACCTGAGACTATGCTAAACCGAAATCCAGTAAAAGCCCGAACTACCAAACACAAACCCCACCCTCAACCCTAAAGCCCTGAACCCGCAAACCAACCCTAAACCCCGAAAGAAAGCCCCAACAGCACGCCAAACCCCCAAACTAGGATGCCCGTAACCTGGGAATAAAAAAGGCTCCCTTTTTGGCATTGGCATTGGGTAACTCTATGAGGAACCTCGGACCACAAAAAAGGAAAAGGGGCCCACTGTCAGGCCTACACTAAATCCTGAACCTTAAGCCCCTCTGAAGCTTAAGCCATAAACCCTACACCCCTCTAAACCCCCTGAATCCCCCCAAAACCCCCTTAAACCCTAAACGAACGCCTTAAACCCAAACCTCAACCCGATAGCCAAACCCCCCTATATAAAACCCCGTTACACCCCCTAAGCCCAAAACCCCTCTAAAGCCCGAAACACCCTAAAACCCCCTTAAACCCCCCTAAAACCCCCCTAAGCCCCAAACCCCAAAGCGATGGCCCCGGAGGAGCCTCGGAGCTGAAGGGCTGACATGAAAGGGCTCGAACCCGGCTCTCCTCCTTTCGGTGTCACTAGGGGTAGGGTGTCGGTTTAGGGTTTAGGGTTTAGGGTTTAGGGGTTTAGGGTTTAGGGTTTAGGGTTTAGGGTTTAGGGTGTAGGGGTACCCAGCAGGACAACAAGCTACTCAGAGGATCATCGGACTTAGTAAGTAAGGTTCCTTATAGGGTTCCTTAAAGGGATCTATAGGGTTTCTATAAGGAGTTCTATAAGGAGGATCATGGGACTTAGTAAGTAAGGTTGCAAGTACCCTAATCGGGGTTATAAGTATAGTTACCCTAGTAATTACCCTAGTTACTAAGTCCCATGATCCTTCAGGTAGGGGGTAGGGTTGAGGATGAAGGAGTTTACCTAGAGTCTCCATTGTAGCTCCTCTTTTGGTTTAGCAGCTTTATGGTTAGGATCCTATAATAAAGATTTTGGTTCAGTGTCAAGGGGGCGGGGGGTACCTAGACCCCGCAACTACCCTCTACTAAATCCCAAATCCCCACTATTACGGACCATAAGGGCTCCATTAAATGGCCATTGGGGGGTAGGGTGTAGGGTTCAGGGTTTAAACGAGAAACCCGCATACGATTTCCCACCCCCCACTCGGGTGCTAGAACCTTGGGTTTAGGGTTTAGGGTCAACGCATTCTGGTAATTTCGTGGCCACAAGTCGCCTATAATTTTACGCCGACCGCACGTCTTGACCGAAACCACACCTCACTAAGACAGACCATCCAGTCCTGCGCAGACTTGCGGAGCAAACGCCTCAGGAGTGAGAAGTCGAGCTGGTGGTGGACCCATAATAAGGAATATACCATAATTCCCATAGTTTAGGGTCCTTGAGGTAATGCAGGATTTTGTCCATCAACAGTCAGTCCCATGATCATCCAAGTAGAGGAGCTAAAGATTAACCTTTGGGAGTACAAAGGGGTTATCGTACCCGCAAAGGTTGAAGGTATCCTACCCTACTACTAGGCTGAAATGGTCTGGGATCGAGAGAACACGCCTGGAAGCATGACAAGTCCCATCAAAATTAACAAAACACGCTGAAGCCCAAACCACTCACTTTAAACCCTACACCCTAAATCGACTCACTCTGTGAATTTATAGAAACTCACTTCCTTGGGCCCCGGTCCTGCCCTCCTGCACCCTAACCCCACACCCTAAACCCTAAACCCGAGCCTTACGAACCCTAAGCTCATCCCCTCCGTGTGCCAGCCAACACCCTAGTACCCGTAAAGGGAACCCCATCATACTGTTGATGATATAAATCTGCACTACCTTAAAAAGACCCTAAACTGTGGGAATTATGGTATATTCCTTAGTATGGGTCATGCAGGATTTATATCATCAACCGTAGAAGCCCATAGTGCCCTTAAACGGAACCCGCCTCCGAGGCTTTGCGGAAGCCTCCGAAGCCCCTCGGCCTGACCCCAACAAAGGATTCGGTGCTTCACTGCTGGGCTCATGTGGATGATTCGCTCATTAGGATCCCTAAGGGTCCAAGTAGTCCTTATTTTTGGTTTTTGATACCTAAAAAGGCCCGAAAGTCGCAAAACAGGGAGTACTTGGACCCTTAGGGGATCCTTTTTGCAAGGGTGCCGTACCAAAAGGGGGACCTGAAAAAGGAACCTGATTTGGAGAACTATCCATGTAGGTTTTAGGGTTCGAGGATTAGGGTTAGGGGTTCTCATGGACTATTTCGAGTTCGAGGCTTGGGGTTAAGGGCTATGAGCGTTTAGAGTTTAAGGTTTAGGCCTTAGGGTTCAGACGGGTCTTCGGGCTTTTCGGATCATTCAAGGTGTGCTCGCCTGGCCGTAAGGGGCTTTAAGACTGCGATTTCGCTCGGCCTTCTGTATGCAGAAACTCGACTGCAGCGCTGCAAGCTGTTTACCGAATCGAGGGCAGTTGAGAGGCCGTCAAACCTGTAGTTCTCTCATGTAATTACTCTTTCTTGTGATAATGTTACAAAGTGGGTCCGCTGTAAGGTCGTCAAAGGAGCTCTTGACAATACAAACAATGATTTGGGCCGGGGCGGTTGGGAGCTTGAGCTGCTGTTTGGGTTTTGGAACAATCTCACCGACATCGCACATGAAGATTCTGGATCAGCCCTAAACCCTAAACCCTAAACCAACCCTGACACCTGAAGCCCAGAGCCGCATGGCAAAGTGCGCTTCGGGCGTCGGGCTCGGCTTTATATAAGTTTTGGGGTATTGGGTTTAGGGTTTCTATACCCCCCCCCCGTAGAACCATAATGAAAAACAACTATGTTGAATATCCTCTTGGGTTTTATATGAACAAAGAAGCGAATAACTCCGAAGGAGACTACAGGTTAATGGTTTTGGATCTCCTAGGCAACACAGCCTAGGATACCCAGTAACCTAAGAATAAAAAGGCCTCTCCTTTTGGTATTGGGTAACTTTATAAGGAACCTAGGACTACAAAAAGGGAATAAGGGTACTACTGGGCATCCTAGCAGCCCTGATCTAATAAGTGTAACAATACTGAACCCACGAAGAATCAGCGGAAACGAGCTCAAATCCATGCGAAGCCTCGCCTCGTGACATTCTCCTTCCCAGGCCCAGCTCGCCACTGCACCGGAATCCCACCTTGGGCAGCTTCCGTCAGGGTTTTTTTTTGTTTGAATGCCTTTTTCCGACTGCCTTAGAAAGGTCCGGAACGCCTGGTTCAGGCGAGACGCTAAAGAAAACCCTTTGAATCCCTCAGATTTTCCGTCAGGGTTTAGGATTCAGAGTTTAGCGATAACTAGTTCCCATGAAACCATACTGTAGATTACCCAACACCCCATTGAAATTGTTCAGGCCGTCCTTAGGTCGTTCGCTTCCCAGCCGGTCCAACGAATTTCTGACATAAAAGACCAAGATGATTAATCAGACCACACGCACCAAGATTGGAAATGGAAGCTGACAAAAAGGAAACTCAGAAAACGTCGCAAACTAAAAACACAAAAAAACATCGACAACTTGTCAAACAGCAAGCGCTGTAGGAAATCGCTGGTGGGGAGCCTGAACACGGGCTGGAGGGGCCCAGGGGCAGGGGCGGTGACTGGGGTCGAGCTTTGATTTGTGCTTGGCAAATTTGAAAAACAGACAATACTAGACAAATGACAGATAAACCAAGAAACAAGTTAGACAACTTCGGGACGAACTCAGAAAAAACTCAGAGAAGAAGGTTTGGAACGAAGACAGACATCGTACACAGTGAGGTGGTGGCAGACTTTTTGAGGTGTTGGTTGACGGTTTTCTGGCTTTCTCCAGTTCCCGCCAGGACCCCTCCTGCACGTGTTATTGACCCGAAACTTAAACCTATCCATCAGAGTCCCGACAGGTCTCGCAGACCCCTGTTAAATCCCACGAACAAAAACACATTGGATTCGCGGGGTTAGTCTAGGCTTCGAAGGAAGATTCCTCAACACTCAACCCTAAACTTCAAACCTCTGTTTGTTTTGCTGCAGGCTTGCATGCACGGACGCCTGGTAGCTTCCTAAACCCGTATGAATCCTGAAATGCCAAGCATAATGGCATTTCTCCTCCAGCCCAGAGTGGTTCCGGGCCGAAAAGCAGCAGAACTCGTTAAACAGCACCTCACACACACGCCTGAATTACTACGCGCGATCGAGGCCTTTGTGCTCAAGGTTTCATGCCCTTGCGCCACAAACCGAAATCCCTTTCAATGGCTGCTAGTGGCGCAAGGTGCCGCCCGATGCCGTGGCGCAGCGATCGCAGCACAGCTCAGGGGATGCCTGTGCCTGCAGCAGCTCCCCCATCGTCAATAGATGCGTGTACGAACCCAGAGGCTCCTCGTATACTACCATTATGGTATTAGGTCCCAAAAAGCCATCCCTATTACGGTTTTAGGGACCCAATTCCATAATGGTAGTATATGAGGAGCCTCTAGGGAATCAACTAATGAAATCTACACGCTCCTGAAATGAATACTCATACGGCAGTGCCAGCATGGAATGAACTCAAAAGCAAACACCAAAGTGTCCGTGTGCGATCCAACTGACCAACGACGATGAATAGCTGAGTAGCGCTGCTGGAGCCTGAAGAAAGTAGGGGCGTTGAAAATTAGAATAGGGTTTTGGGGCATATTACGTATAGTATATAATTGTAATACGGAGGAACCCTAAGAACAATCAGAAGTTGCAGGTGCAGTTCCCCAGAACTCTTGTATATACAAAGTAAATATGTAGTCTAAGTAACGAACAACTCACACACACACACAAATCACTATGTATAGCATGTAAACTAACCCAGCACCACAATTTTGTCGCTTACTCCTGTGTTCCAACCCTCACCAGTTCTTGTAAGATAGGGCCTTGTCGGCAGATGGATCTCCGAAGTGCTTCAAGAGCGTCTGGCCTGGGATGGGCTGGCGTTCAGCTGGATGCCTTGGGGTTCAGGGTTAGGGCCCTGTCCAAATCAAGAACCGAGAAACTCTTCTTGGCCAGCTCTGAGGCCCAGGGGACTTAGTAAGTCGCTTATAAGTAGGGTTATAATTAGGGTAACTTCATTTACGTACTTACAGCCGTAGAGTTATTAGGAGGGTAACTATACTAGACTATACTTATAACCCTACGTAAAACCTACTTACTAAGTCCCCCGGGCCTCTAAGTAGGGTTCGTTCTCGGGGCTGCCGAGCGGCGGCGGCAGGGCTCACCGGCGTTGCAGTATTCCTCGACCTAAGAATCGCGTCGGAGCCGGTTCTCGAGGATGAGCTTTAAGGGGCTTATAGGGTTTAGGGCTTAGGGGGATTTGGGGGTTAGGGTTTAGGGGGGCGTAGCGTTTAGGGATTAGGGTTTGGGGGGGCTTGGGATTAGGGTTTTGGGTTTAGGTGGGATATACCAAGACCCCCGGGTGGCCCGTTGATGGAGCCTTTATGGCCATTAATCGTGGGTTTTTGGGCGGTATAGTATTGGGTAGTTCGAGGGTCTAGGTAGGGGCTAAGGGGCAGTGTTTAGGCATTTTAAGGGTTAAGGATGTAGGGAGAAAGGGGCTGAGGGGTTAAGGGCTCAATTAGGCTTCAAGGCGTGTAAGATTGGGCTTTAGGACGTTTATCTAAGACTCAGATCTTCGGGCTCGAAGAGTTTAGTAGGCATTGGGGGAGGTACTGGAATTTGCTTCAACCACAATATTAAGTCCCCTATGATGACATTAGGTACATTCCTTAATGAAGGAATACTCGGCTCTTTGAAGATACCTAGGTCGGACAGATAGTTGCTTGCCCGGGGATTCCGGTCAATATTGGGTTTAGGGTTTAGGAAAAGGTTCACGTTGGGCTTGAATTTTGGCAGGCAGACGAGTCAAGATTGCCTAACAAGGCAGCCAACCCCGCAGCCCACCTGGCCTAAACCTCAAATCCTGAATCCTAAATCCGAAACCCTCAACTCTAAACGCCAACCCCTAAACGCTAGCCCCAAACGCAGAAACACCGAAACCAACCCTAAACCTCCAACCCGAAGCCTCGAGACAACTTACTCCCCAAATTGAACCCTCAACCCCAGAACCCTCAACCCCAGAACCCCTAAACCCCTAAACCCTAAACCCCAAACCTCATCGCAAAAATCTCCCAAAGCTCAATTCCCCAGATCCCAAGAGCTACTTGAACCCAAAAGAACCTAACTAACTTTGCGGTACCTTCTTCTCTTTTCCTGAAACAAGCTCTTTCAAAAAAGAGCTTGATGGTGGTTCAGGGAGTGCGGTTTAGGGCTTAGGGTTAACAAGGTACGGTCCTAGTACCTCCCACCGACTCCCCGAAGGGCCGCAGATGGGAATCTGCCGGGCTGCTGCTTGCAGCTCATGAAGTGCTATCTCCTGCAGGAGTGAACCTAGGATACCCAGTAACCTAAGAATAAAAAGGCCTCTCTTTTTGGTATTGGGTAACTTTATAAGGAACCTAGGACTACAAAAAGGGAATAAGGGTAAAACTGGGCATCCTAGTTTATGTGGTTTAACCAATATTATATTAAGGATCCTAAAAGGTGTGTTCCGTCCCCTTGATGGGATTGTTTTGAGATGTTGCACCGAGAGACTGATGGAGGCTCGGCTCCTCATTCAGTCGTTTACCGCTTCGCGCCCAATACGGGTGTCAGCGGATCTCGCCAGACCTTTTGGCTGATTCGGACCCTGGCATGCCGCACTGCTCTCGCCGTGCGTGTGCCTCAGAACTCGTGTGATAAGGATCCTAAAAGGTAACCCCAAAAAGGAACTAGAATGGAGACTATAGGTTAAAGGGTCTTGGGACTTAGTAACTTGGATTATTGTTAGAGTACCTATACTTATAAACCCAATTAGGGTACTCATAACCTTACTTACTAAGTCCCATGATCCTCCAAGTAGGGCTTTGCTCTGCAGGGTTTCGTGGCGGTTGTTTACTTTTGCAGGTTGGGTTCTTTATTTATAGATTTCAGGATATCTCCTTCACAATCCCAGACCTAATACCGTTTAAAATAGCAGCCCTGGAGTTAGGGCAAAAGGGTACTACGTACTGAGGAACCTACTACGGACCTTCTTTAACGCCGCAATACATGGGCCTGAGAAAGTGCCCATGCTATGTTGGGGGTTCCTTATTTTAAGAAAAACAATGGGCCCAAAAACCTATTCTAATCATTAAGGCCCCTGCATTAAGCTGTCCTAAACTCTGAAGCCTGACAGGCTCAGGGGACCTCCAAAACGTCAACGCGGCTGTGATTTTAGTCTCGAGGGCAGGAGGCCATCATCTCTCATAGTTTCAATTTTCCGAACTACTGCAATAACACAATCTTGGGGTTGATGTTATACCCTATAAACCGTAAACCCATTTAAACTCGTAAACCTTAAACCCTAAAGCCTAAGTAAACCCTAAACCTCTACACCCTAAACCCGAAACCCTGAACCCTAAACCTTTAACCCTAAACTTCTGCTCCTCGGCGTCAGCAGCGTCATGGCCACGGCGGACGCTTAGAAGCTGCCTGGGCCGAGCTCTCCGGGGCCAGCCCTAAGGATTCTTTTAAGGGTTAGTTTGAGGATTCCTTCAAAGGAGCCCTGAAGGTATGTATAGAAAATGTGTACATATATATATATATATATATATATATATATTTACTTATTTATTTGTGCATATTTTCTCAGCCCTACCCTGCTGTTACTGTAGCGAGTCGCTCAATAGCAAGGCGTTGGCGCAGCACGGGCACAGAAATTACAAAAACCTTGGTGTTAAAATTGCCTTTGCAAAGCTGCATCATAGACTCGCTGGTCTTGCTCAGCAGTTTCTGCATAGTTGGGCAAATGAAGCTCGTTCTCATAAACATACTTCTCGCTGAACATGACCCAGTTCGGTCTCTGCCGGCCGACCTTCTTCTTTCCATAGTCTATGCTATTACACATATATATATATATATAAACACATATATATATATATATATATATATATATATTTGTATTTGTATGTGTATAGATATATGTGTGTGTGTGTGTGTGTGGACCCGGTGGGCGATGCAAGGTTTTAAACGGTCATAGCCAAAAGCCCCAGGTGGATTAGGGTCTAGGGTTCAGGGTTTAGGGGGCCCCATGCGAATTCACCCCAGAGGATCCACATATACTACCATTATGGACTTAGGTCCCAGAAGACAATCCTTATTATGCCTATCTATGGACCCTCTTGGCTCACGGGGTTTGGGAGTCCAGGAATTGCTTTAGACTCGTGGTCAGGTTTCCACCGCTAATCCCAGCACGATATCCTCGCCCGAAACCCGCACTAAACCCTCACACCCTGACGGACATTGACGGAAACTGCAAGGTATAAAGGTAAAGGGCCCCTGCTCCGATCTCAACAGGAAAGTAAAAAGGTCTAAGGCTTCTGGCTTCCAGTGCCAAGGTCTACCTCGACCCTAAAGAACCTACCTTTTTGGGGGGTCCTTATTCTGAGTGCCTTACATAAGTCCCTAAAAAAGTAATTAGGTTATGCCGGGGTTGAAGTACCTTTTTAAGGACTTATATAAGGAAATCATAATCAGGAACCCCAAAAAGGGTAGGTTATTCGGGGTCAAGGACTAAGGTTCATCCAAGGAGCCGGGCGTTCGCGAAATCCTGCAGCTAGCAGATGGGACTTAGCAAGTACGGTTATAAGTACCTTAATTGGGGTTATAAGTAGTTATAAGCAGAGTTACCCTAATGACAACCCTAGTTTCTAAAGGGCTTTGGGATCAGCGTCACCATGTAACGTAAGGGCTCTTTGCACAGGGGGGGGGGGGTTAAGGGTTAGGGTTCCAAAAAGGGCTCAATAAGGGTTCTACAAGGGATCCATAAGCTTTAGTATTTAAGGGTTTGACTTAGAGAGGCTGTTGCTAGCCCCCAATGCCACACCTAAAGTACCACTCACCGATGCGCCTGAAAGCCCAAACTACACCCCGGAACACACGACAAGCCCAAATTGTAAACCCCAACCCCAAGCCCAATCACCAAACCCTCAGCCTCACTGCAAGAACGGCTCAGGCCAAGGGATGAAGAAGGACCTAAACAAGGTTCCTAATTTGGAGAACTGTCCATATGGGAGTTTCCGAAAATAGGGGACCCTAATATAGTGCCCTAGATAGTAGGATCCTTATTATAAGGACCCCTAAATAAGGTACCCCTATTTTCGGAAACTCCCATATACACTCGACTTCAGGGCTAAACTCGACATTGCATAGCAGATCATGCTATGGTTGCGGGTACCCAGAGCCTCCAAAACCCCTTAATTAAGGAATATACCTTAAAATTATATTAGGGATCCTATTATAACTTAAAGTATATTCCTTAATTAAGGGGTTTTGGAGGCTCTGGGTTGCGGGTATACACCCCAACAAAGGAGTAGTGGGCTCCGCGGGTGAAGCTGTACTCTAGCAACCGCACGGCGTGTTCCCTGTACGGCTTTCGGTGCTCGTGAAACTTGACGCTTGGCATAGGGATGCATGAGCCCGACGCCAAACCAAAAACCCAAACCACTGAACTCTAGACCCAAACCCTAATTCGCCCTAAAGCCTAAACCCTAAACCCTAAACCCTAAACCCCAAATCTTAAACTTTTAAACCCGAAACCCGAAGCTCTTCATCACCTATCTAAACACGAACCATGCAGAGCCATGTACTTCCGCCACTCCCTCGTCATTCAGCGATAAAGTCCTAGGTGCTACCTCGACCCTAAAGAACCTACCCTTTTTAGGGTTCCTTATTATGATTTCCTTATATAAGTCACAAAAAGGGTAAGTCAAAGTTATTCGGAGGTAAGGTAGTTCCTTTCTTGACCCTGAAACCTAGTTGGAGGTTCACGGGTACTTACCCATGGAGTTACGTGTCCCCTCATAAGGGTTATAACCCTGGTTGTCCTGCTTATAACCCCAGTCATACCTACCAATGAACCTCCAAGAAACCCGGTAACCCCAAACCCTAAATCCTAAACCTATCCGAAACCAAACCGCCAAACTCAAAGCCCTCCACCCTGAAGTCTAAGCCCTAAACTCTAGACCCTCAACCCCAAACTCCAACCCTGAACCCTAAACCTTCACTTACCTTTGGTTAGTAGGGAATGGAAGAATGGTAGTAATAGTAGTTATAATTGTACCCTATTCCTCCATTCCCTACTGACCAAAGGTAAGTTTAGGGTTCAGGGTTTAGGGTTGTGGGTATGGGGTTTAGGGTAGACTCGAAGCCTCAAGCCCCAATCCAACCCGCTCCTTGCGAGAGCAGAACATCGCGCACAGAGCAGGTTGACCATCCCTTCCGGCACGGCCGCTCTCCTTCGGGGTTCAGGTTTTCGGCGGGCTTTGGGTTAAGGGTTTAATATAGGGGCCTTCATAATTAGAATAGGGTGTCGGGGCCCAATATACTACAGTTATAATAAGGAGCCCCCAAAATAGGATAGGTAATTATTTAAGCCCTATACCAGGACCCCCCAATGGCCCTTTAATGGAGCCGTAATGGCCCTTAATGGTATTTGGGGTATATGAGAGTAGTTGGGGGGTCTAGGTATCAAAGGTTCGGTTCGAAGGTTTAAATCAAGGGGCTCTAAAGGCGATGAAGGTAGGCACGGTAATCACAATTACTTGGAGGATCATGGGGCTTAGTAAGTAAGGTTCCTTAAAGGGTTCCTTAAAGGGATCTATAGGGTTTCTATAAGGAGTTCTATAAGGAGGATCCTGGGGCTTAGTAAGTAAGGTTATAAGTACCCTAATTGGGGGATAAATATAGTTACCCGCATAATAACCCTAGTTACTAAGCCCCATGATCCTTTAGCTTCATCCCACTTTTTCACGGGCCCGACGAAAAGGCTTTAGGGGTAAACACGGCTCTTCGACGTTGGTGGGTTGTGGCAGGGTCTCGTTGTGCTTCGGGTTTAGACTTTCCAAAAGGGAGGATGAAAGGTTGAGGGCGCAAGGCGAGTTCGGGCTTAGAGTTGGGGTTCAGGTAGGGCTATATGCCGGGTTCCTTCCGGTTCCCCGGGCATAGGATGCTTATCTTGTTTCATTTACTACTGAGGTTTCATGAAGTGTCGGGAAGATTTTGCCCGCTTGAAACAAAAAGGTTGTTATTCCTCTTTCAGGGGTGTCCTTCGGTCGTGGATTCTTGGCGCGTAACACCTTGGTGATGTTTCAGGAGGGTTTAGCAGATGAAACCCTAAACCCTACCAATCTAAGATTTGTTGGATTTAGGATATACGAGGCCTGACTTGAATGCTTTGATGTAGAGGCCTACATTTCAAAACCCCTAGACCAGCAGCCTTAGGGCTGTGGATTTTGGGGCTTAGGCTTTAGGGTCTGGGTCTGGTGTGAGGTGACGCCATCTTGGCATGAATTATCACCCGCTGCACGGAAAGACGCCCCAAACGCTGAGCCTGCCCCTAAAACCAAAATCTAGACCTTGAACCTTGCAGTAGAAGCGGGAAAGATGAAACATCACGGTCCTCATGCCCTTAAGGTACAAGTAACGCATAGAGGTTCCCGGCACTAATCATCCTACGTCCATGTTCCAGCTTTCTGGGGTTCACTCCAAGCCCGAATCCCTAAAGCTTAACCGTAAGAATCCGGAACCCTGCATTGAGGGATCTCCTGGTAGTAGGCGCTCAATGACTTGGGCGGCGTGGCGTGGAACACGAACCGAACGTCTGCCTTATCCACACCCATACCTGAGGATTTAGGGGTTTAGAGTTTAGGGATGTTTAGGGCTTTAGGGCTGCCTAGACCCTAAACCCTAAACCCTAAGCCCAAAACCCTAAACCCTAAGCCTACAACCCTAAACCCTATAAACCCTAAACCCTAACCTCTGATATACCTTAAGTACCCCCAAAGGAGGACCATGTGGGCTCCATAAAAGAGAAGGGTTTTAGAGTTTGGCGGTTTAGCGCTTTGAGTTTTTACACAGAGGCCCCGAATTAGTTCCTTTCTGGGATTGCCCTAAAGAATTCTCTATATATATATATATATATATATATATGTGTATATATAAAGGAACTACTTTGGGGTTTTTGGGTAGGGTTTAGCGGAGGTTTAGGGTTCAGGTGCTTCATGGCGGTCGGGGTCTACTTAAAGGATCATGGGACTTAGTAACTAGGGTTGTTCTTCGTGTAACCATACTTATAACCCCAATTAAGGTACTTGCAACCTTACTTACTAAGTCCCATGATCCTCCTTATAGAACTCTTGTAGAAACCACGAGAAACCCTTTCAGGAACCCTTTAAGGAACCCTTTAAGGAACCCAGTAAGGAACCTTACTTACTAAGCCCCATGCTAAGTCCCATGATCCTCCAAGTAGGATGGAAACTCCAGGCTGCAGGAAATGGCTTCGGCGTGAGACAACTGAAGTCTTTGCGGTGTTTGGGAGCCTAAACCCTATAAACCCTAGAAACCCTCAACCCTAAACACTCAATCCTCAACCCTAAACCCTCAACCCTATGCCCTCAACCCTAAACCTTAAGGCTTATCAGCTTACTTCTAGGGTTTCGCATCTCTCTGGCGCTCATACGAAGGCCTCCAAACCGTAAAGACTCGAAGTACGAAGCGCTAACATGGCTTCGATTGTGGAGACTCACAACTTGGGGTGATGGGTTCGGGCAGACATACACCGTCACAGCAAACAGCTTCTTCCGAAAGGCATCCTACCTAGACCCTAAACTCCTAAACCCTGGCACCCCTAAACCCTGCACCCTAAATCCTGAACCCTAAACCCCGAAACCCTAAACCCCCAACCTCTAAACTCAATCCGACATGCTGCACCTCGACTTGCGAGTCAAGCTTGAGACTTAGCCACGTCAAGCAATCTTAACCGTACTGCCCCAACACAGTAACAGTCTATAGTACGGCTACTATGAAGTGGCCTTATATATTATTATTGTAAATGCTGCTTGCCGTGTCATGGACCGGACACAGGTCCAAAAATCTCTCAGCCAAACCGTGAACAACTTACGATTTGCATGCTGGGTACTGCGCCAGTACAGTAACCGTCTATAATACGGCTACCATTAAGGGACTAATATATCTACATTATAAAGATGATCCAACTGTTACTGAGTGGGGGGCAGTACCCGACTTAAATGCCAAAAGAGGGTTAACGATTTGGGGTAGGGCCAGAGGCTGCAAAGCAGCAGTAGCTCAGAGCAAAGGGCACCCCAAGAATCTGCAGCATCTGATGCTTCTGGTGACAGGTGTTATTCAAAGTAGGGTTTTCCCACAAGGAACTGCACCTACCCTGAAAAGAAGAAGTCACAGCACGATGCCACAAGTTTGGCACTCTGAGTTTCGTCTCTTGTCTGAAACCGCTCGTAGTAAACCCCTCATCGAACTCTTCGGAATTCCAACCTTCAACCTGATCCTAACGCTGGGACTGGGAGGCACCACCACATGCCCAAACCCTGAAAGCCTAAACCCCAAACCCTAAACACTACCCTAACCCCCGAAACCCTGAAACCGTAAACTCCTGAAGCGCAAGAAAACAAACGGTTGAACCCCCGATAGGACGCATGCCCAAGCGGCCAAAAGCGATGGTTGCAACAAGGACCCGTGCCTGCGGCCAAAGGTCTTCTTAGTCTGAAAAACAAGGGAGGGGGCCCTGGAGCATTACTTTTCATGTCCCTGAAACGCAGACCCCTAAACCCTTATGGCAAACCCTAAAACCCTAAGCCCTTAAAGACCAGACTGGTGCTTATAGTCAGATTAAGGAATATACCTTTAATCAGCTAAAATCTAAGGAACATTCTATTAAGGAAGGGATACTGGGTGCTCCGGGAACATGAAGGGAAGAAGGGGGCCTCCTCGCTCTGGGATCACCCCGCATAGGATGCAGGGGTTGGGGCTTTTGGTATAAGGCTTACTTAAAGGATCATGGGACTTAGTGTAACTATACTTATAACCCCACTTATAAGGTACTTATAAGCTTACTTACTAAGTCCCATGACCCTCCTTATAGAACTCTTATAGAAACCCTATAGATCCCTTTAAGGAACCCTTTGAGGAACCTTGCTTACTAAGGCTTCGGCTCAGGGCTTACAGGGTTTCCGACTTCGGATGCGCGTTTAGGGTTTAGGGTTCGGATTTAGGGCCCAAGTGAAAGGGCTTAGGGAAGTTTAGGGAAGACTCATGTACATCGTTCTTAGGGTTTAGGATTTAGGGTTTAGGGTTTAGGGTTTAGGGTTTAGGATTTAGGGTTTAGGGTTCAATCATGCGGCAAAGAGTGAGGCAACGCCTGAGAAACCCACTGACCCGATGCTTCGAAACAGCAGAAGACCGCTAGACTGTCTGCTTACTGTCACAACCAGTGCAGGCAGGGCATCAATTGGGAACAAGGTCTAAGTGTTATCTGTAGCAGACTTATTCCATAACTATACAGCAATCATGTACATGAGAAGATGTACAGTTTCCGTGCAGATGTAGTATGCCAAGTTCCCAAGCCTTTTCGGGAGGTCCGCTGGACTCACTTTGGCCCAGTTGTAGCTGCACCTGGGCGCGACACCCTAATCCCTTAAGGCAAGTCGAAAGCTTGAAACCCCGACACCACATACCATAACAACCCTAAACCCCCAAACCCTGTAATCTATACTTTCGGCTCCATATGCTCTAGAGCAACACGAAACAGAGCCGTTGGATTCATAAGGGAGCTCAGGGCTTGGAGCCTGGGAAGGTGCTACCAAGCAGCGCCTTCCCGGAGTCTTCGATCCAAAGCATGCTCTGGGCTGACGGCTTTGAAGGTTTAGAGTTGGAGACCAGTGGTGCGCATCTGCCAACAGCTACTTAAAGGATCATGGGACTTGGTAACTAGAGTTATTATTAGGGTAACTATACTTATAAGTCCAATTAGGCTAATCACTTATAACTTTGTTTAGTGAGTCCCATGATCCTCCAAGTATAAACACGTAAGTAGTGAGCGAGTCGGACTCTTGCACCAGGCAAACAGCCAGTCAGCTAGTTTGGTTCAGAGCCTGGGCGTTGAATGCAGGCTTCGCCGTGAGGGTTTTGAAAGTGTGTGGCCAGGTCTCCCGTAGGTTTTTGGGATTAGGTGATTCGGGCTTCAGGGTGTGGGGATCAGGGCAGTTTGGGGTTTAGGGTTCTATAAGTAGGGTTTAGTTTGGAGCCGTTTTGGGTTCGCCAACGTTGTGTATTCAAGGAAACCCCGAAGCGAAACACAAACCAGTGGCTGAAGGATAAGGGATTGGGGATTAGGGTTTAGGGGTTTAGGGGTTTTAGGATTAGGGTTTCGCAAGGAGCTCAATTGCGGCTGGACTGTCTTTCGTTTTTATTTGCCAGAGAAGGCAATATCCTTGAACTCAGGTTTAGCAAGGCCGCTTTCTGTTGACATCCCAACAAAGACTCAAAACTTGCACTTGAATACGGAGTTCTTGGGTGCTCCTGACTAATGTAAACCGACGGCTGATCAATATAACCGGTTCCCGGACTCGCCCCTCACAAAACACACTCTGAAAGTTTCTCTGTACAGCAGCCATAGCGTCGTAGATTCATGTCAGTTTGAACGTGGGCAATGACTTGGTCTGATAAGGAGTAATGCTTGAGGAAGTTGATAAGCGTGTAAACCGTAAGTCCTCGGTTGATGATATAAATCCTGCATGACCCATAATAAGGAATACCTGTAGCCGAAAAGACCTACTTAAGGAACTTTATATAGAAACCATGATAAGGAACCCCAAAAAGGTAGGTCTTTTCGGCTACAGGTATACCATAATTCTCATAGTTTAGGGTCCTTGAGGTAATGCCGGATTTATATCACCAACAGCTCTCATGGTTTCTGAATGCACAGCAGGACTACCCCGAGCTTTAGGTCGATGTGCAGGGCTTTTCTGGGAACATCTGGGTGGTTGTCAAAATCATGGTCCCGTTTTGGGTACCTTAAATATCAAGTCCCATAATATATGAGGGTCCCGAAAAGGGACCATAATTTTGATAACCACCCATCTGAGGCTAGCTCTCAAACCCTCTCTCAGGTCGTGGCCGTCCCGCCGCGCTTGCTTGGGCCCAGGAATGCTGTGAAGGCCGCCTGAAAAATCGAAACCCTGCAGGGATTTTAGGGCTGAGGGCTTAGGGTACCCTATAGCCCCAAAATGCCCCAAGAGCTCGGGCCCTTCCACCCAGGAAGACCCTAAGGCCTGAAGCTCAACGACCCTGTAGCCCCAAACTGCCCCAAGAGCTCAAGGAGACCCCGGGTTGAGCGTCCGGATTATGGATCTTGGGTGCAAGTAACCCTAAACCCCGAAACCCCTAAACCCTAAATCCCTAAACCCGAAACCCTTTAAACCCTTAAACCCCTAAGCCCGAAACCCTAAACATGTTCTTGACTTTGGCTTTCCTTATAGGCTGGATGGACATCTAAAGCTCCCAAGCCGGCAAAGAAAAGCACCAAACCCTGAACCTCAAATCCCAGAACAGACCCTGAATCCTGACTGAATTCTTCCATACAGAACCCTGTTCGAACCACATCGTCAACGTCCCCAATAATGGAATTATGTGGCACTAATGATTGTAGCAGGGCTTCCGGGGGGGGGTATATTCTACTCTAAACACAATAAGCAATCCGAACTTACCTGTCACATAGCACTGGTAATTAGGGGACTTAGTAAGTAGGTTATGAGTAGGGTTAGAATTGGGGTAACTCCATTCAGGGTACTTTGACTCTACTTATCACCTACTTACTAAGCCCCCTACCCACCCTAAACCCTAAACCCCATAGATCCCTTTTACTCACTGGCCCAAAACCCAAGGAAATAAAAGTTGAAACTTTCAGAATCGACTACCTTATAAGAGACCCAAAAGTTGAAAAATTGAGTTTACAGCCAGTAGGTTTAAGGAACCCTTACTAATTGTAGGCGTCTACCTTTTCGGCGCCTGCTTCTGGACTTTGCTCAGGCCGGCATGGAAGGGCATCGCCGGTATCCCCCGGTCCTCCACAAGCTTATAAGCCCAAAGGGTCCAAGGTACCTATTAATATAGTAGAATGTATGCAGGGTTTCCATACTAGGAATTACTATTATGATTTGGGAAAGGAGCTTATCACCCTAAGGGTCCAAGTACTCACTATTATGGGACTTCAGGGACTTTATAGGATAAAAAATCATAAATAAGGACTACTTGGACCCTTAGGGTAAGGGGTAAGACGTGCAGGGGCAATTTCTCGGTTTTGTGTGAACGTGGAGGTCCACCGTTCGTCATGTTCAGGTTGAGCATCAGCTGCTCAAGGTAAGCTCTAATGCTTTTCTATGCGTTCGCTGCATTTCCCTGTGCAGGGACCGCACGACATCGAGACACATACAAGGCCTGTCTGCGCCTGTCACACATGCTAGTCAAAGTTGAGACACACCTTCCCCCTCTCAGCACTGCTGTGACATGTAACTACACTAGATGCATGAACCAGCACTATTGTGCAAGCCCAGTCCTTCAGCATCTGCGCAATGTATTCGCAATCTTGCTTGCGCTGGCAGTAGATGATGCCTTGCTTGGAACCCATACTCCCAGTACATGTATGGGTGGCTCCGAGAATGCCCATTATGCAATTAGTGGCGAAACCCTATAAGCCCTAAACCCTAGACCGCAATGCCCAGCCTGACTCTACCAGTCCCAGAAGCTCAAGGTAATGAAGGCCACGGGCTCACGGCCCCTCGCCTTTGCCCGATGTTCTAAGAATTTCTATGCAGTGGTTTTGGGGTTCCCTTGGCTCTTTAGCTCCTTATTTCATGGGGATTATCATCATCCCTGGCTCCTTAGCTCCTCCAATATCAACGGTTAGATTGACATCCCCCCTTTGTCGCAAAACTCCGAAAGCACAGCTGGAAGAACCAACCATGCCGGACCCAGAGAGCCCAATACCCCTTAACTAAGGAATATAGCTCAAATCATAATATGAAGCCACTGATAATTTAAGGTATATTGCTTATTTAAAGGGTACCCAGAGCCTCCAAAACCGCTTAATTAAGGAATATACCTTAAAGTATAATAGGATCCCTTATATGATTTAAAGTATATTCCTTAATTAAGGGGTTTTGGAGGCTTTGGGTATTGGGCTCTCTGGGGAGCAAGGTCTGAGCTCCAATGCCCGGGCCAATTCGTCCGTTGCTTTCAAAAACATAGGGACCCTTAGGGTTCAGGGGGACTTCGTGAGGGTTCTTAAAGGGCTCCGTAAAGGGATCTATAGGGTTCCTTAAAGGGAAGTAAAGGGTTTAGGATTTCGGATACTACTTAGAGGATCATGGGACTTAGTAAGTAGGTTATAACTGGGGTTATAAGTCCCCTAAGTGGGGTTATCCTAATTATAACCTACTTATAACCTTACTTACTAAGTCCCATGAGCCTTCAAGTAGGGGGCCTTAATGCCCAGAATAAGGACCTAATAGGAAATATAGTCTTCAGGATCCCTATGATAAAAATATGTCAGCTCAACAAGTGCACCGAGTTATCACTTCAAAGTGCGCGATGTGTGATTCCGAACCAGAACAAAGCTTTCATGTCGCTAAATTTAAAGAGTGATCTCAAATCGTCCACAGTAATCCCTCCGTTTCTGCTGCTCTCCCCAAGGCTTTCTGTGGACAGGCATGAAAGGAAACGGTTGCATCCTGTTGCAGGTGCGTCTTTGCACAATACAGGCACAGCGCACGATGCAATGCGACTGGCTCAGAGAAAACCTTCTGAGAAGCTCTGTCAAAGCTGAGGGCGACGCCGGTGTCCTCCTCGGGCTGCGCAGCAGTGAGCTCCAAAAGCTCTGCCTTGGCTGTCAGAGACCCAGAGACTCTAATATCCCTTAATGAAGGAATATACTTTGAATCATGTAAGGGATCCTACTATAATGTAAGGTATATTCCTTAACTACGGGATATTGGAGTCTCGGGGGATTGCAGAGCCCCGTGGGGCCAGGGAGCACATGTTCTGCCATGATGGAATGGGCTCCCAAAAGACCACCCTCATATTCCATAATGGTACTCATAATCTGCACCCTCTTGCCTGTTTAGATATTAAATGATAACCAATAGAATTACATCAACATGTATTAAACTATACTTCGGTGGTCTAAGGCACATCCTGTCATCAAAGAGTATTGGGCTAGGGGTTTTCGAATCTCTGCAAATCTATGGCTCGTACTAGAAAGACTTAGGGTCTAGGCTGGGTTTGGGTCTGAGCCTTTACAGGGCGTAGGCTGAGGGCTTTCAGGGCTTCGGCTTCAGTCTTGGTTAAGACATGTGGTGTCTTTTGTCTCAGGACAAATTGAACTACGTCACAACCTAAACAAAAAACCGTCTTGCCGCCATCGTGGGCTGTAGTCGTGTGCGGTGATGTGGGACTGACAGGATGCTAGCGACATCGCTAGCTAGTCAGGCTCCAACTCGAACTCTCCCTAAATCAAACACCCTAAACCTCGGGCGGGTGTTGTCACTTCAAAGATGTGAGAACCACTGTAGACCACAACAACTGGTAAGGCGCATGACACGAAGCGGAACAAAATCTGTCCACCGAATAGCTAACCAGTGGTTGGGGGGTTCCCTTGGCTCTTTAGCTCCTTATTTCATAGAGATTATCATCATCCCTGGCTCCTTAGCTCCTCCAGTATCAACGGTTAGATAGCCCAGATGCCAGCTAGGGTTATAATTAGGGTAACTATGCTTATAACTAGTGATAACCCCGATTAGGGTACCTTACTTACTAAGTCCCATGATCCTCCAAGTAGTACCCGAAACCCTAAACCCTATACTTCCCTTTAAGGAACCCTATATATCCCTTTAAGGAGCCCTTTAAGAACCCTCACTAAGTCCCATGATCCTCCAAGTAAGGTAGGGTTTAGCGCTTCGCGCTGCGGAGACGAAAACCCAGGCATCCGCATCTCGGCACTTCGTCGAGGAGCAAACTCGCCCATTCGACGGGCCCTCGCAAATTCCAGGGAGGGGTGACTCTTTGTAAAGACATTCGTATTAACATTAATGATATAAATAAAGAAATTCGTGTTAATATTCATAATATAAAAGAGGCTTACAAAATCTAAAGAGTTCAGGGATTGCAAAGAATCCAAATCTCCTTTCGTCAGGAACATCCCGTTGACTACAGTACGGAGGGAGAGGCGTCTGAGTCTCTGGGCACACTTTGCTCGAAGAGCTCGCTCATCAAGCAGTACGGTGAGGGGGTACACCCGTTTCTTGAAAAGATGTCGTGGGCCCTTAGTCAATCTTTACAGTACCCCAAAGCCAGAGCACAGCAAAAGCGCTACCTCGTGCTAAAACGTAATAACGTAATGTCAATTGGCACTGTTTGTGCTTGCCTGGGTGGCCTACAACAGCGCCCAGCTTGTGCCTATGAAGTTCGACGCCATTGACTTACAGCAGAGGGCTTCCAAACTCTGCAACTTTCCACACCTAGAACGGCCTTCACAGGCTGCAGGGCACTTTGGAAGGCTACAGGGTGATCCATAGCCGCGCCTGGTGGTGACGCTGTATCGCAGGTTGCAGCGATCGAATGGCAGGATGACCTGTTTCGAAAGAGCCTAAGTCTTTTTAATTGGACTGAGTTCTTGTGCATGTTCTGCTTTTAAGCATAATTTGCTCACGGATTCCGAAAATAGTATGTGTAATTATTCAGGCCCCTATAGAGGCATGTTCACATCCTGTAAAGGCCTAGGTGCAGCCCAGCAAAGGTGTTATAAGTCTCGTAACACGGGCTATAGTTCTTATAACTATAGTTCTCCTAGTTATGACTCCACTTAAAGCCACCCACGAACATCCATGTAGAGCACAAGATCAAACAGCATGAGGCTCTAAATGGCACTGAATTGAGGCTTTGCGGACTGTAAGACTCTATGTAGGCTATACGCACTAAAGCCTCGCAATGCCGCCCTAAACCTTACGCCCTAGAACCCAACCCCTTCACCGTACACCAAAACCCTGAACCCCACCCCCGTCACCCTGAATCCCTAAACCCAAAAGCCCTCAACCTTAAACCTTAAACCCTATAAACCCTAGACCCCACAGGCCGCAAATCCGCGACCCCAAGAAAACGCTCTAGTCCCAAACCCCACACTGAATCCAGCAACCCTAAATGACCCTAAACCCTGAGCCCAGACTACCTTGAACACCCTAAATGGCCGTAAACCCAGCAGCAAACTGTGCGAAACCCTGATGACATACCGGACACTTAGCACATGTTAGCGTCCGTGACGAACCTTTGACCAACCCGTTCAGCAGCCAAACGCATAAACCTTTAAATCTCCAAAAGCCCTGAACCCCAAGTTCCCTAACCCTCAACCCCAAACCTCAAAAAGCCTAAACCTCCAGGTAGCAACTGCCCGAGCCTCCGCGACTGGGCTGCCCTTGAGATCTAGATTCCGAGCCACGTCCGCACGGACCTCTGTGTCATTTATGGCTCCTTTAGGGGCTCCTTTGAGGAATCTAAAACAAAAAACCTGTAAGGGTCCGTATTGGTTCAGGGCCCATAAGGCTTACTGTTGCTGGGTTGAGTATTTAGGGATGAGGGGCTTGCCGAGTTACGGAGTTCAAGGGGGCCTGAGGATGAAAGGGTTTCCGGCTTCGAGGTAGGTGTATCATAGGGCTCCGAGACGGGTGTAAACGGGGCATGGCATCAGTTCTCAATGATGCTCGCAGATTGAAATTGAAACCCCAGCGGCGCAACAATCACCTTGAACGTATGACCAGAAAACCTGTTAAAGCTTTCAACGACCAGACTGCAACCAGCTGCCTGTCTTCCTGCCGGCTGGGCCGTGATCATTCTACTACTCGTAGAGCCCGACGCCGTTTAACTAATTGACCCAGCAGCTGAATCATACTTCATGTGAAGGCCTGCGCAACGTAATTCACATTTCCTGCTTGAGGGGTCGCGGGCTCTCGGAATAGAAGCAACCCGCCTGCGCTGTGGCCGTCGCCGTGCAAGCTGCCCAGGGCACCTGGGGCTAGGGGTCGTATGGGACCTGAGTTACCTCGCCTCCGTGCAAAGGGAACCTACGTAACCATAACCTTCTTTAGCCAAACCCTGTCCTTATTTATGGTTTTTGATACCTAAAAAGGCGCTAAAGTCCCACAATAAGGAGTACTTGGACCCTTAGGGAAAGAAGGAGCTACGTTGGAGGCAGCGTGAAGAGCGGGATTCTGCTTAGATCTTCTTCTTTGACCCCACGCCCGCCAAGATTCCTGGATTCCACAAACCCTAAACCCTACAAACCCTAAACCCTACGAAGCCCAAAGTTCTAAACCCTAAACCCTATAAGCCCTAAACCCCAAAGGACTTTCTGCTTTTCAGGTCCACTTCTGCGAGGCTCCGGAAGAGGGAGGATGGTCCTACTGTTGATGGACAAAATCCTGCATTACCCTTTACAAGGAATATACCATAGTTCCCATAGTTTAGAGTCCTTAGGGTCATGCAGGATTTTGTCCATCAACAGTAGGGCAAACGTTCTGCAAAGGCCTTCGCAGAGTGTCAGCAAGTTGTGTAAAGGCTGTCCACAGCATTCGATGGTGCCTGATATGACTTGCCGTTGCGAACATTGGAATCACGATGGCTTGACTGGGTTTAAGTTTGTTGTTGGTTTCGAAGTTAGGGTTTAGGGGTTTAGAGATGACAGTTTCCTACAACCGCAGACGCTAGAATCCAACATTTTTCCTCAACCCTAACTGAATCATAAGAAGAAGGCTTTAGAAAACTATACTTGTAGGGAACCCCCACAAATGGATTGGTAACTAAATCGGAACCTATGTTCCAACCCCAGACTGCTACTTCGGGGGTAGCCGGGCTTAGGCAAAGCAAAGCCCGAGCTTGCCATTCCTGAATGTGTGGTTTTCTCCAAAGCAGACCCTCAACCCTACACCCAATACCAATCTCTGCAGTCTAATTCCCCTGCAGCACGCTCTAGACTTTGAAAGTTTCGCCAGTATCCTCCCAGTAAGGAGCGCCCTTTCATACAAGACCCCATTCCGGGCTGCCTGAAAACGAAGCCCGAAACCTTGTGGATCCCACTGGTAGCTTCAAGAATTCAAAGTATCAACCGCTGCCATAAAGCTTCCCCAAACAACCGGCCAAAGCACCAAGATTTCCAGAAACTTTCTTGGGCCAACGAAAATAGGCCCGAAACCCTGAAATAGCCCGAGTTGCCTCTCGCCCTTCCCTGCTGCTTGAAGCCCTGAACCGGGCTTCTTGAACAAACACATGATAGGGCCCTATTCGTAAATAGTAAGGAACCTTAAAGGATCAAAGTGGTAACTACTTGGGTAGTTGTCAAATTTAGGGTACCTTTTTGGGTACCCTAAACACAGTAGGTGCCGTACTATAATTCGGGACCCAAAAGGGACCCTAATCTTGACAACCACTCACTTGTTAGGCTTCAATTTTTCCCCGTCACAAGACCCCGCTATAACTCTAAACCCTAAACCCTCACCCGAATCTCGAAAGTCCAGAGGCCCCCAAGAGGTGGAAAAGGCAGACACAAACTGCGCAGAAAACCCGGGTTTTGAACGCTTTCGGGGGCTTTGGCGCGCTGTAGGGTTTAGGATTTGGGGCCATGGGCTTACTAATATTAAAGAACCGGGCGCCGAAGAGGGGATGAGGCTGCGAAGCTGGCGAAGGCAGCGGTAGCCTCTGCAAAGACCCCGACAGCACCGTAATTCAGGTTTCCGTGTTGAAGGTGGCATTGTAATTCGGGTTGCAAAGAGTTTTTGTCAAGGGTTGCTTTTGGAATTGTAAGGCTCAATATCCCCTACTTTTAAGTGCCGTGATAGGGACCTCCATTATGATTTAAGGGATATGGCGAGTTCAGCAAAAGGCTCTGGCAGATGCCTCTTGGCAGAATCGAACCTGAAACCTCAATGCTGCAAGACTGGACAAGCCCGGAGCGCATGAGCTGTCAAGTCAATGCAACAGCTTGCATGTCGCACTGTTCTCACGATGAACACTCTTTACGTAGTGCCCTTTCGGTTCCATTTTGAACTGCAGCCCGCGTAGCATGGTCGGAAGTCGTGGCCCCACTTGCTGACGCAATGCCTTTGAAGGGTCTGGGCTCGGGGATTGAAGTGCGAATTTCGGGTGCCAAAGGTCTTTTTTCAAAGGGCTGGCTCGTCATGCGTGGCCTACTGACCGAAAAAACCACCCATCAACGAACCCTAAACCCTTAACCCCTAACCCCTAAACCCTCATTTCTCAGGGTGCCTCTTGTTTCCTCGGACCTTCCCCCAAGCAGAGGCACTCTGTCCTGGCAAATCCAACTCTGCGGGCATCTGGGTGCTTCCGAAAGTTAGGGGTACCATATTCCGGGGTCCTATAGTAAGGATCCTACTACTTAGGGTACTTAGTACTACCTTAAACTACCAAACCCTACTTTTTTGCAGGTTCTTGTTATAAACCCTAATACGGCACTTATACGGACCCTACAAAAAAGTAGGTTTTGGTAGGTTAAGGTATATTAGGGTCCCTTATTTTGGGAAACTCCCATCTCCGTGAGTAGAGGACAAAGGAGGGCCCGCATCATGGCACCCCCACGGCCGGCATGGCCAGCCTGGACCCCTAAATCCTGAACCCCAAAACCCTAAACTCTAGACCCTAAACCCTAAACCCCTAAAACCTAAACCCCTAAAACCTAAACCCTAAACCCCTAAAACCTAAACCCTAAACCCTGAACCCCAAAACCCTAAACTCCTAAATCCACAACGGATATGCCCCAAACTGGGGAAAGCCGGGCTTCGCTTCGTCGATAGCGACGATGGCGATCCGGTCCGCGCAGCGCTTGAGGACAGCGGCAAAGCTCGGGGAAGTGGCCAGCCTTGGCTTCTGCCAGAGTCGTCGGGAACACATGGATACCTTAAAATGCCAAACCCTACTTTTTGTGGGTTCTTATTATAAACCCTAATATGGAATTTATAGGGACCCTACAAAAAAGGTAGGTTTCGGTGGGTTAAGATAGATTGATCTAAGTAGATGGCTAAATAGACAGATAGATACTTTGAACAGATAGACGACCGCCAGACAAATACATAGCTTCGCTTGGTGCTGTTTCAGCTTCTATGTGGTGGGCCTGGCCTTTTGTCCTGTGCATCGGATTTGCGACACGACGTTCGAGAAAGTTTCGCGGGTTCTATTCAAGGGCTTTCGAGTTGTCAGCGGTTACGACCCGAAGAACCTACAGTACTTCACGCTCGAACATGTAGAACTCACAGAGAGCTCCCGCGATAGCTTCCAAACTCTAAACCCTTGAGGCCCCAAAAGCCCTGAGCCCTTAAAACCCTAAACCCGTAAAGCCCTTAATCCTTAAAACCCTTTAATAAAACCCCTAAACCCTAAAAGCCCTAAACCCTTAAAGCCCTAAACCCTTAAACCCTAAGCCCTTAAGCCCTACTGGCTCCCAAGCTCCATCAACACTGCACTTGATCGCTGACTTTAAAACTCTTAACCCCAAGCCCTAAAACCTAAACCGGAAACCCGAAACCCTAAATTCTCTAAACCCTAAACCCTGAAATCCCTAAAATCCCTACACCCTAAACCCGAAAATCCTTAAACCGTACCAAAATGGAAGTGCCGGGCCCCTATCTGCAGCTCAGACACTCGGGTGAAAGGTACAACAGCTTTGGCACGGAGGTCGTGAGGCTCTTGGCTCCTGCTTTGAGGTTCCCTAAAGTATTCCTTTGAAGGCTCCTTCAAGGGATCTAATAGGGTTCTACAAGGGTTTGGGGTTCCCTTAAAGAACCTCCTTCAAGGGCTCTTTTGAGGGATCAATAATAGAGGTGTCTATGAGGGCGTAGGGTTTAGGGTTTGGGATTTCCGGCCGAAGAACCCTAAGCCCCTCTATCTGTGCGCTCTACACCTTTTTTCTTACGATTGGTTAATATGGAATGGAGGAAGGGGGAACAATTATGACTACTATTACTACCATTCTTCCATTCCCTACTAACCAAAGGTAAGTTTTTGGAGCCCTTATGCAACCCTTTTATCGCCAGGAAGCCCCTGATTCAACCACAAATCCTAAACCCTTATTTTAATCAAAACAACGATGCCATGACCCTTATATAAACTTTAACAAGCTCCCTGAAACCCCAATCATGAAACTCTAAGCCCCCAAACTCCCAAGCCCGTTCAAAGACTACGCATCCCTGCAAGGTAAGGAACTCCCCCAAGTTTCTGTATACACTACCACGAAATCTACTGAATCAGGTCCCTAAACCCATGACAAGAATGGTCTCTTGGGACCTAATTCCATAATGGTAATATATATATATATATATATATATATATATATATATATGGAGCCTCCAGGTCCTAAAGGGCCCCTATCCCTAAATCAATTAAAGGATCCCCTAAAGGAGCCCCTCAAGAATCCCTTAAAGGAACTCCCCCAAAACCCTAAACCTAAAACCCTAAATCCCTTGAAGGATCCCCTAAAGGAGCCCCTAACAATTAATTCCCTTAGGGGAACTCCCCGAAAACCCTAAACCCTGATGGGAGGCCAAAACGGGGGTTTAAGATTCTTGGAGTAGGGATTCCTTGATGTGATTCCTATTATGGGAACCCAAATCCCTACTAAACCCCCATACTTGAAGGCTCATGGGACTTAGTAAGTAAGGTTATAAGTAGGTTATAATTAGGATAACCCCACTTAGGGGACTTATAACCCCAGTTATAACCTACTTACTAAGTCCCATGATCCTCTAGGTAGGCTAAAACTTGTGGCCTCCTATGACTAAAGGAGCCCTATAGAATCCCTGAAAGGAACTCCCCCAAAACCCTAAACCCGGAATAACCTACCTTTTTAAGAACTTATTAATGTGCCGGTCGGTTTAGGAATATGGGCTCCTTTAATGCGTCGGCTCGGGGGCTAATTCCGACCGGTACCAAAAATTTGGGCGGTCTAATTAATGCGTTTTTTTTTGGCTGGGGGGATTTTTGGGGGGCGGGGCTGTGCTGTTTGCTGATGGTCAATCTTAAGGCAGCCACGACCTGAAGCCCCCACCCAAACCCTAAAACCCTGGCCCTGAAGACCTCAACTAGGCATGCTTAAGCCTAAAACTTGAAGCCCCCACCCAAACCCTAAAACCCTGGCCCTGAAGACCTCAACTAGGCATACTTAAGCCTAACACCTGAAGCCCCCACCCAAACCCTAAAACCCTGGCCCTGAAGACCTAAACTAGGCATACTTAAGCCAGAACCCTCTTAAGCCCGAGTTACTTAATTAATTAATTAAGCACCAAACCCTACAAAACCCCCCAAACCCTTCTACTTAGGCGCCCAAACCCCGAGACTCCCGATTCCCTCTAATTGTTTAATTAATTGTCTTAATTAATTAATCAAAGCCACCCAGACCCTAGCTGCGACCCCGCAACCCCCTTCTAATTTACTTAAATAATCAAAGCCACCCAGACCCTGAGCCCCACTCAGACCCCTGACCCCTGTCCGGGGCTACCGGTTCCATACTAAACCGACCGCAACTTTTTGGTCGGGGGGGGGGTACCCTACTACTAAACCGACCGCCACATTATGTACTAAAATCATAACAAGGAGCCCTAAAAAGGTAGGTTCTTTAGGGTCCCTAAACCCCAAAGCCGTCCTTTTCCCTTCGCCTTCTTCGGATCTGGCGCCAGGGCGCTAAGGATCGCCTGAGCCGCTTCGGCGGTGCGGACGTTGTTTGCTTTTAGGGTTTAGGGGGGTTTAGGGGGTTTTAGGGGGTTTTAGGGGGTTTTAGGGGGTTTCGGGTGGTTTGGGGGTGTCTAGGGAGTTTAGGGGGTTTAGGGGGTTTAGGGAGTTTAGGGAGCTTTTAGGGGGGAGATTAGGGCTTAGGGTGTTGGGTTTGGGTGCTGTTGAAAATTTTAGAGTCGTTTGTGCCATTATGTGCCTCTTCATCGGGGTTTCATAAACGTGCAGGGTCATTATCGGTCTTTGTGGGTTTCTCCAGGGCTTCCAGTGTTCAGGATTTGCGATATGGGGGTTCAGGGCTTCGTTAGTCTGCAAAACGATCCCAAATTCAACAGTCATAGCACAAAGAGTGATACGATCCTAAAACCTAAACCCTAAACCCTAAACCCTAAACCCCTAAACCCTAAACCCACTGCTATGCGCTCAAGAAGATATGCCGGCAGTTGTGCTCGTCCTGGCGGAGACCTCGGTAAACCCCAAAACCCTCTGCAAAGCTTCAATACTGAATCCTCAGAAATTAGGGTTTAGGGATTAAATTAGGGTTCAGGGTTTAGAAAGCCTGCAAACCTGGGATTAAAGGAACCGCAAACCCCAAAAGCCCTAGGTATCAACCATTTCAACCCCTCCAGCCCTCCAGCCCTCTAAGCCCTACTAACAGTACTTCACAGAAAGCTCCGAAAGGCTCGTTAATGGAACCCCTACACCCTAAACCCTAAACTCCCTAAACCCTAAACCTTAAACCCTAAACCGCCTCTCCTGAAAAGAACCCTTTTCGAAGCCCTATAATTTAGTATCCTTGTATATAGTAGCCGTTATATAGAACCTTTTTAAGGATCCCGTTTAGGGACCCCTATAGAACCCTAGGTGCCTCCTTCTCCGCCGCCGGCAGCTCCGAGTGCAGCGCCGCTGCTGTGAGTCCGCGGGCCGAAAGGTGGCGCACCTGCGCCACTTTTGCCATCAGTGCTACTAAGGGTTTAGGGTCTAGGGTTTAGGGTTCAGGGTACCGTAATGATAACAAATGCCAATAAAGTATGTTACCATCACTGCGGTTGATGATAAATTATCCTGCCTTACCCATAATAGGGAGTGTACCATAATTCCCACAGTTTAGGGTCCTTAAGGTAATGCAGGATTTATATCATCAACCGTGCCACTACCCTAAGACTCCAAGTATACAAATTAGTACCTTCTTCGGGGTCTAAAGTCTATAGATAGTACCTACTTTGGGCTATTACCCACCTGGTACCCTCAAATAGGGGTATGGTAAGGGCAATTAGGGTCTAATAGAGCATAGATGGGGGGTCTGGGACTGCTACTATAGACTAAATACCGTCATGAAAAATATGCCAAAAAAAGTATGGTTCTCATGATAAAGGTAAGTTGAAATAGCCGTGGTACGAATCTGAGTGTCATGGGACACTCAGGCCAGGTCCAACTCAATCCCTCATGTTGGTCCCTATAATTTAGGGGCTTTTAATGAAAATAGGGGTTCCTCAACAGGGGATCTGTAAGGGATACTCTAAGGGCGCTATAGTATAGGGGCCTTAATGATTGGAATAGGGTTTTGGGGTATATTATACCATAATAATTATGCTAAGGAACCCCCCCAAAATAGTAACGCACTTCTTATGGAGCCTAAATTATCCCTGATATGAACTGTTTATTCCGGTCTGCCGCAAGCGGGGTCGCCCCAAGTGACAATACATCCGTCGCCCCGGATAGCAGCGAATCCTCGTTCGCACGCTTGGAGTTGCTCCACGTCCTGCAAGTCGTAGAGCTCTGAGTCGTCGCCTCCGTAATCTGAATGGCCCCAAGCAACCACGGATCCATCATCCAGGGTCGCAGCAAAAGCCCCTTCTGAAGCTTGGATGTGCTGCACGTTGGTGAGTTGATCTTGTGCAGCACTGCTGTCGCCACCTTTTTCAGCATTGCCCCACGTTACCACAGACGCATCGACACGAAGAGCAGCAAAGGCATGGCCCGTGGTTTGAATGCACTGCACGTCATGAAGCTGATCTTGGACGGCGGAGCAGTCACCGCCACGATCACGGGAACCCCATGTCACAACTGACCTGTCGCCGAGGATCGCAGCAAAGGCTGTATGCGAAGCCTGGATCTCTTGCACGTCCTGCAACAGGCGTTGAACAGTGCTACTATCTGCTCCATTCTCCTCGTCGCCCCAAGTGACGACGGATCCGTCATCCAGAATGGCAGCAAAGGCAGAACCACAAGCCTGAATTCGCTGCACTCTGTGCAGCTGCTCCTGAACGAAACTGCAATCGCCTCCGTGCCATAGATCACCCCATGTCGCCACCGTTCCATCGTCGAGAATCGCAGCAAAAGCGCTCTCAGAAGCCTGGATGTCTTGAACACTATGCAACTGAATCTTCACAGAACCTTCGGTGCTGCCTCCATAGTCAACATCCCCCCAGGTCACCACAGAACCATCGCCCACGATTGCGGCGAAGGCTCTCTCGTTTGCCTGCACTTTGGATACATTCTGCAGCTGATCCTGCACATGACGACTGTCACCGCCAAATTCAGGGTTGCCCCAAGTCACCACAGAGCCGTCATCCAGAATTGCAGCAAATGCGTTGAGGGAGGCTTGGATCTGCCGCACGTTCTTCAGTTGATGCTCCACGGAACTGCAGTCGCCCCCACCGTCCTCATCGCCCCATGAAACAACAGATCCGTCCACAAGGATCGCAGCAAACGCATCACTGGCAGCTTGGATGCTTACTACGTTCTCCAGCTGGCTACAAACCGCGCTGCTATCAGCGCCAAACTCAGCGTCACCCCAAGTTATGACCGAACCATCCTCCAGGATGGCCGCGGCAGCCGAGCTGCAGGCGGATATTCGAACCTGCCCAACATGAAATGTCAGCAAATCACCTTCACACAGACCACTGTCTTTAACAGTCGCGGCTCCGGGCAATACGATACCCTGCGGGCTGAGCAGCTTTCCTCTGTCGACCGCGAGGGCACTCTGCGCACGTTGCTTCAAATCAGAAATAGAAGCATCCAGTCGCGTTTCCAAGGAAGCCGTTCGTCCGCTGATAAGACTCACATGCAGGGTCACAGACATGCCATCAACGAGCAACAGCCATCAACCCAGCGTCTCAGATAGTAATTTCATTCAGACTATGTCATCTTCCGCAGTTACCTAAAACCCAACACCCCAAAGATCAAACGTGTTGTAATCGACCCACGGAGCCCATTGAGGTATATGGGAGCTTCATAAAATAGGGGCCCCAATATAGTATCCTAAATAGTCGGATCCTTGTTATAAGGACCCCAAAATAAGGTACCCCTAATTTTCGGAAACTCCCATACAGTGGGTCACGGCTCCTCGTATTGCGAACATGACCCATGGTAACCCAAACCCTAAATCCTTAACGATGGAAGAAGGAAGCTGGACCCTGCTTTGAGGATCATGGGACTTAGTAAGTAAAGCTATAAGTACCCTAATTGGGGTTATAAGTATAGTTACCCTAAGAATAACTCTACCTACTAAGTCCCATGATCCTTTAAACCCTAAGCCCCCCATAGATCCCTTAAAGATCCCTTTAAGGAACCCTTTAAGGACCCTGAACCCTAAACCTAACCTGAGCTCGATTCAGAAACGACGGCTTCGGCTTCATATAAGCTCAACTTGAACTCGAGACCGAATACAGGGGCCATTAGAATAGGGTTCCCCTTAAAGGGCTTGGGTTTAGGGGTTTAGGGTTTAGCGCTTAAGGGAGCTATACAAGATCTGCAAGAAGGCTATGGTATGGGAGTTGTTGGTTACTAATATTTGAAAGGGTTCCTGAGTAAAAGGAATCTATACTAGAGATCTAGAATATGGGGGCCTTACCAACTAGAATCGGGTTTGGTCTTGGTTATAATAGAATTACATATATGGAACCATTAGAAACGAAATACACAAACGTTCAGGCTTCTGGCTAACTTACAGAAAAAGGCTGTGGGACTCTACATGGAGATCAGGCTACATACGGCCTGGATGTAGGTTAGATGAATAATTCCATCCGTCAGGCATACAGAAGCTCTTCGAGCTTTTAACTTTTGGTCGACTGCGTCGCGCACGGAGCTCTGTGAATTGAATAACGCCCATAAAACTTGTGCTGTCGACCTACGTAACTCTCAATCCAATTTTGACCCCAAGCCCTGAAACACCCCTTAAGGTTCACCTGCAACAGTAACTTAGCACAGAAGGCACGGGCAACGAGGGCTCGAAGATCTCTCGCATTCTGAGGTTAGCACGAACAAACTTCCCCTCTCCATCACCAAGCCCGCAATAGTCTACTTCAAATCCCAACAACTTGAGCCAGTTTGGGGTTTGAGGTTTAGAGGTTTAGGGATTCAGGTGGTCTTGGGGATGCACAAAATCTGAAGATGCCTTAACCCTGAAATCCTAAACTCGAAGCCCTAATCTTAGGACATGAGAGCGGCTGGAGCAGGACAAAGAAGCCACATGTCATTGCAAACAGGCTTCCAGGTTAAGCAGCCTGAATTCAACAACCCCAGACCCCCTGCAGTCGAACCAATTAATCCCGAGTCTTCAACTTCCAATTTCCAGAACTTTAGTTCTACTTAACCTAAGGGTCCATGTACTCACATAGTATATACACTGGCCTGAATGTAGTCCCCATATGGGTACATGGGGGGCCCATGTATCTCTATATGGGTACATGGACCCTTAGGGTTAGGAACTCCCGGGTCTTGCATCCTAAAGCCCGGCGCCCTCAAAGCCCCAAACGCGAAACAGAAATCTACTCCCTACTGTTGACACGGTTTAAAGTTTAGGGTTTAGGGTTGAAGATCATAACCCCCTGAAGTAACCCGAAGGAGAGAAAGCGACCGCAGAGCCTGTACTTTAGGATGCTTGCGGTACTGCATAAGGTCCAGTAAAACCCGAATCCTTCAAACAACCAAAGAAAGGAACGTCCATACCTTTGGTGTCCGAAACTCCAAACATAACTTAGAGGCTGAGTGCCCTAGCCCAAACATGGTTAACCTTATGAGCTATAGTACCTGTAGTCGCCTGTAGTCTGCATTGTAGTTCCTTTTGCGGGGTTACCGTTTAGGATCTAAAATTGGCCAAACCAAAAAGAGGAACTACAATGGAGACTATAGGTAGGGTTATATAAGCCCCAAAAAGTTTAAAGGTTACTTACTCAGACCCTAGGCAACCCTAAACACTAAAACCCTAAAACCCTAAAGCCCTGAAGCCCTAAACCAAAAGCCCTAAAACCCTAAAGCCCTAAAGTCCTAAACCCCTAAAACCCTAAAGCCCAATGCCCCTAATGTCCCTAAAGCCCTAAAATCCAGGGCGTGCTTCCGAGTTGACCCACAAACCCCCTACACATCCCTTTAAAGGATCCTTTGTAGGACCCTTTAAAGGAACCCTAAGCCCCTCAAGCCCTGAAGACCTCAGGTCATTTAATCCCTGCTTAGAGGATCATGGGACTTAGTAAGTAGGTTATAACTGGGGTCATAAGTCCCCGAAGTGGGGTTATCCTAATTATGACCTACTTATAACCTTACTTACTAAGTCCCATGAGGCTTCAAGTGTGCTTCCCAGTTGACCCGTGGCCTGGTCCTTCATCAGAGCAATCAAAGGCGAGACGACGAGGCCGAACCTCGGAGGTTCCTTTTGGGAACCCTAAGCCCTTATAGAACTCTATAGATCCTCAAAGGACCCCGTAAAGGAATCCTTCAGGGTGTCTTTTTGCTTATTCCGGTCAACTTGCGGGCTTGGGGTTTAGGGGTTTCGGGGCTTCGGGCTTAGGGACTTAGGAGCTTAGGGTTCAGGGGTTTAGGGGTTTAGGGGCATTAGGGTTTAGGGGTTTCGGGTTTAGGTTTTTTTGCTTCTTTATTGAAAGGAGGCGGAAGGGGGAGGGGGGCGGAGGGGCAGTTGATAGTTGTCCTTTTGAAGGAGCACCCAAGCAAGTTGAAACCTTGAACAGCTCCTTGGGAAGCTTATTGGGTTGAGGATTTGGGCGTTGGGTTTAAGCCTTGTAGGGCTGAGTTCTTGTGAACTGCCAAGGAGTTTGGTTGAAGAGATGGCAGTTTCCGAAATTAGGGGTACCTTATTTGGAGGTCCTTATAATAAGGATCCTACTATTTAGGGTGCTATATCAGGGTCCCCTATTTTCGGAAACTCCCATATCACCATATGACCTAAAATGAAACACGCCCTGCCTGACCCCAGAACGCTCCTCAGAGCGGTGAACCCAAGTGCACTCGACCCCACGGAATACAGAGCATTGCATGCATTGAAACCATGAAGAACCCGGAAGACCCTTGCAAAGCCCCATGCAACAACGTAACACCCGCCAGAATTCTTCCAAAACGAGAAGCCAACCCACTTAGTTTTCATAGAAGCCCACAGGACCCGACGAATGCTTCGAAGGGATCCTCAACTCAAAAAAGTCTGTGTCGGAATCCAAAAACCCTGAACCCTAAACCCTCTGAACCATGCAAAAAATGAAAAAAGTCTGTGTCGGAATCCAAAAACTCTGAATCCTAAACCCTCTAAACCCTGCACCCCCCCCCCCCACAAAAAACATCCTTGCACCATCTTCCTGCTCGCCGCGCGGCTTCCCCTCTGAGGAGGCGAGAGCTGGCAGCTGATAGCCTAGAGCCAGAGAATGCCAGAGCCACGGTTAAGGGTTGCGGGTTTTGGGGTTTAGGGTTTTGGGTTGGGGATTAGGGGTTTATGGCTTCTGAGGGCTTGGGGGTTGTCGGGTTTTGGTTTTAAAAAGCCCCTTGGGGGTTTAACTAGGGTGCAGGGTTTAGGCTGGTATGTATTTGTATGACTTTGGGAGTCTTGCTGTGTTTGTACAGGGTCGTATGGGGCCTGCGGGATCTCCTGAGTTTACTCGGATCGGGGCTTTGGGCTTTGAAAGCGTACGTTCTACTGGGCTTCGAAGTGACCATAGACTTTGATTTCATGATGGTTCCCTTTAAGTAACAGGTCCACCAAAAAGGTTCAATTTATGGTACTCCAAAGCCCGGTACTATAGTTTCCTGATTCAAGCGTCTTGCGAAGGGTACCGGTTCTTGGAAGGGTTCTCAGAGAAGCCCATGTCTACCGAATCTGCATCAAAACACGTAAGGACGCTTCTACTTATTGCTCCGTAAGCAGAGGATATGGGAGTTTCCGAAAATAGGGGACCCTAATATAGTACCCTAAATAGTAGGATCCATATTATAAGGACCTCCAAATAAGGTACCCCTAATTTTCGGAAACTCTAAACCCTAAACCCTTTATAGAACCCTTATATAGATCCTTTTAAGGAACCCTTATAGATCCCTTTAAGGAACCCTTATAGATCGGATCTGGAACCCAGGGTTGCTTCCATTCCTCGCCATGTTGTTGCTGCGGCATGTCGAAAGCCCAAAGCCCACACCTGAACCGTAAACGCTCAAACCCTACTTGGAGGTTCATGGGTATTTATAAGTAGGATTATAAGTAGGGTAACTATACTTATAACTTATAACCCATATTAGAGGACTTATCCCCCCACTTATAACTACCAATGAACCTCCAAGAACGTGCCCACGGAGCCTCAAATTGATAAACTCTCTGTCAACGGTCTCGCCCTAATCATCCTAGGCCCAGAACTGCTAAGCTTCAAGATCTAACCCAAGACCCCCGAACCCCCAAAGCCAAAAAACACCCAAAAGCCAAACCGAAAAATGCCTGGTGCAGCAAGGCCGCAAAGGGACTTGCCGGCTCCTGTGGGGAAAACGTAGAGCACGTCTTGGCCTGCTTTACAAGCTTGACATCCGATCGATGCTTGAGGGTTCCTGTAAGGGTCCCTTTAAAGGGATCTATAGGGTATAGGGTTTAGGGTTTACTTGGAGGTTCATGGGTACTTATAAGTAGGGTTATAAATAGGGTAACTATACTTATAACCCATATTAGCAGACTGGTAACCCCACTTATAACTACCCCTGAACCTCCAAGCAAGCCGGATCTACCGCCCTTCAAGACATTCAAGTCAGTGGATCCCATAAACAATGCACTTTAGAGCTAAAGGCTTACTTAGCTACAAGATCAAAAAGGAATTGTCGTTTCAGAGTTGTGCCTTGTACTGGGATAGGTCTTGGTGCCACAGGTGGGCAAACTCATCGAGGAGCTTTGCTACCTTGCTGAAGGACCCAGCACACCGACTGATACTCCTATAAGTCATTCTCATCTGCTTCAGCACCACCTTGGCCTAAGTATGGAGACAAGACGCAACCCTAGGATATGGTACCTATACTTCAAAGATCATGGGACTTAGTAACTAGGGTTATTATGAGGGTAATGAGACTTAGAACTACTTACGGCGTCTGTCTTTAAATATACGGATATTTAAACAGGTTAAACAGGTATATTACACTACCTCCGTGAAACATCGCCCGGGCCCGCCTCGAAATAAAATATCCGGAGATTGGCAGATGATTGGTGGGTTTGGGGTTTAGGATTTTGGGGTTTAGGGTTTAAGGGTTTAGGCTTCAGGCAGAAGCCAAACCTTTCAGCTTTAGGTTCAAGCCAAACCGAGCCAGTGCTCAAGCCTTCCAGCCTTCCCCCCAGCCCTCCAGCCTTCTAGCCTTCCCCTTCCACCCTCCAGCCTTCCAGTCCGCCGCCCAGCCCTCCAGCCCTCCAGCCTTCCAGCCTTCCAGCCTTCCAGCGCCCTCCAAGCCCTCCAGCCCTCCAGTTCCATTCCAGCCTTCCAACCCTCCAGCCCTCCAGCCTTCCAGCCCTCCAGCCTTCCAGCCTTCCAGCCCTCCGCCAGCCTTCAGCCTTCCATTTCTCCAGCCCTCCAGCCAGCCTTCCAGCCCTCCAACCCTCCAGCCCTCCAGCCTTCCACAGCCTTCCAGCCTTCCAGCCTCCAGCCCAGGCCCTCCAGCCTTCCAGCCTTCCAGCCCTCCCTCCAGCCTTCCAGCCTTCCAGCCTTCCAGTCCAGCCTTCCAGCCTTCCAGCCTTCCAGCCTTCAGCCCTCCAGCCCTCCAGCCTTCCAGCCTTCCAGCCTTCAAGCCCTCCCTCCAGCTTTACAGCCTTCCAGCCCTTCAGCCCTCCAGCCTTCCAGCCTTCCAGCCTTCCAGCCTTCCAGCCCTCCAGCCCTGCCTTCCAGCCTTCCAACCCTCCAGCCCTCCAGCCTTCCAGCCTTCCAGCCTTCCAGCCTTCCAGCCTTCCAGCCCTCCAGCCCTCCAGCCTTCCAGCCCTCCCTCAGCCTTCCAGCCTTCCAGCCCTCCCTCAGCCTTCCAGCCTTCCAGCCTTCCAGCCTTCCAGCCAGCCCTCCAGCCTTCCAGCCTTCCAGCAGCCCTCCATTCACAGCCTTGCAGCCCTCCGCCTTCAGCCCTCAGCCCTCCAGCCTTCCAGCCCTCACCTCCAGCCTTCCAATTTCCCAGCCCTCCAACCCTTCCAGCCTTCCAATTCCAACTGTCCAGCCCACCTCTTCAACCTTCTAGCCAGCCAGCCTCTCAGATCCAAGCCCCTAGCCGCGCGCCAGCCCTCCGCCTGCCCCTCCCACTCCTTCCAACTGCCGCGCCGGGCCTAGGACAGGAGCATGAGCTGATTCCTTCCCACTGCCGCTCTCGGCCTAGAACAGGAATCGCTCTTTTCGAACAAGTCCAGAGGCACGAATCTCAGGAACTGTTAGAACCCTGTTCAGAAACAGCCCCAAACCGTCCGGAACCGTCCCGAAGCGTCGGAACGACAGTAAAGTGCCGATCTGGGCTTCAAAGTTCGAAGGACCGAAGAGGTCTCGAGATTAATGTCACGATTCTTGAGGCCAGACAACGCAAGGACAGCACCCTCTATTAAACAAACCACCAGCGATTCCAACCTAAACCCCTAAAACCTAAAACCCTAATTCCTACTAAACCTAAACCATGTTTTTGAACAAGGTCTCTCTGAAGCTTGAACCCCAGACCCCAAACTTTAAACACTGAAACCCGCACCTCTAATCCCTAAATCTCTACATCTCTTAGAACTGTAACCCGTGTAAATGCCGCGCCCGCAACCATTGGAGGGTTGGAAGGCTGGAAGGCTGGAAGGCTGGAAGGCTGGAGGGCTGGAAGGCTGGAAGGCTGGAAGGCTGGAAGGCTGGAAGGCTGGAAGGCTGGAAGGCTGGAAGGCTGGAGGGCTGGAAGGCTGGAAGGCTGGAAGGCTGGAAGGCTGGAAGGCTGGAAGGCTGGAAGGCTGGAAGGCTGGAGGGCTGGAAGGCTGGAAGGCTGGAAGGCTGGAAGGCTGGAAGGCTGGAAGGCTGGAAGGCTGGAAGGCTGGAAGGCTGGAAGGCTGGAAGGCTGGAAGGCTGGAAGGCTGGAAGGCTGGAAGGCTGGAAGGCTGGAAGGCTGGAAGGCTGGAGGGCTGGAAGGCTGGAAGGCTGGAAGGCTGGAAGGCTGGAAGGGCTGGAAGGCTGGAAGGCTGGAAGGCTGGAAGGCTGGAAGGCTGGAAGGCTGGAAGGCTGGAAGGCTGGAAGGCTGGAAGGCTGGAAGGCTGGAAGGCTGGAAGGCTGGAAGGCTGGAAGGCTGGAAGGCTGGAAGGCTGGAGGGCTGGAAGGCTGGAGGGCTGGAAGGCTGGAAGGCTGGAAGGCTGGAAGGCTGGAAGGCTGGAAGGCTGGAGGGCTGGAAGGCTGGAAGGCTGGAGGGCTGGAAGGCTGGAAGGCTGGAAGGCTGGAAGGCTGGAAGGCTGGAGGGCTGGAAGGCTGGAAGGCTGGAAGGCTGGAGGGCTGGAAGGCTGGAAGGCTGGAAGGCTGGAAGGCTGGAAGGCTGGAAGGCTGGAAGGCTGGAAGGCTGGAAGGCTGGAAGGCTGGAAGGCTGGAAGGCTGGAAGGCTGGAAGGCTGGAAGGCTGGAAGGCTGGAAGGGCTGGAAGGCTGGAGGGCTGGAAGGCTGGAAGGCTGGAAGGCTGGAAGGCTGGAGGGCTGGAGGGCTGGAAGGCTGGAAGGCTGGAAGGCTGGAAGGCTGGAGGGCTGGAGGGCTGGAAGGCTGGAGGAAGGCTGGAAGGCTGGAGGAAAGGGAAAGGCTGCAAGGCGGGGGCTGGAGCCCTCCAGCCCTTGCAGTCTCCAGCCTTCCAGCCTTCAACTCAAGCCCTAAACCCCTTCCAGCCTTCAACCCTCCAGCATTCCAGCCCATACTGGGATTTAAATATACGGATTTAAACAAATATTTTATACTACCTCTGCGGCCAGTGGGGCTGGCCGGGCCCCCATATATTTAAAAAACGTCACCGTATAACGACAATGAGGGTGAATATAACCTTAATTACTAAGTCCCATGATCCTCCAAGTAGTAGCCTTGGAGTACCTGTATAGGAGCCCCTTTGAGGCCTAAGTATGGAGATGACAGGTACTTCCTCGCCTGCCATGAGCTTCTCGACCACCTCCTGCTGACCCGCGCGGAACGTCGCGCCTCGGTAGCCGGGTGTTCTCTAAACTTACGGGTGGGTTTGTGCATGTAGTGCTCAGGGTTGATGTAGGGTTTCAAGCTTCGGGTTAATGTAAGGTTGAACTGTCAATAACATATACCTATAGTCTCCATTGTAGTTCCTTTGTTTCGGTCAACCAGAAACTCTATTATAGGATCCTAACCATAAGATTGGCTGACCAAAAAAAGGGAACTACAATGGAGACTATAGGTGAGGTTCAGTCTTAGGGTTTAGGATCCTACTTCGGATCCCAGATAAGAGTGATGTAGTCTCTGGTGGGTCCCACCTTCCAGGACCGACCTGTTTGGGGTTCAGGGTTGGGGCCTCGAGGTTGACGGTCAGAGAGGACGGTTTAGGGGTTTAGGGTTTAGGGTTTTTGGGTTTAGGGTTTAGAGCCGAGATTTCGAAGTTCGGGCTCTCTAGGGACAGGGAGTAAGAAATCCGTTCCGCAGGGCCTGAACCAACGAACCTGTGACTGCCAAACACCCGTGGCCCTGTCCATGCCTTCTCCGAGGAGTTTCTGCAAGAGCGCCTGCGGCAGTTCAAGGCTTGAGACGTAACGGTTAAGGCTTTTTTTTAAAGTAACGGTTAAGGTTTAGGGTTTAGGGTTTAGGGTTTAGGGTTTAGGGTAAGGGTTTAGGGCTGTAGGGTTGTAGGGCTTGGTTTCGGCGTGTCCCCAAGTAACGACCAACCACACAAGAGCAGACCTTGCCGACCCTCAACCCTTAACCCCAAAACCCCAACGGCCCTATACCCGGACCCAGCCGAGCTCTCGACTTCGAAAATCTCGAATCAACTTGGAGGCTCATGGGTACTTTTTAGTAGGGTAACTATACTTGTCACCCATATCAGAGAACTTATAGCCCCACTTATAACTACCCCTGAACCTCCAAGTAGGAGTTGCACAAAGTACAGTTACAGGGTGCAGTACATCCGAAAGCCTCGCTCCCTCAATCCTAAAGCGCCACACACCAAACCCTAATCAATAAACCCTACAACCTAATCCCTAACTCCCCCACTTGGAACCCTGAATGTATGTATGTGTATATATATATATATATATATATAGGGTTTCGGATCGAGCTCTGTAGTGAGCATTGCTGTTACCCCAGTGCTTCGGCACGCAGCGAGCCATAGCTCCACGGCACGAGGGATCGGATCTCCCTCCTGGCACCGCCGCCTCCGCTTGCAACGTGCAAGAGCCCGCAGCCGGATCACTTCGGCCCGGAAACAAGGCACTGCCCCCACAAGGGCGGATCTCCTGAGACTCTGCCTGCACCACAGCAGGCCTGCTTACCGCGAAGTTCCGGCTCTCTGGACCTGTTCAATGGGCAAGCGAGGTCAATGGTCAGCCGAAGAATGGGATGCATGGCGCTCCTCGCATGGTCAGCCATCTGGTGGATGGCATCGACAGAAGGGCAAGGCCAAAGAGGGCAAAGGAGACAACCCCCGCAAGGGAGCCGACACCCACCGAGACCGACGGCAGAACACCTTCCCTTCCTTCGAGACTATGGAGGCGGGGAGCAGCAGCACAAGATCGACTACCAAACCCAAGGACTCCATGGAGATCGACGACGAGGCACCTTCCAACGGCCAGGTTGCCCGTGGAGTCCAAAAAGTACTCAACAGTCTGAGGAAGGCGGACGGCAAGGCCCGCCGCTTGGCCGAGGACAAGGTGGAGACCCAGAAGAAATGGGCAGCATGGCGCGAGGAGCTTCAGCAAAGCTTCCTCAAAGAGAAGAAGCGATACCAGGACCGCATCGACAAGATCACCCAGGAGCTTATGGAGGCCGAACAGGCGCAAGAAGATGCTCTTGGCGAACTTCAGATGGCCCTCCTCGAGCCCCAGGCCCTGCCCCGGAGCAAGGCCACAATCCCCGAGGACCCGGCGGCGCTGGCAGAATTCGAAGAGCTCCTTCAGTCGCCAGAAAAGCGGCCGAACCAAGGCATCGCCGACTTGCTCACGGGTGCCTTTGCTGGAGGACGCATGGACAAGGCCGAGCGACGTCAAATGCTGCTGGAGGCCATAACGGAGCACAAGGCAGCCCGCCGCCAGAAGACACCACCAGCTCGCAGGCGCCGATCCCCGAGTCCGACTACTCCACCAGGCGACAAGCCGAACCCACCGACCACCCGGCACCAAACCGGTACGGAGGACACCTACAGCGGCAATGCGGAAGATGCGGCCAAGCCGGCACCATTTCCAGCTTCACCCTCGACTATGACGACGAGGCCCTTGCCTGATGGAACAGCCAGAATCAAGTCGAGATCTTCTGCCCGCATACCTGTCAAACAGGTTGGCAGAACGCCATCGCGCCCCAAGTCGGGAGCCTCTTTGGCGGAAAAGTTGGAAGCCCGCAGGGGGATTGTCGATGCGGGAGCGATCGCGGAATCCGACGAGGAGATCCCGATAGCCGACCTGACGGTGGTGAACACACTCGATGCGGTGGAGTGATCACAGCTGGTAGGAGGTATCTCGTGATGAGTGACCTCCTGCCTGCAAGCCACACAGGGGCTATGGAAGCCCCCAATCCATATGAACAATTTTGCCCTGGAAAGGGCCAGCCTTCCTCCCTTCGCTACGGCTTTTTCGGTCTGTCCGGGCGCAGGGAAGGCGACACCACGGTGCTACATCCTGACGGTGTTCGTGGGATTCACGAGACCGCTGGGTTGGAGTATCCTTTGTTCGGGCACGGCCCTACGGGAGGCCACGACCCTGGAGATACAAGGAGCAGGATCACCTACGATATCCTTGACCTCTTCGCCGACGCTATCGACTACTTGGGTGTTGGCCTGATACAGTTCGGAGAGGAATGGAGAGCCAGCGGTTTGGGTTTCTGCTGCTCCCTCATCCTGATCCAGTTCGGAGCATTACTTTCAATGCTTAAGGTGCGACCTTGTGGTTGCTCTGGCGGCCCGCACCGCCCCACCAGGAACCCTTTTCTTATGGCGGCACGTGTCCTCCTGATATTTGGTTTGCTTTCGCCCTCTATGGCAGCAACCACAGACGATGGAACGCCGCGACCTCCCAGGAACGGTGGCCACAACAGCCTGGGCTTCCCAGCGATACCAAGGCAAACCGACCTCGAGCTATGGGCTTCAGGGCAACTCACAGCACGTGAACAGATGCTCAATGCCTATGATGCCTATGTTGCTGGATTACCCCTGGCCCACTCTGAAGGAGAGATTGCACCGCCCAATATCACTGTCGCTGCTGTTGCCGAACCAGGTGACCACACCACCCCTGCCTGGGACGAGCGGCGTGCCGTACATGTCACTGTCTGGGTGGCAGCTCCCTACTTTGCCACGGAGGTCGTTGACCTTGGGATTGCCTTCCCACTGAGCGAACAACGGCTCTGTGATGCAGTCAAGGGAACTTGTGTCAACATGCCCGACTACTTCGAGACGATCCTCCCTACGGTACCGCAGATCGGCTCGCACTATGGAAGCTGCCTTGCTGTGCCTTCCTGGCTTCCTGGAGCAGGCAAAACAGCACTGGTGATGGACAGCCGGGGTATTGGGGGAGAGATCTTCCCTTTCATCCTCGACGGCCCGCTCACCAAGCGGGCCCTCACCAAACAGCTGCCGGACGAGGCTGACCCAGTCGACCTTTACCTCTTTGGCAATGCAGTGCCCATGGCTGGTGAAGGCGAGTACCAAACAGTGCAAGGAGGAGTCATCAAGGCTTTCTATGAGGGAAGCCATTGCGTCTGGGAAGGCCATCTCAGTGAACGACTGGAGGACCCCTCGCATTGGAACCCTATGCTGAACCCCCCGGGCACCAACGATGCACCACACGAGCTCGTCTACTACGACATACCGGGTGCGGAGGAAAACAGATTGGAGCTTGCCGAGAGCCTGCTGGGGTATGCGTCAGGACAATGCTGGATCTGCGAGCCAACCCATCCAGCAGAGGACCTGACCCATGCAGGGCGACGGGTTCAGAAACAGATCGCGGTCATGCCAGGCCCGCGATCCACCCATGAGGACGACCCGGACGCTACAGTCATCTTCGTCGACCTTCGTGGCCTTGGGCTTTTCCCTCAGTGGTTGTTGCTCCCACGACAGCTCTTTAACTCCGCAGAGTACCTAGAGGGCATCCAGGCCCCGATTGTTGATGGGTGGACTGTTGTTGTCGAGGGAGGTGAGCTCACCAACAACCCCGAACTCCTCAAGGTCAACCATTGTGAGACCCTCAACTTCTTCCTCAAGGAAACGGGCGAGCTCACAGCGACACCTACGGCGGGAGACGACAGCGACCAAAACGAGGACGATGAGGACCAGGACGAGGGCGATGACAGCAGCAGCCCGAGAGATGCCCTCCCGAACTCCTCAGACCTTTCGGAGGGCACACCGCCCACGGGACCCGGGCCATTCGGGCCACCACGGCCCACGCCGGTCAACGACCGAAGCCGGTCCCCAAGGAGAAGAACGGTTCACATTGCTGAAGCAGTACCACCTCCAAGCTTCGACCTCACTCGTGAGGCCCTGCCACTGCCAGAAAACGAGCAGCAGACTCGGGCTCTCCTCGGAGTCTGGCCGCCCGATTGGATGGCTTTCGATGTGAAGACCCTCTCACTCCAGTCAGCCACTGCCGAGGCCCTCGATACATTGCTTCACTGGAGCCAACTCGTGCGACAGCCGTCCCGCCCCCGAGTACACATCTACACGGATGGATCTTACAAGGCTTCATCTCGAACGAGCGGGGCCGGCATTGTGATCCTCCTTGAGCTCGGCACCATGTTGGCCCTGTACGGCATTGTTGGGGAGCCCATCTTGGGCTCTGACACTCAGGTGTGGGGCGATTCCCACGCCCCCGCCCTCCACGCAGAGCAGGTGGCTATCGCGATTGCCCTATTATGGGCTGGGCAGAGCCTCCACTTCCTTCGACCCAGCGGCTTCACCATCCACTTCGACTGCCAAGCTGCGGGATGGGCCACGGATGGCACATTTGCCTGCTGCAATGAGCTGGCGGTGAAAAGCCGCAACCTGGAAATGTACCTACAGGAGGTAACCCAACACGGCCTTCAGTTTGAGTATGTACAGGCCCACTGCTCCCATGCTTGGAACGAGCTAGCGGACTCGGTTGCCAAAGCGGCGGCTGCCCAGCACACCGACCTCCCATACCCACCGCCTGATGTACCTAGTCTCTTCATGAGCATGGACCTGAGTTGGATGGCGGCGATTCTACACGGATGCAGGCACCAAGCACTACCCATCGTTGGCCACAATCTGGTGTGGGACCCAACCATACCATCTGGTCCCAGTCCTTTGCAGCCCCAGGACCTCATCCAGACACACTCTGGCCGGGTTGGACAACCAGATGGGCCGTCTTTCTTCTCGACCAGGGTCGCAACGGTCAACGTGCAAGGACTTGGGGGCAAACATCGCTACCTGTCTGATCAGTTCCAGGAGCACCACCATCAGATCATATTCCTGCAGGAGACCAAGGACTCCGAGGGCGTATGCAAGACGGCGGACTATATGAGAATCCAGACAGCCTCCGATTCACATTGGGGGGTTGGTATTTGGCTCAATGCTGTCCGCGGTTTCTGCACGATCGATGGGGCCCCGCTCATCGCTGCTGAGGAGGACATCCAGATTGTCTGCCACTCCCCGAGATTGCTGCTTATTGTGGTCCGAAAATTGCAACGCCGCTTCATCCTGTTCGCTGGTCACTGCCCCCATAGTGGGCGACCCACGGAGAGGGAAAGATTCCTCGACGAACTTGCCTCGCGGCTCCGAGAAGTCGGTCCAGCGGCCCTGCTGCTCGGAGGGTTGGACTTGAACGGCAAGCTGCCTCCGAACCTACCAGATGTCACTGGCAACCTCCAACATGGCGACCCCGACGCAGCGGGTCAACAGCTTGGAGGACTTCTCTCTGAAATCGGGGCCTGGATCCCGGCGACGTACGAGGAGCTCCACGTGGGACCTACGACCACGTATGTCCACCCATGCGGAACCGAGTCCCGCATCGACTACTGCATCCTGGGAGGCACTCTTCGGACTACTCGAGTGTGCAGCTGGTCAGACGGGGAGATTGACACGGGCAATAAGCAGGAGGACCATCGCCCCGCATGTGTGGCCATTGAAGGCACTTTCGCTCGTGCCAATGACCTCCCTCAACTACGACGGCCGCGGTTTGACCGTCAGAAGCTACAGACACCTGCCGGCAAGGTTCTCTTTGCACAGGCAATGCGGGCATATGTCCCGCCAACCTGGAACACCCATGTGGACACCCATTGCCAACACTTCCAGGACTACATCCTGGCTGTCCTCACCGCCCTCTTTCCAGCCCCAGTGCACGGAAGGCGGGCGACCTACATACCAGACCATGTCTGGCAATGGCGAGATACGAAGATCCGTCTCAAGAAACGAACTGCCCATAGACGTGGCCTCTGGAAGAACCTACTTGGACGGGCGTTTCGGATGTGGGCTACCGGAGCTCAGGGCAATCTCGAGGAGGAAATCGCCACGCAGGGAGTTTTCTACGAGCTCTCCGCCACTGCGATCGGATATGTGACCGCCAAGATCAAACGGGGAATCTACCAGGCCAAGGACGGCTTCCTCAAAGACTTGATTGCAGATGGGGTTCGCAGCACAACCGACCTCCTTCGCAAAATGAAATTGCATGGGGTAGGCGGTCGAAAAGCCAGGACCCACTCGCGCCCCCTCCCCATCCTGCTGGACGTTACCGGCGAGGCTATCACATGTCGTGCTGACCGAGATGACCTCTGGCTACGACACTTCAGTGCGCAGGAGATCGGTACTGTTCTCAGTGTCACGGACTTTCTCAGCGCTGAGACTGCCAAATGTGCCGGGGTTGAGGAGATAGAATGGTCTCTCGCAAACATGCCTACCCTGGTCCAACTGGAGCAGCTACTGAGAATGGCCCCGAAGGGCTTGACGGAATTCCCGGAGAAGCCCTCAGGGCGGCCCCCAGTGCCCTGGGCCGCGCAATGTACCCTCTGATCGCCAAGAGTATTCTCACGGTCCAACAACCCATCCAATGGCGAGGAGGAATATTGTATGCTGCCTACAAGGGCAAGGGCCTTGCCTTCAGGACACCCTGCACGGACTACATTTGGGGAGTAAGCGGCAGGCCCCCATCCAGTTCGCCTCGCTCTACTTGCTGAGTCTGTTTCGAGCTGGAGTCCGAGGGAAACGCTCCATTGGAGCGCTGTTCCTACACAGCAGGGCTGCTTACTACAGAGTTGCCCGAGAGGTGGCCATGGGGCCCATCTGCGATGACAACTCGGTGGCCCGGGTCTTCAAGCATTTCGACTTAGACGGGGAGGATATCCACGACCTCCACCATCTGATCCGAGCTGGGGGCTTAATGACTGAAGCCGGGGGTTCTTCGATGACCACGGCAGCTGTACGAGACCTCCATCATCGGACGTGGGCCATCAGTGCCTACTCCACTGGAGAGGCCCTCGCCTCCTCCCACGCTGGAAGCCGTCCTGGCGAGTCATTCGCCGACGCTATCTTCTCCTTTGTGTACGCAAGAGTCTTGGGCCAAATCACCGAAATCCTTGATGGTGAAGGGGTGCTGTCGTACGCCAAGTACGACTCTGCTGTGGGAGCCTTCGGTGGCAACGATGAGGGTACCCCCCACTTGATCAGGGACGCCACGTGGGCAGATGACAGCTCCTTCCCTTTTGAGGACGACTGTCCATGGCGATTGGTCAGAAAGGCTCAGAGAATCAGTGCTGTGGTCATTTCAAAATGCCAGTCCTTCGGGATGGACCCCAACTTGGCCCCGGGGAAGACGGCACTGGTGCTCTCTCTTCGCGGCAAAGGCTCCCAGGCGACCAGACGACATTTCTTTGCCGAGAATGGCCGTTCTCTTGCACTCCCTGACCTCCAGCTTGCGGTCCCTGTCGAGGCCCAGTACACCCACCTGGGCGGGGTATTGGACATGAACGCGAATGGCAAGGCGGAATCCAGACGCCGCTTGGCTTTAGCCCAAAGCTCCTACGACAGTGGACGACGCCTGGTGTACCAGAACAAGATGCTCCCGCTCTCCACGAGAGCCAAGCTCTTCGAGGTCTCGGTTTTACCCAGCATTTTCAATCTGTCGCAGTGGGTGCCTCGCGGGGAGGCCTGGACAAGGCTAGCCCTGGGGTACACAAGGATTGTGCGCAACCTCCTCGTTCCCCATGTCCCGGACGACAGGCTTTTCCACGTGCCCTCCACCCTGATCTACAAGGCTACAGGATGCTGGCGTCTGGAGCTACATGCCAGAAAGGCACGCTTAAGTCTCCTGGTCTCGCTGATCATTGCAGGCCCTGAGGTCCTCTGCGGTGTGCTACAGACAGAGCGAGAGTGGCTTTACACGGTCCGAGATGATCTATGCCAGCTTCGGGCTGACCAGCCACACTGGCCGCCAATCCAGGAGGTGAGCTGGCCGCAATGGTGGCACCAGATCCGCGAGAGCCCTTCTCGCTTCAAGCTGGGGGTCAAGAAAATGCTGCGACGGCAGCACGAGAAGATGATGGGCATCGAAATCCAGAGTCTCGCCCTCTGGAGTCTGTCCCGACAGGCCACCCTTCCAGGTACTACCCATGGGCGACAGGAAGACCGGTGGACTTGCCGCCATTGTCAATGTGGGTTCAAGAAGAAAGCCAACCTGTCGGTTCACTTCTTCAAGACACATGGCCGTGTTGCCCGACATCGGCAATGTGTCGTCGGAACGGACTGCGTTGCCTGTGGTGGACAGTACAGATCGCAGGCCCGGCTCCAGGCCCACTTGGCTAGCTCGCCGAACTGTGTCGATTATCTGATCCGTCTTGGGCGTACTACCTCGACCCCGCTGCCAGGGCGTGGAAGCAGTCAATGGCGAAAGACATCAGCGACTCAGTTCACTTGGCAACCGGTCTCTTACGATGGTGAGATTGCGGACCCCGTCTACCTGGCCGACCGTGAACTACCATGGGATGAGACACCCCTCAAGGCCTACAAGAGGCTTTGCGAGGCCCTCTCGGAGGGCGATCAGGGACGGACTGCCCGACAGTTACGTGATGAGATCCGAGCGGTGCTCGCACAGCACCCCCTTTACCGTGAAGAGGAGGAGCTGATCGTTGAGCACACCGCCAAGGAGATCGCGATGCTCCAGGCTGACGAACTGTTCCGCGGGGACTACCACACTATCGAGGTGGTTCTTCGCGATCGAGACACCCTCCTCCATTTCACCCCGAGGCTACATTCAGTCCCAGACCACGGGCTCGAAACTTTCAGAGAATTTGACCGTCATGCGGACGCATTCGATTGGACAGCATTAGTCCAAGATTGTCAACGACGGTGCGGGACCCTCGAACAGGTGCATGTGACGCTCGATGCAGGGTGGGAAGCTGAAGATCCTGCTTTGAGCTGTACCTGGGAAACTTCAGCCGCGCTAGTCCGGCCAATCCTGTTAGTCCCGAGCCAGGTCAGGAAGGCGTGGACCCAAGTCCTTGAAGCAGGAACCGCGGTCGTAAGCGCCCCTGAATCCTTTTGGTCCAGCCGACTATCGGCGCCGTTTAGAGCGCTGAGGGCCTCTTTGCAGTCTTAATTAGTTCGCAGCGACGACCTCTGATAGCACGGAAATGGAATGTATATATATATATATATATATATAGTTGTTGAACCATGCAACTAATTTTGGTATTTTGGTGTAAGTGAACGCGAAACCCTCAACCTCACCCGCCCGGAAGCTGAAGTTTCAAACCCCCGGGGCCTTGCAGGACGGAGATGCCTCAGGAGCCTGGCTTGTGTTCTTCCTGGCCGTTTGCCTCAGGCTAGGGTTTAGGGTTTAGGGGGTAGGGGGTAGACTATGAAGTTTGGGGCCCCGGTGTTTGAAAAAGGGTTATTTCTCTGCCTCAGGCATGACTTGATTATAGGAGTTGGGAGCTTCTAGGGTTGAGGGTTTGCTGAGTATACGATTTTAAGTTTAGGACTCAAAAAGGATTTAGGGTCTTCTTGATATTCGGATTTAAGGTGTAAGGCCTATAGAAGGTTCAGAGCTTCATTACTGCAGCGTCTTGGGTCTAGAATGTGGTGCTTCAGCAGGCTCTTTATTCACGGATGACCAACCATCCCGCACCCCCAAACCCTAAACCTTCAACCCCATAACTCCCCAAACCAAAAACAACAGGGCTCGTCAAATTTCCAGGTGCTCGACAGATGTCGGGCCTAGGGATAAGATGGAGCTCCAGCGATCCCAGTACCCCTCCCCAGCCCGGGGTCGGGCGCTGTGTTTCATCTAGTTTGGGCGCCTAGGGGAGCTGAAGATTAACAGCCTTAAGGCAAGCTAGGCGCTCCGGACCACTTGGAGGTGTAGGCGACGGTGTGGAAATTGTCGGGTGGTCTACCTCGCCACGATTCCCCCGAAATCGGTTGTAACGGAGGATGGTCACGACTGAAACGACACCAGCTTGCATAGACTGAATGGCAAAGCACAAATCCTTTCGAAGAGCAGAAAAACACAAGAATCACTGCTGCTTGTCCCCAAACCTCTGACAAAACGAGACCTTGAACCCTACCGACCCTTGAAGATATCAGGGTTGGGGCGGAGATTCAGTGCCTGGGGTTCAGGGTTACAGAGTCAGGTATTAAGGTAGGGCTTATAATAGGGGGCAAAGGCAGCGATGATGAGAATTGGGTTTCGAAGCATAATATTCTACAGCTTGTATGGCTTGTATAGCCGACTGAATTAAAGGAATTACGATGTGGAGCTTTGTAAGCCTTGCATTGGCGACTGGGGGCAGTTCAGACGGCAGCGGCGGAAGTGTCCAAAAGCAATTGAAACACTACGTGGAAGGATCCTGATCACACCGAGCCGCCAAGAAAGACCCTGAATTCCGGCAAACCCGCAAATATCCAGAAAGATACTCGAACCCTAAACCCTACACCCTAAACCCTAAACTTTTCGAGCCCATTCGAAGACCCCGGCCATTCCTTTGCCAAAACTGACGAAGCTCCTGAAGCCCGAAAAAAGGGCAAAAGGATACTACTCAGGAACCAAGTACTTAGTTGCTGAGTTCATAAGACCCAAGAAATGTACACTTTTAGTTTTATAGTGGGTAGTATTATCCAAAAAAATGTAAACTGTATCCACTCAGCTACTAAGAGTAATCCCTAAACCCTATAGATCACTTATGGAACCCGGATCCCTGAATAGAGCAGGTCTAGGGGAGGTGTCAGTAGGGTTGCAAGTAGGGTAGCCTATAACCCACTTTGGGGGACTTTTGACCCAAAGCCCTGTTTTGAACAGAGCTGCCGTCACTTCTGAGGATGTCGGAGGCTTTAGCTTCCTTGGATCGGTCCGAAAGACTCCCAAATTCCCTCGAGGGTTGAGGCCATGGTTTCTTTTTTTTGGGAGGGCGCTCTTTTTTCCCATTTTGCGTATGCCATGTTTTAGGTTTTAGGGTTTCCTCGGATCGATATGAGACTCGAAGATCAATCAATTTGGGTTGGTGGGTTTCGAGTTTAGGAACTTAGCTTAGACAATTGGTGTTTCTTCTTGATTTTGCCCAACATTTACTGTTAAGGGCATTTGCTTAGGGCATCGGGTTCACGGCTTGGGGCTGGGTTTGGGGTTGCAGGTTCTGCGTTTAGGGGCTATGAACATGTTCTCGATTGCAAGTCTGCAGCGTTAGAGAACCTTCTCGAAAAGTACACGGACGAAACAGGAAGAGATCTGAGAAGCCTGGTCTGTCGTTTCCGTACATATGGGCTCATCTGCAAAAGCCATACCGATTCGATAAGAATTTGGCGGATAGAAACTGCACATCCCGTCCGTGGAAACCTGCAGAATCGCAAGAGTCTTTGGAGAACGTCATACCTAGAACAACCCCTTAGATCGGACCTCATATCAGCACACAGGTCGGCGGAAGCAGGAAGAACATCCCACAGATGGTCCCTATATAACGCCACAGAGAAACCCCAGGGTCCTACTTCAAATGTCTTTGCGACCTGAATGAAGGGACCGGTTTCACATGGTAACTATGAGACACATGGCACTGCACACGTAACTTGAACTATGATCAGGGCTTGGAACTGGAGGTGCAAAGTCATCGCAGGTTGACGGATTTTTGGACTTTCGGTGGTATGGTGGGAATAATATAGCTCGGACGAAGTCGCTCTTCCACCGCCGGAGGTGTGGGCAGTGGCGCGCTCCTTCTGGTTTCGCATGCCTTGCACTGTGTTCCCAAATCCACAGCGGAGACACTCGGATTACAAGATGGGTAGCTCAAGATGCCGAATCGAGCTCATCTCCACAACTTGGATCTCTGGGATACTTTAAAACTTTGCTTGATCTAGGACTACACAGGAACTTTGTTGCCACTGATTCCTGCAGCATGATTAGGCTTCACAGACCGGCGCCGAGACGGGGGTTTGATGTGTCCAGGGTTTGGAGCTTGAGGCGTTTACTGTTCAAATGCTGGAGATTTGCTACCACACCTGGCGCGCCAACGGCTGCAAAAGGCGACCATCTAAAAAACTTTTGAAACAAGACACAAGACTCCTTCCAACCGAGATCAACAATGGCATGATGATGAAGTGACGGATACCCAAAGGCCCCAAAGTAGTTCCTTTTTGGGATGACCTAATAGGATTGTAAATATGAACCCCACAAAGGAACTACTTTGGGGCCTTAGGATAAGGATCTGGTCAGGAAAATCAATGAAGATGATGACGAACTTCTTCTGCGCTCGTCGTAGAGAACCCACGATGTGGTTGGCTCCCCGGCCGCTTCCGCCTCCCTTGCTTGGGTTTAGGGTTTAGGGTTTAGCCCTTTCCGTTGGTTCCTGCGCCTCGCCCACAGTCTGCAATTATAAAAAGCAAGGCTAGTAATAACAACGACAACAATGTTTCTTCGTGCTTTGGCAAAGCCGGCGACTTCTACACCAGACCACGCTCGACTCTACACTCAGCACTCGTCGAAAGCTCCGCGCAAGCTGAACGAACTTTGGGACTAATCCCTTCCCCCTAACATTAAACCCCCCCCTAATATAAAAACTGCCGGCCCCCGGAATTTCGCGGGTTCGGGCCCCACATTCAATTTAAAGGGGGCAACATTAGGGGGGGTGGCAGATCTGTATGTGTTTTAATTGAAGGAAGACTACCGTAGTACTAAAGACACCAGAGCTTTAGGGTTTAAGGGTTTAGGGCTCAGGGCTTTAATTATAGAGGCAAAGATTAATTACAGCAGTACTAATTAAAGAGACACGAGAGCTTTAGGGTTTAAGGGTTTAGGGCTCAGGGCTAAAGCTTTAGGGCTCAGGGCTCGAGGTTTATGGCTTAGAGCTTTCGGGCTCTAGCTGTCTGACTGTCTGGCTGCCTCATTTCTAATTAATTAGTTGCTGTCACTCCGACTCATACCCGCAGGACCCGAAACCCCCCTAATATAAAAACTAAACCTCCGGAATCCAGTTTTTATATTAGGGGGGTTTCGGAGGCGTTTAATATTAGGGGGAAGGGATTATCAACACTTGGAAACCTGTCTGCAGTGGGCTCGGGAAGCTCCAATGCAAAGGGCTGACGGAAAGATACTTCATCTGCGTAAGGCTTGGCACCAGCTCTGGTAATCAGTTCACAGCGAGATCCATGTCCCAGCAGATCTTCTCTCTGTTCTTCGATGAGCTCGACGTCGAAGACGAATCCTGCTCATTCCGGGCTTCGGGCAGAGCCTTCTGCAGCGCCCTTTCGTGCCGAAGGATCAGCTGACAGGCTGCTTTCGCAGATGCGTCCTCCTCCGTCTGCCGTTGTTTTCCGGGCCGCTTCCGCCTCCCTTGCTTGCTCCCTGGCCCTTTTCGTTGCTGGCTCCCTGGCCGCTTCCGCCTCCCTTGCTTGCAAAAACCTGGTACACTTCTAGATTTGTGCACATGACGGTGATGAAGATGATGACGATGATGATTGCTTTAGGCTGATTATGGTGAACATGGGGCTCAAGAGGCTGAGGGTGATGGCGATGACAGTGGTGACCCAACAACGCTGGACGAAATTCGCCAAGAAAGCCCGGAATCACCATGATTCACAAGCAAATCAAGTCCCCAAAGAACCCAACACCCCAAGTCTAAACTCGAACATCTGGAAACGCGAAGGAAAACATATCCTGAACGATCTTAATCCAAGCCCCCGACTATCGAAACCGCTAAACCCTACTTGGAGGATCATGGAACTTAGTAAGTAAGGTTATAAGTACCCTAATTGGGGATATAAGTAGTTAGAAGTACAGTTACCTTAGGAATAACCCTAGTTACTAAGTCCCATGATCCTTTAAGTATACCCAAACCCTAAACTTGTACTCATAAACAGCACCCAGACCCCCGGGAGGATCCAAAAAGTAGATCCCTTAATGGGGGTTCCCTTAAAGTACCCTTAGTAGTATAGGGCCCCAAATTAGGGGATCTACTTTCTAGATCTGGGTTTCGGCTTTCGGGATTTATGGCACGTGGACGAGTGCGCCTCACAGATGACGGCGTCTTTGGGATTCCGAAGCCTTTGGTGTCGAAACTGCGCGATAGGAGGCTTTAGGGGTTTAGGGGTTCCCAGAGCCCCCAAAACCCCCTTAATTAAGGAATATACCTTAAAGTATAATAGGATCCCTAATATGATTTAAGGTATATTCCTTAATTAAGGGTTTAGGATTTAGGGGGGTTCGGGGTTCAGGGCTTAGGGGTTTAGGATTTAGGGGGGTTTAGGGGTTTAGGGTTTAGGGGTTTAGGGGTTTAGGGTTTAGGGGTTCGGGGGTTTCGGGGTTTAGGGATTTAGGGGTTCAGGATTTAGGGGTTTAGGATTTAGGGGGGTTCGGGGTTTAGGGGTTTAGGGGTTCAGGATTTAGGGGGGTTCGGGGTTTAGGGGTTTGGGGTTTAGGGGTTCAGGGGTTCAGGATTTAGCGGGGTTCGGGGTTTAGGGGTTTGGGGTTTAGGGGTTTAGGGGCTCAGGGTTTAGGATTTCGGGGGTTTCGGGGTTTAGGGATTTAGGGGTTTAGGGGTTTAGGATTTAGGGGGGTTCGGGGTTCAGGGGTTCAGGGGTTCAGGGTTTGGGGGTTTAGGATTTAGCGGTTCAGGGATTGGGGGTTGAGGTTTCGGGGTTTCGGGCCTAGCGTATCGGGGTTTAGAGTTTATACAGGGATCGAAAATCGAAAATGGTGTAGGGCCTGTAGTAGAGAAGTCAGAGGGGTGAACAATCCGTAAGAATACGATCCCCGGAGTAGAATTCCCGCTGCGACTATACCGTACACACTCCCAAACGCTCGGTTTCAATCATGAAGGCTCCAGTGTGCTTCCTGACAGAGAGCTTCAAGGCCAAGGTCTCTAGCGTGTGGACGATCTGAGGCTTAATTGAGTGAGGCTGAGGGGAAAAAACCGTGTCCCTTGAGGAGCCTCGCAACCTGAAGCCTACGCCAAAACCCAAAGCCTCCAAAACCCCTGAATTAAGGAATATACCTTAAAATCATATTAGGGATCCGATTATAATTTAGGGTATATTCCTTAATTAAGGGGTTTTGTAGGCTCTGGGAACCCTCCTTTCCAGTTGCAACCCCGCTCTGAACCGTGTCTCTGCCTGCCATGCCACGCGCCGACTCTCTTCTTCAACAACCGGGCCCCAAAAAGTTCAAACTTTTTAAAGATAGAGCTCACATATATATATATATATATATATATATGGCCAAAAACTTTAAAGTTCCCCCGTTCACTATCTAAGCCGAAGCTCTGCATCTTTGACCTCAGACGAAAGTCTGAAGTCCTGAAACTCCAAGCCCTTCAATCTCCCAGAGCCTCCAAAACCCCTTAATTAAGGAATATCCCTAAATTATAACAAGATCCCTATTATAATATTAAGGTATATTCCTTAATTAAGGGGTTTTGGAGGCTCTGGGCTTCATTACCACACAGCCCCAATCATGCAAACTGCTCGGGGACCAAAGTCTACAAAGGGTACCCAAACCCTATGCCCCAAACCCTAAAGCCTATATACCCCAAAACCCTAAGTGGAGGATCATGGGACTTAGTAAGTAAGGTTATAAGTACCCTAATTCGGGTCATAAGTATAGTTACCCTGATAGTAATCCTAGTTACTAAGTCCCATGATCCTTTAAGTTCCCTAAACCCCCCATAGATCACTAAGTCCCATGATCCTTTAAGTATACCCTGTTCAGACTTCGAGGTTTTGGGAAGTGTCATCCGAGCCGCGTGCAAACAGCACAGGCCCAGGTGCTGTCGAGGCCTTCGCCGCCTTGCCTCTCTACGCCACCTCATCAGGGTTTAGGGTTTAGGTTTTGGGGGTTTAGGATTTAGGGGCTTAGGGTCTCGGCTCAGTGTAATGTAGGTTAGAAATACCACTTCGAGGGTGTTAATGGGTTCTTCTAATTGGCTCCTACCTGTCAGGGCCCTATAGTAGAGATCCATAACGTAAGGGCCTTAAGAATTAGAATAGGGTTCTGAGTTCTTAGTGTAAATGATATAAGGAAGCCTTGGAATACGATTCGTATTTATTTAAGCTTCTAGGGTATTGTTTTGCTTCATTCAAGGTTCGGGTGTGGAAGTCGGGGTTTAGGCTGGGTCTGGATTTGCGCTCGAGCTTCGGTGCGGGAGTTGCTGAGGTCAAGGGCTTCAAGCTTAGATGGTGTAGCCCATGCACCATTGTCATTCTTGGCCTTTGTTTCATCGGGCAGACAAGTTTCGAAAGGATGTCCGAAAAGAGCCCTCCTGCAGCGATCCTAAACCTTGTAAGCCATTCCAAACCCCAAGCAGCAGACCCCAACCCTACATCCGGAACCCGATCCCCCAAGCCCCCTAATTCCTGGGACCCTTTGGTCTTAGCGTAGTATTGCTACTTGTATCATATAAACGATCATTTAATGAAACAGAACGGGGGACCCTGGGAGTGTGCATCTGCCGTGATTTACGCGCGAGTCTTTCGAAAAAACAAAAAAAACTACCAACAATACCAAAAAAAACAAAGATCTAACACTCTCCGGACATGGACACCTCAGTCCAGGAGTCTCGGATAATTGGTCCCCCCCCTCCGCCCCCCCCTCCCCCCTTCCCTCCCGCCCCTCCTCCGCTCGCTGACAGGTGCGAGCTTTCTGGAGTTTTCGACGACACGGGACTGCAATGTAGCATCTTTATGTGTTGGGGCTTGCCTTTAAGGCTGCAGTACCAAGCGAGTTCCAAACCTGAATTCCTAACCCTACACCCTAACCCCAGCCTGAAAAATTGGGGCTCGCCTCTAAGGCTGCAGTACCAAGGGAGTTTCAATCCTGAATTCCTAACCCTACACCCTAACCCCAGCCTGAAAAACTTAGTCTTGGTATCCAGTGTTTCGGAATGACGACACCAAAATTCGTACTGATACTACCACTACTAATACTACTCACAATCATCCTGCTTCGTGTTGCTATGAACAGTACTTTTACTATAAGTGCGATTCCAACTGTTACTTTTTTCCTACAAGAGCTTGCTGCAGATAGTAGCCACTCGCCGCATGCGCGTACAGCCGGGCCGAGGCGGGCGACGCGCAGCGTTTCAAATTATTTGCTAATTTTAAATATCGTAATTGGATACTAATACAAGTTTTATCTTTAATCTCATGTTCGTTATTACGATACTGGTTTGTTATTGTCGATTTTCATATCATTGATTATGTGCTATCTTTTTGTATATAAATCTCTATATGAAGTCAATTATTTGGAAGACCTAGGCTTTCCTAAATGGGTGCATATCTATATATTGTATTGGCCAACAACTTTTTAAGCTTAAAGAACATATTATGCTTGTATGTTAAATTATATTTCGTTCTTGTTAGAGGATTTGTTCATTGATTTATATGTTTAGCTTGTCCAGATATCATTATGCTTTCTATATTTCGATTATTCTTCTGAATATGACTATAAATAAAATATGATAAATACATGTATGTGCCACTTTACACCGCATTTGTTGCTGGTAATCCAATATGCTTTCTATATTCCGATTATTCTTCTGAATATGACATTAATTAAAATATGATAAATCCATGTATGTGCCACTTTACAACGCAATTATTGCTGGTAATCTATAGAATATCGGTTTGGTGTGTATTGAAAAGTTTCGTATATCTAATGCTATTGTTGTCTATATTTGGATTGAATATTCGGTTATTATCTTAAAATGTATTGATAAGAGTATTAATGCAAAAAGCATGGTTGGTGATAATAAAAGGAATATAATCCAATAAAATATCATTTATAGATCAGAAGTTTGTACTACATCTAGAAGCATGCTCCACACACAGATATGTGTATGTAACTATGAATGAATAGTGAAAAGTCAACATTTGTCGATTAATGTAAGGTACTTATATATATATATATATATATATACATATGCCGAGCTCTCTATTATGCACAATGTCACACATACATATGAGGGTATATACATATATATATATATATGTATATATATATGTGTATATATATATATATATATATCCGTATTTGTATATGGATATATATATATATATATATATATACATATATATATATATATATGTATATATATGGTGGCAGCCGCAAAGTTGGAAGATGCACACCCAAAATTTCAGCACCCCACAATTGGAATAAAACACATCTTCCAACTTTGGATTCTTCCAAGTTTGCAACCTTCCAACTTTTGATTACCGCATGAACCGCTCCAAATGCCTGGACCTAAAGTTGGAAGATGGGACCAAGCAGACCCAGTGGTTAATTGCAGTTTCTCCGTTTCTCTCTCTACAATATTGGAGTAATTGCAGTTTCTCTCCCTCTGCAATACTGGAGCGGCCATGGTATTTGCAGCTTCTCTCTTTCTGCAATATAGGAGCGGTCGTAGTAATTGTGCAACACTGGAGCGGTCCTAGAAATTGCAGTTGTTTCTTTCTGCAATATGGTCGTGGTATTTGCAGTTTTTCTCTCTGTGCAATACTGGAGCGGTCGTAGCATTTGCAGCTTTTCTCTCTCTGCTACATGTATCCGTATATCTTTATTCTGCATATATATCTATGCGCATGATAGCCTCATCGAATGTAAGTGCGCCATCCCGCCCTCCAAGTTCACGAAGCAAACCTGGTATATGATCACCACGAAACTCCGACATGGCGGCTTCAAGCACCCCGGACCCCCAACCTTGAGATGAGGATAAGGGTTTTTTCATTCCGGGGGGCTGTGGGAGTGCACTTTTTCCACAAAATCTAAGTATCGCATTGTCGAACCACCTAATGAACCACCTGCGAGAATAGGATACAGGCACACGCACACATACTTAAACGAGCATTCATTAAATTTTTTTTACACACATGTATACCAAGGTATGAGTACACAACCGACATTCTTTCTTTCTCGTTCGCAAGCTGTTATATCGTTGCCACGGAAGCTCAAACAGTCTTTCTTGGTTTTCTCGTTTCGTATCTCTGAATTCATGGTAAGACCCTTCATCCCGAACTTCACACCGAGGCACAGGCAGCACAGCGGCTGGCCCCGGGCAGATTCCGCAAGGTGCACTGGGGACAGGACCATGGCCTGGGCAAGTACCACGGTTTAGGGTTGAGGGTTTAGTTTTTAGGGTTTAGGGTTTAGGGTAGAGGCTCATCCTCTACCCCTTTTTTCGGATACCTAGTTTTATGGTGAGGATCTGTTATCTTAAAAAGGTAGGCGCCCTAAAAAAGTGGTAGGGTATGAGCCTCTAGGTACGAATCTTACAGGGTTCAAGTTTGTTGTTCTAAAGGTGTGCCGCACCCTTTCTCAGCAGATCCCAGAAGGTTTAGGGGTTTAGCTTTCGGGGCCTCAATAATCAGAATAGGGTTTTGGGGGTGGTTCCTGATTGTAACTATATAGTTTAATATACCCCCAAAGCCCCATTCAAAATATTAAGGCCTCATATACTATAGAATTCTACTATAGATCCCTTCTAGGCCCCGTTTATGGAACCCTTTAACCGAACCCTATTCGACTTATTAAGCCCCTTGTACTAGCGATTTACGGGCTGGTCCAGGTGGAAGTCTTAGCTTCTTGGGTCTTCAAGAGCCTGTCCCAGGCCATCGGCTTGCGAGGTTCGTGGCTCAGGGTTCTTAAAGACTCCAATATCCCTTAATTGAGGAATAGACCTCAAATTTCTGGTAGGATCCCAAATATAATTTAAGGTAGCTTCCGTAATTAAGGGATATTGGAGTCCCCTTGACCCTAAACCCCCTAAACCCTATTGAAGATTTTGGAGTCTCTGGGTTGAAGTTGGTAACGAATCTCTAGGAAGTTTCTGGCTGCGAGGTCATGTTGAACTGCGCAATGCAACTGATCTCCTGCCAGCTGGGGACATTGACAGACCTTCGGAGGCCTCACAAGGTGGGATGAAGGTAGGTGGGAATAAGGATTCCTTATACAAGGACTCTTATTTGGGAATATCCCACCTACCTTCATCCTACCTTTGAGGCCCCCGAGACCTCTGCAAAACTAACATCGGTCGTCGGCATGTCACAAATCATCTGTTCAGGATCTGTGGTTTGTCCCTAAACCCTGAACCCTAAGCCCTAAGCCCTAAGCCCTGAACGCTAGCCCCAAAGCCCTAAGCCATCAACCTTGAGCCAAAACGCTAAACCCTACCTTACCCTCAAATAAACTACAACTTTAAGAACTTATATAAGCCAGTCATATGGGTGGTTACCAATATTAGGGTCCCTTTTTGGGTCCTTATTATAATACGGCACCTACTATTGAGGGTATTCAAAACGGGACCCCAATTTTGACAACCACCCATATTAGAGAACCCAAAATATGGTCGGCTTATTAGGATCCAGGTATGCCCTAAACCCTCAAACCTCGCGGTCGCTTGTCAGAACGCTTCGGTGGCTTGGCATCCGAGGGTCGCTCGAGCCCCGACCGATAACTCGTCGACGTCGATCACCTGTTGGGTTTAGGGTTGAGGAGTTAGGGAGTTTAGGGTTTACAGTTGAGGATTGAAGGAGTCTAGGGTTTAGGGTTTAGGGCTGGGGGTTGAGGGTCTCAGATTTGGGGGTTAGGGTTTAGGGTTCAAGATGTAAGGGTTTATCTGGACCCTAAACAACGTACCTTCCTATAAGTCCTTAAAAAGAATGGTTCTTCACGTTAGGGCTTAGGCCGCAGGGTTTAGCATCTCGGGTCTTATTGTCATATACGGATAGATATAGGCACCGTTGGATACAGCAGCCAGGCCAAACCCGAAACTCCATCCGCACTTAATTAAACATCCGCCTCGAGCTTGTTGGAAACCCGACGCCCGACGCCCTGAGCCACAACTTGAACCTCTTACTTGGAGGATCATGGGACTTCGTAAGTAAGGTTATAAGTACTCTAATTGGGGTTATAAGTATAGTTACCCTAATCGTAACCCAAGTTACTAAGTCCCATGACCCTTTAGGTAAGTTAACGAGACCTGGTGACTGCGAAGCAAAAGCCGTGAAGCCATGCATCCTTCAAGCAACAACTAAGCAGTGGTGTTGGGGTTCCTTTGGCTCTTTAGCTCCTTATGTCATAGGAATTATCATCATCCCTGGTCCTTTAGCTCCTCCAATATCAGCGGTTAGACAATGCCATCACCACATCTCTATCTGAGTCGTCATCGCTCTTGTCGTCTGCTCGTGGCAGAAGCATCATGACAAGCATAAGAAAGCATTTTCCCGATTGCCATCCTCATCTACCCATTACGGGCATGGCTTGAACCGTCACCAACGAACAATCAACACAACACTATTCTGACAATCATTGTTCGGTTTCCGTCCCCATTATTGCAGCAAGTCGAGTGCATAGTACACCGGCCCTCCGGCACCTTGCGTGCAAAAAGCGCCATCCCTGCCGCACTTCCAGCCGCAAGCCGCGGTAGGAGTCGCGGTGCCACGACTCATCGCAAATTCCGGCCCCAGAACTAGCAGGGTTAGTTTCTCGTTTAAGGCTCAAGGTTCAGGGTTGAGGATTGCTGACGGCTGTTTATGGACTGCACAGAAGCGAACGTGTGCGAAGCCAGTGTTTGGGCGTGAATTACACAAGTTGTGGGTGTTGAACGTGCCCAGCCGCTAAAATCCTCAGAATCTGGTGTCAAGACTCGTTGTCTGAGTGGTGTGCAAGCCATGTCTATAGAGTAGGAGTCTACTTCAGGGTGCCGTATCAGGCTTCGTTTTAAGTTATCAATTGGCCGTGCTTTTGCTTGCAAAGCGGGGCCAGCTCCCGCCATTGACAGCTTCAGCCATGGCAGGAATGAAGGGCTTGCAGCATGGCATCAATCGGATCTTTGCACTGCCGCGGCTACAGGGAGAACCACCTCCATCCCCGACAACAATAGGCACAATAGTAACTATGCTGAACTTAGAACCCTAGCAAAAATTTATAATTTTAGCTGTTTCTTAGGGATTATAATAACCAAAAATTAAAAAATATTTCTAAGTACCCCTAAGGTGACAGGAGCTCCGGCAACTGCACGAGCTGCAGCTCTAAATCTGCGCCCTGACTAGCTGCAGTTACTAGCTCGGCTAGCTGAAGGGAAACCGCCTGGTAGTACCTATAGTCTCCATTGTAGTCCCTTTTCTGGGTTACCTTATAGGATCCTTAAAATATAATTGGTGAAAGTTAAACCAAAAAAGGAACTAGAATGGAGACTATAGGTACGGCAACAGGAGCCCGAACAAAGCAACGTCGAAAGGCGGCGAGAAGCTGATGCACAGTCTGAAACAACGACTAGACCTAAGAGTCACCTAGGAATAAAAAGGGTGCCCTTTTTGGTTTACAGTGGGTTATAAGGGAACCTGGACCCTAAAAAAGGGAATCAGGGCCTACTCTGGGTCCTAAACGAGATCTGAAATTACGAGCCCGGCTCGGAATCCCGAGCCCTGAATTCCAGAAATACGACAGCAAATTCTCTTCACCCCGCTGGCTTCTCGAGGCACTACGCATGCCCTCTTTGGGGCTCCACGAGGTCTGTGACACGCGAGGATCTCTGCGGATGTTGGGGCGTGCTTGCTGACAGTGGTGCTGATCCTGTTGACTATGGGGTTTAGGGTTTAGGGATGACACGGGTGGTGATGATGATGATGATGAAAATGATGCGGACGATGATGATGACGATGATGATGATGATGATGATGATGAAAATGATGCGGACGATGATGATGACGATGGTGATAATGAAGTTGGGGGTGGTGATGAGAACGATGATGATACTGGTGCCAGTGATGACAGAGGTATTGCCGCTTCCCGTGAAGCCAACAGTGTTTGTATTCAAGCCTCCGACGGCTTATCACACTGCTTGCAACTCCGATGCTACTTCTGCTTGCTGCTACGACTACTACAACCACGGCTGCTGCGACCACTTCTAAAATGACAAGAACTGCTAGCTACTCTATGCCTCAAACCCGTTTTCTGGAGAGGTCCTCTCTATCCCAAGTCTCAAAAGTTCAAAAGGTCCAATGCCAACCCGACCTGGAAAAAAACAAAACCTGAAGTATGAGATCTACACACCCATGGCCTGAACGCCTAAACTCTGTCTAAATCCCATCCAAATGCCGAGGACTTCCGGATCCTGAACCTTGCAACCTGACCACCAACTCGCAAAAGGCAAGATCCTGAACCCTGAACCCGAATCAAAAGCCCAAACAAACAAGACAAACAAACAAGACTTCAGCACCCGGAATCCTCAACATCCCTAAACCTAAACCGCAGAAGCCCGTGACCGCCACATGGGGGGTTTCCGAAAATAGCGGACCCTAATATAGTACCCTAAATGGTAGGATCCGTGTTACAAGGACCCCCAATGTAAAGCCCTAGGGCTCAGGGGCTTCTTCAGAGCTCTGCATCTCTGACCTTGCGGGCTGAATAATGGTCGGCATTACTATAGCTACTATACCAATAACAATCACAACAACAAAAGTAACAGTAATAACCATAACAATTATACTAACAAAAAGAGAGCAAAAAGAAAGTTTGGGATGGTTTCTAGGGCCTCTTGGTTGTTCGGGTTGAGTTTCCAGAGCTTCGGGCTGGGATTTTGGGGGATGAGAGACTAGACCCAAGAGTCACCTAGGAATAAAAAGGGTGCCCTTTTTTGTTTAAAGTGGGTTATAAGGGAACCTGGACCCTAAAAAAAGGGAATAAGGGCCTACTCTGGGTCCTAGAGGTTGGAGCTTGGACTGAGGATGATTACTATGGGGGCCTTAATAACAAAGGATCCTGCAAGAGTTGTCTTTAGGGTTTAGGGTTTAGGGTTTTAGGGCTTAGGGTTTAGGGTTTAGGGTTTTAGGGTTTAGGGTAGTATAAACTAGGATACCCAGTAACCTAGGAATAAAAAGGCCTCTCTTTTTGGTATTGGGTAACTTTATAAGGAACCTAGGACTACAAAAAGGGAATAAGGGTACTACTGGGCATCCTAGATAATTAGAATGGGGTTCCCTGAAAGGGGTCTATCAACATACTATAAAGGGTTACTATAGGGGATCTATAAAGAGTGCTGTGATATCTGAGTAGTCCAGGCATTCGCCACAGTGTCCTTGAGGGCAAGAGAAGCACGTTGCTCGAAGTTTTGGGGGCGTCGAGTTCACGGTGCATGAGGTCAGGCTAGCTTCCACTTGAAGGTGTAGGGGTTGGGCGAAGAGCTCAGGCTCTAAGTTTAGGTGCTATGTCCAGGGCATAGTCTTCAAGGTCTAGACTGTTGGGTCTAGGTTGGGGGTGCAGGCGGGTCTGAAAGGTATGTGTCCGGGTTAGAAGGGGCCCCCACCCTGTAATAGTGACCACAAGGATTATATAGGATTATATTAGGGCCCTCTTATATTCCTATTATACCACTATTACAGGGTGGGGGCAGTTTCTAATGTCCGGGGTTCAGGAGATGAAGAGCATCATGAGACTCAGCCGCTGTAAACTAAACCTCGCCCACCCCCTACTCATGTCGTTCAGATTGCTCAAGCCACTATACAACTCTTGAACCCTTACAGAAACTCTGAATAGAACATTGAGAATCACCAGACAGCCCAGGAGCCATAGCTGTAATAAACCCTGAACCCTACAGATTTAAGGTTTTGGGTTAGGGCTTAGTGTTCAGAGTATAGTCTAATTTGGTGTCTGTTTAGGCTTTAGTTTAGGGCTCAGGGTTTGGTTTTTGGTTTAGGGTTCCATTCAGGGTTTAGGGCCCAAAGAGCCAAGGAGCCAGAGCTGTTCCACATTGGGCTTCAGCCAGCTGGTCGCGCGCGTCAGGGCTCGCCTTTCTTAGTTGCTGAGTTCATAAGCCCCAAAAAAGTGTACACTTTCAGTTTTATAGTGGGTAATATTATCCCAAAAAGTGTACAGTGTATCCACTCAGCTACTACGCTTTGCTTCTGTCCCCTCTTCGGGCTGTCCTTGGGTTCAGGGTTTATCTCCTCGCGAAATTTACATGGCTTAGGGCCGAGGGTTAAAGTTTAGGGGCCGTAAAAAAACTATGTTTGTAGATTGACTATACTGCCGGTGAAAAGATGGAGCAGCGACATAGCGTCTTTTTTGAGGGGTTGTGGCTTGTTGGGGTGTGCGCAGGAGAATCCTAAACCCTGAACCCTAATCACCCCTAAAACCCTGAACCCCTAAACGCCTTAGCCAAAACCCCTAAAGCCCTAAACCCCTGAAACCCGTAGGCCGAAACCCCTCAAGCCCTGAAGCCTACTCTCGGGTGTGTTAGCGAAGAGCCACTTGGAGGCATAGTCGATGAGCCAGTGTGGCAGCCAATTTGCCTCGGCTAAGCACAGGTAGGGGCCTTACGGGTTAGAATCGGACTTGGGGGGTAGATCGGTTTAGGGCTTAAGGTTTTGGGGTTTAGTGTTTTAGGGATTTTTTAAAGTTAGGTTGACGGCCTTCTTTGTGCGTCTGCCCAAGTCGGCTCCTAGCTAGTCCTCTGTAGCTGCATATGCAGTTCCAGATGTAACAAAAGTGCCCTCAGATGTCGCCCCTCACGAGTTCTCACATGCCCTGTCTTTCACGGTGATGTCGTGCTCAGGGTTTAGAGTTTGGGGTTTTGGACAGGTCGGGGCCTCACCCAGACCGCCGAAAAATCCAAAAAGTAGATCCCTCAATGAGGGCACCTATAAAGTACCTTTTGGTAGATGATACTAGAATCATACAGGAGCTATAAGGAGGGACCTTTGCAGTTAGACGAGGACTTTTTGGGGTAGGTGCTACTAGAATCATACAGGGACTATCAGGAGATCGGTTAGACTAGGATTCTTGGGGTAGATGTTGCTAGAATCATAAAAGAACTACAAGGAGATGGGGTTACCAATTCTTTCGGCCCCTGTTTTGGGCTGTATGTGGTTCAATTTTCGGGCTTAGGGTTTAGGGTTTAGGGAGCGACGATTGGCTAGAGCAACATGTTGACAATGCCCCTTTTCTTGTAAGATCTTGTCACCCCACCTCCAAGGACCCGCTTCTCTTTGCGATGCATAGCCCGTTGTTCTCGCAGAGCAGGCGGGATGGGAGAAGAACTGCTTGTCGTGCTGTGTGTGATGAGCTAGCAGCACACCTGACCTGAGGCGTTCTTGATCAACGAGTCTCTTTTACCATCCAGCCAACTTCCAACATCTTGAAGCTAATTCCCAACATGAAGATGAACCCTAAACCTTACATCCTGAAGCAGAACTTCCCTAAAGCCTCAACTAGGTTTTCTGAACTGCACGGCCTTGCTTGCCATTGCCATCCAGGGAGCTGCGTGGAGGTCGACCTTCAGCCAAACGCGGCAGGCGCCTGGGCAGTTTATGGCTTAGGGCTCAGGAATGCGGTTTTGCGGTTGCGGTGTTCGGGGTTGGAGGTTTTAGAGTGTTACTGGTTGTTTGGGCTTCAAGATATAGTTGGGGCGTGCAGCCTCGGCAGTTATCCTTTCCCCATAGAATGTAGCTCTTTTTGGATAGCCTGATTCATGGTCGTTCCGTGAACCTTAAAGTCCTGAACCCGAAAACCCTAAACCCTAAAGCCACAAACGAGGCTATGCACGATCTTCATGAGGAAATCAGAACTCGGGGCAGCTTCAACGAAACAGAAGTCGGCATCGTAATATAGGGGCCTTAATAATTCGAACAGGGTTTGGGGCCCAGTTATACTATAAATATAACAAGGAACCCCCACAATAATATTGGAAGTTATTTAAGCCCCTATACCCCCTATACTAAACTAAACCCTTACAGTACCCTTATAGGATCCCCGAAAGGACCCCTTTAGAGGCCCCCATAGCAGGGTCTTCGTATGTCTTCCACAGCGAGACCCGAGCCACGAGCCGAAACGTGGGACGGCGATCATGAGTCACGGAAGAGCGGTTCAGGGCTTCAGGGCTTAAGGGGTTTAGGTTTTAGGGGTGTGAAGTTTAGGATTCAGGTGTTTAGGGTTTAGGATTTAGGATTTGGAGGCTTAGGCTTTAGGGGTTCAGGGGTTCAAGGGCTTAAGGGTTTAGGGTCTAGGCGCCTGAATAAGCCGAATGGGGCTGAATAAAACCCGAAAAACCCCAAACTTGAGCCCTGAACCATGCAACCCTAAGAACTGAGCCAAAGACCCTAAACCCTAAACCCTGAGCCCTGGGACACCACAAAACGGAACCCTGAAAGCCCAAACTTGAAACCCTCATTCCTGGTTCCCCGGCCCTTGGCATCCAGTGCTTCGACATACCAGAAGCCAGTCACCTCTTGCCTGCCACGGCTGCGATGCTTGATGTGCTTGATGGGTCTTATGAGGATTCGATAACTGCCCAAGGCTCACTTAACCAAATCATGTTGGTAGGTTACATACTGTAACTGTATGATGGGTTCCCTGCAGTTTGACTGGTCCATCTGGGTCTTCAAGTCCATCGTGCGTTAAGTCATCTTCGCGAAGCTGGCGCGAGAGACCATGACGTCTGGGGCACTCAGAGTGTGGGGCTCATCTGACTATGTGCGCATAAACTCCGAAGCTGATGTCATCAGGGGATCGCTCATACTGTTGATGGACAAAATCCTGCATGACCCTAAGGACTCTAAACTGTGGGAAGTATGGTATATTCCTTATAATGGGTAATGCAGGATTTTGTCCATCAACAGTATGGTGGATGAGAATCTGAATGATGTCCTCCATCCCTCTAACTGGAAGGGAACGAGGCTTTCGAAGCACCAGTCCGCCCTAATCTGGTCCGACATAAGATGGCTAAGTAAGGCTTGTGGTCCACAGTTCGTTCAATGGAGTCATACCAACACCAAGACGGGATGCAAGTTAACAATTACACCTTGAACACCTGTTCGCCGGCTTCGCTGCTTTCCGAAAGGAAAAATTTGATGCTCTTTGCATTCTTCGACCTGCCGAGAACATCTAACTTTGTTTGCATTTTGGAGAACTCAACCAATGCGCTAGCGATTCCAGAAGAGTGAGCCCGATGACAACAAGAGACTCGAAAGTACCTGCCGTCACACAACTTGGATTCTGACACCGCGAGCTCTGCTGCCGACCATCTTTTTAGATAGCATCGTTCACAGAGCGAGCTCGTCCAAAACAACGGCTTGCGGCTTGCACAGATGCCAACCAAAGTTCTGATGCACACAAAAAGCTGCCGGAAATACACCTCGTTTTTGTGCAGGAGCTGCTTTAAAAAATGTCCGTGATGCGGAGCCTGTGCAAGTGCCCCAAACTGCCGAGACCGAATGCTAAACGTCTGTCTTGCTTCGGATTGCCCTGAGCGACTGTTGCCACAAGCGTTCGAAGCATGGTGTGTTGAGTCCTGCCTCAACGAGACGTATAGCATCTCGTTCGGCACTAAGCCGAAGCCTGAACAAGATGCCAACTGTGCCCGACCACTTGTGCATGACTTGTTCCCCTTCGTCAACGGACTGGAACGGGTAAAAGAAATACCAAGGCCGCCAAGGCCCCTCTTCTGTGACCAACACTACTGTCGCCAGGCTTAGCGCACAAGGCTTGCCTTCAGTACCGGGCCTGATGCCTTGCTTCATGAGGTCTCGTGCTAGCCGCTCTCGCGAGGGATACGTGGGGCACAAGCTCATCAAGTTTACGGGCCCTGCCTTGAATCGGATCATGCTGAGCACCCATGCGGTCCATGGACGTTTCCACCAGAAAGCGCTGCGAAACGACTCAGACTCGGATGAGTCCAGCTCTCTGACCAGTCGACCTTCTGCAGCATCCAGTGCGAACAGCACGCCGGTAGAAAGTTGAAGTTGCCTGCTGCCTGCATGGCGGCAGCTGTACAGGCGGTACCACCAGACCCCACACTCCCGGGTGATCAGCGCTGCCACGGCACGTTCAATTCTGACAGTGTCAGTGTCGCATGCGGCTTGAATGCCTTCTCTGTGGAAGTACCTGACAAGGTGTTCGGCCGGAGTGGCAATGTCCTCCATGGTAATTGCTTTGTCGCACTCGCATGCCACGCCTTGTCTGACGCATGCCCTGCAGACGTAGACGGTACGACCGGGGCCGTAACCGCCCTCTGACAGGCACGCCTCACATTCGAAGCACTCAGGCGTTTCCGAACGGCAGAACCTGCAGTTCTCCATGCTCACGCTTATGGCGAGTTCTGGTAGGGCCTATAGATCCCCAAGATCTTCTCGCGACACTAAGGATTCGATACCTTACCAAGCAGATCGCGAATACCCGGCGTGGGAGAGCCGACACGGCTAAATGCCTGAAGGGGCAGGGGTTATTCGATACAACACACGAGCGACTTGGACCAACTGACAACTTGCGGATGCAGCGATTACACGGTGTTCTGGCTGTTACACAGAGGGTCCATGTACGCTACCATTATGGAATCAGGTCCCCAAAACCATAATGAGGATGGTCTTTTGGACCTAATTCCATGATAGTAGTGTATATGGACCCTCTGGGTTAGAGCTCGCACATCGGGAGGAAGCAGGTCGGCTTGGCAGCATCATGGCAGAGACGGTGGGGTCGAGGTCGAAACCTGCGTGTGGTGCAGGGTTTGTGGCGTTGCAGGTTTAAGGTTCCGGCTTTAGAGTTTGCCTTAACCTACCAAAACCTACTTTTTTTGTAGGGTCCCTATAAGTTCCATAGTAGGGTTTATAATAAGAACCTACAAAACATGTAGGGTTTGGTAGTTTCAGGTTGGTTGAGGTTGAGGGTTTGGGCTACAAGGTTTCAGGTTCAGGATTCCGAATTTAGCCTTTGCTGCAGGTTTGAGGAAGGTGTCGGGCTTTTTTAATAGGGTTTAGGGTTTAGGGTTTAGGGTGCCCCAAAGCTCCCAACCCAAGCCAACGCTCCGAGACCGAAATCCGTACCATCGAAGCCCCTCCACCCCCCAACGCCTGCGGTTTAGGGTTTAGGGTTCGGGGTTCATTCCCTGAACCCGTCGGCACTAACCCAGCCCCCTGACACCATAGGCACTCGCGCCCCGAAGCGAAAAGCTCAAGACATTCATAGCCCTTAGCCCCAAACCTTAAACCCTAAACCCCAAACCCTAAACCCTTAACCTTAAACAGCCCAAAGGCCTGCTTCCCCATACACCGAAACCCTGCGAGGAAAAGAGAAAACTGAACCGCGGGACATCGCTAACCTCAAGCCATAACCCGAATCCCAAGACGCTTAAACCCCAGGTCACACCGTCGAGCCTGTCGAACCCAAGAACCCAGGAAAACTCCTCATAAACCTCTGCGGTTTAGGGTTTAGGCAAGGCTTCTGTGGATTTGTGGTTCAGAGTTCGAGGTTGCTGAAATCTCGAAAACCCTACAGTAAACCCCATAAAGTTGGAAACCGGATTAAGGCCAAATAGTGCTGGGACTCCCTGTACATTACTCTTAAGGATTGAGGCTATGGGGTTTCCAACTTTTGGGCTTCTACTGTCGGCACATGGAGCCAAAAACCGTAAACCCTATACCCTAAACTAAACCCTAAACCCAAGACCCTAAACCCTACCCCTTCAGCCCTGAGCTACCAGGTTTTGGGCTAAACCCTGAACCAGCATCCCCCCAACCCCTGAACTGACAAAATCCTTGCCGAAAGGCGCACGAGGCCCTCATCTCTGCTGACGCTGTGGACCTTCGCGGTGCGACCGGCTTAGGGTTGGAGGTTCAGGGGTTTAGGGTTTAGGTTTAGGGGTTAGGGTTTAGGGTGTAGGGTTTAGGGTTTCGGGTTTAGGGTTTAGGGTTTAGGGTTAGGGTTTAGGGGTTTAGGGGTTTAGGGGACTTCTAACCAAATTTATTACTACCCATGAACCTCCGCTTTTTCTGCTCGATGCTGGGAATCTTGCTTTCGGCATCGAGGCTTCCTCAAGGCTTCAGGGTCCTACTGTTGATGATATAAATCCTGCATGACCCATAATAAGGAATATGCATTCCCATGGTTAGGATCCTTAAGGTAATGCAGGATTTGTATCATCAACCGCGGTACCCCCAAACATAGGGCTCTGTAAGGTGATGTTTAGGTCGCCTATGAAAGCTCGACGGAGGTCTGTATAAGAGATCTAGGAGCGAGGTGCCCAACTAAGTAACATAGGGGCCTTGATGTTTGCCTATACTTTTTTGGAGGGGCTCCTTACTATGATTATAATGGGCCCCCCAAACCCTACTCTAATTAAGGCCCCTACACCCAAACACTAAGCCCTAGCAAAAGCCTTTTTCAGACGGCGGTCGCTGAAAGTTCTTTTTCAGGCGTACATATTCGGGTCGGAGGTGTCTTTAAAAGGGCCTCCGAGCTATGGGGCATAGCATGCGATGAACCAGCCCGAATAATCCTATACCCCCCATTCGAGGCATGTAGCTGTAGCTCAAATCGTTGTCTAGACCCAAGAGTAACCTAGGAATAAAAAGGGTGCCCTTTTTGGGATAACGGGGTTATAAGGGAACCTAAACCCTTAAAAAGGGAATAAGGGCGTACTCTGGGTCCTAGTTGTTTAAGAACTCTTCAGGTTAGGGTACATTCACTCCTGGGAACTTGGGGAGCCCATCAACCTCAGCCCTAACCACCTTCAACAAAACACTAAACCCTTACAGTACAAGCCAGAAAGTTGGAATATGATTCTCCTAAGCCCTTTATGGTAAATTATAGGGTATCCTACCCTGAAACCATATTCCAACTTTCTGGAGTTCCCTTTACGACCTTTGGACACGAAAGGAAGCCGGCAGTCGATTTGACTGGGTGCCATGGCAATCGAGACTCCGAGATAGAACCTTGGCTGATGTAGTGGCCCTGAGAAATCAGAATGGCGCTTGCTATGGGAATTGAGACTTCATGATAGCTCTAAGGTCCTTACTGACGCGAATAGATTGTTTGAGGGAGGGGCGGACATACCAGGGCACAATCATGCAGGGACCGTAAGGAAATACTGTTACCAAGCATTCAAGCCCTTTCTATCTGCTTCGGTGTTGGACACTCTTGGGTTTTGGGGTTCAAGGCTCCGGGTTCGGAGTTCAGGGCATCTTCCGGGATTCCAAACAGTCTGTGCCATTCCCCAAACGGTTCGAAGGATCGTGTCCGGAACTCCGACATCCAAGACCCATCCCCTACGAATCCAAGTATGCAAACAGCACCCACCCCGGGGTCTAAAGTCTATAAATAGTACCTACTTCGGGCTATTTGGAGTCCTAGCATGCGGACTCTAAACACACGATCCCTTAATCCCTAAGCCCTTAACCCCACCGTCCCGAACCCTTTCCCCAAAGCCATTGACTCTCAACCACTCAGGCCTGCCCTGAACCCTGAACCCGGCAGGCCCTCAAGCATACGGCTGATGGTATGTATCCCGCATTACCCATATGTAATTAAGAATATACCATAGTTCCCATAGTTTAGGGTCCTTAAGGTAATGCATTATTTAAATCATCCACCATGACAGAGAATCGGCGATCCTCATACTCTCAAGGCGAAGACTGGGTTGGCCTTTAAACACCCTGAAAAATATTTGTATTCAGGGTCCCTTATAAACTCAAATAAGGAAACAAAAAGTCCCAAGATCCAACCTAGAAGAATAAGGAAGCCCAGCTCCACCCCTGCTCCAAGGGCCATGTTCAAAGTGCTGACCCTAAACCCTAAACTCTAAACCGTGGCTCTGTGTTGCCTGTGATCTGAAGCTACTGATAGTAACTTCTGAGGAAACCATCATAACAAGACCAGAGCAATTTGCAACCTATCTTTCATTAGAGAAAAAGAATAACACTACAAGAACTTCGACAATAATAACAATAACAGTGACAACAACCGCAATAACGGCAAGGCTATTAGTAGAACAACAGTTTTAGTTGGCTGCAACTACAAAATTTAAAAAAAAAACGAAGTGAACATGTTGACCACGACAACAGCAACAACCCTAAACCCTATAAACCCTAAAACATTATCACTATCAGTCGAGGTGCCTGGAGATCCGGTAGCTGCAGTGCGCAGTGAGCGTCCCATCCTGGGCCGATACTTCGGGAGTCAGGCTTGAGTTTAGGGCCTGGGGTGTAGGGTTCCGGGCTTTACTGAATTCCCCTTAGAACCATAATAACAAAATATTGTTAGTATTCTCTTGGGCTTTACATGAACAAAAATCAAAAATAATTCCTAAGGAGGCTATAAGTTAGATTTTAGGGCTTCTGGCAACCTTGAGCTGGACTTCGTTCGGGAATTTGAAGCGGCAGGGTTTGAAGATGAGGGGTCGCAGTCTCTGCATCTTCTTCCATGACTGCTCTGTGTGTGGTGATGGCCGAGTACAAAATCCAGAACAAACTGAGAACAATGATCGCTGCTGTAAAATATTGAAAAAATACAGCGTTACAGATAAACAGTTGAAACAACGAACCAAAATTGCGAATGCTTTAGAGCCAAGGCACATCCGCAACGTGGCTAAGATGAACGACCGCCTGACAAAGCGAGGTTCGTCCAGTGTTCTCCAGCGAGTGTATTTTTTGTGGTCACATTATTCATATTAACTGCTTTCCGAATGGCTGGTAAGTGTGAGACACACGGAAGGCTTGCATGTCGCCCTCCATGGCAGCCCCTTGTTGGGTGTGCTCAAACCCCTGAACACCTAACATCCCCTTCAACCCCACCCGGCCCCTCTCAAGCCTCTCTGAAACTCCATAATCTACACACCCTATCAGCCCAAACCCTAAACAACGGAGCCCCTCCTTTGATGCAGTGCTGGGCCTTTCGCACCACAGGAATCATCGAAGGATAGTTCGCGAAATCCGCTAAACCTGAGTTCCCACTATTGTTGCTTTCGGGTTTCGGGCTTATAAGGTGTAGGATTCCGGATCTGCAGTTTTGTTTCGGGCTCACCTGTCGTCTACCATGTACTGGCTTTTTTGGTTTAACCAGTGACATATTTAGGATCCGATAAGGGAACAACTACAATGGAGTTATAGGTAGTTATAGGTATTGTTCAGGCTCTGCGGTACCGGATTAAAGCATACCCTGGGGCTTTAGAGCTTGTGCTTCGGGCTTCAGGTTTTAGAGTAGAGTGTTGGATTTAAAGGGTCGGGGCACGGAAACACGAGAGGTGCGCAGCCTCAAGCAGGCAATGAGCAAATGCAACCAAATCCAGCAAATGCAGCAGTAGCATTTGTGAGACGCCATCAGGAATTTCCCGTGACGGAATTTCATCAATGATGAGATCTTCAAGCTTCGCGATTTTGCGCCGGCGCCCAGAACTGCTTTCCTCGAGTATCTCCTCCGTCGATACTTCCATGGAATGTATGTGAAGTGCTTCTCTGCAACATATTTGCTCGCCATTCCCATCATTCGCGCTGACGGTAATGTATTGTCGGGTTGAGGGCTTAAAGCATCGACATGAAGGGTCTAGGGTTTGAAACCAATAATCTGAGGCATAATGGATTAAGGGTTAAAAGGTCATAGCAGGGTCAAGGAGTTTGCAGTAGGTCCTCCACTCTACATTTCACTCTTTCCTGGTGCCTTCTTTATCAAAAGTTCTTCAATGCAAAGGCTTCACAATATAGAAGTCTTGGATGCCATCAGACTTGCGGATTGAAAGTACAAATGCCGGCTGTGAGTGGAGTCGACATCACGCAGGTCTGGCTTGACTGCAGATTGCTGACAGTCGTATGCCCTTCAGAACACGTGCGAGCAATCCCGGTTCCATATACTCCGATTAAACTGCAATGTGCTTTCATCTAGACTCTCTCGCGCTCTCCTGCTCTATATCTCTTGCTTGCTTGCTTGCTCAGCGTGTGGGTCAGCAAGGCAAGCTCTATATCTCTCTCTCTCTCTCTCTCTCTCTCTGTCTCTCTCTCTCTCTCTCTCCCTCTCTCTCTCTGAGACCCAATCCTTCTTTCTTTCTCTCTCACTCTCTCTCTCTCTCTGCATCTCTGTCTGTCTGTCTGTCTCTCTCTCTCTCTCTCTTTCCCTCTTTCTCTCTTTCTCTCTATATCTCTCGTTCTCTCTCTCTCTCTCTCTCTCTCTCTCTTTTTCGTTCTCTCTCGGTGGTGTTAAGTGGAAACACCGACAGTACCTGCGCACATCTACGACTTTTAGAATCTCTTATGGGGTTGAAGAAACGTGCTATAGAAGCATTTCGGGTGTAGAAGCCGTGCCACTTGCAAAGGCTCCAATCTTAAGCCTTAACGCACTCCAACAGGAAATCCACATGGGTGGTTGTCAAAATTATCGTCCGTTTTGGGGTCCCTAACATAGTACGGGACCTACTGTTTAAGGTCCCCAATTTGACAACTACCTGCGTATGTACTTCAACCGAACCTGCAACAACCCAAGACTTGACGGCCCTGAAGCCACAAAGCAAACCTCAAGAACCTTCCACTCTAAACCCCACTAAGACGCAACTACTACAGCCCAAAAGCCGTGCACCCGAAACCCCAACCCCACAGCACCCCAAACCCTAAACCCTAAAGGAACCCTAAACCCTAAACCCTGAAGGAACCTTAAAGCCTTACAGGAACCCTAAACTACTCTAAACCCTTGAAAGAAGACTAAACCCTCATAACAACCCTAAGCCCTAAACCCTCAAAGGAACCCTAAACAACCCTAAACCCTAAAAGGAACCCTTTAGAAATCCGGGCCCGAAGACGTTCGAGGACCACCGACGCTGGTGCGCGGACATCGAAGGCTACGAGGCCCTGGCCTTTGGGGCCCTGGCAACGTGGGCTTAGGGGTTTAGGGAGTTTAGGGGGGTTTAGGGGGTTTAAGGGGTTCAGGGTTTAGGGTTTAAGGGATTTAGGGGGTTTAGGGTTTAGCGCTTTAGGGGTTTAGGGTTTAAGGGGTTTAGGGTTTTGGGGGTTATATAGGGTTTAGGGGGGGTTTAGGGTTTTAGGGGTTAGGGTTTGGGGGTTTAGGTTTGGTGGTTTGGTTGCTTCGGGGCGGGTTGAAAGTCTACATACTGTGAGGGGACTTGCTGTGTAATACAGGGGCCTTCAGAACGTGGTCCCCAGAGAGCCCAAACCCCTTAATTCAGGAATCTACCTCAGATTTTAACAATCTACAGCTCCCTCTGATCTAAGGTATATAATATACCTTAGATTATATGGGGCTCTCGACTCTAGATTGATGTAAGGTATATTCCTTACTTAAGGGGTATTGGGCTCTCTGGGTCTAAAACTGCTGCTCTTCCAGACCCTGAAGGAAGACGATTGGCCCCTACTGTAGAGTACAGCCCTCGACCCTAGATCCTAAACCAGAAAGCCCAATACGCCTACGGCAGTCAGTCTACCGTGGAATTCGCAAATCAAGCCCCCTCTGGTATATTCAAAACTCAAAACCTTAAACCTAAAACACCCCTAAAGCCGGACAAACAAAACCCTGCAAGCAAAATTGCCAAAGCAATTCTCCATGTCTGGTGTGCCTCACGGGTTTGACGCTGCACCCTGCGCCCCGAACGCAAGCGCTGCCTGGGATTCATCGGGCTCTGCGGTTTTAGGGCTTAGTTGCAAGGTTTGGGGGGGATTTAAGGCTTCGGGGTTCAGGGCCTAGGGTTTAGGATTTGGGGTTCGGGGCGCTGGGGTTTGTTGTTGGGTGCTAAGGGGTTTTCGGTTGGGGCTCGTAGGGTTCCGGGTTTAAGGTTTCGGACGTGTGAGACGAATTTGATGGGTTTTCCAGCGGAGGAGCGTATCTCTGGCCAGAGACCGGGCTGCAGTGACAGAGGACTCAAGAGTAGGCGATGAAAGATATGGGGTGTGAACCGCTGGGTGCTATAGGGTTTACGGCTTCTGCATGCTCTTTTCGTGGAAACACCATAGGCGGATGACGAGAGCAGTAGTAAGCCTCAAGACACCTTGCACCAGATGCACAACTCAACAAATCCTGCGATCCCAACAAGCTTAAACCGGATTGACGGCTTGGGGCTGTACCTTAAACTACCAAACCCTACTTTTTTGTAGGTTCTTATTATAACCCTACTATGGAATTTATAGGGACCCTGCAAAAAAGTTGGTTTTGGTAGGCTGAGGTAGGTTAACACTCCCAAAGAAGCTCGAAGCGATCAGGGGAACACCTACAAGAAGCGCGCGAGATGATCGAAACCCCTCCAGTCCAAGACCAGGCACCCAACAACGCACCTGAAGCCCGAAGCACCCACACCAAAGCCTCCACTCCGAGTCTTAATCACTAGACTGGCCCTAGACCAAGACGTCAACCCCCTAGCTGCTCGAGAAGAAACGAAACCTCGCAACCTAGATCTTTAGGGTTTAGGGTTTAGGGTTTAGGGTTTAGGGTTTAGCGTAAGTATAGCCCACACCCCAAGCCCAAACATCCGAATCTCAGAAACCCGGATCATGAATCCGAAGAACCTATATAAACTCTAACAACCTGAAAACCCTAAACCGTAAACAACGACCCCCCGTAATAACAAGTCTAATACGAATAAGATTGCTACAGTTAAGAACAATGATGATGACAGTCACACGACGAAGAAGACTTACAATGATACTCACACTAATTAGAAAATACTCATAGTATCAAAAATACGAAGAAGAATAGCAATACTTCTTGCGAACATTCTCCTCTTGACCGTAAAATTTAGGCTCTTTAAGTGACGAACTGTAGCTCTTGGCGTGTGAAAAAGGCCCGTAGCTTGACTGGAGTTGTGAGGCCTGCGTATGCAAACGTAGGTTATCAGCCGTAGCTTCTACTCAGTCGAGCTATGGAGTCAGGCATGAGGCGAAGAAGAGCTGCTAGTTTGGGGCCTTCAGGGGATCGCCCCAACCCGTTCTGGAGCGAGAGGGCTCAGGACACATTCAGTCTGCAGCAGGCTAGGCCGCGAGACCTCCCACAGTTAGAAACCGCTGAGGGTGCGGAAGGGCCAGCTTCGGACATTGTGGTGAGAGCATCTGAGACAGCTAGTGGTGCAGTGGGTTTGGAGGATGATCGCGACTCTCGCGCCGCGATAGGACTGCCCAACACTGGAACAGAGGAAGACCATGCAATCGTGGGTCAGGCTTCTGAGTCTAGTGTAGCTGCCCATAAGGGCCAGCCGTCTCCGGAAGATGTTCGGTTATCGCAGCAAAGGGCTGCGGAGGTACCAATTTCAGATGAGTGGGCTTCAGAGGGAGGCAATACAAACAGCGTGGCTCATGGTGAAAGTTCTGGGGATGGAACGCCTAGAGACGCTGCGCGTACGCCCGAGGAGCTTCGATGGTTGATCAGAGGTCTGTATGAGGGAATGCAGAGAACTTCAAGCGACGTTCAAAGGCTATCAGCGCAGATGGCGAATCTTCAGGGGCAGGTTGCAGATCAAGTCATTGAGATGAAAGGTCACCTTCAGGGTGAAATGAGTGGCTTGACGTACCGACTGGAGAGGTTAGAACACAAATCGTCATCAGCGGGTTCCATGCATAGCGCTTTGGAGTTGGCTGGAGTGGATCATACAAATGATTCTGGAGTGACTTTGGGAATGAACGCTGGAGATGCAAGCTCTGTGTGGTTTGGCGGTTTGGGTGGTGACCCTTCTGTAGCCGCCCCCCAGGGCTGGCCGAGTGAACAGCCGTGTAGCGTCAGAGGTTCTCCGGATGTACAGAAAGCGCGTGTAGAGGGTGAGAAGGTTTGGGAGGATTTGCCAAAACCCCCGAAAGACCCTCCAAACGCAGCCGTAGGCAACCATGAAGGAGATGAGGTGCAAGGATTGTCGGGAGTTGTGCCGGTGAGGATGGGAGGAAGAGTTGCACGAATACAGTTCCACATGAGCATGTTGAGAGTGTGCAGAGTGGAGTGCCAGAGAGGGTTGACAGTCATGTTCTAAGCAGTGCTGTGGATGCTGGCCTTGACAGTCTCTTTGCAAGCAGTCGTGTGCATGTTGTTCGTGAGGGTGCAGCGGAAACCTCGTCGGATCATCGTGTGTTCGGTCCGGGTGGTAGAGACCCCTTCGCGGTAGGAGATCGCGTGATGTGGGATTTGCCCGTGTTGGGACCGGTGAGTGAAACCAACCCTGCTTTAAGAGCCTCGGATTGGTTGTACAAGATTAAACCCCTTATGGCGGATTTGAGCTCTGGTTCCGCGTACTGGTGGGATAGTGTTGTTTCGGAGGCTCAGAAAGCTTATGATCGATATGCTTCGTCTTCGTCGACTTTGCGTGGATCGATTGTGGGGGAGCTGAGTGGGGAATTGGGTGACCCGCGGTACACTAGGCTTGAAGCGAGAGCGCTGGCGATGCTTAGTAGAGCGGTCCCGGACAGTGTGTACCAGCAGGCCCTCGCGAGTCGGTCGTTGTCGACGGTTGGGTTGTTGTTTCAAGTGTTGAAATCCTTTCAGCCTGGAGGGCTTTTGGAAAGGCAGTCTTTGTTGAAAGGGCTCGGTGAGTTACCCGTCGCCGCGACCGCACACCAGGGAGTTGAGACTCTGCAAACATGGTTTCGTTGGTTAGCGCGCGCGAGGTCTATGTCAGGAGTCCAGGTGCCGGATTGTTCCATTCTGCTTGCTGCTTTGGACAATGCTGGAAAGACTTTGCTTAGCTCGAATCCTCAAGTTGCGTTTCGATGTTCGGTTTATCGGAACATGCACAACTTGGATCGCAATCCAACCCTTGCTGGAGTTGAGGAGTACGGCAAACAGATGTTAGCCGAGTTTGAGGACTTGTCTGTGAATGTTGATGTTACGGAAAGCCCCAAACGCAAGAACCCGAAACTCAACAAGGTCACTGAGGACAAGGGCGGCAAGGGAGGTAAGAGTAGTGGGAAGGATGAGTCCACAGGCAAGGGGGCCAAACCATGTTGGGGATGGTCTAAGCCTGAAGGGTGCAAGCATGGGAATACCTGCACGTTTAAACATGATGCTGAAAAGAGTGGTCCACACTGCTACAACTGCGGAGCGGAGGACCACTACAGGAATGCATGCGCGAGGCCAGGAGGTGGTGCAAAGAAAAGCGAGAACCAGGAGGCCAGTGAGGGAGATAGCCAAAAGGGTGCAGGCAAAGGTGATAAAGGGAAAAAGGGTGGAAAGAAAGGAAACCCCCAGAAACCGCAAGTCAACAAAACGGTGATTGAGGAGGAACCCCCACCTGCCCCAACCAATGGTGGTGACCCCTTTGCCTCTGGTCCCGCTGATATCGTTGCCGATGTCTCGCAACTGCTGAAAAGCATGAGGCTAGCTGCCCTAAGGACCAGTCAGCCTCAGTACTTGGACATTTCGGATGAGCAGGATTGTGAATCAGCTGATTGCCCAACGCTCGATAGCTTCGCTGAGGAACCAGGTGAGGTTGAGGTGTCCAGCGCTCCGAAAGGAGACGCCGCTGATGCTTATGACCGTTGGTTTGGATTGAGTGCTTTTGAGGCGTGCACGCGGGACTCAGTTGATCTTCAGTCGTTTGACGGGGCTGGTGAACCATCCATCCGCTTGAAAGCATTGTCAAACTCATGTGAGCGTCCTGGTTTTGCCCTTGTGGATGGGGGTGCCACCAATGGGTTGCGAAATGAAGCGTGGAAAGGGGAAGCTCAAACGCTCAGCCAAGTGAAGGTGTCGTTGGCCGTTGGCCACACCACGTTGGGAATGACAGATGCTGGGGTTTTGGTTTCACCCAGACCTACTCAGGTCATCTTGCCTATGCGCTACCTGCATGAGCTTGGGTATGGGATGAGTTGGAAAAATGATGGGTACCGGATCTGGAGGGGTGGTGAAAGCCTCAAGGTGAAGCTGGAGGACGGTTGCCCCACCATCCCCGAGAAGCGTGCCCTGCAGTTGATGTGTGAGTTTGAACAACTTACCAAAACCAAGACTTTGCGTTTGAGGTCCTTGAAAGCCGTGTGTAAACAACCCGTTGTCGAGAACCCGGTTGAATGGTTGAGCGAGCGCGTGCATGAGAAAGGAGCAGACCTACCTGTTGAGGACTTGGTCAGATTCTTGCATAGCTGGGCACCAAACCTTCCGGAAGAAGTTGTGTTGTCGTCGGTTGCCGCGCTTGATTCTGAAGGCCTCAAAACCCCCTGGAATCACAAGGCTAGGAGGTCGCACGCTCGGGGAAACTTGTTGATCCATTTGTTTGGCGGGCTCCAACGGGAAACCAAACAGGCATGGGGTGGAAACCTTGCGTTGAGCGTTGCAAAGGAGGGAGGCCACGACTTCCGCAAACCAGGAGTGCTGGGATACTTGTATGCCCTAGCTGCTGGGGGGAAGGTTGATGGGATTGTTGGGAGTCCTCCATGCATACATGTATCTGAGCGAGAGACGGCGCATGCTTTTGATGACACTTGTGTGCTTGTGCAGATTGCGCTTCTTGTCATTTTGGCACATGTCAGCAAGAGAGAGGGAGTCTCGGATGAGAGTCGTGAGGGTTCAGTCTTCGTCGCGCTAGAAAACACACGAAGTTCCGATGAACACATGTGGAAGGTTCTGCAAAAGACCTTAGGGCTCCGAAAAGCGACGTTTGATCAAGGGGCATTGGGTCATGACGCGGTGAAACCTACTTGTATTCTCACGGGCTCTTGGAAGCTATACTCGTTTCTCCAGGGTAAGCATGTTCCCAAGGATCTCAGGTGGCAATCGGAGCACCGCGAATCGCTTGAAGGTCCAATCGCTCAGAGTCGTGTTGCGGCGATGTGCCCAAACCTCGTTGATGCGATTCGTGAGTCTTTTCAATGTTGGGTGAAATCGTCGGTCGTTGAGCGGGAGCGTGAGAGTGAAGAGATTGCTGCTGTGAAAGTCCTGTCAAAACAGAAGAAAGACATGTGGCACAAGCATCTCATGCATGATCATGTGGCTTTCAGGCGTGATTGTCCAGTTTGTGTTGCAAGCGCAGGAAGGTCCAAACCTCATAGGCGCCAGAGTTGCCCAAAGACCCAAGTCCTTAGCATTGATGTTGCAGGCCCATTCACTTCAGGAGTCGACTTGTTCCACAATGGATGCCAGAAGTATGCACTGGTAGCAAGTTTGACGCTTCCGGGAGGGGATGCTCATGATGACAGGGATCTGGATGCTCGTGATGAAGGGAAAGGGGATTTGGGCCCTCCGCTGGAAGAGGAACTTGAGCATGAGGGCCAAGATTGCGATCTCAGGGGAGGCGTAGGCCCCCTCGCCATGCAAGACTTGTTTGGGAGTGACGAAGACAACGAGGCTGAGGACGAGCCTGTTGTCGCTGCCCGAGAGGGTGTGACGAAAGGGGAAGCCAAGGAGGGAGATGAGAAGCCTAATGGGGGGAAGGACTGCCTCGATGAGCCTTTAGAGTCTCTTCCGGTTAGAACCCTGAAGTTTGCTATTCCCATGAAAAGTCGCAAACATGAGGAAGTTAGGTATCATCTCATGTCGTTGGTTGCTCGATTGAAAGCGCTAGGACTGCATGTTGCACGAGTGCATAGTGACAGAGCGCGTGAGTTGATTTCGCCTAAGCTGAAAACTTTCTTGTATGAGCAAGCCATTGATGTTTCGCATACTAGCGGGGAGTCGCCGCAACAAAACGGTAGAGCTGAAAGCACCGTGGGATGGGCGAAGTCCAGGGCCCGGGCGCTGCTGCAGGCAGCGGGGTTGGAAAACAAGTTTTGGCCGTTTGCCATGCGCCATGCCACGGAGCGGGATCTTAGGATGCAGCTCGCCAGTATGGGGACGCCACAACAATCACTTCTTCCTTGGGCTACAACTGTTCAGGCGAAGGTCCGTAGCTGGAAAGCGGCAGAGGCGCCGGGAAACAAACCAGTTTGGTCAGCAAAAACAGTTGAAGGTAGGGCCCTACGGGTTGCACCAAGCACTACGGATGGGTATGTCGTCTTGCTTCCGGACGAATCATTGGTAGTCACTGGGACGGTGTTTCCAATGACGACGCCGGCTAGCGACACGCCTAAGCCTAAGTACAAGCTGCAAGGCAAAACGCCCATGGAACAAATCAGCCTTCGAAAAACCTGGGTGACGGCTACCTGCAGTGCAGGTAGGGGGGAGTCCCATAGACAAGCGCAAACCGAATGCTCAAACGAACAAGACTCGACTCCAGCAATCCTCCAGGACCTGCCGAACCAACATGTTGCGAGCTGTGAGCTGTGTGAGCATGTCAGTCATGTTGTTTGCGGCATGTGCGAGAGTCATGTTGAGAGCAGTGAGAGCACATGTCATGTTTGCGGGTTGAAGCTTCCCCCCCTTGCCCAAAGAACCAGTAGGACCATGGAGGAGTTAGAACAGGATGCCAAGGATTTGTTTGAGGAAGAATGGAGTGAGAGCACGGCCAAGGAGTTGGTGGAGGAGCTTGCGCATGTCGGGTTCCCAACCAAAAAGCCTGATGGAAAGCGGGTTTCAACAGATGGATCCTACACGGTGTTTGGGATGTTCGTCCACGGCGGAGTGGTTGGGATTACCAGTGTCACCAAACGTTTTTCCAACTTAGCGCGCCTTCTTGCTTGGTATGTGCACTCTTACTTTCCCGAAGAGACGTTCACTTCCATCATGGTGAGTTCTGGTGTGGTGATGCCTGTGCACCAAGACAAGTACAACCTTGTGGGTTCCAACAATTTGTTGTTGAGGCTGAGTGAAAGGGAGCCTGATGATGGGGTTTGGGTGGAGTGCAAGGACGGGGGAGAGCTGATTGGAAAGGAGTGGGACCTGGAAGGGAGGAAAGGCCAAATCCTGGAGATCCCACCCGAAGGTTTGAAGCTTGATCCTAGGAGCCGTCATGCCACGTCTCCACTGGCCCATCGAGCGAGTCGCAAGGTTCTTATTGGGTACACACTCACAGCACACCATAAACTAAGCGAGGCCCAAAGACTTGAGCTGACTGAGCTAGGTTTTGCGTTGCCTGAAAGGGTGTGCTCCCTGGAGAGTGTGAGCGTGAGCGGTGTGAGAGACCAGAAAGAGGTGTTGGTTGAGCTGCCTGAGCCAGTCGTTGAGGAAGGATTCTTTGAGGAGATCGTGCAAAGGCATAGCAGACTGTCCCAAACCTTGCTAGAGTGGAAGAGGGACATTCTGTCTACAGGCGCTGGTGAGGTGGATCAGGTTGTCCTCCGGCTGTGTAGTGACATGATGCAATCACTTGCGGAGCTTGAGGAGCTAGCGAGTAGCATCCAGCCTAATTCCGAGAAAACCACCACTGGCTTGTCCCTCAAATCCCTTGGTGAGGTTACGTACTTGAATGGGGAGTCCCCTGATCCCTCGGAAGCGTTTCTTCAAACTAGGATCGTATCCCAAAGCGAGGTTCTTGATGAGTTGGATCTGTGGTTGGAGGCCATTAGAAGCGAGTACCGGTCGCTGACAGAAGAAAGTTGTGCCGTTGAGCCAACGACTGCGGAAGCGGTTGAGAAACTTGTCAAAGACGGTCTCGTTGATCAGGTTCTTCCTGTTAAGCCCGTCATGGTGCGAAAGCAAGGCAGCGGAAAGCGAAAAGTTCGGCTCTGTGTGGCTGGAAACTACGAAAAGAAAGACGGTGAAGAAGAGGTGTTTGCTGGAGGCGTTGACGCCGTCACCGTTCGTTGCACGTTGAAGCTAAGCGCGGTGAACACTTGGAAGACGGCGATTGGGGACATCAAAGCAGCTTTCCTCAATGCGCCGATTCCAGATGCCCCCAACCAGAAGCTCATCGTGTGCAAACCTCCGACGCTGTTGATCAAAGCCGGGCTCGTGAGTCCTAACGAACGCTGGATTATTAGAAAAGGGCTCTACGGGCTTAGGCGCTCACCTAGGTGGTGGAGCAGACACCGCGACAGCACGTTGCAAAAGGTCAGGCTGAAGCTTGGCTCTCAAGACGTTTGGTTGAAACAAAGCCAAGCAGACCCCAACATGTGGTTGGTGTTTGCCGGAAAACCATCTCAACAGTCAAGCGGCCCATCAGGGCACGCCGGTTGCGAGGAGACATTGGTGCATGATGGGACTCCCTGCGGTGTTCTCTTGTGTTACGTCGATGACATCCTTGTGACTGGTCCGGATCTGTTGGTTGACGCGCTGAAACAGCACATCTCGTCGCTGTGGACCATGGGGCGATGGGAGGATGTGTTGCCTGGTGGTTCGGCTGTTTCCTACCTTGGTATGTCCATCAAAAAGGATGTGGACGGTACCATCACGTTGAGCCAAGAGGACTACGTGAAAAGCGTGTGCGAAAAGTACGAAGTGACGGAAACCCTGCCTACTCCAACTCATGGGTGGACTGAACCCTCTGAGGAGGATAGCCCCGAGTTGCAGGATGTTCGTGCTGCGCAGAAGGTCCTCGGTGCGCTCAACTGGTTGGTTTGTCGCACGCGCCCAGACATTGCATTTGCAGTTCAACGCTTGAGCTCGTACGCGTTGAAGGCCCCTAAAGCGGTGGTGAAGGGTTGCAGTGTTGTGTTGGCGTACCTTCTTGGCACAAAAGACTTGGGTCTGAGTTACTCTGCTGTGTCTGAAACGTGGGGTGTCGAAGGACAGTTGCCTTTTCCTCAGTCGTTGAACGGTCTTAGGATCGAAACGGACGCGTCGCATGGGCCTTCTGGGTCCAGAAGTCAGCAGTGCATGTTGGCGTTCTGGCACGGCTCAGTAGTGGCGTGGGAGTGCTCGAGGCAGGCCTTGACGGCTCTGTCGAGCGCAGAGGCAGAGTTGATCGCATGTCTTGCTGGTGTTCAGATCGGTGAAAGCGTTTTGCCGATTTTGGTTGCCTTGCGCCAGTCGGAAGTGCAGCCATGTCTGGTGAGTGACAATGCTGCGGCCATCTCTCTCGTGAACAACGAGGGTGGCGCGTGGAGAACTCGGCACCTGAAGATGCGAGCTCAAGCCGCCCGTGAGCGTAGAGAAAGTGGTGCCTGGTTGTTTGCTCATGTTGCTGGTAAGCACAATGCTGCAGACGTAGGAACAAAGGTTCTGCCGACTCCTCGGTTCCGTGAGTTGATCTCGTTGTTGGGAATGGCCCCCACTTCGCTGCAGATGTCCGTAAAGGCGGTGTCTGTGCAAGAGATCGGAGAATCCCTGAATGCATCCTACGACGTCAGAGGGTTTACACCTACTGAGCCTTTCCTGCGGGCTGTGAAATACTTTGAGATCATCAAGACGGGGATGCAGGGAGATGCAGATCTGAAGAAACTAGACAAGCTCAGGAGTGATCTCTGGTTGATTGCATTAGTCTTGGTGATTGTCATCATGATTTGGGAGCTTGTCAAGTTTGCTTCTCAGAAGGCTGTTGTGAAGGTGAAGAAGCTGGCACGTGCCTTAGTTGCCTGTCCGGAGCCTCAAGGTGAAGACTTTTGGAGTCTTGACGAGAAGCTGCTTACTTTGACACGCCATCATGTTGTACCACGCAAGCTGATGTATACGCCTTTGTTTGTGGATGCCCCAGTTTCCGCAAACAGAGTAGTAGGAACCAGAATCACCTACGCCATGTTTGAAGACCACTCACAGACCAGAGTGAGGGATGACGTGTGGAGCAACCCTCACCCGACTTCCTTGAAAAAGATGTGGCGAGGTCAAACTGTTTTCCTCTTGAGGCCTGTTGTGGTCTCTGAAGACCTCCCGCTTAGGAGAAGGAAGTGCTAGCGGCTGCGTTTTGAGTCCTGTTGCCCTTAGGGCATGCCGACGCAAGACGGCAAGCCTTCCCAAACCTGCAGAGCCTTGAGTCAACCCAGGACTTGTTTAAGGAGTCTCTTGCGGATTCCAACATTTTGCGTACAGTGCTGAAGCATAGTGGAGCTGTGTTTCAACAAGGTTGAAAAGGGGGAGTGCGAACATTCTCCTCTTGACCGTAAAATTTAGGCTCTTTAAGTGACGAACTGTAGCTCTTGGCGTGTGAAAAAGGCCCGTAGCTTGACTGGAGTTGTGAGGCCTGCGTATGCAAACGTACTTCTATTACTAAGGGCAGCAGTCATAATTCTAAGGAGAAAGCAAAAAAATGCGAATTAGAAGAAGAAGAAGAAAAGCAATAACTACCATCATAGAGGAATAGTAAAACCTAAACCATTGGCCGCCCGCGCCCGGCGGCGGCCGGTACCACTGAACGCTACCGCTTCGAGATCTGCTTGCTTGGCCAAGCAGATCGAGTCTACCAGACCTGATTTGGCACTGCTAGCCATGGGGCACAATAGTAAAATTGGGTACCCTTATCTCCCAGCGCGAGAACCCTGGCGGGGACGGGACCTGGTAGCAAGAGCTTGACGAGCGACCCTGGCGGGTATGGCGGGCGACTCTGGCGGGGACGGCTGACGACCCTGGCGGGGACTTGGTGGACGGCCACGACTTTGGCAGGGACGGCGCGCGACCCTGGCGGGGACGGCGGGCAACCCTGGCGGGGACGGCGGACGACTCTGCTGTGACAGCAAAAGGGCCAAAAACAGCTTGGCAGACGACTCTGGAGGGGGACGGTGGACGAATTTGGCGGACGACTCTGGCGGGGACTTGGCGACTCTGACAGGGACTGAAAAAGCAATCAACAGCTTGGCAGATAATTCTGCCCAGCGCGAGAACCCTGGCGGGGACGGGACCTGGTAGAAAGAGCTTGACGAGCGAGACGGCTGACGACCCTGGCGGGGACTTGGTGGACGGACGACTTTGGCGGGGACGGCGCGCGACCCTGGCGGGGACGGCGGGCAACCCTGGCGGGGACGGCGGACGACTCTTCTTTCACAGCAACTAAAAAGGCCAAAAACAGCTTTGGCAGACGACTCTGGACGACCCTGGCGGGGACGGCGGGCGACCCTGGCGCGGATGGCGGACGACTCTGGCGGACTCTGGAGGGGATGGCGGACGGGACGGCGGGTGACCTGCGGGGACGGCGGACAACTCGGGGATGACTTTGACAGGCACGAAAAGGCCAAAAACAGTTTGGCAGACGGACGACCCTGGCGGGGACGGCGGGCAACCCTAACGGGGACGGCGGACACTCTGGCGGGCACTTGGCTTTGACAGCAACTAAAAAGGCCAAAAACAGCTTGGCAGACGATTCTGGAGGACGGCGGACGACCCTGGCGGGGACGGCGGGCGATCGTGGCGGGGACGGCGGACGACCCTGGCAAGGACGGCGTAAGGATCTTGGCGGGGACGGCGACCCTGACCAAGCGAGCCCTTGCGGGGACAGACCCTGCGGGGACCCAGTGACGGGACGTCCTAGAGCTCGGGACAGTGGCCGACTCTGGCAAGGAGCTTGGAGTGCGAGTCTGGCGGCAAAGCTGGACAATTCTGGCACGGACTGCCGGGCGAAAAAACCCTGGCGGCCGACTGGATGATCAGCACTCTTGGCCGGACTGGCGGACAGCGGACGGCTGCAGACCACTTCTGGAGGCCTGGCACTGGGCCCTGACGGACGACTCTGACGACGGCTGACGGACGACTCTGGGGGTCGGCGAGGACGAGCGAGGGCGTCGCTGCTATTTTGTGACTACATCACTCGGATGTCCCTTTGACGTTCCGCAACATTGCAACGTCTTTTCGGCTAGTGCAGCACTCGAATAAGAAGAAGCAGAACACAAAACCCGTTCTAGTCCTGCTTCGGGTGGTTGTGGGTGGGTTCCACGTTACGAAGACGGCGCGACCCACGACCACTCCATGGGTGGGGGGCGCCGTGGCACTGTGACACACCCCTAAACCCTAAACCCTTAACCCTAAACCCCCAAACCCTAAACCCCTAAACCCTAAACCCCTAAACCCTAAACCCTAAACCCCTAAACCCTAAACCCCTAAACCCTAATCCAGGGCCACAAAACCTTAAAAATTGCAGCAAATCTCGGGCCCCTGGCTGCTCAGAGCTCGTGAGCTCGGGAAGCTCGGAAAGGTGGGCGCCTGGGGGTGTTCTGGGTTTGGGATGTTCAGAGTTTGGGATGTTCAGGATTTAGGGTTTAGGGTTTGGGATGTTCAGGATTTAGGGTTTAGGGTTTAGGGGTTAGGGTTTAGGGGTTAGGGTTTTAGGGTTTTAGGGTTTAGGGTTTTAGGGATTAGGGTTTAGGGTTTTAGGGATTAGGGTGTTTAGGGTTTAGGTGGGTTTGGGAAGTTCAGGTTTAATTTTTCTTACTGGTGGAGGGGGGGGGTTAGGGTTGAGGGCTTCCGGTTCTTTAATTTGCACTGCCCTTGTTCTTGCGTCCACGGGTCCGCCTCTACGCAAGACGCAAGGCATGCACCACAATAACTACGACATCCACCCTTCACTGAAAAAGGGGGAACACTCTCGAATCTCATTAATCAATGAATTCAAAGGACAAGGAAGCAATAAGAAGACTCAAATTGGTGTTCACTCTGAGAGTTTCAGGTTCAGGATCCAGGAATTGGTGGCTTCAAACGGAGACAACATCTTTCCGGGCTAGGCTTTAGGGGCTTGGGGGTTTCGGCTTTGGAGCTTAGAGTTTAGGGTTTGGTTGAAGGCTTATACATCTTACAAGTTAGGGGGTTTAGGCTGCTGGGGTTCAGGATGCAAATTTTATGGTTTAAGCTGTTCCTCAGTTGTAGCGCTTGGGGTGTAAGGCTTGGGCCCCAGCACCTAGGCCCCGCTACCTAGTGTCTGATACCTGCCCCAGGCTCCTCCGGAGGTATGCTTATTCCGACACGAAACCATACCCTCTAAACGGTACACCGACGAAACGCACGGCCCCGAATTCTGAACCTTCATATCAACTCTTGGTACGCTGATCAATGGGTGTAGACAGCTCCATTCCTCACCTGGCCGGATACGCGACAAACATCCGCATGCCTGGTCCGCTGTGTGAGAGTTTCAAACTCCAACAATGAGATGTCCAATTCTTTTAGCCCTGAACTGCTGTTCAAGAGCTGAACACATCCTAAGCACGAACACTGAAGCTCCAAAAGTTCTGAAAGAAACGTCCCTCAAGCAGTGTACAAAATCCACGAAACCCCATATTCAAGGTTTGAGGCATACACTTCATAAAAGGACAAACCCCAAACCCAAAACACCCAAACCCTAATCCCTGAACCTCAAACCCTGTACCCCAAAACCCTAAACCGAAAACCCAAGACCCTCAAAGACCCGACCCCTCTGAACCATGCACCTGCGACGCCGGAGAGGCCAAACCTGCACAGTGGCCAGGCTCAGCAATATCCCCGAAGCCCCTACCCCGAGAAGAACCTACCTCTAGAGTGGCCCCTTTATAGTGAACAAGGAGATCCCAAAATAGGAAGGGCAAAAGGGTACTACTCAGGAACCTAAAACCTGTTTAAGGACTTATAGAATAGGGAACCGTAAAAACGTAAGTTCACTAGGGGCCTGGTAAAACCTAAACCCCTAAACCATAGAACCCTAAACCCTGGAACCCACCAAACCCTCAGCCCAAAACACCGAAACATAAACCCTTCAAGGAATGCAGGCTAATTATGTGTGGGTTATTTTTGGGGATCCTTCTTATCAGGGTGCCGTTTTATTTTGGGGATCTAAAAAGGGACCCTAATTTGGAGAACTACCCATGTCCCATAGTCAGTGTAACGTAGAGGGAATCTCGACACTGATTATGCTTTGATTCAAGATCCAACTTTCTGGAAGTCGCTTTAGGGTTTGCAGGTTGAGTTTAGGGAACTCGAGACCCTAAACCTTGCGCTCAGTGCTCGATCTCGGCACTTTTCGGGCTTCAGGCGTAAGGACTGCAACCCCCATGGTGATCTTCGAGACTCACAGCTAGCTTGCCGGGCTTAGCAGCCTAAACATTCGGGGCCTCAATGATTGGAATAGGCTGTTGGGACGAAATCCCTGTACCCCTAGACGCTAACCCCCTGACGACTTACACCCTTTCGACAACCCAGAGACTCCAATATGCCTTAAATAAGGCATATACCTTAAAATCATATTAGGGATCCTACAGTAATTTAAGGTATATTGTTGAATTCAAGGATATTGGAGTCTCTGAGAACCCTGATCTAAGCCCGAGACCTCCTCAGCCGGCCCCGGGCCCGACGGGGCCGAAATCGCCAGGCTGCGACGATCCCTGGCTTTCGAGGCTTTCGGTTTGAGGGTTTAGGGCTTAGGGGTTGAGGGTTTAGGATTTCGGGTTCAGGGGTTTCTGGCTTCAGGGTCTAGGTGTCCTCTAGGGGTTCCTTACAAGCCTCCTTCAAGGGTTCTTCTTCGGTCTCTTCTGAAGGTTCCTTTAAGGATTGTTGCGAGTTACGCTGGGTTGGGCTTTGAGCGTCTCCGGGCCTCAGAAGCATCTTCAGATGTTCAAAAGTTCGGAGGGATTCCAAGACCGACATGAAGACATCTCTGTCTGAAAAGAGCTATGTCGCTCAACCGAAAGGAATGGTTGCAGCACAACACAGAGACAAACATGGCACTCGGATGAAGCAAGTGGTTGGTTCTCCAACAAGGGACAGGTCTATGCCATAAAGCCACGAACTTCTCACGCTAGGATTCTATAGGTTTGCCGAATGAGGGTGGGGGACAGGAGAACGTCACGACGTCTTGGCACAGACACTACGATTTCACCAGGCGATTGTTGCCAAGAGCTTGCAGCCAGACCTCTGCAACTTACCAAGTATTGAATCCAGAGCTGTGTCCGGACATTCCTGGCCATGTGCCCCGCCGACAAATATTGAATGGCCCTCAAGATCGGTCTCCACACCAGCTGTAGAACATCCAAACCGACCGCCATATTGGAAAACAGTCAGGCCACGCGGGCTGTACAGTCCAAGCCACAATTCGTCGAACGCGGCCGGTCTGGCTTGACAATCTGGACTTGAACTGGCAAACTTGATGCGACGGAACTGACACCTCCAGTTACGTGCCGTGCTATTCCAGGACAACCTTGAAGACTTGAACTCGACCTTGAGGCCGTCGCGGAGCCAGTCAGCATGGGCCCCGAAGCTGCCATCATCGAGGCTGAAAGTGCTACAGGGATGAAGCATTTTATCGATTACTAAGGCTACCTCCTGTAGGCGCAAAGCTCGTGCAGAGTGGCTTAAATCTGCCAAGGGAATGCCCGAATAGCACGACAGCGCAAAGTACGAGCTCTCCCTTGCAAGTTCGTCTGCAACGAACTCTGACAAGCTCGTGCAACTTAGCGTCGCGAAATGCTTGCACAAGCCGGAGGGTTGTAGCATCTTTGCCAGGATCTGCTGGCGAGCGTTCGCTGGGTCGTCAATGGCTCTGCCAGCCGCAAAAGAAACCATGTGACCCAGAGCTGTTGTTCGGGAACCCCAGCTGCTCACACCTGCATGGCCGTCGTGCAATATGATGTCCACCTGTCCGGGGGAATGAAACGCAAGAAAGAGCTCGTCAAAGCACGCCAGGTTGAACTTGATTCGGTGCCATCGAGCGTACCAGGAATGTCGTGTTGGGTTCCACACCATGCTGGCACCCTTGCATTCCACCCTGCGGCCACCATAAGTGAAATCGAACTCAGCTTGATGAGGTGCCCGTCTGCGGCCGTCTACACATGAACCAGGACAGGCGTCAGACAACTGCATGGATGGACTCGACTTAGCCAAGGAGTTCCAGATCGCTTTTTGTAGCACGCGGCCTTTCTGCGCCCCGTGCAGCTTGAACACTGGATCATTGGAATATGCTTCACTGGTCACAGATGGCGGACTCGCAAAAGCGTCCGCAAATTGCGCTGCCTGCAGTGTTAGGACTTGACGGAAGGAGCCAGACTGTCGAACGTGTATCGAAGGTCCCATGCGAAACCATGCAGCAAGCATCCTTGCTACAACCGCACCGGAACCAACCGGAGAGCGCGTCGGGAGCCTAATTACCCCTTATTTACCCGAAGCTGAGTGCTGCTTCACGACCCGAGCTCGTGGATGATTGGATTCTGCTTTTGACAACCTGGCTCCCTCGTGACTCCAATTCCTAAGTAGAGCCGAATGCTGAGCTGAAGCATGGCTTCTCACGCCGGCGGACGAATAGACTGAAATTGCGGGGTATGAACCCGTTCTACTTGTCACCTTGGCCCTTAGCTGCCCTGGGCGCGGACCATACTCCGGACATCCATCCGAAAGCCTAAACCCCTAAACCCTAAACCCTAGTCCCCAAACCCTCCCTGTTTTCGGTTGGGCTGAGGGTCTGCAGGACTTTCAAGAGAGCGAAATACCTGCAACTACGGAATTGCCAAACCTTAGGTGATGGGGGCTTCCTCATCTGACTGAAGCTATCCTGCTCCTTCATTTGAGGGGTATTGGGTTCACTGAGCATGCACTCTTTGAAGCCACTACGAGCCCAAGTATGCAGAAACCTATACAACCCTTGAAGGCTGTCATGAGGTTCAGCCCTCCCCGTGCCCAAGCACCTCCGACCCTACCCAGACCCCAAAGACCCGGAAGCTACGACTCCTGAACAAGGGGATCTCCGATTGCTCGCTGCTCCCCAGTTTAGTCGATCTATGGCCCGTCACCACGAAAGGGCAATCCAGATTGCAGCTCTCGATTGCATGTATACTAAACCCCAACCCTCTGAACTTTTTTAAGTCCAAACCCCCAACCCCCTTCGCCCTTAAGAGGAACACAAAACTAAGCTATTGCAGAACTCTTACAAGACTCAAAATTTCAATCGAACACCCGTTCCAAGACCCTACAAGAAAAACGAAGAAGCCATCAGCCCAAAACCCCAAAATCACAAACCCTCCTAAACCCTACACCCTAAACTACCCTCCTTGCCTCCTGTCGCTACGCGGGCCACCCAAGGGCAGAGTTCTCGCTCAGTTCTCTGCAACGGGACCGGCCTCCCACTACACTGTAACGTAGAGCCTTAATACCCTAAGGCCCTAAAGTAGTTCCTTTTCGGGGTTCATATTTAGAATCCTATTATTAATCCCAAACAGGAACTACTTTGGGGCCTGTGGGTAAATAGAATAGGGTTTGGGCGTTTATTATGCTATATTTTTGAAAAGGAACCCCCATGACCCTACTCTAATAATGAAGGCCCCAACATTTGTGCTTGTTCGATGAGGGTTCACCCGGACCCGACCCTAGGCCGACAAGGACTTGCATGACGAAACCATAATAAAGAACCCGAAACAGGGAGGTAATTCGGGATCCGAAAGTTCAGGACCTAGCATCTTTGAGGTAAGCGGTTTAGGGTTTAGGCTTTAGTGGGCTTAGAGTTTAGGTTTTCGCTTAGGGTCTAGGGGTATTTAAAGTGTGGAATGATCACCAAGGATCCAAGGCAGAGCAAACACTGAAATTGCGAGGGAGGAGGGCTGTGAGGGTTACTTGGAGGATCATGGGACTTAGTTAGTAAGGTTGTAAGTACCCTAGACGGGGTTATAAGTATAATTACCCTAATAATGTGACCCTTTAAGTAGGCAGTCTTGAGGCGTTCATGAATAGAACAAGGTTTGGGCGAACATTGTAGTGAAACCTTCAAGCATGAGTTACCCCTAAGGCTGGATCTTGGCAATCATTCCAACTCGACCCCCCCCCCATATAGGGCGTGAAGTCTGGGATGTCGTATTGAAGTCTCATGGTTGGTGCGTTGAGCAACCTTGAATATGCCGGCCAACAACAAACTCTCAAACCCGAATTACAAGCTCTAGTTTCCAGCTTCCGTAAGGGAGGGTAGCAGTCGCCAGCCTCAAGGCAAGCGAGGGCGAAAAGGAAGGACAGGGCCAGTAGCTTCCCGTCAACGCCATGGCGGCTCTGTTTGGGGGTTTCGGGCTTAGGTGTGGTTTTCAGGGAGTGTTGAGGCTTCTTGGGCTAAGGTCGGTCGCGTGGGCTTGGCTGAGCGTGTGCTTCAAGGATCCTGGGACTTAGTAACTGATGTTATTATTAGGGTAACTATACCTATAACCCCAATTATGGTACTTATAACCTTACTTACTCAGTCTCATGATCCTCCAAGTGGGCTGCCTTAGGTCCTTCTGATACGTGCCTTGCTAGTCTTGGGACCGACAAAGAGACCCTGATGGAGAGAACTACCCATGTAACGTCGCCCGGTCTGGGGTTGAGTTTAGCTTGGGCCCAGGTCTTACATTAGGGACCCACAAAGCACATAAGCATAAGCATTTTGTGGGGACATCCCTACCTTAATGAGCTTCATTATAAGGGGGTTTATATGGGATATCCCTATCCTAATTTTTGCTTATGTGGTTTTTCGGGGCCCTATCAGAGCTTCTTGGCGGAGAATTCCCCAACCAGGCTCGGAGCCCAAGTCTCAGGCTCAGGCTTGAGCATGGCGAGCTTTTCTTCGAAGGTTTAGGGTCAACCCATAGGCCCCAAAGTAGTTCCTTTTTGGGATTACCTTATAGCATTCTGAATATGAACCCCAAAAAGGAACTGGCGTACTATGGGGCCTATATGGTAAGGCTGTGCCAGCTTTGAATACCAGCCCGCATGATCGCGGACTGTTGGAACCCTTCGTGAACCACTGCTCTCACCACTTGACCCGTAAGTCTTAAGCCGAGAAGAAACCTGCCTGCAACCCTACAAACCCTGAGGCCGCAGACGCAGGGAACCGAACTTCTGAATAACACATGCAAGGCATGAAGCAAATGACACACTAGGGAGCTTCGTCCAGATGATCGGGTTGGGACACATTCGCAGGATCCGCCAAGTTTTCGTGCGCCTAGGTCCCCTAAACCCTAAACCCTAAACCCACTTGGTTTTTTCTGCTCCTAGGTCCCCAGTGGGGCGCTCTTCATGACCTCCGTGAGTTGCTGCGCGAGCTCCGCCATGGTCCTAAGCTGGTCATAGCCTAGATCCAAGAGTAATCTAGGAATAAAAAGGGTGCCCTTTTTGGTTTAGAGGGCTTATAAGGGAACCTGAACCCTACAAAAAGGGAATAAGGGCTTACTTTGGGTCCTAGTAGCAGGCTTGCAGGAAAGGTTTGGTGCCTTGGGGTGAAGGTTTGAGGCCTTTTTTTTTTTTTGGGGGGGGGGGTTAGGTTTAGGTGTAAGTTTAAAGGTTAGGCTCAGGCTTAGCTCAAATCTAAATCCCCAGCCCAATTAGCCGGCTTTGAAGCTTGAGGAGTTAGATTTGCCTACACAAACATCACAGCGTGCGTCGTTTCGTGTCTACCTCCTGCACCGAATCCGGAAGCATTCAAAGGCTCTAAGTCAAATCGAGCTACGGAGAAGGTTTAGGGTTTAGGGTTTAGGGGTTTAGGGTTTAGGGTTTTTGTTCTGCAAGCGCGCTTTTGGAACCTGCTTGACTCTAAGCCGCACTACGCACGTTCTCCAGCACTTGGCGGTACATCCCATCATCTCTGAGCCCTCACACCCTAAGCTCCAGGCAACAAGCACTGAAATCCTGAAATTTTGTAAGCCCGGAACCCCCGAAACAACCTAAGCCCTAAACCGTTAAAGTACCCGAAACCCCTTTCAACCCTCACCCCTAACCCCTAACCCTATAAACCTAATTAAACCTAAACCCTATTAACCCTAAACCCTATAAACCCTAAACCCTATAAACCCTAAACCCTAAAGGGTTTCTGAGTTTCTTTGCAGCTTAGGATCGGCCGTCGCTGCGCCTGAGGATTCCAACAGCGGCGCATGAGAGAGAGCAACTCTTGTGGGCAGCCGCCCTGGTTTAGGGTTGAGGGTTTAGGGGTTTAAGGGCTTAGGGGTTTAGGGATTTATGGACTTAAGCGTTCAGGGGGAAAAGCGCTCTGGGGCTTGAGGATCAAGATTTGGGGGCTCTAGAATAATGTACAATAAGTGTGCAGACTAGATTGGACAAGACTTCACTAGACTCTCCTCCACTCTACTTTACTCTGCTCTATTCCTTGCTCTACTCTACCCGACTCTACTCGACTCCACTCGTCTCTGCTCTACTCTACTCGGCTCCGCTCCACTCGACTCGGCTCGGCTCTGCTCTGCTCTGCTCTACCACCTTATGCTACAGCATACTGTGCTACAGTCTACACAACAAGACTAATAAGGGTTTCGCGCGTTTCAAGCCTAAGGGTTTAGGGAGACAGTTGTTTTAGTCTTCCCAGTGCGGCAGGGGACCGGGAATGTCTGAAGTGTTACGGCACTCTGGCAGGTGGTTTGAGGTCTAACGTAGACCCCTGATGAACACACCTTCCGGGAGGTGAAGCCAAAGGACCCTGGAATCCGAAAGTCACAACGTGGGTCCCTTAAAGCCGTTGCCTCCACACATTCGGTGTTCGGTCTTCGACCGTTCGCAATCTCTTTGCCTTGGCTGTGGTGACTGGAGTGTGGCTGCTGGGCCCTGAACCCTAAACCCTAAACCCTGAACCCTAAACCCTAAACCTTAAACCCTAAGTCCTAAACCCAAAAAGGTTAGAAGTTAGACTTGAGGCCTGACATGGACGCGTCCCCAACCTCCATCTCAGGATATATCATGGAGTATAGCGTTAAGAGATTAGGCTCCAAAGTTCCACTGCAAGCTTGGGGTCCTGGTGAAGGCTTGGGGGGCGCAGGATGAAGAGGTTCAGGGCGCTGGGCTTTGGGTTAGGGTAGGATTCCATGCTTCAGGGGTTTAAGAATCATGGGCTCGGGGAACTACCGTTTACAGGCAGGAGTGCTCCAAAAGCCGAGACTTCCTGAACCCCTGCGTCAGCCCTGCGTCTACCCGAAACGGTGCAGAACTCGCCACCCTAACCCCTAAATTCCTTCAGGTCCAAGCCCAAACCCCTACACTCTCTTAAGCACCCTAAACCCTAAACCCTAAACCCTGAAATTGATCGACAAGGGTTTTTGCCCAGGTCTGGCTTATTCGCTTTGCCGAGCGACATCTGGCCTCTTCTGGCCTCGGCCACTACCAATCATGCCAACTTAGCAATAGTGAGAGTAGTACGGTTGATGATATAAATCCTGCATTACCTTCAGGACCCTAAACGATGGGATTTGTGGTATAATCCTTATTATGGGTCATGCTAACTTAAAAATAGTGAGAGTAGTAGCACTAGTAATTAAAGTTAGAATGCTAGTGATCATAGTAGGAGCAATCAGAGTAAAAAGAAGAAGCTCTCTTATTTTTGTAATGATAACGACAATTGTAATAATGGGACCATCATAGTAACAACAATGATAACAGAAACAATGCTGAAAGAATAAGAGCAGTGATGATAGTAGTTAAAGAATTGTAGAAATGATACTAGTGGTAGTAGCAGTAGTAGTGGCAGCAATGATCTTAACTTTCGAAGGTGAGTTCTTGCGGAAGCTTGTGGGTGAAGCGGCCAACCTCCATTTCACGACTCTTACGTAAAGCTTCCAGGGGAAGTGTTTCCCAAAACAGGCTCGCAAAGCCTAAAGCAAGCTCTTAAGGTTTTTCAGATTTGTGTACACAAGCACCACGCTCTAAACAAGCACAAGTCACGTCTTCAACTCCCAGACATCGCTGTAAGGGATTGTCCTGGACTTGTAAGATGTGACCGGTGACCCAAGCGGTTGTGTCCTGCATGCCCTTATTATGTCCTAAATCTATCTCCCTGGATTCCTAGCCCTATCTGGAAGAAGACGCAACAGCACGTACGGCGCCTTTCAACGATGGGCTTGGGTCAGTGGCTCAGGTTGGAACTCAAGGTCTGCATTGCGTGCCTGTGTGCCTATAGGCGCATGAATGTGTATGTATTCTATATATACATACCTACGTATACATACATATATATATATATATATATATATGTATACACACATACGTATATGCATAGGTGTGTGTGTATATATATATATATATATGTATACACATATGTGCAGGCAACTCCGTGTGTATTTACAAAATACATACATATGCAGATTGTTGTAGGTACAAAGATAGATGGATAGATAGGACGGCTTCATAATGATTTCGAGGTCTGCTCTGACATGTTTGACCCAGGGCCACCCAGTTGATCGGGGTTTACAGCTTTGGTGTTTCTGGGGCCTGCAGGGCCTTAGAGCTGCGGATTCTGCAGTCTGACTTATCCGGCAGGAAGGGAAGGGCTGGAGGAGCAGTTTTAGGAGTATCAGTAGTAACCAGGTGTTTGAACGCAGGGTTTAAACACCAGTGTTCAACAGCGACAACTGGTGAACCTCAGAGTGACATCGGAAACCGAGAAACCCTTCATCCCGAGCCTAACGGTCCTGGACAAGACCTCGAACATGAGCATGCCAAAGCCGTAGACATCTGAATGCCTGCAGTAGGAAATGGAAGTCTTTGCGATCTGCCTCTCCCTGCCCCGAGGGGACGCACAGCTGAGAAGCACATTTTCGCGTGTCGTCAGGTTCACAGGTGTACTGTGTCATTCGGCTCCTACATGTAATCAGGTCCATCGTATACAACCATTTGCTAGATAAGTGGGTATACCGGCTTCATCACGCAATGACTGTATAATCCCGTAGCAATCGTCCGGCGCAGAGTTCAACATTGAAGTACTCCGGTTCCTGCGTGCTTCGTTCTGACCCATCCATTTTGCAGAGCGAAAGCCACTATCCTAACCCAGAGCCTCCAAAACCCCCTTAATTAAGGAATATACATTAAATTAGAGCAGGATCCAAAATTGGAGTCCCCTAAACCCTAAAGCCTATAGATCCCTTATAGATCCCTCTAAGGAACCCTAGGTATATTCCTCAATTAAGGGGTTTTGGAGGCTCTGGGAAGTTCCTGTGGTTGCTGCAGCGTTCAGCGACCCCACAGTCCCAGCAGTTCTGCGTCCTCGTGGCGCTTGCATTCTCCCAAAGGCTCCATGTACCTTTATAGTAGATGCTTAAGCCCCAAAGTAGTCCCTATATAGGTACTTTAAGGCCTAAGTATATACTATATGGGCACATGGAGCCTTAGGGTCTGCAGTTCTTGGAGGTTCATGAGGGTACGTTTATGCGGTCTCGTAAGTCCCTTCATGTGAGTTGTATAATTATAGCTAGTCTGTATAGCATTGGATACTGAACAGGGTCCGAATCCTTATCCGTCCCTAAGTCTTACTCCACTTTTAACCACCACCTAAAACCCTAAACCCTAAACCCTAAACCCTAATCAACCTCCAAGATCCGCTACATCTCCTGCACTCCTCGGGCCCCCTGCCTCTTGCAGTTCCTGCAATCTTCTCAACCCTAGAAGCCACTTTAGCGGCGACTCCTACACAGCTGCAACCTATAGTCTTGACTAACTTGAAAAATGCTTGGCGGCTTTCCCAGGCCAAATTCTCCGGAAATCCAAACCCTCAGCCCTCATATCTGGAACAGTTTCGCGAGCTTTTGCCCCTAACCCCTATATCCTAGGCCCTTAAACTCAAAAACCCTGAACCCTATACCCTAAACCCTAAACTCTATACCCTAAACCCTATACCCTAAACCCTGAACCCTAAACCCTATATAAACTCTATACCCTAAACCCTATACCCTAAACCCTGAACCCTGTACCCTAAACCCTAAACCCTATATAAACTCTATACCCTAAACCCTATACCCTAAACCCTGAACCCTGTACCCTAAACCCTACTTGGAGGGTCGGGGGACTTAGTAACTGGTTATTTTATGGACTTATAAGTACCATAACCCCAATTAGGGTCCCTTTTAGGGTACTTATAAGTCTACTTACTACCTACTTACTAAGTCCCATGATCCTCTAAACCCTAAACCCTATAGTACCCGTATAGAGCCCTTTAAAGGAACCCTTAGAATCCCCTTTAAAGGACTACCTACTTACTAAGTCCCCCGACCCTCCAAGTAGGGATCCTCCGCAGGCCTATCAAAGCTGCCGGAGGCGGTCGCTTCGGGGGCGCGCCAGCGCCAGAGTTCCAACTCGTCGACGCCCACCGCTTGCAGGAAGCCGGCTCCTGGAGCTACCCAGAGCCTCCAAAACCCCTTAATTAAGGAATATACCTTAAATTCTGATAGGATCCCTAATATGATTTCTAAGGTATATTCCTTAATTAAGGGGTTTTGGAGGCTCTGGGTACCCATTTGGGGTTTAGGGTTTAGGGTTTAGGGCCTAGGGTTCCTTTAAAGGGATCTATAAGGGTTCCTTTAACGGTTCCTAAAAGGGATATATAGGGTTTAGGGTTTTGGGGACTCCAATATCCCTTAATTAAGGAATAACTAGAGCTCCTTTAAGGGATCCATACGGGATCCACCGGGATTAGGGTTCCCTGGAGCTGAACCGTATCCGTGTCATCACTACAACTTGTATGATAAGGATATGTACACATGTTTCCGTTTAGTTACAAAGCGGTGAACTGTTGCTGCTATGAATATCATGCTTACTGTTAAGATTGTTGCTGCTTACATTTTCAATGCTGTCAGCATTGTAATGACTGTTAGTATTGTTTTTGCTATTATTCATACTATTATTGTTGTTGTTATTCCTATTTGTCTTGTTGTTGTCATTCTTACTGCCATTACACATGTTCGAACTTTAATATAACGTTAGTATTATGTTAATACTGTTCTTGCTATTGATATTACCAGTATTAATATTAGTGCTCTTGTCATGTTTGCTGCTCTTGTGTTTTGTTGTTATGCATTATCTCACATATGCTGCTGGTTATGATGATGAGCATGGTGATGCTGATGCTTATGCTTATGATGCTGCTTATGATTATAACTGTTGTTATTGTCATGACTACTGATGGGTATATTGTTATTAGACATACTCTGATTATGGCTGTTGTTGCGCTTATTGTTGCTTTGATCTGTGTCATTGGTATTGTTGCTACTACTACGCTCAGTGCTATTATTACAGTTGTCGGCTCTTCCATTCTCATTATTGATGATGCTAGTCGCAGAGTCGAATTATAAGTAGTATGATTAATATGATTCTGAATACCACTGTTGGGAATGTTCTCCCCAGACCCTGCGCTCCGGCAGGAGCCTGTGGGGATCAGAGGTTTCTGACACACGAGCCTTCAAGTAGGGTCTGCCTAGTTCATAAAGAAACCATAGATAAATCATTCAACAATTTATGTATGATTTCTACTCTGAAATTATTATGATTTGGCTATTTCGGTGGGCTTGGGCAAGGGTTAATGCAGCTATGTAAGTGAAGGACATGCGGGTTCTAGGTTCCCACTCACTGTAAAAACCCAACTCTCGGAAATCTGGGCTCTTGTTCACGGCTAAAATAAGAGATCACACCCGGAAAAGCATAACATTCTCTTTATGTATAGATATGATATGTACATGAATATTCCATAATACAGATATATGTGTATGCATATATATATATATATATATGTATGTGATTCTATTCGTAACCTTTCAGAATCTAGGTTTGCCAAGCAGCCTCTCGGCAGGTCGACATCTAGCTTTGCCGTCGGCGTTTTCCCCAGCGGCTGCGTCAGAAAGATGTGATGGCTGGTGATGTCCTTCCAAAGTTTAACTAAGCATCGGTTTTAGGGTTCCCTTGGCTCTTTAGCTCCTTATTTCATGGGGATTATCATCATCCCTGGCTCCTTGGCTCCTCCAATACGGTTGATGATATAACTCCTGCATTACCCATAATAAGGAATATTACCATAATTCCCATAGTTTAAGGTCCTTAGGGTCTAAACCCTAAACCCTAAACCCTAAACCCAAAACCCCTAAACCCTAAACCCTAAACCCAAAATAGGGTCTGGGATGGTTCGGGGCTTCATTGACGGTTTCGGGTTCGGGGTACCCATAGACCCCAAAGTAGCTCCTTTCAGGGATTACCTTAAAGGATGCTGCATACGAACCCCAAAAAGGAACTACTTTGGGGCCTCTGGGTAAAGGCTACACTGAACAATAAACCCTAAACTTCCCTAAACCCTAAACCCTAAGCCCTACCTAAACCCTTAACCGTAGCCTAAACCTGACCTCTGATTTCAGCCCTGAACAAGAGCCCAGATGGTGGTTTCCGAAAATGGGGGACCCCAAAAAAAAACCTAAATAGTAGGATCCTTATGATAAGGACCCCAAAATTAGGTACCCCTATTTCGGAAACTCCCAGATTTCCGTGGGGCCTTAGGGTAGTTTACACAGGCGGTTTATAGCTTCGGCCCATCGGCTTCAGGCTTTTTTGGCTCGGGACCTCACATCAAGAGAAGCGTTTAGTCAGGATAGGGTTTAGGGGTTTAGGGGTTTAGGGTTTAGGGGTTTAGGGGTTTAAGGGTTTAAGGGTTTAGGGGTTTAGCCTCGATGCCCAAAGCACGAAGAGGTTATGTTCTGAAGTGCTGCAGTGATCACTTGGAGGCTCGTGGGCAGTTATAAGTATGGTTATACTGCTGATGGACAAAATCCTGCAAAAAACCTAAGGACTCTAAGCTATGGGAACTACGGCATATTCCTCATAATGGGTAATGCAAGATTTTGTCCATCAGCAGTACTTGAAGGCTCATGGGACTTAGTAAGTAAGGTTATAAGTAGGTTATAATTAGGATAACCCCACTTAGGGGACTTATAACCCCAGTTATAACCTAGTTACTAAGTCCCATGATCCTCTAAGTAGAACCCCTAATGTGTGTTATAATGCTTGAGCGGCCTTGGTGCTACCGACACGAAGACTCAACTTAGCAGCTCACCCAAGGATTATAGTATCCTTATGGGAGGGGGCTCCAAGGGGGGTAGGTAACCTACTAATCCCTAGTTCTCTCCAGTGCTCCCTAAGGCTCCCTTCAGGTTCCCTAAGGATCCCTTGTACCCTCCCCCCTTGAACCACCCTCCCTTAAGGACCCTATAAAAGGATTTAGATCCATGTAGGGGGTGCAGAAGACCTACCGTCTCAGGCCCCAAAGGCCTTAATATATGAGTCCTTAGAGCCTTAGGGTTCGGAAACTCCCAAGGGCTCAGGGGTTAGGGCTTACGGGTTTAGGGTTTAGGGTCCAAGATTGAATTAGGGATTTAAGGGTGAAGCGCTGTTTAAAGGGGTGAAGGGTTTAGGATTTAGGGACTTGGGTTTGCGCAGCAGGCTTGGGCTCAGCCTTGAAAGTCCCGTATGCGAAAACTTTTCCCTTGGACAGCTTCCAGGATGCCCAGTAACCTAGGAATAAAAAGGGCTCCTTTTTTGGTATTGGGTAACTTTATAAGGAACCTAGGACTGCAAAAAGGGAATAAGGGTACTACTGGGCAGTCTAGGCTTTTATTTCTTTGCGAACCGCTTGAAATGTTTAATTCTGGCCTAGGCCGTGTAGAGTTTAGAGGCGTGCGCGCTGAAATCCGACACTCTTGATCCCTAGTGTCAACTTAAAAGCTCGAGCGCGAAAAGCCGGGTTTGGGGTTTTTGCGGTCAGGGCAGCAACGGTACAAAGCCTCCGTTTAAGGTTTAGGTTAAAAGATTAGGGGACCGTCAACCCTAAACCCGAACCTTTCAGCAAAGTCGAACACAACTCGTAGAAAGTCCAACCAACTGAAGCTTCTCCAAGCCGACTAACCCCAAGGTCTCCCCAACCAGAAATCAAAGGGGAAAGGGGGGACCCTTAATGGGGACCCCTACCCTATAATGGGGCTATATAACGGGTATATAATAGCTATATTAAGGGTATATACCTAGGGGTCCTTCTTAAGGGTCCCTCCTTTTCCCCTTTGAAGAAACAAACAATGGAGGCGGCGATATAATATAAAGGACCAGGGCCTGTAGGGGCATAACTGTAGTTGGACACAAAGATGGGACTATCAGCTACTCTTCTCACTAACCATATGACTCCGGATGATCTCAAACAAGCAATAACAGACCCTGCAGCCTTAAGACCCTAAACACTTGATACGCCCTACTTCCTAACCCCCAAACAATCAACTCAAGACCAAAAATCCTTGTAGAGCCCGTATTTAGAAAGCCCTGGCAGAACCCTTGCAAAGCACTACTTCCCAAATTCTTCCTCAAACCCTAAACCCCTAAACCCTAAACTCCATAAATCGTAAACTCCTAAACCTACCAAAAGACCGCTCCTGGAGCACCAGCTCCTCAGCATGCACGTGCGCCACGGCCTCGGCCAGCTGCAGGAGAAGCTGGACCTCACAAGGTTTGAATATAGCGGCCTTATGATCAGTAGACAAGAGCTCCTTCATAAGAGTAGGGTTCTATGATATAGGCCCAATATAGGGGCTGCTGGACCACAGAAGCTGTCCACATGGATGTTCGGGTCTTTGGGGTTTGGGGCTTTGGGTTTAGGAGAAGGTCTGAGGGTTTTTGGTGTAAAGGGTGTTAGAGGACCTCAGAAGGTCTGAGCATAGATCTTAGCCCTTTTGGGGTTTCATCAGGGTTGCAGGGTTGATCGGGGTTTCATGTAGACCTCTGTGATACATAATCGCCGCCCCTCGTTGTTGAACGGCCTCCCTCAGGGTTCCTTTTATAGATATACTACAAAGGGGACCAAAATCCTATTCTAATCGTGAAGGCCCCTACGTTACACTGAAGCCCTTGGTTAAGGGTTTTGGGCTTTCAGGTCAACGGGCCTAGCGGCTAGCGTGTGCGAAGTTTAGGGTCAATTTGTTCTGGCAGCTTCGGCTTCGGGGATTGTGCCACCTGAGCAGTGGTTTTGGGGTTCCCTTGGCTCTTTAGCTCCTTATTTCATAGGGATTATCATCATCCCTGGCTCCTTAGCTCCTCCAATATCAACGGATAGTTGTGCCAGGGCATGACGGACGGTGACGCGATTGTGCAGAGTTCAAGTCGGAAAGGGTCGAATGCTTTTTGTCGGGTCATCTGGGTTGGCCTTTAAACGCCATGAAAACTATTTGTATATAGGGTCCCTTATAAACCCAACTAGGGAAAATGTCCCAAAATCCAACCTACTCATCCTTGCATCTACGACGAGTTCTCGTATTGTCTATGCAACGTCCATATCCGAAACCTCGGAATGGGCGACCTTGCTCCGCCAAACTCCAAGCCCGAACGCCTGATACCCGAAAGCCCCATAAACTGAACCTATTGTTAATAAACCTCCGTGCCCGAAACGCTCGAAACCCAAAACTCCAAAACCTGCAACAAAAAAAACTCTAAAGTCTTGGAAAGCCCCTACAAGCCCTATATAAGCTGCCCATAAAGCCAGAGTTCTACAAAATCCTGAAACCGAAACCAAAAACCTGTAGCTGACCCTTACACCCCAGAACCCTAGAAAGGACGAAGCTTCGAAAAGACTGCTTGCCACTTTGCCGCACGCTTTGGCCATGGGAGACTCTTTGCGTCCTCTTCGGGCTCAAGATACTTTCTGAGTTGTCCTTTAAGCCCTTTGAAATTTGTTTTACTATTATGGTTCTCTACAAAATAGTTGGGGAAATTAAAAAATATCCCAAAGGACAACCCAGCTTTGAAAGGGTTCCTTTAAAGGGCTCCTGCGCGGCTTTAGGGTTTGAGGCTGAGACTTCCTTAAGAGGGCTCTATACTGTTCCTTCAGAGTTCTTCAGGCTGCAGGGGAAGGGGCCTAAAACCATGCTACAGTTACATAGGGACTACATGGGGGCACTACTAATTAATCCGACCCCTATGCTGCTACACTTTACACTTGAGAGCACTAAGCATGCAAGGTTTGTGATGAACGAGTCCTTCAGGGCGTCAGCAAGCGAGCCACCCGAACCTGAGAGATCGAAACTTAGTTTAAGGTGCCACGATAAGGAAAGCATTATGTCTACTTTTAGGGTTCAGGGTTAACCCTAAATCCTAAACCTACGAGTTATACCTCCCATTGTCGTTGCTCAAAAACAAAATGCCTTAGCAACAACCCAGGTTAGTGTTAAGGGCTCGGCGCTCGCAGGATTTACCACTCGGGCTGTTGAGGGTTGGGGCTCGTGGTTTAGAAGGTTTTGGGGTTCAGGGTCAACGGTGCGGGGTTGAGGGTCGGAGTTCAGGGGTAGTATAGGGGCCTGAATTATTCGAATAGGGTTTTGGGGGATATTATACTATAACTGTGATAAGGAGCCCCCAAAATAGTATTGGTACTTAATTGTTTAGTCCCCTATAGTAATGGTTTGGATTCGGGCCTTGGGTTTGGGGTTCATGCTGCCTCTCAGCAGAATACGCTCGATGCGGGGTTGCGCACGCAGTCGCGCGGTCCGCTCCATGTTGGAAATGCTGTCTTTCGGCTGTGAACTATTTTATTTTGGAGTTTTGAGGTTGCATGATCAAGGGTTAATTCCGCCCAGAATACAAGCCGCAGCACTTAGTAGAACCTAAACCTTAACCCCTAAACCCAATAGAAAGCACTTAACTACTCCGGAGGTCAGCTCCCCGTGGACGTCCGAGCGGCAATACTCTGAGACGGCGATGAAAGGAGCCTGGTTGGAGGTTCATGGGTGAGTATACGTTGGGTTATGGGCGGGTCGCCTCAAGGGTTTTCTGGAGGTTAGGGGTTTGGGGTTTAGGGTGGGTATAATTGGGTTGTATGTAGGGTTGGCTTAAGGGTTCTATGGGGGTTAGAGGTTTACGGTTTAGGGTTTAGGGTGGGTGCAAGCGGAGCTATGAGTAGGACAGCTATGGTTAGAACCCATACCAGGGGGACTTATAGCCCTTCTTATAACTACTGCACCTTTAAGTGCCGCTAAAAGATGGCTTCGCGGTTTCATGCGGTAGCGGTTTATGGTTTAACATCTAACAGTTTGAAGCTCAGGGTTGTGGGTTTCTGATTCCCCCTCTCATTTGACAAAAAACGTTGCAGCCCTACTACACCCTGAACATCCCTAAACCGAATCCGGACCCACCCATTAGCCAAAACCCTTAAACCCCAAACCTCCAGACCGTCTAAATGGGAATTAAGCGCGCAAATCCTGAATCCCAAACCCTAACCCGAAACTTTACACCCACACAGAAAGAAAGATTGCCCCCATATCCTGAGTCCTGTCTCCTAAACCCGAGATGTTTAAACCCTGAACCCTAAACCCTCAACCCTAAATCTTTAAACCCTAAACAAGCCTCTGCCGTCGCGCCGTAGCAGCGCAAGATGTTTCGATGGACCGGCCTCGAAGCAACGAGGAAGCTAGGGTGTAGGGTTTAGGGCTTGGGGTTTAGGGACTAATAGGGGTTTAGGGTGCAGGGCTTTAGGGTTTAGGGTCTAGGGTTTAGTGTTTAGGGTTTGCGCATTTGACGGCGTGAAGGACCATTTTTGGGTGTTGGGCTTTGCGGCTGCTGGGCTTTGGGCCGTCTTTGCTTTTTTTGTTTTTTGGCTTTTGGGGTCTTTCGGTGCTTTAGGAGATTAGTGATGTGTGCCCGGCTATACAGCGTTTCACTTAGAGACTGGAGCTTCTCACACTCCGTGTGGCAATGCTTTGTGCGACTGCCCGAATAAACTATGCGCACCAAATATCCAGAATCAGAAAAGGTTTTTGCATGTCTCAAAGTTCGCCATTGACATAGTAGAAACCCTAGACCCGGAAGCCCTGAGCTCTCTGGCCTTAAAACCCTAAACTTGCAGTAAACCCTCAGCTACACCGAATGCCCTAAACTGCACGAAACTACGCGCCCTTAGATATTCAAACTAAAAGCTCAGAACCAGCTTACTAGCTCTGAGCCCATCGTGAGACCCTGAAACGCACATCCGAGCCCAACACAACTTCAATGATTTGGGTTGCCACCTAGTGAAACTAAACCCCTAACTGGCCCTAACTCCAACTTCAAACACTAATCTCTCACCCCTACACCCCAAACCCTCAACCCGTAAACCCTAAATCTTAAACCCTAAACCCTCAACCCGTAAACCCAAATATCCTAAGCAATACCCGGCTTTCTGGCAAGTTGCCGCTCCAGGGCGGCAACCTTGGGGCTTTCGGTGGTCAGCTTCTTCATGGCCACGGTGATGGCACTCGTGCTCTTGCCTTGGTTTATGTAGGGAATTAGATTTTAGGGTTGAGCGTCTTGGGATTTGGGGTTTGGGGCTTCTTAAGACAAAAACCGTCAACCCTGCGAGGTTTAGGGTTCTAGAATTTGAGGCTTTAGGGTTTTAAGTTTACGGTGCAGGGCTTTGGTGTTTCGGGCTTCGGGGGGTATTTTGTCGGCCTAAACACGGCGTGGCGCATCTTCTCCCCAAGCCCCAAACCCTAGGACCTCTCGTCGCCTGCGGGGCCCGGGGGGTACGGTTGATGATATATATCCTGCATGACCCATAATAAGGATTATACCATAATTCCTATAGTTTAGGGTCCGTAAGGTAATGCAGGATTTATATCATCAACCGTATGAAGCAGGTCTCGAGGGCCCCACTAACCCTAGTTACTAAGTCCCATGACCCTTCAAGTATGCCTGGGCCAGGCTCTACAGCTTCAACCGCAGATGGGCTCCAAAATGAAGACCGAATTGCTCGAAACTTTTGAAGATTTCCTTTGGGAAGCGGCACCTACGGCCTGAACCCCGAGATTCAGTAAAATAGCATCTTACCCTATATTGGGGCTAAAACGTAATTCCCGGCCTGAAGCCTAAACCCGAACACCGCAATCCTAAACCTTGCATGAAGCAACTCCAACCCGAATCAAAGGCCGCGCGACTGAACCTGCGGAACCAGACACCTCTGGAGACCTGCACGTGGCAAGGCAGCTGCACGCTGCAACTCTAGTTTTACTGAAGGTTTCGGTTTAGGGTTCTGAACCTTAAATACTAATAACTCGCAGAACGTGTTTCATTCAGGGTTTAGGGGGGCTGGAGAGTTTGGGGTTTGGGGATGTGGTTCAGGGCACAGGGGTTGAGGGCGCAGGGTCTGTCCATGGGCCCGGCGTCTATGAAGGAAACTGTCCCTTCTGTAATTGCCAGGAATGCTAGGATCCCCATATATTAACCTAAAACCCTAAACCCCAGACTCCCTAGACCCTACACCCAAAACATGATCCTTTCGGTTGGGGCAGGAGTCTACAGAAGGTTCTAGGGCTTGGTCCTTTCATGGCGGTCTTCCAAGCCCGAAGCACCTCCATCCGAACAATGAGGCTTTTGCAAAGGAGGATCCGCTCAGGCGACTTTCCTCATATAAGATGCAAGAAAGGCACAGCACAAATATGCGTCATAGCTGGTGCAATCTCTGGAAACAGATTAGGAAAGTGCTACAGATTCCTAAACCCTAAACCCCAAACCCTAAACTCAACCGCTGCGTGCTAGCCATGCTCCTGCCTGCTGTGGTCGTCTTTCTTGCGATCATGACCGATCCATATGTTTAGGGGCTTAGGGGCTTAGGGGCTTAGGGATTTAATTCTTAAGCCCTAAACCCGAAGCCCCAAACTCAGACTCCAAGCCCCAATAAAGACGCATGCAACCTGACACTTTTCTAGGTTCCAGGAATCCTCTTTCGTAGTAAGAAATGGATAGCCTTTGTCCTACTTTTCAAAAGAGAGCAGGAAACCCAGAATGACTGGTCTGAACAGGTACTACCGTGATACCTCCCTAAACCCTGAAACCCTATGAACCCTGTTCAACCTGGCGGACCTAGCCACACAACACCGGAAGACATCTTCATACTGAAGCCGAATCCCTCCGGTCGAGGGGTTAGGGCTTAAGGTTTCATGAGTTCCGGGGTTAGGGCTTAGAGTTCGTGTTTCGGGCTTCGGGTTTAGGGTTTAGGCATATCTTGGGCTACGAAAAGAGATGCCGCCTCGGCGCCGCCACTGGACCGGAGCAGAACCTGACGTGCATAACTATGAGGGATCAGGTTCTGAAAGTTTTGTATTTACATTCAGGGTTTAGGGTTCAGTTCAAGGTGTAGGGTTGAGGGCTTGGGGTGTAAGAGAATGGATCAAGTTCTAGGAATTGGGGATTCAGGTGTAGTGCCTTCGGGCTTCGGCGGTGTAGGCTGTCAGCAATGAGAACCGGCAGTTCCGCATTCAACTAGGGAATGAAGGTTAGTTGGTAGGGCTTTTCCGGCTTTCGGACCCATGCCATGATCTTTGGGTTTCTTAGGCCCAGGGCCCCTAAACCCGAAACCCCAGGGCCGGATTCCACTCCGGGCTTAGACGGTTCAAGCTTCCGTTTTCTGCTGTTGAAGGACGTGCTTCGTTGAGGTTTTTTTTACTATCGCCATGAGGAGTGGCGCGACTGCGTCTTGACATCATGTTGGAAGAATTTTAACGCCTTTGCCGAAACCAACCCTCGCCAATCTGAGGGGTGGAGGACCTCTTTTGCTGTTCTTTTGTACACCGACTCTGTCTTCGCATCCCGGGGAGAAGATCACGTGCTGCAATGAACTGGTTGTAAGTTGCTGCAACTGCTCAAACAGGATGGCTTACGAGGGGAGTAAAAGTTGTTCATCTTCAGATGTATGCTGTTCTGGGCTTTGAAGTAATCAGGGTGCAAAAATATAGACGTGTTTTTCATAATTGGTTCCCTTTAAGTACCAGGTCCCAAACAAGTATTAAAGTATGGTACTCCAAAGCCCAGTGTTCTGTTCAGGAAGCGAGAGTAGTAGGCGGAATTGATTGATGCCTATGACGCGTCTCAGGAACTTGTAGTACCATGCATCCAGCTTCTTCAGCTGAAGCTTGTCAACCCCATTGCATGAATCCTGGACAAAGATCTCTGAGATTGCGGTGTGGCTTGCGTTGCTCTCGGACACTGTGTGGCCGAGAACGTGGAAGTCCATCGTCGACCTGAGGGGCCGCCACGCTCACACTCTCATGCCACTGATCGCGTTGCATGGCAGAGCCAACCACGCTTCCTTGAGGTTTAGGGGTTTAGATGGTTTAGGGATGAGGGTGTAAGTTTCTGGATTTGGATTGGGCGTAACCCCCAAAGCCCCAGTGAACACCCCTAATCTACCTGACGAGTTGTCCTTTAAGCTCTGTAAAAATTATTTACTATCATGGTTCTCTACAAAATGGTAGGGGAATTTAAAAAAGCTCCCAAAGGACAACCCAGATACCAACCTTAAATCCCGAACCTGCCGGACAGGCAGGTGGGCTGCTGGAAGGCTCAGATCGCTAAGCCACAGTGGCAAACCCGAAGACTGCCGGAATGTATGGGTAGTTGTCAAAATTAGGGTCCCTTTTTGGGTCCTTGATATTCTACGGCACATCATATTGAGGGTGCCCTAAACGGTACCATAATTTTGACAACTAATCATATAGGTCGCACCAACTTTGGGGTCTACACCCCAAAGCCCTAAACCAACTACCAAACCTGAATCGTTTTAGGGTAGACGGCTTGGAGCCTAAGCCCTAAACCCAAAACCTATGAAACCTTACACGTTTTAGGGCCTAAACCCAAAACCTACCAAACCTTAAGCTTTTAGGGCTTAGGGAAGACTGTCTGGCCCTAAACCCTAAACCCTAAACCCTTAACGGGCCTCGGGCATCAACTCCATGGAAGGGCGCAGCTCTGGCTGCCAGTCCTTAGGTTCGTGGCTTTAGGGCTCGGCTTGGGATTTAGGGTTTAAGGTTTGGGGTTTAGGGGTTTAGGTTTTGGGGTTTGGGTTTAGGGTTTGGGTCTAGGGTTTGGGATTTAGGGTTTGGGGTTTAATTAGGGTTTCGGATGTAGGAAGGGCTCTTTAAGGCTTTAGGGGTGGGCTTCGAGTTTCGGGTATCCTGCTGACTGTGTATGCCACGGCGGCAGGCGTCCTCATCGGGCTTCTGGAGTTTAGGGTCAGGTGCTGGCGGCATTCAGGGGTTAGGGTAATTAGGGTTTCAGGGTTTGGGGTTCAAGCACTTTTCGATTTGAGGTTTACTGCTGATGATATAAATCATGCATTACCTTAAGGACCCTAAACTACGGAAATTATGGTATGTTCCTTATTATGGGTCATGCAGGATTTAGATGATCATCCGTAGGGCTTGGGATGTTGGTGGCGTTCGAAGGGTTATGAACTAAGGGGGCCTCACGACTGCGTCTCGCATCAGCTGGTGAGAATACCCATCAATGCTAGTATGATCATAGGGATCCTTAGGGGTGTAGGGGACTATATTTCCTTAAATAGGCCTTATTAGTCCTTATTATGGGCCTTAAGGCCCCTACCCCCCCTCCCCCTACACCCCTAAGGATCCCTATGATATGAAGGAACCTCCAGTCACATGTACATAACGAGATGCCCCTTGTTAGAGGGGTAGGGGGCTCTGTGAAGTCGGAGGAGGGCATTTACAACAGTGGAGTCTAGGAGTTCTTGTAGAATTGTAGGACTTCTCAACTGTGAGCAGTTAAGAAGATCGGCTCGGTGTATAAAGGGCTGCTTTACAGCAAAAAATGAGGATGGTGCGCCTTCCTTGCCTGCTCGGCATTTTTCCTTTCGAGCAGCACCTGTGCCTGCACGAATCTACGAGCTGCAAGTGCTGTCCTTTCATGCACCTTCCTCGCATGTGCGCATAGCCCCATGGTCGCTCCTCGAACAGCCTCACCTTCTTGATTGCGGCTTCTTTTGCCTAGCAAAGCTTCGGAAGAACAGGGTGCAGGCCGAGGTGGAACCCGACGACAACTGCTGGAAAATGAGGGCTGCAAAGCTTGAGCGCGTTCGGGGTCGGTAGGGTCTCGGACCGTTGGGTAACCTAGGAATAAAAAGGGCTCCCGTTTTGGTATTGGGTAACTTTTATATTTTATAAGGACAGTTGATGATACAAATCCTGCATTACCTTAAGGACCCTGAACTATGGGAATTCTGGTATATTCCGTATTTTGGGTCATGCAGGATTTATATCATCAACCGTAGGACTACAAAAAGGGACTAAGGGTACCACTGGGCATCCTAGCTAATGAGGGGTCTCAATTGTGACTGCTACTACCCCTCTGTCGTCCTGTTTTAAGTACACTCCCTAAACCCTAAACCCTAAACCCTAAACCCAACTCCCTACTCCAACTATTGAGGCCCCGATAACCTTACACCCCTGACGAACCCTTGAAAGAACCCTAAACAACCCCATTCCAAACCCCACATTCGAAATCCCAAACCCCTAATGCCCTAGACCCGACACCCAGAGACTCCAATATCTTTTGAGGAATATACCTTAAATCATGTCAGGGATCCTACTATAATTTAGGGTATACTCCGTAATTAAAGGATATTGGAGTCCCCAAAACCCCAAACCCTATAGATCCCTTATTGGAGCCTTTAAAGGGACCCTTATAGGTCCCTTTAAAGGAACCCTAGGGAGACTCTGGGGCACCCTCGCAGACGGGGCGCAGCATCCGCGAGGCCCATGGTGTGAGCTCAAAGGCCTCCCGCACAGGGGCTCTGTAAAGGGATCCTTTAAAGGGCTTAGACCTTAAAATTTTCGAAGATTCCGAAAATTTGGGGGGTACTATTAAAGGGTTACTATAAGGGTATTATAAGGGTTCTATGAATGGTTTAGGCTCTCGAAATGGACGGGTCTGGGCTTTCCGGCCGCGGTGTTTAGGGCTCTAGGATGAAGGGGTTTAAGGTTAGGGGTTTAGGGTTTAAGGCTTTCCGGATCAGGGCTTAGGGTTTGGGGCTTTGGGGGCTGTAGGGGTTCAAGGTTGGGGCTCATGTAAAGGCTGAGTATCCTAGCCCAGAAAAGGTTAACGTGTTCAATTACTAAGCAGTGGTGTTGGGGTTCCCTTGGCTCTTTAGCTCCTTATTCCATAGGGATTATCATCATCCCTGGCTCCTTAGCTCCTCCAATATCAAGGGTTAGATTATGGTAGGGTTTTATTCGCCCCAGAAGGTTACAGGTTACCTTGTCAGCTACAAAGGGTAAGGGTGTAGAGTTCAGGGTCTTAGGGGTTTGGGGTTTAGGGTTTTAGGGCTTTGGGGTTTAAGGTTAGTTTTACTGGGCCTTTAAGCAACCAGGGAGAAAAAAGGTATAGACTTTTATTTCATAATGGTTCCACTAAGAAAAAAGTATTAAAGTAAGGTACTCCAAAGCCCAGTTTAGGGTTTCTACCTGGGCCTCTTTTGGATTCATACAGGGTCCTGGATAACTTGGATAGGTTTTGGATGGTTTAGGGTTTAGGGTTCAGGGTTCAGGGTTTCGGGTTTACGGTTTAGGGTTCAGGGCTTTCTGGGGATCAGGTAGAAGGATTAGAACGGTGTACTTCTATTACAAATTACTCAGGCATCCATGGCAAGGCATGCCAGTCACGCTGGGTGCAGAGTCTTAGGCTTCTGAACCCGTAACACGTAGTCGCAGGACACCTTTCAGGTCCTGTCTTTAACCTAACACCACACACTTCGAGGATGCAGTTTTAATCATAATCGAGTACCCTCTACAACCTCAGGTATTTTCCTTAGTTTGTCGGCAGATCGAGTGTTGGGGGAACCCTAAACCCTAAACCCCTAAACCCTAAACCCTGGCATTTTGCTCTTTTCATGGCGCTGGGGCAGAGGAAGATGGCTGTCCCCGAGCTTGGGTGTCTCGAAAACTCGGAATCCTTCAGGAAGTAGGCCCTTTGAAGGGTTCCTAAAAGGGGTCTATAAGGGACCTATAGTAGGGTTCCATAATGTCGGGGCCTTAGTAATTAGAATAGGCTTTGGGGGTAGACTATGCTCTAATTATACTAAGGAAGCCCCACAATACTATAGGTAATTATTTAGGCCCCTATATTAGGCCCTCTAAAGCCTTTGAAAAATCTTCGTTGCTGAGATCCTCTTCGGCCCAGTATTAAGGTGAAACTAGAAAGTACCCCACAGGCCTATCTAGTAGGATTAAGACTCAGCTGTTTTGCTTAACGCTTTACAGTTTAGGATACTGAATGGGGGATAAAGGTATCACGAGAACGCGCTGGCACCAAGCTGCTGCCAAATCATTGAAGGCTGGCTAGCCCTGTTCCTATCTTGGCACCTGTTAAGGAACTTGATTTCGGCTACCATAATAAGCATGCCCGGTACAAAAGATCCCTAATTATTGTGGTTCTAACGTCTAGCAAGAACACAGCTATTCCCCAACGCTTGGACAGACCCCTGGCTCCTCAAGCCAAGCTTCAATCCGGAACCTTGAATCCTAGGGGCGTTGAGCCCAAAATCCTCGACCAGGAACCCCAAGCCTTAAACTCATAAGGGGCTCCCGTTCATCCTGAAACCCCCACCCAGCCACCGCAAGGTTAAGTTCGTCTATGGCAGGTCACGGAATCAGCGCGACAGTTCAGGATACTATAGCTTCCCAGACCCCCGGGAGGATCTAGAAAGTAGACCCCCTAATTTGGGGCCCTATACTACTAAGGGTACTTTATAGGAGCCCCCCGGGGGTCTGGTTTGCGAACCCTACGAGCCTGATAGCTTACTCTAAGAGCCTGAGATCAAACAAGAGCATCGTATTTTTACTAGACCTAAGAGTAACCTAGGAATAAAAAGGGTGCCCTTTTTGGTTTAAAGGGGTTTATAAGGGAACCTAAGCCTCAAAAAAGGGAATAAGTAAGGGCCTACTCTGGGTCCTAGTTTATGATTTAGGATGTGCGCAGCTTGGGCTTTCTGCCGTGTCATGGTCAGGCTGTCACCGAGCCGTCTTCGAGACGCCCAGTCATGCTTTGTCACCTCTCTTCTCGCCCGCTCTTCATGAAAGCAGCTCGGATAAACCGGAGACGGTTTCTAGTTCATGGCTGGGATAGGATTAAGTATTTAGATTTTGTTCCCTATTATTGGGTTTAAGTACCCATATAAATGTAAAATGTTACCCAACTATGACAAAGGTTTGGGAGATGGCAGTCAGATGGATTCATGCGGAAGCTCGGGAATTTACGTCTTTCTGTTCGTGTCTTTGAGGGGTTTTGGGCTGCGGATGGCTGGAGTACTTCTGTGACCGGAGAGATCGGCTTTCCGGAGGAGCCAGCCATTTAACAACTTTCAGGCTTCAGGACGCAGATTCAAGCTTTGGGATCCTCCTAAACCCCCCAAATCCCTAAACTGCAAACCCCAAAACAAACGAATAAAGACCTGAGCCATTTCCGAGTTTTATACCAAGTCAGTCTCCGGTCTCTCGCTGCTGCGCTGTATCACTGTGCATCCCGGCACAGTTGCCTGTACAAACCAGATCACTCCAGACCTGAGTCCCTATACACCAAGAGCATCTTGCTGAAGGCAACTACGTAAAGCATCATGGGACTTAGCAGCTAGGGTTATTATTAGGGTAACTATGTGTATAACGACATATGACCGCAATTAGGGCCCTTATAACCTTACCTACTAAGTTCGATGATCCTGCAAGTAGTCCAGTGTCTGCAACGAAGCCCGGAACGGCCTTCATAAGTTTAGATCACGTTTTTGTGGGCTAGAGTAGAAGCCCAAAAGTTGGAAACCCCAAAGCCTCGATCCTTAAGAGTAATGTATGAGGAATCCCAGCACTGTTTGTCCTTAGTCCGGTTTCCAACTTTATGGGGTTTACTGTAATGAGGAACACTGTGGACTGAGGGCTACGTCCAATTCTTCCGGGCTTAGTTCTGGTGGGGTCTCTCCTTGATCATTCTTAGGAGTTTCTTCCATCTCTTCCTCCATGAGATCTTGATACTCAATGTCTTCTCCCTCTACATATTTTAAACCACTTACTAATGCTTCTGTAAGGCAGGGTGACTTGTGGAAAGCCTCGGCAACCCTTTCCGATAATTACCCCCATACCTACGCCCATACACGAAACCCTGCGCAGCACGCGAAACTTATAGTCACAGAACACAGGTGGGTGAATGGTTTGCGCTGAGCTCTGCAAGCATTCAGCATGTGTGCTGCTGGTTTGGACTCAGGGGCCTGGATACAAAAAAGATGAATTGGGCGCCCTCTTTGGGTGCCAATCGGAGGTGGTGGAAGCCAGTTCTCCGAGAGGTAGTCCACTCTCTTGCATCCAGGTTCCAGCTTCGGAATTATGGTAAAGGGCCTGGCTATCCAAATACCCCGAACGCAGTCGCTGCACTTTCTTTATGCTGCTAAAGAAGATTGAAGGTCAGGACCCTGTAACAAAGGCAGAGCCACATGTTGCTGCCCAGTTGTGTGGCGGAGCCCTTGACGGGTTGCTGCAGAGCCCACGTCAGGTAATTACCCTATTCTACCCCATGTAGAACGCAAGCACTTTCGAGGATCGCTACGTGTATGAAACCATGACAGAACGCAGAGCAGAAGCAGAGGTGCATCCAGAAGCTGTGCAGGCTACGGACGTGGCTACGAGTCGTTGGGCTTAAGATTTGGTGTAGAATTTAGTGCTTGGGTTTGGCAGCACCGCCCAGTGCTCCATGGCGGGGCTGGTCATCGCAAGTGCTCGAGTGGAAAACCGAGTGTCAGAGATGAGACACTAGGATACCCAGTAACCTAAGAATAAAAAGGCCTGTCTTTTTGGTACTGGGTAACTTTATAAGGAACCTAGGACTACAAAAAGGGAATAAGGGTACTACTGGGCATCCTAGGACAAGGAACATCAGGAAACAGGGCCTTCTGAGGCTCAGGGCTGGGGTCTAAGGGTTAAATCTTCGGTATACCGGGCTGCAGCTTGTTGAGGCGTGGCAACTTAGAGTAGTGTTTGCTAAGCAGTGGTGTTGGGGTTCCCTTGGCTCTTTACCTCCTTATTCCATAGGGATTATCATCATCCCTGGCTCCTTAGCTCCTCCAATATCAACGGTTAGTTTGAGTTTGCAAGGGCTTTCTGAGCTCGAGCATTCTCGGCTCGAAGTTTCGGACTTAGGACCATCGTCCCGCTGGGCTTCTAGGGGGGGTGCGATGTAAAAGCAAATTGATCGGCTACGTGCTTTATGGCTTTTGTTCGGAGGTTTCGGGACTGGGGATGTAAGGTTTTTTTTCAATGCAATGGGCCTTTTCTCCTGCCATCTAAGTTTAGGTTTTAGGGATTAGGGATTTGGGGTGGGTTTAGGGTTTACGGACCAGCGTTTGGGATCCAACAGCCTGTCTCTGGGGGTTGCTCTACAGACACAACATCCATGCATGCGGACACTCCTGACGCACTGCTGGACTGCTACTGTGGGTTATGAAGGCTCCTACATGCAGATCGGATCCACTAGTTCCTTGGAAATGGCGGTTACAGATTTGGGTGCTTGTCAAAATTATGGTCCCTTTTAGGGTCCTTAGTACAATACGGCACGTAATATTTAGGGTACCCAAAAAGGGATCATAATTTTGACAACTACCCAATTTAGCAGCAGGGCTTCAAGATCTAAGGGTCGAGAGTTTGGAATTTAACCCTAAACCCTAAACCCTGAACCTTAAAGGCCCACTGCTGCGCCGAAAAGCTGAAGAAACCCGGTCAGCTTCGGGACGATCCAGTAGCCCGCCCACAACGCTAACCTGCAGAAAGTCGGGCATAAAAACACTTAGACCCTAAAGCAATGATGTATAATTCAAAGCGTCGGGTTTGGGCATAAAAACACTTAGACCCTAAAGCAATGATGTATAATTCATTCTCTCGGGTTTGGGACTGAAGGTCTGAGAATCAATTACAGCGCAATCTGGCGTCAGGACTTCGCATGCAGGTTGGCAGGGTTTGGAAGTCAGGATGTTGGAGTTTAGGATTCAGGGTGCAGAGCTTTAAGTCCAGGACCTATTACTTCGGAGGGCAAGACAGAGGACCCTGCATCCCAGATGTTGGACCCTGAAAAGGGTTTTCATTGCGCCCCCCAGGCCAAACAACACTAGCCAAAGGTCTAAGCACCGAAGACCCAAACGACAGGAAAGCTGCACTCAACATTGAACCCCGCACCCTAGACCCTCAGAACCTGTGTGAATCCTAAACTCCTTCTGACACCCTATCACCACAGACCCCATACCCTAACCCTCCTACACCCCAAACCCTAAACCCTCCTACACCCTATACCCTAAACCCCAGCCAGCTCGGTGAAGGGACCCGAAGTTGCAGGCGCCGACTGCCGTTGAGCGGATACAGCGCTTCAGCTGGAAGAACTCCTGGAGGCGGGAGGCTTAGCGCAGTTCGAGGAGTACTGAAGGGCTACATTGCTACATGTGTTCACACATGCATGTGCCGTAATATCTCTGTGAGGCGCGGCTGTAACCTTAAGCCTGAAAGCCGAAGTTGTGAGGGCTGGGTCTTTCAGTGTTCAAAAGACTTGGTATTTAATATACCCTTAAACCCAAACCCTGAACCCTATATCGTGGACATCGTCGGGATCCCTTAGGCTTCATTTGGAGTTTAGGGTTTAGGGGTTTATTGTCGTCGCTATCGGATCGGAAGGATGCGACTATTTGCAGTCTGTTCAGGGTGTAGGGTATAGGGTTTAGGGTTTAGGGTGTAGGGTTTAGGGCTTAGGGTTTAAGGTGTAGGGTATAGGGTGTAGGGTATAGGGTTTAGGGTTTAGGGTGTACCCGGGTCCTTTCTTTTTCGGAAACTCTCATACATCCAGGCCCCTAGGATGAGCTTCTCTTACTGTAGCACCTGGGGGCCCGAAGATACACCCGAAAAAGGTGTAAGGGTTAGGGTTTAGGGTGAAGGGCTGTAGAGTTTGGGGTTTAAGTCTTCGCCAATACCAAACATCAGCCCAAGACAGGTTGTGACATGCTGAAGACCTTGTCCGCAGCTCCAACACTCCCATAACCCTAAGCCCTATATAGACCCGAAACTTTAAAACCTCTAAACCCAAAACGGTTAAACCCTAAACCACAAAATGGAAGTTCCGAAAACAGGGGACCCTAATATAGTACCCCAAATAGTAGGATCCTACTATTATAAGGACCCCAGAATCAAGTACTTACCCCGAATTTTCGGAAACTCTAAACCTTTATAGAGCCCTCTAAAGGATCCCTTATAGGTACCCTTGTAGTAACCCTTTAAAGGAACCCTAAGGTGCCCCTCCCAAATCGCCCAGATCCCAGGCGGCCTTCCATGTCATGTCTCCCCGCTTCATGTAAAAATTCCGCAGCTCGTTGAAGGGAGATGAAATGACCTGAGCAGCAGGTAACTGCTTTTTTCCAGAAACCGGCAGAGCTCGTCGAGTGCACTCGTCATGCAACGTTCCCAGAAATGCCCGCGCTAAGCAGCAAGTAACTGCTTAGGGCTCAGGGTTTGTTAGGGTTGAGGGGTTAGGGTTTGCTAGGGTTGAGGGTTCGGTAGCTAGAGTGAGGGAAAACGCAGAAAAACGAAACAAACTGCACCAGCACACGCATCCTGCACCGCTCTATCACCCGCGAGAGTGATCGATGGATTTTTGACAGGTTGATAAGCATCTTGTGGTGATACCATGACGATACTGATGCTTATGGTTATGGCGATGATATTGCTGATGGTGTCGATGTTGCTTTCGATGATGATGTTGATGATGTTGATGTTGATGATGGTGAAGATGATGGTGAAGATGATGGTGAAGATGAAGGTGAAGACGAGGGCGAAGGTGAAGAAGAATACGATGATGATGCTGAGGGTGGTGGTGATGGCGTCGATGGAGGTGATGGTGATGATGCTTTTTTGACAGTGGCACCGATGGTGATGATGGTGGTGATGATGACAAAGGCTTCCAAGTCCTATACCCGAAACCACTGATCCACCAAAGCACGCACGTCATGAACATCGAGAACGCCATGGCTGCAGGCGACTGCCGCGGCCAACCCAGTGTGTGCACGCAGAAACTACTGACCTCAGATGGAAAGCGGGCAAAGATCAAAAAACGGCTGGATGTCGAATTCCAAGCTTGAAATCAAGGATATTAGGATTTGGTCCTGGGGTATCGTTTTAGTGGTGGTCATCGTCTTCGCCGCCGTACCACTGCCACTGCTATTGCCACTGCCGCTGCCGCCAGCGCTGCCACTACCGCTATGCCACTATGCTACTGCTCCTGCTCCTGCTCCTGCTGCTGCTCCTGCTGCTATATACGACTCCTCCTCCTCCTCCTCCGGATACTACTACCATCACTGCCACTACCACCGACAGTGCCACAGCCACCGCGAATACTCGTGCCAATACGAAGACAGTGTGTCTTGATAGTGGCCGTGATGGACACGAAAGTCTCCAAACAACCGTGGCAAGAGTAGCACTGAAAGCTCCTTCGTAGTGGAACCACCCGTGCATACAAGCATGGCGGCCATACTTAAAGGATCCTGGGACTTAGTAACTAGGGTTATTATTAGGGTAGTTGTACTTATAACCCCAATTAGGGTACTTATAAGCTTACTTACTAAGTCCCATGATCCTCCAAGTACAAGCAGGGCGGCCATAGAATAGCAATGTCAGTCCAAACTGCCCTGGATCAAAACAACGAACCCCCAGAACCCAGAGCATTCCAAGTGCTGAGCCTTGTATGAACCCCGAAGCTTCTAGGCCCTGCTACTTGAAGCATGTAAAATCTGTTAAATACCGTAAGACCTAAACCAAATAAGTGAAGGAGCAAGGCTGGAAGCCAAGTCACCCGAGTCCTGGCCTGCTGCCCCACCACATCACGCACTAAAGTTGGCCAGTAGGCAGCGTACCTTGGTTTACTAGTTGGCCTGGGATCCCAACACTTGGCCCAGGATCCCTACACTACTCTAAGGCCCCAAAGTAGTTCCTTTTTGGGGTTCGTATATAGAATCCTATAGGGTAATCCCTAAAAGGAACTACTTTGGGGCCTATGGGTATACTCTGCATCCTAACTATATGGGAGTTTCGGAACATTTGGGGTACCTTGTTTTGGAGGGTCCTGATAATAAGGATCCTACTATTTAGGGTACTATATTTGGGTCCCCGACTGTCGGAAACCCCAATATAAACCCTAAGCCCTAACCCCCGAAACCCTAAACACTAAATCATTAACGTCGTCGCAGCGGCAAATCTCCGAGGTTGTAGCTCTCGCCCAAGGATTTGCGCATGCGGAAATTCCTTGCGAGAGTCCAGTCATAGAGATTCTGGATTCAGGCTTTAAGATCTAGGCTAGGTTGGCCCGTGTAAAGCCGCCGAAAAACATTAAGACATAAGATCCTCTTAGGCCCAATAAGGGAGAAAATCAAAATATCCCGAAAGCCTACCTTGCCTAGTATTGAGAATGGGTTTGGGGGCATTGCAAGCGTGAGCTCTCAATCATGAGCGTGGAGTCTCAAACCGAAAAGACCCTGTTCAACCCATCAACAACCCCAAGCCACATCAATACAAGCTAAACCCCTTTTTCAGATTCCATCAAGAACCTCACCAAAGAGAGCTGCAAAAAATCGTTCGGTGAAGTAAAGCGGGTCTTCCCCAAGCCACCACACCTCCACCCACACAACGCGCCCCTGGCCCTGACTAAGCAGTGGTTTTGGGGTTCCCTTGGCTCTTTAGCTCCTTATTTCATAGGGATGATCATCATCCCTGGCTCCTTAGCTCCTCCAATATCAACGGTTAGCCAAACTTACCTTTGGTTAGTAGGGAATGGAAGAATGGTAGTAATAGTAGTTATAATTTCTGCTCCGTTCCTCCATTCCCTACTAACCAAAGCTAAGTAAACTGAAACCCCCAAACAAATCCACACCGAGCCGCGTGAGGGGCAGCGTGAGCGTGGGGTAGAGGATCCCAAGTACCAGGCCCTGGACTCCGTCGGACCTGGGAGCTGGACTCTTTAGGGGTTAGAGGGTTTAGAGGGTTTTGTAGGGTTTAGAGGGTTTATAGGGTTTTGTAGGGTTTTTGTAGGGCCTAGAATGATTTTTTGGGTTTAGGGCTAGGGCTTGAGGGCTTTAGTCATCGGCTTAGGGCCTACTTTGGCTTAGGGCCTAGGGCTTGGGGCTTAGAGTTTCAGGTCTTATTGTCTCAAGCGCCTTGGGATTAGAGTCAAGGGCTCTTTGAAAAGCTTGGCGCTAGCTGAAGAACGTCTGGACTCGCTCAAGCCTGGAAAAGGGTCTCAACAATCACCTCTACCTGCGTGGCAACTGAAAAGGGAAGATTCGGCCTCCGAACAACGCAAATTCAGCAAGAATTCGACGCTGATGCCACGTTTCTGCCAGCCTGCGAAATCTCAAACAACATGAAAAAAACTAGCACCCCCACGGCGCGGTCCGAGTTTACCTGTGGACTGGAGCTGATGACATGCTGCACTGCTATGCTTGAACCGCATCTTTAGCCTAAAAAAGCCAAAATCCTCTAACCTCAGCTCCCCAACCTTCAAATCCCAAACCCTCTAACCTGAATGAACCCTACAGTCTCAACCACAACCCAAACACCCTTACATATGTGCCTTGTAAGCCTGAATTGGTTTTTTGGGGCATATTCCACTAGAGTTATGATCCGGAGCCCCCCAAATAGTATAGGTGAGTGATAAAGCCCGAACTAGAACCTTATGGTTGCACCCAACTTAGTTGCTGAGTTCATCAGCCCCAAAAAGTTTGCTCTTTCAGTTTTATAGCGGGTCATATTATCCCAAAAGGTGTAAAGTGTATCCACTCAGCTACTAAGCCCAAGGAACCAGCCCGTCGCTCTCATCGCCGCTAGCAGCCCCTCGTTCAAGGGCTGCTTGATCAAACTCCTGGGCTCCATGCAGGATCCTTTAAAGGGATCTACAAGGGCTCCATTAATTAAGGAATATACCTTAACATCATATTAGGGACCCTAAACCCTAAACCGGGATCCGATTATAATTTAAGGTCTATTCCTTAATTAAGGGGTTATGGAGGCTCCATGCTTTGAGGGTTTTAGGGTTTTTGGTTTACGGGTTTCGGGTTTAGGGGCTTAGGGGTTTAGGAGTTTAGGGGTTTAGGATTTGGGTTTAGGGCTGGACTTTGAAGTAACCAGGGAGAAAAACGTATAGACGTTTATTTCATAACGGCTCCTTTAAGGAACAGGTACCAAAAAAGTATTCAAGCATGGTACTCCAAACCCAGGTTTAGAGTTTAGGGGCTCGGGCTTAGCCCAGGGTTTCTAGGGTTTAGGGTTTAGGGGTTTCAGGGGTTCACGGGTTTGTGATTTGGAGTTCGGAGTTTAGGTTTAGGGGTTTGGGGTTGCTTACAAGCACTGTGGCGTGGGCTTGAGGAGTAGGGTGCACATTCGAAGGACAGTGCAGCAGTAAAGAAGCGCACTTAAGCTGCAAATATACAGTCACACATGCTAACATGAGTTGCGTTCGCGAGGTTTGGGTGTATTGATCAGAACACTTATACTTATCGTATGTGGTTGAGGGTTTCGGGTTCCAAAAGTTGACGGCTTAGGGCTTGCTTGGGTGTTGGTAGGGCTTGTCTAGTGGTTCAGGGTCTCGGGCACTGGCTTACTATCGCCTCAAAAACTGAACTCTGATACCCTGAACGCCTTAAGCCTCCTAAAACCACTAAACCTAACCCCTAAACCCCCTAAAGCCTTAAGCCTGGGAAGCCCTCTTGTGTCGAAATCTCGTTTTATTTCCACCGGCATCGGCATCATATGCCAAACAGCCGACCAGGCTTCGCAAAAACACAGCAACAGCAAGAGTTGCTACCAGTTACTCAGGCTTCTGAAAAACGACCAGCATCATCCGCATCCGCTGGCGATGCTTTCCAAGACCACACCAGCTTGTACCACGATGCCAGGTGAGACCAGCATCATCAGCATCAACCGGCTTGCTCGACGTTGCCACGACACGCAAAAAAAGAAGCTATCATGAGCTGGCGGTGCTTTGCAAGATCAATGGGAAGACAGCAGCATGAGCAGCATAGTCGGACCGGCTTTTCCAAGGTCCACGGAAGGTGGACCAGCATCATCAGCATCAGCCGGCCACTCTTTTCCAAGACCAACAGCACAAACCAAACGTCGTCAGCATCATTCGGATTTCGTTTTGAAAGATCCCCGGTACCGACCAGCGTCATCAGCATCAGCCGGACAGGCTTTGCACAGCACAGATCAAAAGGCCTCAGCATCATTCGGACGGGCTTTTACAGAATCCACGCCCCAGGCCAGCATCATCAGCATCAGTCGGACGAGCTTTTTGCAAGATCCCCGGCACCGACGAGCATCATCAGCATCAGTCGGGCTGGCTTCTACAAGTTTCACGGCGCAGACCAGCATCATCAGCATCAGCCGGCCAAGCTTTTCCAAGACCCACGCCCCGGACCAGCATCGCCCTCGTTTCTCCGGAATCCACGCCGCAGACCGGCACCATGAGCATTAGTCGGACGGGCTTTTCCCAGATCCACAGCACAGCACGCATCATCAGCATCAGCCGGAAGTGCGTTTCCCATATTCACGGCGCAGACCAGCATCATCAGCATCATTCGGCCGGGCTTTTTGCAAGTTTCACGTCGCAAGTTAGAAGCGTCATGCCGTCAAGCCTCTCCAAGATCCATGCCATAGACAAGCATCCTCAGCACTTAGTTGCTGAGTTCATAAGCCCCAAAAAGTGTACACTTTCAGTTTTATAGTGGGTAATATTATCCCAAAAAGTGTAAAGTGTATCCACTCAGCTACTAAGAGCATACCCGATGAGCTCCACAGGTGATGCCAGAGTCGGTGGGGCATAGGCTTTTTGAAAAACATTGGCTTTTAGGCTTTTGAAAAAGCAACTTTGTAAAAAGCGCGATTTTCACAGAACCACACGGAATCGAGCATCGCGAGCATCGGCTGGTCGAGCTGTTGTCAGGTCCGAAGAAAAACAAAGATGAATGGAACCCGTCTAGAACCCTGCAGACAACCTGAAAGTCTAAGCCAGATATGGCTCGTCGGCAGAGTGGTCTGGAAGTGCCTCAGCATCATGCCCACATCCACCTGACCGAGGAGGCAAGTAGAATCAATACTAGGGCCTTACTGACTGGCGGAGTGAATGTGTTTGATTATTTAGTCATCTTCTGAAAGGGAACCCTATGGAATGATGCCGGCAACTATTCAAACGACTATGTTAGAGTTTACGGTTCGGTGGAGATTGTCGGCTTCATGCTACGAGCTTGAGGTGCTAGGCACTGTGCGCAATGCTTACGCAAAAAACCTAAAACCCTAAGACCTTCACCCCGAAAGCTTAGCCGTAAACCCTAAACCCCAAAACCTTCACCCTGAACCCCGAACCGAAAACCTAAGGCCTGAACCCTAAAAGCCTTAAGCCCGCACCCTGAACCCAAACCTTAAGCCCTGGACCCGAAAGCGGGTCGTGCGTGAGACTGGACTGCAAGAAGCCCCCGATAACCGCAGCTCCAAAAGGAAGTTGAATCTTCCCTCGCAGCTGCATCCCCATCACAAAGACGGGGACCTGAATGACTTTAACAGCGAGACTAAGACCTGTTCGTTGGGGGCTGCACCCTAAGTGAAAAACTCAGTTCCCTGTGACGTAAAGTAGTTTCCTGACATCCCTGACACACAGGGTATCGGGATCCCCGCGTCTCTCTCATGTAGCTAGGCTCCTCATGCTAGCATAGGGCCCAAGCAACCACAAGACTTTGGGAAAACGGTTTAGGCTTCTGGGTAGGATTTGGGTTTAGGCTTGAGGATTTGCATCTACCACATGAACCCGACAAAAGCATGCCTTGCAGACGTGACTAGGCTGTAGGACACCCAGAGACTCCAATACTCCAATATCCCGGAATTCAGGCATATACCTTAAATCATATTAGGGATCCTACTATAGTTTAGGGCATATTACCCTGAGGCTCCGAGTCCTCATATGTTAACAACTCAGGCCAAGTGTTGCTGAGCCAAGACTTATCACTCAGTTTATGTCCAGTGAGTATCTTGGCTTAAAGGCTTCTGGAGGATGGTTTCAGAGCACTACATCTAGCATCGTCAAAACTCAGATCCTCGATAAGTCCTTTCAAATTACATCTCTAGATCAAATGTCTAGCCTTGGCCGTACCCCCCCCATCCATATAGATGTTGCCTTGCCCCAGGAGTCAGCTTTAAGAAGTGCCATCTATCACCCATCAGCCTGATATCCAAGGATGATTAACCTGTAAGGGTTGACAGACATCCTGGTTCCGGATACTTCGCCAATTAGTTGCAGTTTTTGTCGAACGATGCTTCGGGCGTCCCTGCTTTTCAAGAAGCGGCATGCCAACCAGAAGGGAGGTGCGACCCTGCAAACCCGCCATCCGTGCACGTGCCCTGCTGGTTGCATGTGCAGTGCTGTGATTGTTGTGCTTCACCCATCATGATGTGAAGCAGCTTTCAAGCTTCGAAGACTACTCGCTAGGAGCAGGGTGACTTTGCATTGCAACATGCACTCATGTGATGGCCAGTCGAAGTCCACCTTGCTAGATCTCTGTCTGTTTGCGTGCGCACTTGATTCCCGGTGAGAGTGGTAGCCATGGCTGTGGTCCAACGGGAGTTTAGCCAGCCCATGAAGTACTTTTTGACAGCTGCTGGGCTAAAATAGTTGGGTGTGTGCAGTTGTCAAGGTTCTGTTCTAATTCGGTATTCCTGCAGACACCATGTCATCAGGAAGGTGCTGAAAGGGTGGCAAATGGTTGCCGCCCCTTCCTGGAAGCCAATCTGCAACGCATCAAAGCTGATTCGGCACCTTGCCATCAACTTGCATGTCTGTGCAGCAGCATGTGGAGCCGGGTGTAACTAGAGATGTATTCAGGCTCTCAGCCTGGTGTCGGAGGCCGCAGAGGGCAAGGTGGGCCGTGAATAATGCATGAGACTACATTCCTTCTTGTTGGCCTTTCTCAGGTTGGGGATGCAGCCTTTTGCAAGAACTATGCGCTTCTGAAAACTTTCATCACGCTCAGCATTGCTCCGGATATTGGCATTCCAAGCTTGGGTGACTTCAAGGCTCCTCGTTCTATTTGAATTGAAAGTGTTCCTGTCGGACTTGTGTGCATCCACTGTTCCTGGAATTGCTCTTTCGGGCAGATTGGGTTTATCCACCTCTCCTGTGTGTACTCTTTGCACTCGGCGGTGCGGCAGCGGGGAGGCAAGGCCATTGTCAAGGACGTGCTTGAATCAGATCCCCAATTTGTCATGATGAGACAGTTTAGATCTGTACTTCAATATGACTTGCTCTTAGCAGGAGTGGTCCTACCAGGAAGGGGCCAAACTACGCCAGTTATTGGCCAACCTCCAGCGTGTGACCAAGCGAACCATTCATGCGAAGTGCCTCATTGTGCAAATAGACGTATTAAATTACTGAAGCCATAGAACCCTAAACCAGCACGAAAATTATTAGCCCCATCCCAGGTCTACGAAGACGATGATCCTGAAAAGGCTCTTTGCTATGAGGATGGGGTGGCTGAGCATGGAGGCTCCGATCCGACTAAACATATATAGATCTATCTAGCTTATATTTCAAGTGGAACACCCGTGAACCCTAAGCCCAAAAGCTATAGCTACATATAGTGTACCACATGAGTTGTACATGTGTTATTGGGGGATTCAGGCCGAGGGTCTGAGGCCATAGAGCTTGTGCAGGTTCTTGCATGCCGACATTAAACCGTGAGCCCCAAATCCCCAAAACACTGAAATTCAGGTATCGATCTAGGCCCTATCCACAGGTGCAGATCTTCGGATCCCATCCAAACCCAGATTCAACCCTAAAACCCTAAACCCCACCCCCCCACCCCCGAAAACCGAAGCCTATCCAGTTAAAGTCCCGAGGACCATAGATACCCTGAGAAACTGGGATGGTTTTTTTTCTCGCGAAAACTGAGGAAGCGATGGCAGATGCTGAAGAAGCCAGCGAAGACGCTGGAGAGCCTGGTGATGTGGCATTGGAAGACGGGTCAGTGGATGATCCCGAGGGTGATGAAGAGGCTGCAGGGGAGGCAAACGATGAGTCCCCGGATGTCCGACCCCGCAACCTGGAAACTGTAGCTGGGCTTAACATCTTTACGTGCGAATGAAACCCTGCACGGACCCATTGTAGCAAGCTCCACCACTGAGGACCTGGAAAATGTCATGCATCGCCTACTCTCGTCCCAATCCCTCAGCAGGGATGGAGAGGCCCTTGTGCCTGGGGACTATGCTGGGCCATCAGTCTTTCGACTTATCAGGTTTGGAATTAGAATTTTAACTTCACCGGGTGATAGATTATCGGTTCATACTAACTACATATGTTACACTACAGCTAAGGATGTGCCAAATCCTATGGAGATTCTTGGGACAGAGGAGCTGGATGATCTAGAGCCGGAGTTTGCTGGCCCGGAGGTGCATTGCTCCGAAATCTGCAACAGCAATCACACCATTAATGCGCAAAACCTGCTCTACACATAAGCATAGTTGCTGAGGATGTGCCACATCCCTCGGAGATTCTTGGGGAAGGGGAGCTGGAGGATCCTGCAGAGGAGTTTGCTAGCGCAGAGGTGCATTCCTGAGAAAGTCCTCTGTATATGTGTTGGCAGGATCTGTGACAATCATGCTAGAGAAAGCCTGATCTACTTAGTAATGCTGCCTATTTGGTGGTCCTTATCAGGATGTGCCACATCCCGCGGAGATTCTTGGGGAAAAGGAGCTGTCCGAACTCGAGTCAGAGGAGAAGGAGGGCACAGATGTTCCTAGACGATGAATCTAATATAAGAAGCTGCTGAAAGTTCATGTAATCATATTGGCCATGGTCTATATTACCCAGCTGTCGTTCTACTCAGGACCTGAAAGATCCCATGGAGCTTGCCTTGGAAGCGGAGATGCAGCGTGCCGAGTCTGAGGAATGGCCTGGGTCACCACTTCCAGATCCTAGGCTAAGTTATTATAATGACATTACTGCTGGATTCGAGGATTGCTCTGCATCAAACCGGAATCGTAATTGCCACTCAACATGCCGACTCGACTTGAGCTTTTGTGCACAGGAGACGGCTGAAGCTGGGCTGGGTGATGATGGATGCGAAGCTGTAGAGTCGGAAGAGCCTGGCCTACATTATTTCACTTTTTGTCACCTAGCTAGCTAATGCTAGCTGTGATATACATTACCATGAATACAATGTCAATAACTTAATTAAGTTATTGACATTGTATTCATGGTAATGTATAGCACAGGTATAATACGATAATAATTACAGCTCAACTCAACTTCTGAGCATGCTTGTCTCTACTCAGGCTCTTGATGTGGCAGCTGCGATGTGTCTTCCCAATGACTCATCAAAAGTTCCCTGGACTGAATAATTAGTCCAATGTCGTTAACAGAAGTTTTCTCATTCGAATCTACATCCACATAATGTTAGACCCTCTCAACCAATACTAAGATACTTGCTGGAAAGGCTCCTGCAGCTACCACCGAGAATGTGAAGGCCAGTACGAAGATGTCAGGCAGGAAAGCAACCTGGCACCAAACATTGATTTTTATATACTTGCTCATTACCCGGCCACAAATCCAATTTCATAATATCCAAAACCTGGAGGTGTGAATGGGACGATAATGCTAAATGGCTATGACTAGCTGTAGGTATCCTGCACCCTAAAGGCCGAATCAGATATGCTAATTGTCAACCTTATCTAGCTTTTACTCGGATAATGAATCACCTGCGGCCTTAACCCCAACATGCCAGATTAGGTTCCCAAGCCTCTGGTGGCAAATGCAGCAGATCTTCCAGCAGAGCTTCGAGAACTATTGCAGGAGGACACTGCAGTAGTCGATGCCAACAAAGTGCTGACAAAGCAGCGGCTAATCAAAAAAGAATACAAGCAGGAGCTGGCCCGAAAGAAGGCTGGATAGAGTAAAGCATGCTGCTATGCATTGGCCATAATCTGATGCTTGAACTCCTTGCTTTGTAGTGGTAAAGCAGGCTGGCGAGAATGAGCAGCAGCAGAAGCAGCAGGAAAGCTTGAAGCGCAAGATGAGTGTGGCCGATGGTCTTTCGAATGCTGAGCCAGTTGTTAGCACACCTCCGCCTGCTGCCAGGGCCGAGCCTAGCAGTGCCAGTGACCCTAAGCACAAGAACCCCTGCCCTGTACGAGGGGGCAAGGGCAAGGGCAGGGGCAAGCGGGCCAGTGGAGATGCCAAGCCGAAGCGGGAATCCGGGAAGGGCAACAGCAGGGCTGTGGATGCAAAGGACAACGACACAGGCAAGGGCTCACCTCGTGATGCAGAGCAAGGCAAAGGTGGCAAAGCAAAGGGTGGCAAAGGCCACAAAGGTGGCAAAGGCAACCCGGATGCTGCACTGAGACGGCAGCAGCTGTCCGATGAAAACTTGAAAATTATCCGTGGCTTGGCCCCAAAGCACCCAGAGCTGCAGCCACAGGTTGGTTTCACAGCCAAGCGGCTGTGATGCACTATTGTGGTCATCATGTCGACTACACATTACAGAGTTCTAGCTTGTGAAGCTTGGACATGTTCTATCTAAGGAGCTACACCGTTACGCCACCTCGGGGAGTAAGTGACATCCCAGAGATCTGCCCGGTGACAGTATGTTTGTACAGCAGCGTGTTCTATGTCAACCGCACGATCAAGCTTGCTGATGCAGAGGCTTATGGAGCTTCCTGACTGAATCCTGTAACTGGCCCCCCGAGTCTTGCAGTACTAGCCTGTGCCACATTGCAACCATCTTCACTCCCAGGTAAGTGTGGACAAGAAACATGGCTCCACGATCTCGTGGATGAAGCACGGCGGAGTTTGCCGGGCGCAGCTTGATAGCCTGAGTTGCAGCATGCATATGTAGCCAGGATCCGGCATGTACCGACTTGAAGTCGTTAAGGCGATATGTACACATGAAATCTAAGGTGGGCCTTGGCAACCTTTTTGGCAGGTTGGCATGGTGATGTGGACCCCATCGATGAGCTTGATGCTTCTTGGCTATATGCACAACTTCAATTTTCGAGCCGAGTAGGATCGGAATTAAGACCCGGATGCGGGCATTATGTGCTGTAAGTGCAGCTACTCTTTAGAGGGGTTGTTATAATAATTAGGCCAGGGTAGTCTTCGATATCTAGCTAGTGCTCGATTGTATACTCGAGGAGGGGTTATAACCAAATATGTTTGATTTTTGTATGGTTTAGGGTCCCAAACAGGGATTAGGTTCTGGTTGAGGGCTTACTTGCAATTATGGTAATATCACCATTGGGCCCTGTGGTCCTGCATTGATGGAAAGTCTCGCATCTCACAAAACAGGGCCCATGACCCAGCCCCGAACACTAAACCATATTTAGTGCTAAACCCCAAACCCGGCCCCAAAGCCTAGTAAGTGTATTATAAAAAGCCCTGGACTTCCCAATCCTCGAAATCAAGAGCCCCGCATGTACATGTAGCTACACCCCGCAATTGCAAGGATTGTACTGGTACTTTGATCTCGATGCCCTGAAACTTGTAAAGACCCCTAAACCCCCTTCGAAACCCTATAATTATAGTCCCGAATCTGCACCATTATTACAATAAATTAATCATAATAACCCACCCACAACCCTCCACGTTGCAGGAAATCCCGCCACCGGCGAAGAGAGTGCGGAAGTCTTCGAAGAACTGATAATTTTGTCCTTGATAGGTACAACTGTGCCGATGAAACTCGGCCCGGCTTTATCGATGAGGTGTTGAACTATCAACGCCATTTGGGCTGCCTATAACACTCAGTGATGGGCTTCTTAATAATGAAATGGGTTCGGTTGCATGTTCGATACTTCCTAACCCTAGGGCCTGCTAGAAGTAACATGTAGCTACTTGGAGCCTTGCTTGGAGTGTTTGTGCTGTCCAATCGACGAATTTCACATGCATTGAAAATTCAATGCTAGTAGGACTATGCCCTGCAGGGTTGACATGATCAGGCATGAACAACTCAGGGTGCAGAGCTGCTTTCGGTATGAGCTTTTGTGCAATTAACAGCTGTGCTTGTGCTTGTTGGATTGGCTGTGGCCGCAAAATCTCAGCAACCAGAGCCGGGCAGGGAATCGGATTGTGGTGTTCCATGCTATATACGTTGTACTTATACATATTAGCTAAGTTTGCAAATAGATTGTATCTTGAAGGGGCTTCTTCAGGACCTGAGGCTCATGAGGTTTGATTATTAGTATACGCACAGCTGTGGGCTTGGAAATGCAATATTACTGGCCTGGGATATCGGCTACATGTGTGTCGAGTTATTGGCATAATTAGGTCAAGTGCACCATGGACCGGTGCCAACAGCGCACACTGCCCTTGCAACTGTCTGCTGTCACCACGGCTTTGCTCTTTCTGTTGCACGTTCCTCCGATTCTGTGACGTGGCTGAATAACACCATCAACCTGACCACAGTAACAAACCTGATTCCCCTTTAGCACGCCGTGTCACCAGGGTGCACGCAGCCGACTTCGTGGCGCAGAGGTCTGCCCAGATATCAGATCCAGAGAAGGAGAAGGTGCATCTTCGTGTCGCCTGTCAGTGTATCATGATCAGAATCGTTTGGACTTGAGGTTTCAGTACCATAAATCCATGCAGCCTGTTGCTGTGATCAAGGATGCTCAGTGCACCGAGCTTTTCTGTGGTGTGGCTGCTGTTGCAAAGGGCTTTCGAAACTTATCTGCAGTAGCAGGGTTGCTGGATGAGTGTTCTGTGCATAGACTTCGAAGTCACTGAATCCACAAGGTGCGCGAAATCACAAAGCGTTACATGGTTCAGATTAGATCTGGCATTTCAAGTCGGGTTGTGTGTGTGATTGCATTGCAGCTGGGGCAAGGTGTTCTGGTTCCGTCTAGATCTGATCTTGGCATTCGAGGCTGACATATGATCGGACACGGTACAGCGACCAGGATATCGAAACGACCCTTGGTTTTTTCCTTGCGATACAGTATGCTTTGCGTCTAAAGAAAAAGGGATTGCTTTTCATGGGCATTCCATGCTGCAGCTTCGCCTGGGTCTGCAGCTCCAGACATCGCCGAAGTGAACATGAGCCCTTCGGTGACACCTCGCATTCCTTTGTCATCCGGGGAAACAAGATATGTTGCCGATCAGTGTTGGTAGCACTCCTGGCAATGGCCAGAGGTGCATTTTATTTCGTGGAAAACCCAGTGAGATCTGCGATTTCATTCTACCCGTACATGAAATTTCTTCTATCTCTTCGACTTTTGGATTGCAATTTGATGCAAAGCCATGTTAGCCGATGGTGCCCTGGAGCCAGTATCAGCATTTATTACTTGGAGGCCCTTTTGACTTAGTAAGTGGGGTTAGTAAGCTAAGTTATGGGGATTATAATAGGGTTTCTAGGGGATACTAAGTAGACTTACTAAGTCAAAAGGGCCTCCAAGTAGTGTTTGTGTTATCGATAGAATTTGTGTAGAGCTCCCTGTATACTGTAGTGTCGCTTTCTCTCACTGCCGGTGAGGTGGATGGGTGTGTACGGACACTGGTGCTGCAAGCCAAGTCTTGGAATCAGCAACTGGTCGGACACCTAGCACTTACTAGCTGAAGCGCAATGCACAGAGATGATTATGCCTGTTCGAGTTGATGATGCTGAGTCCGTGGTCCATCAAACTTCACATCAAGCTTACTGCGAAGAAGCGTGAGGAAATAAGTCAGCGAGCTGCTACATTGAACAAGAAAACTGTCACCCGTTCTGTTTGCAACAAAACCGGGAAGAGGCGAGTGATGCTCAGCTGCAAAGTACTGAAACTGCATCATCATATGGGTAAAGACCGCAACTTAATAATACCACCATGATGGCCTGAAGGACGGGTGCCAAAGACCTGGCCTCATCCGCGGCCTACCCAAAGGATTTCGGAGACAGAGTGGCTGAACTTCATGATGAGCTCGTGCCTTGGATGGATCATAGAACAGGCTTCAGACTGCAGGTTTGGAGTTTCGCCTTCGAGGGTCATCTTCGTTCCAAAGGTGAGACCCAAGCTGTACTTATAATACTAAATGATTTATAAATATAGTTAGGTAAATTGGATCAGGGGCTTTTAAAGTATAGGATTAGAGATCCCATGGCCTTCAAAACCAAAGTGTGCTAATTAGGCATGGCCACGAGGCACATCTTACTAAATACGGCTTGCACAATGGCGCCCAGGATGGACTGCTTTGAATGTTTTCGTACTGTAATGTAGGGTTGGACTAGTAGGACATGTATTCAGGCATGTGGGGTTTCTTGAAATGGTGGAGTTTAGGCTTCAGTGCATACACTTGGGGTTTGAGGTTCATGCTTATAAATTAGTAACTGGTCTGTGGTGATCCGAAATCTATGTATATAATTCTTTTAACTTAATATACATGCCAGTAGATGAATCGAATAGTCTCTACAAATGCGCTGGCCTGGACCCGATGCCGGTGTAGTCGTAGAGTACATGTTTTCAGGTTCGAGCTAGTTTCGGGTCAAGAATCTAGAGCTTCATGGTTTATGGTTTAGCATCGCTTTTCTCTCATGTTTGGAACCTTGCTTAGTGCTTCGGGTTTAGGGTGTTTTAGGGCCTTGTCCAGGGTCTCATCTATCGTCTCTACTTGGTGAATCTCCTTTTGTGGTCTTCTAGTTGTGGATTAAGGGGTTAGGAATGAGTGGGATTTCAATCAAGGTTTGGGGTTCCAGGCCGCATGTGCATTAGGGCATTAGGGTGGGTGTCAGGCATGGGGGGGGTACTATATCGGAACAAACAATGTGTATGGCACCGCTGATGCGGTTATGGGGTGAGTGGATGGAACCAAAACAGCTGTGGGCTGACATCGTCGATACCCCACTCGAACTCCAATCGGTGCCGCTTTCGCAGAAGCTTCCGCAGTCACTGTCGGAGCCACTATCCGAGCCACTATCAACGGAGCCGGTAAATGAAGAGGAGCTATCATCTCCGATTACCGAGCACTGCTCTGCAGTATGCATGGTGCAATGACGGCAAGCCACAATCGCGAGTTGGTCATCTATCGGGGTCCCCCCCTGCCTTGGATCATTCGAATCACTAACACCGTTTAGCTTAATTCTGCAGCTAGTATACCCCTGTCCTTGCTAAGGATCCTCTAATTTCACCCCCGGCCAAGTTGTTGGGCTTGTGAGCCTACATTACCCCAAACCAAAATCGGAAATTCAGCTAATGAACCCAAGACCCTAATCGCTTAGCTCAGCTAATGAACCCAAGACCCTAAGTGCTTAGCACAAGCTGCATGTGACCAATGTGCTAGCTATGTACAGGACCCGATTGATCTCCAGACCCCTGAAACACCGCTAAACCCTAAACCCTGCTTTAGAGCCTTGCTTCGTCCAATGTCTGGGGTAGACTCCAACTTCACCCTTAGCCTGGAAACAAGGTCTTAAGTCAAAGGTTTGGTTTCCGGATTTAATTTTAGTGCTTAAGGCGACTATGCATAAAGTGTGCTATAGAGTTATAGTTCAATGGTTGCGGTGTTCAGGTAGGTTGTGGTTTGGGGTGGTTGGTTTTAAGTCCCGGTGGCGGCTTCTAGTGCAGAGGAGGAGGGCAGGTATGATGATTTCGGGTTTAGGTATAGTAGCTTTGTGTCGGCCTTATAGCACTAGGACTAGGAGTTGGATTCAGGGTTAGATCGTGAGGGCAGGTATATAATGATCTTGAGTGCTCGGGTTGAGGTAGTCTGTTTCGGACTTGTAGATAGGCCAATGAATAGGATTGAGGTTTCGTTTGTGAGGGTGTGTAGTAATTCCGGGTGCTCGGGTTTATAGGTAGTTTTCGTGCTTGTAGCATGATGGCACTAGGAATTGGATTGGGGTTTGGATCCTGAGGGTAGGTAGTGATTCGGGGTGCTCGGGTTTATGTGCTTTAGCTATGTACATTAGGGTCTTGTAGGTATGTTAGCGGTAGGAATCGACACAAAGGCCAGGTACATGTAGAGATTTCGGGTGCTCGGGTTTAGGTGCTAGCTTTGTTTCGGGCTTGTAGTACTGTAGCATATAGTGTAGGAATTGGCTTCAGGTCCAGGCAAAGAGTGTATGTGCTCCTCAGGTTGAGGTAGTACAGCTTTGCTCCGGGGTTGCAGTGTACGACATCTTGATTCGGACCAAGTCTAGAGGGTACGTGGGTCCTCACGATTAAATTGTTGGATGGGTATGATCGATGTAGCTGCAATGTAGCTACATTTCGGTGACCATTTCAGCTAATTGATCCCGAATATTCTCATCAGAAGTATAATATAATGGATCCTGCCCACTTGGACTCTGGATCCTGAAACCCGTCATAAGTATTTATATATATATATATATTATCACCGAAATTCTTGGCTAATTCGAATTAGCCAAGAATTTCGGTGATAATATATATATATATATATATATATTTCTAAATCCTGCATACCCTCCTCCTAAACCCAAGTAAGCACCCTTCTGCCAAGACCCAGGTCTCTTCGCTGCAGCCATCGGCCATGGACCTCCATCGACTTATGGAAGAGGTCCGATCGGGGGCAATCGTGGTGGCAAGCTCAGGGTACCGGTTTTAAGCTTGGGTGATGCAGTTGTGTTTTAGGTGTAGTTTCCTTGAACCCCATATCAAGGTGCCAAGTCTTCCGGATGGTTGTGATTGGCGCGAGGCAGATCTAGAACCTGTGAATGATTACCTTAAACAGGCTGCTTTGGATGGGCTTTTCTTTCCGGATCCCACTGTGCCGTGGGACACCGTACCAATCGCATAATGGGTTGCTGTGCCATGTGCAACCTGAGTGTTTCATCATCAGTGTGTGGATGTACACATGCTAATTCAGTAGAGATGGAATGGTCCATGTGCTCGGAGAACACAAAGCCTCACGTATGCACACATGGCCTGGCTCTGTGTACACATGTAAATAAGATATGCAACATGTACATATATACGCATACATGCAACATGCCGCCGTTGTGCTCTCCGATCATGCAATTAAGCAAGTGGCAACCTGTGGACAAGGTGCAGATGCAGTGTGGAGGATAAAGTTTGATCGCTTGTGGGGTGTTTTCAATCATGTCAGGGCCAACGAATAAAGTACGACCCTAAGGGTCCGAGCAGCTAATTATAAGATACTCTCCCAACTAGTAACCTACATAACGTAACCATATTCCTAAACCTAATTACTAATTATATTGGGCCCTTTGGACCCTTAGGAGTATAGCCTATTAATATCGTGTACTGTTATTCAAATGCTGGCTAGAAAATGTATATAATATACGGGTTCAGGTTTCGGTCTCAGGTCCTAGACGGAACTATAGATCTATATAGCTATAATATAGCTAGGCTGCACACCTAGCTATCTATATAGGGCCAGCCCCTGGTCTTTCATGAGGGTTAATTAAGAGGTTCTTGAATTGGGGTTCGGATCGATTGGGTTAGTGTTGTGGAGCTTTGGCTTTGGGTGCTTTCTGTGGGGCTGAGAGTGTTGTTGGCCGCCATATAGCTAGATAAGCTCATCGGTATGTATATGTATGAGACATTACTACTAAGGGTTTACGCATGAAACCCTGTACTTAGACACTAGATACACGTAACTTCGCGTAACTTCGCGTAACTTTGGCGTAACTTTACGTATTGAAAGTTCGTGTGGAGCGTGGTTTTATCAATGTAAAGCTGTCAGAGAAAGGCCTTACAAGATGTAAGCGTAACTCACCCGTAACTCCGCGTAACTTTGTGTAACTTTGCTTTGGGCCTTTGCTGTTGCTGTTCGGCTGAAACCTTATGTGGCAGGGTTTTGTAAGCCAGAAGCTAGGGTGCTCTGGCTTCTACGATCGACTTGTGCTCTTCAACGAGCAATGCCACCTACGCTGAGCAAGAATGCTCGATCCGAGCCCTACCCCGTGAAGAAGAAAGAGCCTCAATCCCGAGTTCCCTGGTTCATATATATGTATGCATGCGCCTGCATTGACTCTAGATCCCTGTCACCACAAAACCCTTCAATCAGGATCCCTCGACCAACTTGAAAGGCTCCGGCTTGAACGTGCGGGAGGAACTTGCAAGTGCTTTGGGAGCAGGTGCATGACATCTTGTTACTTAACCTCCCCAGTACCTAATAAAACTTTTGTTCTAATCTCCCCCTTAAGTGTTTCAACTTCGATTCTTGGATCCCTGTAGGTAGCAAGCTTCCCTGCGGGGCAACCACACCGAGACCACAGCAAGCCAAACCCAAGTCGACGACGGTGGGAACTGCATCTGCTAGTGCTACGCCTATCAGGAGCCCGCCCTGTAAGAGGACCAAGAACAATGGCCCGCCTGCGATCCAGCACAAGCCCTCCTTCTCCAGTGATGAAGCCTCGGCAACATCCGGTAGCCACCCGGCATTTCTGGCTCGGGGCTTTGAGGGTTAGGCTATTGGGCTTTAGAATGAAGGTATTGTCGGGGCTTTGAGGTTTAGGCTGATGGGCTTCAGAATTAAGGCATTGGGTTCATATTCTAGGTGTTATTCACAACATATATATATGTACATAATATATATATATATATATATATATATATAGTTACAATAACCCGAAGTCAAGATGGCCTGTACATGTTATTAGCTTATTAGGATGAACTATTAAATTTAATTTAAACAGTAACTACAATTGCAATACATTAAAGTTATGAAGATGTGTGTCACTGGCATTTGTCATCGAGTTGATACTCTCAGCTTGGCAGCTTGGGGTTTGTAGTTTTTTTTAATGGCCAATATAATATATATATATATATATATATTTAAAGCTGCTGTAGTGTCTGGATCTTGTTATATTATGTGTATAATATATATATATATATATATATATATAGATGGTCGATATCGTATGATCGCTATATCTTATAATTATTTGAGTTTACTAATCATTAATAATTATTAGCTAGAACAATAAGTGACTAGTATAGTTAAATAATACAATAGCATGCAAGGCAAGCATCGAGTGGGGCGGATGGACACTCGTTCAACTGTGCCGATGGAGAGTCAAGGATCCCCAGCTGGAGATGGGCCGTCTCCGCTGTTGTTGTCTGACTTGCTGCAGCTGTCGAAAGATGAGCTTGGGGCATGGCTGTTCCTTGAAGGCACGGGTACACAGGGGCTCAGTCCCGGTGCCAAGGCTTTCTTTGACTGGGTTCGGGGTGACTTCCTTGAGAGTGCCGAGCATATCTTGGATGCCAGTGATGTTGGGCGCTTCGAGACTCTGTTCCGTGTCTACGAGATCACAAAGGACCTTGTGACGGAAGCCATAGCAAAGGCTGCCGCCAATGTGGAGTTCAAGACAGTTGTATATGACAAAGTCATGAGCACGGCGCAGCAGGCAGTTGCTAAGGTGGTTCAGCAGGCTGGAGCAGCGAAGGATGATGAAGCGAAGAAGCAACGAGCCCGGGTTGCCGAAGCGTGGCTCAAGAAGGAGGCTGCAGGTTTGGATTCGAAGAAGCGGGCACATGCTGCAGCGGCTACCAAAGCTGCAACCTTTGCAGCCGGCAAGTTGCATTGCTTCATTGCCCATCTGAGAGAAGCAAATCTCCTCAGCAGCACATTCGTAGGCCTCATGGAAACCTGGCAGGAGCTGGATGCTTGTGACAGCATGGCACGCAGGCTCAAGCCAGCGGAGCATGAAAAGCAGATGCAGTTTGCCGACACACAGGTGGATGTGCAAACGGACACGCTCCTGGAGAAGGAGGTGGGGTTGGCAGTTGTAGCAGCACCGGGTTATCTATATATTATATTAAAAGAATTATATATTATAATTGTAGTCGACTATAGCTATAGACATAGCTATTTATTATAATAATGAAGTATATAATATATAATTAATTATATAATTAATTGCGATATTGGACCCCCTGGCCACATCACCCCTAAACCTTAACCCCCCTGAACCCCTAAACTCTAAACCATGAAAGCTCTCAACCCCAAACCCCGAAACCCTAGACCCTAAACCAAAAACCACCTGAAGGATGATGGCTCTGGTCGGGATGATCAGGCAGAGTCAGCCCCGGAAGCTCCGCAAGCAGCAGAAGCTCCGGAAGCTGCGGCTACGCAGATATTTGTGCCTGGTGATGGTGCTCAGGAAGAGTTGATCTTATCTGCAGTACCAGACCCTGGGCATCACCAGTGTGATCAGGCAGAAAATGCTGGGGAGCTTCAGGTGTCGTGTGGTCGGGAAACAGATCCTGGGCATGAGCAGTGTGATCAGGCAGAAGTTCGGGAGCTTCAGGTGCTGTGTGGTCAGGAAGCAGATCCTGGGCATCAGAAGTGTGATCAGGCAGAAGTTCGGGAGCTTCAGGCGCCGTGTGGTCAGGGAGCAGATCCTGGGCATCAGACAGAAACTGGGGAGCTTCAGGCACCGAGTGGTCAGGGAGCAGACCCTGGGCATCACACGACAGAAACTGGGGAGCTTCAGGCGCCGAGTGGTCAGGGAGCAGATCCTGGGCATCAGACGACAGAAACTGGGGAGCTTCAGGCGCCGAGTGGTCAGGAAGCAGATCCGGGGCATCTGACGACAGAAACTGGGGAGCTTCAGCCGAGTGGTCACGGAGCAGATCCGGGGCATCTGACGACAGAAACTGGGGAGCTTCAGCCGAGTGGTCACGGAGCAGATCCGGGGCATCTGACGACAGAAACTGGGGAGCTTCAGCCGAGTGGTCACGGAGCAGATCCGGGGCATCAGACAACAGAAACTGGGGAGCTTCAGCCGTGTGGTCAGGGAGCAGATCCGGGGCATCAGACAACAGAAACTGGGGAGCTTCAGCCGTGTGGTCAGGGAGCAGATCCGGGGCATCAGCAGTGTCATCAGGTAGCAAGTACCACGGTGGCTGAGCAGGCAGACAGCAGGGTTTAAATTAAATGCATTATATTAATCATGTTATTCAGTTATATTATTATATCTATATACTATAATCATATATCGGTGCTAGCTATAACTGTTGATCATATGCAGGACTTTACTTGCTTATATCCGGCCAGGCAGAGATCATCAACTGTGATGAGATTCCAGACGACGAGCTTGTTTCGCAGCTGGAGGCTGACCCTATCCCAAGACTAACTTATAGCTTTATGCCATGAGGTCAAGCCCTTCCAAGCAACATGCCATCCCACGATCCCAACCCCTACATATTAAGCTAGGCCAGATCCCAGACTAGACCTTCTCCCCCCCCAAAAAAAACCTTGGAGGCTCTCCTAAAGATCGAAGGGCCGGATGATGCTGCAAAAGAGCAGACAGTCGTCAATGTGCCCAAGCTGGAATCCTTGGCTAGCCCACAAAAGGCCCCGCGCAAGATCACATGGACCGATGAAGATACCAACCTCTGTGTGGATGACCCATACACGAATGTGGTAGAAGTGCCTACATGCTCTGCTGTCGATGCTGCCTTGCACAGATTGGGGACTGATGACATCCTCCAGGAGTGTGTTTTCTTTGAAAAACATGATGTACATGTGAATGCTAGACTGTATTAACTGTATACTAGCACTATTCGTTCACCCTGCCATCTGAAACACCCAGCTGCTCTGATTTGTGTGCAGGATCGGGTCAAGACTGAGCGGCCTTCTGCTTTGAAGAAGCCGGTTGCCACCCCGCAGGCTTTGTTGTCGACAGATTCAGGTTAAGGGATTGATGGGTGCTGGTAAATGTTAATTCCAAGAACAATTTCAAAGCCCTGGTTTTTGACTTCATATAATGTCCCCTGATACTACTATATAGCCTACTGGCGTGCTCGACTGGAACACCTTAAACACTAAACTCCCAAATACAGTAATCCCTGACCCTGAACCTCCCAACCTGTTGGCCCCAAACCCTGAACATAAGTAGTTGCCCTGTTGCTACCACCCAATACTATGTAAAGGTTTTAACCGGATACCTGCAGCCCCTGAACCTAGCCGGCCGGAACCCTGACTTCCCCTAAACCCCCAACTGAACTGATTACCCAGATGTGCTTGGAGGCGCCACATCATCAGCTGCAAGTCGCTGTTCCTGAGAAGCAGGATTGTGAGGAGGATGAGATGCGGGCAGCCGATCTTGCAAGAAGGGCTTCTCGTGCTAAGATGATGCGAACACTGACCCGACCCGTGTCTGAACAAAACTAATAAGCTACTGCAGGGTTTATTTCGAGAGCATATAGTTGACAATATCTACATAACTCAGGTTTACTTGGGGTGAGTGTGTGGGGAATCTAAATCAAAATATATACATCCTCTTCCATCAACCTTGCACATGTCCGTACTCCACATGGCTTCAGGTGACGACCTACCTCCTGCCATCCGTGCAAAGGCTGAGGTGGCCCAAAAGAGTAGCTCGGATAAAGATTGGGATTGTTTGCAAAGATGTATTGGACCAGCTTGTTGCCACTAACCTGTCACCTAAGCCGAAGATGTCTGGTCTACAGCTCTCGGTCTTCATTGAGTTAAGGGGAATCAAGGGCCCGGGTTTACCCGACCACATACACATGTACATGTTGCACATTCGACTTCAACTAAGCCCGCAAGTACGGTGAGCTTCTGGACCTTTTCATTGCTGCCGGTGGATGTTGGGCGGACTGCAGCTTGGTGCAAAACTCAGTCAGTGCAGAGAACCGCCTAATTTCTGGTGGCCAAAAGTACAAACGCTTCAAAGACATCGTCGCTGAAGAAGGTGAAGATCATGCTAAGAGCTTGAGGGACATGAAGAAGGAGCAGCAAGCTAAGCAAGGGGATCTTCATCCTGGAGTTCCGTTTTGGTACTGCCACCCAGACTGGCCTACGAGCCCTGTTCCTTGGATATTAGTCTCCATTCTCCCGCTTCGATTCATAATCCCAGGTGCTCTCACCAGTCCCGGCTTTATCTTGGAACTGCTATTGTCCAATCTGAGGACATGGAGTTGTTTCTCTGCTTTGATGAAGCCAAAGTGAACTCATCAAATGCTACATCGACAAGTACGCAGCAGCAAACTTCCATGGCAATCGATGGCAATCTTGCGAGTGATCTCCGGTGCCTCCTATGAAACAATAAACTTTGGACTTTATGAATTTGCTACTAGCTAAATCCAGTACCCTAGCCAAGGAAACTAGTCTAGAAACGGACACTTGGCTAATTGTACAACTATTATAAAGCTTCTGTAGAACAGCAGGGTCCATTTGATCGAGGACTGTGGGATAGCATATAGTAGTAGTGTATGCCGATCGGATGTGAGCTGTCTTGATGTAAGTACTATCGACTTAGTTTCGGGTTAAACTCTGGCCCAAATCCGTAGAAGGACCACCGTGAAAAAAAAAGTCGGCAAACCAAAACAGGCAGCCCCGAACCACAACGTCAAACCCCAAGCCCACAATCGACCGAATCTCCGAATCCTTGTACTGGAGATGTAGCCCTTAGACTTTTCAACTTCTAATACACACCCCAAACCCTTTTTCAACCCAGAATCTTGCACCGTTAAACACGTTAAACCCTAAAACCTAATCCCTGAATTGCTAGCTTAAGTTCCGACCCGAAACCTGATGAATGCAACACCCCCAGCCACACAAAATTAAGCCATCTAATTCCTGATCTGATCCAAGGTTTGCGGCTCCGACGCTGGCGGTGGATCCAACAGGCAGTGGCAGGGCATTGCAGCCGACGCAGAGCATGGAGAGCCTGCCGGATTCGATGAATCCCAAAGGGAAAGGAAAAAACAAAGGAAGGAGCCGCAAGGGGGATGATGAAGAGAACCCTAACCCACCGAAGAAGACAGCGAAGCCTAACTTTACGGGGAAAGCCAATGCCAAAGTGAAGAATGGTCGCACCACCAATACGGAGGCGAAATTCTGGCTACGCAAAATCCAGGCTGACAAGAACCAGTCGGAGGATGGCAAGCGCAAAGTGTTGCTAGTCTTGAATTATATTAATAATACTCTTCTTTGCTGATTGCTTCAGCTTGTAAGCAGGCTTTGCGGTTATGCTGCTGCTGAACACCCAGGTCAAAGGAGCTGGCTGATGGCTACCTGTCACAGATCACTCTCTACCAGGGCCCTGTGGATATCGCCACTGATGCCCTCGACATGAAGTTGATCGAAGGGGCCAAAGATGAAGCTTCGCTGAAGCCGCTCATGGAGGCCTTGGATGCGGCTTTGGAGGACTTTGCTACAGCCTTGCGGCCGATCAAAGCCATCTTTGCAACTTTGTTGCACTCATATTCTGAATGTACATAGCATGTTGGGGCCTAGACCTGTAATAAAATATTAATATCTAGCTGCATCCGAGGCTGAGCCTGATCCGAACAAGGGCGGTGGAGCCAAGAAGGGCAAGAACAAGACTCAGTGAAGAGTGCATGGGGTCACTCGTGAGTTTTGTTTGCGATGGTAGATCGGATTTTGCTGAACACATGTGAGATATCACGTGTGCAGATGGATGACAGAATCCACATTGGCCACGTAGCCCACCGCTTGCTGGGATCATTATCCTGCAGTTTATAAGTGCCTACAATCTGCAACTAATGTCAGATCAGGTGTCGGTGGTCAGTGGCTTTAGTTCGTGGTGATGTCGATACAATTGACATATGCACCAATCCGAAGTTCTTGCGGAAATCATGATGTACCCTAGTGAGAACCACGTGTGAGGGCGGCCTCACACAGTACGGGGGAACCTGTGCGCTAGAGCTCTCGCTGACAAATGAGCTAGAATACATTGCTTGCTCCTATGATCATGCTGGCTGGCATGCACCATATATTCGTACCGGTGTCATGACCCCGTATCCCTGCGCAGATGCTGCTTGTGCTCGTGGTGCCCTATGCCATCAGCTACGATCGATGATCACAGCAGGGGACCGTGTGGCCAAACTAGATGTACATGTAGCACTAGCCCTGTGTTATTTTAAAGGAAAGAATAAACCCCGACAAATTGAATACTTGACCCTCACGGGACTAGTGATGGTTATAATTCTAATTGACTAATTCGGCACCTAATGGCACACCCCGAACGAGCCCCTAACCTGCAACTGCGAATTTGCTCACCAGGACCTCAGCTATACCTCTGCCCAACGAGTGGCTCACGCAGCGGTCCAGGACCAGACATCCACCGGATTTCGGAATGTTATCCTATATATATATATATAGCTTGAACCCTTAGGCCTTAAACCCTGAAACCCTAAACCCGGTGTCTTCGACCGGGCTTTATAGCCAATTCCACAACCCTAAATCCTCGAACCCCTGACCCGTTAATGCCTAAACCAACCAACCCTGAAACCCTGAACCACAAACCCTCAACCCAAAACCATGCAATCCTAAACCCTCGAGCCCCCGACCCATTCATGCCTACACCCCACACCCCTTGAAACCACAAACCCTCAACCCTAAACCACATGCAATATATATAGCACATAATCTGCTTGGTAGCACTGCAAAATCTAGGAGTCATTTAACAAGACCCACCTTCAACTTAAGTCGATCCCTGCATGTTCCCTTGCAATCCAAGCTGCAGGACTACATGGCCAGTCATCTCCAACCTGATGATATGCTGGCTGCTCTGGCTACTGCTGGGGCGGAGGGTCGCCGGAGCTCAAACATTGAACGTGATGTATTACGACGTACCAGTTCTGGATGCAAAGCTGGGTTCTCATCTTTGGACTTCTATGCCTGCCCTTATACTTTTGGTCTAGTGCCTGGGTCATGAGATCCTCTAGGTGCCAATTCGGACAGTCATGGTGCCGGTCCGGAAACGGGAAAGAGGAGCCTGGCGAGTAGAGCAGAGGCCCTTGGACTAGCAATCTGTGTACTACATGCGCAAATCCATCATTCCTGTGATAGTGTGAACAATGCACAACTCATCCAAGGGAAATGCCCCTGGTACTTCCGCATGAACTATTGAATGAGCTCCACAATTCGGGTCGACTACGTGATCTATGCAAAGCCGAATCCTTGCAAGCCTTTTGGGACAACTTCAAGGCTCACGAATCTTCCCAAGTCCAGTGGCCCCGCCTCGGGACATGGGGCATGGTTCCACTGGGTGTCCATGGCGATGATTTTCGCTATCTTGAAAACGGAGGCAAAATCATTGCTTTCTCAATGAACATCTTAACTGATGAAAGCCAAGAGCGGTTTCCTCTCTTCGCCATCCGAGTTGTTCCTGAGGCTTTACTGGAACATTGTGTAAACTTTCTGTGAACTGATATATGTATAGTAGAAGCCAGAAAGTTGGAACATTTAGGAGGATTAGTGCTAGGATCCCTTATACTTTACCTTAAGGGCATGAGGCCAATGATGTTCCAACTTTCTGGCTTCTACTGTAGATGCCTCCGGATCCCTAAACCCGTAGCTCCTAAACCTCAGACTCCGAACTAGTAGGCTCTAAACCTATAAGCCAAAGAATGTTAATATTTATAGTTAAGACGAACTATTGTTAATGACTGTGACACCCCAGGCTTTGAGCACTGGCTTCCCGACGCTGCAGGCTTATATGCGCCCTGTGCCTCGGTTCATCACGATTGAGGGTTAAGGGTTGTGTTTAGGGGTTTTAGGGCGGGCATCGGGCTCCGGAATAGGGTGTTTAGCTGGAGTTTTAGGGTGTGTGCCGGGTGCCGGGCTCCGAACAGACCTGGAAGGGCTCTGGAGTTATTTGCTCATTTGTAGGGTGGGTGCCGGGCTCCGAAACAGGCTCGTGTGTTTAGGGCTCTGGAGAAATTTGCTCATGCACACATGCATGTACATGTACTTTCGTGATGTCTTTCGATTCGAACTGCAACTTAGATCGCCGCTTCTTTCAACTATTGTTTCCTGGGCATGGCTCCGCTTTATGTGGACCCGAACAACATCACACCAGAGGGTGTGGATCGAACTGACATCGAGGATCTGATGGAAGGCGAGTTTGTGGCCTTCCCAAAGGCCTACTTTTGTGAAGTACGCGCAGATTGGAAGTTCATGAAGGACCTAAGGGCTTCCAGCTACTAGTACTAGTACTTCTAGCTAGAATATTTCGAACTATACGATCGTGATAGATAGATAGATATATATGTATGTATAGAATTACACTTTTATGCTTATCTCTATTTTGTCCAATGCAAAGGAACTGTATAATTTGGCGGCAGCATGGAACTGCAAGTCGGTGTGTCATCACTGCCATGCAAGAGAAGGGACCTACCTAGAGTTTCCGTCTCAACTGGCCTTCCAGCCTCGGAGAAGCTTGGATGAGTTTGTGAGCATCTGCAAACCTCATAGTGGGGAAAGATGCCACTCTACTATTTAGTATTTTTCGAATTCCATTTCTCATAAGAGCTCTATATATATATATATGTTAACCTTGTTATCGATGGATTGGCTCTGTTGGCTTCAATGTCTTTCTGAGGCCACTTGATCAAAATCCGTGGCTTCCACCACAGTTGCCTTCGATGGTGCACAATGCACTCTGTCAATTTGGGTATCTGTTTATGGACGACGGCCTCCGCAATGATTACACTGCTGCATCTGGAGGATGCTATGTTGCATTATTTTTTAGCAATGTGTCACATGTCTGTGCATGTGTGCTTGCTCCTCAGGACCTTTGGCCAGCGCCACCGGGCACTCTTGCCAAAAACCGGCTGAATGTACGATTGGCCATAGCACATGAAGATTTTATGGTGTGGACTCGTGAGAGGAAAATCGAGCATCTGGCTTGCATTTCATTTTAGAGGAAAATATGCATGTACGTACATATATATATGTAAATATCCTCCTGCAAACATGTTGCCCAGCTAAGGCATTCACAGCCTGAGTTCCATGCGAAGAATCTTCGAGATGCTGCCACTGGCTATGCTGAGATGGCCATGAAAGCTTACAACGATTCTCGATGGCATCACTATGTATAGTAATATGTTCCCAAATTAAAACTTCAAGCCATCATGCTGAGGCCCGTGTTGTCACAGGATGGTTGGCCGATCTTGTGATCGGCTTGTATTCCGAGCGCGAGGATTGCAAGCACGAGGAGTTCAAGGAAATGGTCAAGTGTTTGCAACATGCCTACAGATCTACAGTTTTGGGCATGGTTGTTCATTGGATCCTGGGTTAAGTTTTGGGTTTCATTTACTGGGTGTCTGTGCTCGTGGTTCACTCGATTCTGACATCGGTTTTGTTTTTAAACAGGAAAGATAATAAGCCAAGGTATTGGCTCAATCAGTTCTTCCAAAGGATGGAGGAATACAATCGATTCTTGAATCCGGCCGAGAAGGCAGGCCTCACCGAGGCTGTGGTGCCTCGGCAGAACATTATTGAAGAAGGCCTGCACTTATATGCAATGCCTGACGAATTGAAAAATCTCAGGATTCTTTCGGCGTGGCCTATGCGAACCTTTCAATCTTGACTGCTTCCCGGTCTGAGAGGCTTTGGCCACTCAGGCCGAAGCTACATGCTACTTGGTCCAATATTCCCAGGTCACTGAAGTTCAGGTTTTAACTTCGTTTCGTTTCGTGCCTCATGTGTATATATGTGTGAATGCATGGACATGATAGCTCAGGCGTTGCAAGAGGCTGTGCACATGGCCACGATGGACGGCAGCTCGAACTTATCACATGATTCATTCGGTGAAAGTTGTTTCAGCTCAAAATAGCGTGGCAATCAAGCTTGACCTAGGTCAGAACCCAAAATATGGGCACACATTCAGAGATGAGAGTTATATGGGCACCTTGAAAGGCAGGTGTCGGCATCATGTGTGAAACATCGCAATCAAATATGTTTCTGCTCAGAACTGCGACAAGCAAAGTGCACAGGCATTGCGAAGCGCTGCCATCGGGCTACGTTGGAAACTTCTCTTTTCAAAAGAGTCTATGCTCAGTGACTTGATGGCAAGCCCGATGTGTCGATTTCCCAATTTTTGTGCTTGAGCTTGCTCTACGATTGTGCCGTGCAGCCCAGGTTTCCGAATATGCCATGAATGCGATGATGATGCAAATGTGTGGTCTGATCACATGAGTGGCTAGATGGCAAGCCCGACATGTCTATTTCCAACATTTTGATGCAAACTGTGCTGTGCAGCCCAGGTTTCCCGAAACACGATTAATTCGAGACAACAATTCACCGAGACGGTGCAAGCTGTGGTGGAGAAAAACGGATTCGATACTCACACTGGCTGATGATGAGCTCGACTGATTGGCATGGTGGACATATAGACATGCACATGTGCTGAAGATATCGGTACTTTAAGTTGCAAGCACTATATATGCATATATATATATATATGATATATATATATATATATATATGTATATATATATATTATATATATATATATATATATATATATATATTATATATATATTACATCATGAGCATGGCTTTTTGCACAAGCCAGGTCTTTCACGCTGAGGCCACACATGTTGATGCCTTAAGAGCCTCTGGGTTACTTCATTGAGGGATACTGGAGTCCCCTAAGCCCTAAACCCTACAGACCCCTTCTGGATCCCTTAGAGGAGCCGTAGGTATCTCTTTAAAGGGATACCGGAGCCTGCTTCACCGCCTCTCGCAGCGAAGTCCGCCGGACACCCACACGGTTCCTCGCAGCTCAGAACTTGGAGGTTCAGGCGTAGTTCTAAGTGGGGGTCCCCTAGTATGGGTTATAAGTATAGTTATCTTCGTTATAACCCTACTTGCAAGTACCCATGAACCTCCAAGAAGTCTTCGAAGGCTTGCAGCAGTCTATGGCACAGGGTCTGGGATGTAATATAGGGGCCTTCATAATTAGAAAAGGGTTTTGCGGCCCATTACACTATGGTTCTAACAAGGAGCCCCCAAAAATAGCATAGGTAATCATTGAGGCCCCTATATTAGCCATGTCCCCTCTGCGAAACTACACGGGAAATCGAGGGTACGCGCAGAAGGATACTGTTGATGGACGAACTCCTGCATGACCCTAAGGACCCTAAACCTATGGGAACTATGGTACATTCCTAAAAATGGGTAATGCAGGATTTTGTATCATCCTAAACCCTAAACCCTAAAAACCCTATAGATCCCTTAAAGGAACCCCTTAAAGGTACCCTTATATAGATCCCTTTAAAGATTTTGTCCATCAACAGTAAGGAACGAGACTGTTGCGAGGCCGAGAAATTGAGGGGGAGGCGAACTGTCATCAAAACTAAGCGCTTCGTCGAGATTAATAAGTGGTAGTAGTAGTAGTAGTAGTAGTAGTAGTAGTAGTAGTAGTAGTAGTAGTAGTAGTAGTAGTAGTAAGTAGTAAGTAGCAGTCGTCGTCGTAGTAGTAGTAGTAGTAATCACGATCATAGAGATCAGTCCTTGTCATCATCCTCATCATCATCAATTCAACCTCAGGAACCTGCAATGCCTAAAACCTATAACCCTTCAGCCTCCTTAACACTTAAAACCCTCATGGGAGTTTCCGAAAGTAGGGGACCCTAATATAGTACCCCAAATAGTAGGATCCTTATTATAAGGACCCCAGAATAGGGAACCCCCAATTTTCGGAACTCCCTTATAAACCCTAAAACCCTAAACCCTAAACCTTAAACCCTTATAAGGCCGATATTGCTGGAGTCTTCCGAGGAGCATGATGGGCTCGGTGATTGCAAAGAGGGCCGCCTGGCAACGCTACATCTAAGCCATGCCATAACGGAGACTTACCCAAAGGTAGAATGTATGGTTTCCATATCAGGAATTAATATTAGATTATGACTTAGGGAAGTAACCCCCACAACAGTACATAGGACCCTTTGGGTTAACACCCTTAACAGATGCAGATTTCGGTAGACCCTACACCTGCTAAATCCTAGCAGTCTGTCGATCTTTGCCATGCAGCGATTGCGGTTTTAAGGTTGAGGAAATCAGCATGTAGTTTCAGGTTCACAATCATCTGCTGGGTTGCAGACCTTTGGGATTCAATCCTTCTGAAGTTTTTCTTACGTGGGGTCGAATCAGAAGGGACTTAAGTAGGCCAGATGCCGAGGCTCGCAGCCCTCCGCCCAAAAGCCCCTTAAACCTTACTTTGAAAATCTAAAACCCTCACCCCGACCCTGAACCCGAAAACCTCCGGGTGTACGGCGTGTAGACTGTCCAGTGTGGATGCTATTGGAGGCAGTCTTTTGTGTAAAGGTTTGCTGGTTTTGGCTCCTTCACAAGGAACCCCAGCAAGTTCACTATCAGAATCACAGGGTTCCCGGAACGAGGGACCAGCAAACGCATGAACGCACCACCTTCTGTAAGGGCCCTAAACCCTAAGCCTAAACCCTAAACCATTGCGGCCCCAAACGCTACACCCGAAACTGAACTGCCCTAAACCCTAAACCCTCAACCCTAAACCCTAAACCTGAACCCTACTCACCTACTCCCTTCCCTCTCCCCTGAGCTACTCCATTATCAAGTTTTTGCAGCTACTACACCCAAACCCTACAAAACACACCAAAAACCTCAACCCCTAAACCCTGAACCCTAAACCCCAAACCCTACAAAACACCCCCCAAAACCCTCAACCCCTGAACCCTGAACCCCAAACCCTACAAAACACCCCCCAAAACCCTCAACCCCTAAACCCTGAACCCTAAATCCTACAAGCAAACCGCAGTCCCTGAGGCCCTGTACCCTCATAGTCCCTCTTACAGGGGAGATGCCAGGGGCCTGCACAAAAGCCGCAATGGCGCCTGCAGCCACAGCCTGACAAACATGCTCTTAGGGTCAAGGTTTAGGGTTTAGGGTTTAGGGCTTAGATCCCTAAAAGCCCAAAGCCCCTAAAGCTCTTAAGCCTGAAGTCCTGAACACCAAAACGGGATTTGGTGAGGTTCAAGGGCCGAAGTTCGCAACCAGACGTTAAAACCAGAATAAGATTTTTCTTGTGCAAGGGGCGGAGCGTATGTTGTAGACGAAAATCGAACGGACCAAATTAGACTGGATGAAACTAGAACAAACTAGATTAGACTCAGTGGTGTATCTTAGAAGAGTAGCTAAGAGCAGATAAGAGTAAATGAACTCAGACAGGGGAAAGATAAGGTCGGACGCGAAAAGAAAGGGCTAGATAAGACTAATTACTGAAAAACTAGATAAGTACATTACATACATTCGACAGGTGATGTGAAAAAGATTGGATAGACGAGATAGGTGAGGAAGGTTGGATAGATTCGAGAAGTTAAACCCAAAGAGAGATTAGATAGTTTAGACAGGTTCGACAAGGTAGATACATCAGACACATTAGACACAGTAGGCAGACTATATAGACTAGGTTGGAATGACTGGTAAGTCAGATACAACAGATAGGTTAGTTTCCTAACGGTTAGATAGGTTGGATGGATAAGACGGACAAATACAAACAGATAGACAGGCTAGGGTACTCTAGGTTAAGGGGGTCAGATTGGATTAGAGTAGGTTAGATCAGATCAGACCGGGTCGGATTAAGCTGGGTCAGACTAAATGAAACTAATTCGTATGGATCAGATTAGATTACCCTAAACCCTAAACCCTGGAATAGATTAGGTTAGATTAGATTAGATGAAATAAGAAACGGCCTTGGCTACCGGTGCGCCCTCGTGGCCACCGGCCAAAGCACGCCGCAGCGTTGGGGGTGGCGGCGGTTCCTCCTGCAGTGTAGGGCCTAGCGTTTCCACGATTTCTGTAGGGCTTTGAGAAGGTTATGCAATTAAAACGTTTCGGGTTTAGGGTTTAGGGATGTTTAGGGTTTAGGGCACGGCTGTTGAGCAAGGGTTTGTGAACTCTAACATGTGACCAACCTGCTTCTCAAAGCTCATCGATCCTCAGGAACCAACTCTACCCTAAAGAGCCTGAGCCCTAGATAAATTTTGAACAGTAGCCCAAACACTGAGCCCTAAACCCATGAGGCCTGCAGCTCAAAACCCAAAATCCAGACTTGCAAGTGGAGCCCTGCGGCCGGATACTTAAAGGATCATGGGACTTCGTAACGAGGGTTATTCTTAAGGTAATTGTACTTATAACTACTCATAACCCCAATTAGGGTACTTATAACCTTACTTACTACGTACTTACTCACACAAACTGGTCTCACCCCTCAAAAGAAAGGCGCTTAAAGAAAGGGTGATTTGTTACAGAAGGGCCCGAAGAGCAAAGCCCTTCGAACACCTATCTTCGACTAAACCCTCAACATCCCTCAACCCTAAAGCATATAATCCTTTCATCCCGAAACCCCAAACACCCTAAAGCATCTTAAACCCTAAATCCTCATAGAACCCTAACCGTTAAAACTCTGAAAGAACCCTTGTAGATCCCTATAGATCCCTTAAAGGAACCCTCTGTCCCTAGACCCTACATCCGACGCTCCCGTTGCGGTAGCGGAGTGGTAGCAGACTGCACAGTCTGAGGCCGCAGGGATCCGGAGACCGAGAAGGCACCAGGGCCTTCCGGAGAGCTGAAACTGCTGTTGATGGGTTCCTTCAACGGGATCTATAAGTGCACCTTCAAGGGGTTCCTTTAAAGGGATCTATAGGGTTTTAGGGTTTACTGTTTAGGTTGATGATATAAATCCTGCATGACCCATAATAAGGACCCTAAACTATGAGAATCATGGTATATTCCTTATTATGGGTCATGCAGGATTTACATCATCAACCGTAGGAACTTTAGGGTTAGTTTTACCCTAAATGAGGCTTCAGAAAAGAGATCCCTTTGAGGGATCTAACAGGATTCAGGGCTTGGGGTTTTAGGGTCAGGGTCCAGGTTTGGAGTTAGAGTTCAAGCTTCTTCGTAGCTTGGGGTTTAGGGTGTAGGGTCGGTTCAGGGCATGGGTTTAGGGAGAGCTTCAGAGTTGAGTCCTCTAGGGTACGAGAGCCGCGTGTTCTAGGTTTAGATTTAAGCTTCAGGGTGTCGAAGTTGGGTTCAGCCTTTTCCGGTGGTGAAGTGCTGGGTTCAGGCTGACGGGGATTAGCGTACTACCTGGGACAAAGTCAGTTGAGCTGTGATTTTTGTTTTCTGTATCACCCTTGTAGAGCCTACGCTGGAAGAGCCCAGAGCCCCAAAACTCTAAATCCTAAGCCCTAAAGCCTTGGCAAAGAAGGCCAAAAAAGGCGGCCGCCCTCGCGATTCGGCGAGCGCCGCGCGCGCCGCGAGAGGGCGGCGAACTTCGGCGAGGCATGGCGATCGGGGGCCAAGCTAAGGGGTTTCTGATCTTGGGTGCTCACATGTCATCACTCAATGTAATAAGGGTTTCAGGGTTTAGGGCTAGGGATTTGAGGGCTTACAATCCAGGCTTCCAGTTGCTTTAGGCGTCGTAGGTTCTGGGTGCTAGATTGTCGGATCAAGCTCCGGATGTCTCGCAGGGTAGGATTTAGGGTTCAGGGTCTCGGGTTTAGGGCTCAGGATTTAGGATTCAAGGGTTTAGACTCTGTCTACCAAGCACAGCTCACCCCTAAAGCCCAAACGGGTGCCCGGAAGTCTGACAGCTGCTCAGGTGGCAGCTTGAGTCTCTCAGCTTGGACAGATCAAGATCTCTGCCAATGAACCTAAAGGGAACTTCAGAAAGTTGGAAGATGGTTTCAGGGTAGGATACCCTATAATGTACCATAAAGGGTTTAGGAGAATCATATTCCAACTTTCTGGCTTTTACTTTAACACACTCTCTGTGAGAAGACATGTAGCATGCCTGTGCCGTTCAGACCTCTGTACATACGCGTATACATTAAATGAATATGTGATATATAGATATATAGATAGATATATAGATATAAAGATATATAGGTATATAGATATATAGATATATAGATATATAGATATATAGAAATATAGATATAGATATAGATGTAGATATAGATATAGACATGTATATATATATATACATGTCCATATCTAGTCATAAGTGGGGTTATAAGTAGGATAACTATGGTACCCCATATAATATGGAAGACTTATCTCCCGACTGACAGAACCTAACCATGAACCTCCAAGCACCGTTCTGGACTGTCCCGCAAGGTCTTCGATGCCACAGCAGCTGGCAAACAATCCAAAACCCCAGGCCCTGCCTGAGCCCAGTTCAAGACCCCCCAAGATTATGAACCCTAAACCCTAAACCCTAAACCAATCTATCGTCTTCAAACGAAAAGGTACTGGGCCCATGGGCTCTAGGGCCTAGGGGAACGGATGCAGAGGTCGTCTTTTCGGCAGCTCAGCACGAGAGTCCGACATCTTGCAGCGGTCAATGACCAGAAGCTCGCACGATGAGGAGCAATCCGGCCCCATAACCCGACAAGAGGTCCTAAACCCTAAACCCGAAATCAAGAGCCGCAAGTTCTTTAAGCAATCCAACTACGCTCAAACCCATACAACGCCAAAACCCTACGCTTCACCATCCTGTTGATGGACAAAATCCTGCATGACCTATTATAAGCAATATACCATAGTTCCCATAGTTTAGAGTCCTTAGGGTCATGCAAGACTTTGTCCATCAGCCGTCTCGAGCTCCTAAGCTCCATCCGCCGCTTTCCATGGAAGCACCTCTTCCAGGGCTTTCAACAAGCCTCACGCAGGTCAGGTCTGGTGTAATTGGAGGATCATGGGACTTAGTAAGGTTATAAGTACCCTAATTGGGGTTATAAGTATAGTTACCCGAAAACCAACCCTGGTTACTAAGCCATGATCCTTTAAGTAAGCTTCTCACGGGGTGAATGTACCGGGCCAGCAAAGTTCAAGGTTGAAGTGTGGTGTGATGCAACACCCTGTGAAGTTTAAGGTTACCTACCCAGCCCATACCGCTGGGATCGGGTCTTCGGATGATAGCTTTGGCACGAGCAGCTGCCGGGACATAGAGTTTAGGGATTTTGGGTGCAGAGCTGGTGGGCTTCTTCAATTAGGCTGTTGTTTGGGCTCCATTCTACCTCACAAGACCCTCTGACCCCCAGTACAAGTTGTAAACCCCTATCATACCTTATCAAGTCAAGCCCTGCTGTGCCGCGTCAAACCATTTGAGGCCATTATGCAACCCTCAAAGGTTTCGGGAATGCCCCGATTAGGGTGTAATTTTAGTATATAGGGGTTAAGGTTTAGGGTTAGTGATTGAGGCTTATAATCGGGATCCGACAAGTAGGGCCATTAAAGACAGAAGGAGAGTTCATCAAGCAGGGCTTTGCATGTAAACCCCTGCTGACTAAACACGCCCTTCTGCGGAGGCCCTGATACCAAACTCCCTATAATGGATAGGGGCGTAGCAATCAAGGATCCACATGAAATCCCACACCCCAAACTCTGAGCCCCAAGCCCCAAACTCTGAGCCAAGCCATAAACCCTAAACCAAACCCCGAACAAGCCCAAACCCGAAACTCTTCCCGACACCTCGACCCTTCATGTCAGTCTCGAGGATTCGGCGTGACGGTCTTTCTCCCCTAACTGCTGCCGGCGGCAATTTGGGCGGAAACCCTAAGAATCAGTGATTAGTGTGGCTTAAAATCCCTCAATCCCCACAACCCGAAACCAACTCTCTCTCCCCTGCGGTCGGAGGAGCTCGCGGCCGTTTCTGCCACCTTCGGTTCACCACTGGGGCGACTCCTGAAGTTGTCGCTTAGGGGTTAGGTACTGCCCCCATACAGTAAGAGTCTATAATAGGGCTACTATTAAGGTCCTAGTAACTAGTATATATATATATATATTACTAATGAATATTATTCAACTATTGCGGAGTAGGGGCCGTACCCAACTCAGGGGCCTGGATACTGAAAGTGGTGCTCCTTTACTGGCTCCTTCAATTTAAGAGTTCTACAACAGGGGATTTACAAAGGGGCCTCAGCAATTCGAATAAGGTCTTGTGAGATATTTATCGAATACTATAGGGAATATATATGGATACTGCTACAAAGTATTCAGACCTTGGTGTAGGGTTTAGGGCCGCGGGTTTCGGGTGTAAGCTTCAGGGTTTGCCGTGTGGCCGGTAGGGTCTGCATGGGCTTTGCAGGACTGCTGCAGCTCTCTCGACGCATTGCTGCGAAAGAGCAAACGAAGCCCACAAGAATCTAGAACCAGCCATCCTAAACCCTCAACATTAGAAGCTGCCCCCACCCTGTAATAGTCGTATAATAGGAATTTAAGAGGGCCCTATTACAGTCCTGATAATAGAACTATTACAGGGTGAGGGCAGCTTCTAACCTCAACAGCACCGCAAAATCCCGAAATCTCCAATTTCTGTAAAGAAATTTATGAAAGCCCTGTCAGTCCCAACTAGGCTCCTGCAAAGCCGAATACTCAGGGTTTAGGGTTTAGGGTTTAGGGTTCGAAACACTAAAGGCCACATAGCACCCAAACTGTTTGGCACCCAAGGATGTAAGCGTTTGGAAACTTTTTACCAGCAACCCTATATCATATCATATCATATCATATACCTGATAAGACCCGCATAAAACGCAAAGCCCGCATCCTTTCAAGAGTCTGCAATCCTTTACACCCCAAACCCAGCAACCCTTGTACACCCCTCAGTAAATCCTTACGACCCCTGGGAAAAACCCTAATCTAAGAGAATAATTAGAATAGAGTTTAGCGCATGTTGAAAGATTGTTTGCTACATAGGACTACGAGGAGACACTGTGTCTAATCACTAGACCTTTATGCTCTTAAACTGGGCTTTGCAGCAACCAGTGCGAAAAGGAATATACTTGTATTTCATGATGGTTCCCTTGCGGAACAAGTCCAAAAAAGCGATAAAGCATGATACTCCGAAACCGGCGAAAAAAGCCCCAGAGCTTAACCTTACTCCCACAAACATAAGCCCACTTTGGGGGGGTCCTTATCAGAAGAATCCTACTGTTTAGTGTACTTTATTAGGGTCACCTATTTTCGGAAACTCCCAATATGAACCCTTAAATAGCCCAAGGAACCCTTATAGTACCCTGATGGTAGCCCTTTGAAGGAACTCTTAGGGTCCCCATTTTTTCGGAAACCCCATAGGCCCCAAAACCTTGAAACCCTGAAGCCGCTACAAAATTTCTGCTTTCTGCTCCGGGCTCGAAAGCGCTAACACATCTTGTGCTGGGAGGTTCATGGGTAGTTACTTTAAGGGTCCCTTTAAAGGGATCTATAGGGATTCTATAAGGGTATAGGGTTTAGGGCCTACTTGGAGGTTCATGGGCAGCTATAAGTAGTGTTTTAAGTCCCCTAATATGGGTTATAACTATAGCTATCCTACTTATAACCTCACTTATAACCGTAAACCCTGAACCCTAAACTAAACCCTCGACCCTAAGCCTACTTATAACCCCATGAACCTCCAGGAACGCCTCCCCATGAACCTCCAAGTAGGCCCTAAACCCTATACCCTTATAGAATCCCTATAGATCCCTTTAAAGGGACCCTTAAAGTAACTACCCATGAACCTCCAAGTGTCGTTGTAAACCCCCGGCCGAGCTTCGTCGATGCCGCTGCGCCCGGCGCTTGCGACGTCGGGGCGTCCAGCAGTCGCTTGGCCGCCGGGCTCAGCGTGCCCTAGACAGTTTAGGGTTTAGGTGTTTAGGGTTCAGGGGTGTAGGGGTTTAGGGGTTTAGGTGTTTAGGGTTCAGGGGTGTAGGGGTTTAGGGGTGTAGGGGTTTAGGGGTTTAGGGGTTTAGGGGTTTAGGGTTCAGGGGTGTAGGGGTTTAGGGGTGTAGGGGTTTAGGGGTTTAGGGGTTTAGGGTTTAGGGCATCATTGTGGTGCGTTCTTTTTGTCTTTATCGTTCGGCTTTTAGGGTTTAGACAAGCGTGTCAGTGCACCGCTCCTAGCGTTCCCAGTAGCCCCATAATAATTAGGGAGACCCTTTTCCCTACGGTCTTTTCAATACAGAAACCCCAAAAGAAAAAATTGCAAAAGGGTACTACTGAGGAACCTAGGCTCGTTTGATTGCACTTGACACTCTGGCGCCTTCCGAAGCCGCAGCCGAGACAAAAAGCCTTCTGCAACAATTCCGAGGCCCAACCGTGAACCGCCAGAATCCCAGACCCTGCAGCCGCTAACCCTAAACTCCTGTAGAACCCTAAGACCCTAAACCAAACCCTAAACTCCAGAAGAACGCTGAAACCTGGGCCACAAAGCGCACAAACCCCCTAAACCCTTCCTAAACCCCAAGACAGCGCCTCGGGGCGGCAGTAGAACGGGCAGTAGAACCGGTGTGACGTGTAGGGATCCTTCGCGAGGATGTTCGACGGTTTAGGGTTTTGGGTTTAGGGGCTTTAGGGCTTAAGAGATAAGGGCTGAAGGGCTTCATTAGGCTAGGGTTTCAGGGATACCTTAAAATCCCAAACCCTACTTTTTTGTAGGTTCTTATTACAGACCCTAATATGGAATTTATAGGGACCCTACAAAAAAGTAGGTTTTGGTAGCTTAAGGAAAGGGTATACGCTTGGTTGCAGAGGGGGTCGGAGCAGCTTACGCCGTGCAGCGGCAGCTGGGAGAGGTACCCTAAGGCCCCAAAGTAGTTCCTTTTTGGGGTTCGTACATAGAATCTTATAGGGTAATCCCTAAAAGGAACTACTTTGGGGCCTATGGGTAGTTTACAAAAGTCTGCTGGACATGTCGAAGCTTCCATTACGCTTGCCAAGATCCCTGCTGCCCCTCCGAACCCTGAAACTCTAAGCACCAACCCTGAACCCAAAATCCAGTTTCTTCCTGCAAGACACACGCACGGGGTTGCGGAATTTGAAGCTGCGCACCCCAGAAACCGCCCGAATTCGGGAATAGACCTTACACTGTAAAGGCACATATGACATATGGTATCGAATACCACATGATGGCATTCTGATTTAAAATCTTAAAGGTATGCTTCTTAGAGAAGTTGTGTCGGGCTCTCAGTGAAGTTAGATCAGGGCATACCGCCGCAGTTTTGGGCAGCCTGCCCTGGCTGGCTCAAAGAAGAGATCAGCATTGGAGGTGCCAGAAAACCTAGAATAGGATTTAAGGTTTAGGGTTTTAGGGTTTACGGGGTACGGGTTTAGGGTTTAGGGTGCGGTGTTTAGGGTTTTGGCTTTAAGGGGGTTTAAGGTTTAGAGTTTAGGGCCCGGCTTAAGTAAACTTTCGGGAGCTCAAACTGTCATGTCGAGGGGCGAACATACCTTTCGTCGTCGCATCAGTCTGCGACGCTTTGGGCGATGTAACCTGCATGGAAAAGGTATACGGTTTAGCAATGATTTCAGAAGCTGGGTTAGGTTTAGGGTTTAGGGTTTAGGGATTTTTGGGGCCCGAGTGGGGTTTGATGGCTTGTCTCCGCGAAGCGAGTAGCGGCCTGGAGTACCCTAAGCCCGGGAGAAGATGTAAACCAGACGAGCCGTATCACAACCTACAAGGATCCCACGTCTTATCTACGGCTTGCAGAACTTGAGGCTTCATGATTTGCCTTAATCCCGAACAACCTATATTTTGAGGACGTGCATAACACTGTATAAGGAAACTCATGAAGAGGAATCCCCAAACAGGTGGGTCTTATAAGGTCCAGGTAGGGCTTGAGAGGCTGAGTGAACTGGGGCTTTCTTTGTGTCGGCTCTAGTTCTCGACATTGCATGAAGGATGATGTACTGCGGTTGATGATATAAATCCTGCATAACCCATAATAAGGAATATACCATAATTCCCATAGTTTGTAATGCAGGATTTATATCATCAACAGTGGGACCTGTACTTGGAGGTACATGGGTGACTGGGGGTTATAGGTAGGAAAGCTAGAAGAGTAAGTATAGCCCATATCTGGGACCTACGCCCCAAAGCCTCCTGAGCTGTAGACAGGATTCAAGATCGAAAGCTATGCGGAGCATAGGGTTTTACTGGCTGCTCAGTCGGGAACCTTGTAGTACTCAGAAAGGGGTCGGCAAACGAAACGAACATGTCCCCCAAAACATCAGTTCTCATGTTCAAATATGTCCCCTAAAGACATGCATTCCAAGGTGTTCCAATGATTCAGCTTGCGTAAGGTTTGCTTCAAGGGCTTCGTACTTAGCGCCCCAAAGTACCCCAAACTTTTCAAGGCTTACGGGTTTACCTACAGCCGAAAAGACCTACCTTTTTAGGGTTCCTTACTATGGGTTTCTATATATAGTTCCGTAAAAGGGTAGGTCTTTGCGGCTACAGGTATGGTTTATAGAGATTGTTCAGGGTTTGGGTCGGCAGTTGCGGGTTTTGGGCGGGTTTCGCCTTTCGGTTTGCCCTTCCCGGAAATACAAAACCGGAAACAAATTTTTCCGGAAACACAATCACAGAGAAAGATTCCCGGAAACACAAGGCGAAGCAATGATGCAGGAATGTATATGGCCAACGGAAGCAATGATGCAGGAATGTATATGGGCCAACGACCTTAGAACAGACAACTTCTAGTTTATCCTGGCCTTTAGGGTTTTTAGGCTTGGCGCCCCAACGTCCCCGAGACTTCAAGTGGGTGGTTGTCCAAATTAGGGTCCCTTTTTGGGTCCTTAATATAATACGGCAACTTATAATTAGGGACCCTAAACCCTAAACCCTAAACCCCAAACCCAACTACCCAAGTGAAGACGAGCAGCTCGGACTTCGGGTGTCCAGGCACTCGAGTATGGCACCTCGCTTCTTCTGGTTTGGGGATTTAGGGGTTTGGGGGTTTGGGGTTTAGGGGTTTGGGGATTTAGGGATTGATGGGTTTGGGGATTTAGGTGTTGGACCCCCGTGACGGTTGGAAAAAACACGACTAAGCCTAGGACTAGAGCTATATACGGTTTATAGTATTTAGGGTTTATAGGGTTAGGTCTTGTGAAGGCAATATGGGTAACCTTCGAGCTCTCCCAAACTGGGCAAGTTTTGTTTCTTGCTAGGATAGCCACTATGCTACCCTGGATACTCTGGGATTCGGGATTGGGGGCTGCAGGGTTTTATGACAACGGTTCACGGGTTCACAAGTTCGCAAAGGCTTCTGTCAGGGTTTGTTTGCATTTTCCGAAGGTATCTGGAACTCCTAGAGTCTCTAGGACAATCTGACACCTCAATCCCTGGCCCTAAACCCTAAACCTTCAAGCCCGAAGCAAGACACCACGGAAATCCAACAAAAACCTGGAGCCCTTGCTCTAAAGCTTTGAAGCCCGTGAAACCCTTGCACCCCAAAGCCTGAAACCTTACTTAAAGGATCCTGGGACTTAGTAACTTTTAAGGGTTCCTTAAAGGGCTCCTTAAAGGGATCTATAAGGGATCTATGGGGGGCTTAGGGTATAAAGGATCATGGGACTTAGTAACTCGGGTTATTAAATTAGGGCAATTATACTTATAACTACTTAAAACCCAATTAGAATACTTATAACCTTACTTACTAAGTCCCATGACCCTCCAAGTACAAACCCTAAAGCCTGTGCACCTCCGGAGGCGGCCGTGTTCGCTGCTTCTTGTCGGGAGGCTCTCCGCCTCCTCCTACAGGACGGTTTAGGGTTTTCGGCTTATGGCTGAGGGTTGATGGCTTAGGTTTTGGTAGGTTTACGGCTTAGGATTGATGATTTAGGCTCTATAGGGTGTAGTTTTTGCTTTTTTACGGTTTATGGCTAGGTTTAGGTAGGTTTATGGCTTAGGATTGATCTAGGGTGTAGTTTTCGCTTCTCGATGGAGGGTTCAAAGAGCACCTCTGAGCCGCAAGCCCTAGGCTGCGTTTTCGAGCCTTTCAGGGTTCCAGAGTACAGCCTGTGAGGAGATCCTGAAACCCCAAAACCCCCCTAAACCCTCCTAAACCCCCCCTAAACCCCCCATGGCCCTAAACCCTAAACCCTTAAACCCCCCAAACCCCTAACTTGAAAACTGAACCTCGAAGATCCCTAACAGAACGTTTTATGGAGCCCTCTGAGGAGCCCTATAAGGAACACCTAATTTTGAGCCACCCAACCGTCGAAGAAAGTCCCCCACTCGGCCTGAATCCTCGGGCTCCACCGGCTGGTGGAGGAAGGCGAAGACCGAGTGTGTCCGCAGACAGATGTAGCAGCGAAACCTTAGTAAGTAAGGTTCCTTAACGGGTTCCTTAAATTACAGGAATCTATAATGGATTTGTGAGGCTTCTAGAAGAGTTCTACAAGGAGGATCATGGGACTAAGTAAGTAAGGCAGATGTAGCAGCGAAACCTAGGGCTTTGGAGCTTGGGATTCACGGCTTTTGGTTTAGGGTTTGGGGTTTGGGGACTTAGTGAACCCCAGAATGGAACAAAGATGTAGGAAGATTCTTGCTGGGATTCCCCATAATACTTTACTTTAAGGGCGCGAGGTAATGATGTTCCGACTTTCTGGCTTCTACTGTAGGGCTTTGGAGTTTCCAAAACCCTCCCAAGGGCCCTCTTAATGAAGCTCTCGGGTTCCTTAATACTGGGTATTTGGGGTTTAGGGTTTACAGAGACGCCAGAAAGGTGGAACATCACTATCCTCATGCCCTCAAGGCAAAGTATAGGGGATTCCAGCGACTATTCATCCTAAACCCATGTTCCAACTTTCTGGGACCAACTACAAGCCCTAAGCCCTAAACCCTACGCCCCTAAACCCTAAATCCCTAAACCCTAAACCCTAAGCCCCTAAACCCTAGGGTTTACATAGGGCCTAGGGAGGGAAGTTGCGGGATTTGGAGCTTGGTGCTCAGGCTCGGGGTTTGGGTGCAGCATCGCAACCTTTGTTTTGGAGTTTGGGAGTTAGGGTTTGGGGCTTGGGGTTTTATGGTTTAGGGTTCAGGGTTTGGAGATTGGGTTATGGTTTAAGGTTCAGGGTTTAGGGTTGAAGGTTTGGGGTTTGGGGTTTGAGTGGTGAGCGCGGAGCTCACTGCAAAGCAACTGTATGTACCTCCCTCTAAACACAGCACACATAGGCCCCTGAATAACCACCGAACGCTATGCAGTACTAAACCCTCAGGAAAGCTCATAGACCTGTTTTCGGAGGCCTGAGAGGAATGCTGCAACGAAGCCTTAAGCACACCTCAAGGCCTTGTAAACACCTACAGAACCCTACCCTAAACCTTGAAGCCTAAACCCCTACGACACCCTGACACCCCACCCCTCTTTTGTGACATGCTGCATCTGGGTCTCGTTCTCGGGTGATTCGTAGAACTCCCAACCAGCCAGCGCAAGCGCCTGCTTCGAGGCTTAAGTGTTAAGGCAAACTTCTCGAAGCCGTGTGTAAACCCCAGGTGGTTGCAGCACTAAATCCTGGATCAAACCCTTACACCCTAAACCCTGAACCCCTAAACCCTAACCCCTAAACCCTAAACCTCCGGCCTAAGTGCCCCTCGCTATTCTTGCGACTTGCTCCTTACTCGGTAGCATGCCTTCCACGGAACAAAACAACTAGCACTTACGTGGCACCGCAAGCGTGAACCTGTTCTCTTTTGGGACACCGTCCCTGGCATATGCCAATTCTACAATAGAACATAAATATGGGGGTTTCCGAAAATGGGGGACCCTACTATAGTAATTGCCCTAAATAGTAGGATCCTTATTATAAGGACCCCAAAATAAGGTACCCCTAATTTTCGGAAACTCCCATATTACCACAAACCCTAAGCCGGTGCTTCTGGGCGTGCGCGCTTTGGAAGGCTGTTTGAGTCCTGTCGTCCATATGTTCGCTTCTCCCGACGGAATCTCGGCTTTTGGCGGCTCTTCCCGGACAGAAGCCGGAAATCCAAGATATGCAGGCGGCCTAGGAAATGGCCTCCGGAAAAGGAGCGAGCATTGCAAAATCTGCAATTTGTTGGGTTTTTGTGGGGTTCCCTCATTTCGCCGGCCCCAGGAGCCGGAAATCAAGGAAATCATTTGACATGGGCTTCCGGAAAAGGAGCGGCTATTGCAAAATCGGCAGTTATTTTGCTTTAGTGGGTTCCCTCCATTTCCACCATGTGAGAAATCCAGGAAATCCCAACAGCCTTGGAAATGGCTTTTGGAAAGGAGCAAGCTTGCAAAATCGACAATTTTCAAGCCTTTGTGGGGTTCCATCTTGCCCATAAGATGCGGAGGGGTTGACATGAGTTTAGGCCCTGAGCCCTAAAAGGAAGAGGGTTGGGTGGTTGTGCCGCCTCATGAACGGCGCGGGGTGGGAAGAAAAGTCGGGCCGCCATAAGCCGGCCGAAGGGCAGCATTCGCTGCAAGCACGCCGTCGGCCGCAAGATCCACACAAGCACTGACGCATTACCCGTCCCCCGGAAAGCAACCACCTTCTGTGAATAATCGCGAAAGCCTGAACCCTAAACCCTACACCCCTGAACCCTGTCCCCCAAAAGTGCCTTGGCGGCATCATCGACCTCCTTCCCTCCCGCCGAAACCACGGGGATGTGGCGGAGGCCCTTCAGGAGACCTTGGCCGAGGTTCAGGAGCTACGGTTTAGGGTTTAGGGTTTCGGGTTTAGGGTTTAGGGGTTTAGGGTTTTAGGGTTTAGGGTTTAGGGTTTTCCAGAGAGCCCACTACCCCTTAATTTTGGAATATGCCTTGCCCTAGGGCCCTAAAGTAGTTCCTTTTGGGGGCTCATACTTAGAATCCTATGAGGTAGTCCCAAAAAGGAACTACTTTGGGGCCTATGGGTAAATCATATTAGGGATCCCTACTAACATTTAAGGAATATCCCTTAATTAAGGGATGTTGGAGTCTCTGTGTACCCTTTACTTAGGGAACATGCCTTAAGTCATAATATTGAGTCCCCTGCAATTCAAGGTATATATTCCTTAACTAAGGAGTAGTGGGATCTCTGGGAAGTTTTCCTTTAGGCTCGCAGACGTGTGCAAGAGGTGACGTGAGGGGTTTAGGATAGGTGGTTTGGAGTGTGTGTTGAAACGTCTCGTGTCTAGACGAAACTCCTGGACCCGGAGCGGCCAAAAAACACGTCCAAGCCCCAACTCACACTCAAATTCACAGGCCACGACGCCACCCAAAACCATTCAAATTCCCTGCCCACACGCCCAGACCTCCCCCCGCTGCCCCGAAAACTCGACAGTCGAATCCTGACGCCCAAGCGGCCGAGTCGGCGTTTCTCCACGTCGTCGGCCACCGCCTCCGAGGGAGAGTGCAATGAGCCCTGAATTTCGGAAGATGCCTTCAAGTATAGGGGGCTTCATAATTGAGTTTCCGAAAATAGGGGATCCTAATATAGTACCCTACATAGTAGGATCCTTATTATAAGGACCCCAAAATAAGGTATCCCTAATTTTCGGAAACTCCCATGTGATGGCTTAGCCGGGCGGTGAAGCATAAGCTCGGCTGAAGCTCTTGGACTTTAGGTTTAGGGATAAGGGTGGCAGTTCACAAATCTACCCAGAGACTCTTAGGATCCCTTCAAAAGGGTCTATACGGTTTCCTATAAGGGATCTATAGGGTTTAGGGTTTAAGGGACCCCAATATCCCTTAATTCACGAATATGCGTTAAATCATATTAAGGGTCCTACTAAACTTGAATGAGGGTATATTCCTATTAATCATAAGGGATATTGGAGTCTCTGGGTAAAGCAGTCTGATTCCAGCCCTCAATCTGCGGAACGCAAACTCTCGAGACATTAACCCAACACACCTTGATTCATAAACATGCCGTAAACTGTATTCATAGGCCCTATATATGAGTACATTGGAGGAACCCCCAAAAAACGACTCGACATGAACTGCGAAGGTAATATCCTGACAAAAGGATAGGTAATGATACGTTTTAATTGCTTTTGTCCGAAAGCTCCGACCAAAAACCCTGAACCCTCAAGAACGAAACAAATAGAAATTGCTGGCCTTTGTCCATCCTGGGCCCCTTAAACCATCAAGCCCAGCAGAGCGCCCCACCCGGCCACAGACCCATCCCCAGCTTTGGGCCGCCCCCAGCCCCACCCCAGCCCACCGAAACCGGAAACATCCCCAAACCCCAAACCGTAAATATGGGGGCTTCCGAACATAGGGCACCCTAATATAGTACCCAAAATACTAGGATCCTTATTATAAGAACCCAGAGAAGGTATCCCTGATTTTCGATAACTCTCATATTCCTTGACGAAGGGATGGCGGACTCTAAGCTAAGCAGTAAGCAGCAGGGTCCTGGTCGCACTCACGAAGAGGATCGTTCAGCACGACCTGTGCAGCGCTGTTGGAGCCACGGGTAAGGCTTGTAAGGCTTATTAAGCTTTGAGAGATATGTCTGATGCAGTATGTGTACATAGTTCTCAGAAATGACTGTTCGCCGCCAATGTGTCTGTTGCTTCTCTGAAAGGCAACTCTTCTTGGGTGTGTAAGTGGTATGGGTGCTCTCAACTGCCCGCTGAAGCGAGTGTCCCGACGGTTGAGCATAATCACCCTGCCCACAGCCTTCAAATCTGAGCCCTACTTGGAAGTTCATGAGGCGTTGTGAGTAGGGTTGTAGGTTCCCCAATATGGGTTAGGACTATAGCCACACTCATAACCAGTTTATAAATACGCAATAGGCCGCCAGGCCAGAGGCTTTCACCTTAAACCCTGCATCCCAATCTTAGGGTGCCCGTCCCCTGTCCAAAGCTACAGGAAAGGTACCTTGTAGATTGTACATTGAGACCGTTAGCCAAATGGGAGCTTCCGAAAATAGGGGACCCTAATATAGTACCCTAAATAGTAGGAGCCTGAATATAAGGACCCCACAATAAGGTACCCTTAATTTTCGGAAACTCCCAAATTGCCAATGGCTCTGAAGTGGCAAGCCCTACAGGAATTGCTTTATCCACCCTAAACCCTAAACCCTAAACCCTAAACCCTAAACCCTAAACACGAAACCTGACACCACTGGTTGAACCGCCTGGGAGCTTCTCCATGGACAGAAGCCGCTGTGGCCCTGCCTGGGACGCGAAGTGGAGCTCAGGGCTTCAGAGTTTCGGGATGCTCCGGAGCAGGGAAAGCCTGTGACCCTCAGGCATCATCATGCGGCTGAAGAACAAATACGCCACCTTCGCTGATTCGAATGGCACTGCGAGTTGCCCCCGAAGCAGCAAAATCACCCCAAGCCCCCGCAACGCAAACTCAATCCCAAGAGTTGCGTTCTGACATAGTTTTGTGGTCCGGAATTCGCAGGGTGCTTCAGGGCTTCTTCACAAAAACTAGCCCGATGAGCCTCAAAAAACACCAAAACCGGCTGCAGCCTTAAAGCATGTGCGTCCCTCTCTAGGTCCCCAGCATGGTACGGCACCCTTTTAACAAGGGCCCTACCTAAAAAGGAATCCGGGTTTAGAGAACTACCAATGTAACAAAAGTTTAGGACTCTTGGTAGTTTAAGCTACGTGGGGCTTCATGGATAGTCTAATTTGGGTTATATCTCTAGCTCTCCTACCTACAACCACAAACCCTAAACCCAGCTTATAACTACCCATGAAACTCCAAGTAGAAACCGCCGGGCTGCTCCAACACCTCTGCAAAAGCAGCCGCACTCGGAACCTGGCTGAACGCGAAATCCCGGCTTTGAAGGTTGCAACAATACTTATACTACGACTCATACGAAGACTAAGAGCAAAAATGAAACCTTCTGTGGGGATGGTCGGGGGTTCATGCGAAGTTCTGGTGACGCTGACATGCAGACAGAGTTTGAAACGGGCTGCGAAGTGGTGCGTCTGAGGGCGAAAGTATGCGGCTAGAACGACTTGCAAGGGGGCTTAGACCTCCTGTCTCCCATAATATACTTAGAGGATCATCGGACTTAGTAAGTAGGTTATAACTGGGGTTATAAGTCCCCTAAGTGGGGTTATCCTAATTATAACCTACTTATAACCTTACTTACTAAGTCCCATGAGCCTTCAAGTACCCAGAAGGGTCCACATACGGGAGTTTCCGAAAATTAGGGGTGCCATGTTTAGGGGTCCTTATAATAAGGATCCTATTATTTAGGATACCATACTGGGATCCCCTATTTTCGGAAACTCCCATGTACTACGATTGTCCCGAAACACCATTCTCGTTATGGTTTTGGCCACCGAGTTCCAGTATACATAGACCCTCTTGATAAGCGCTCTTGATTGGATAACACTGCGGCTTCCTTAACAACGACTCCCGACTGTCATGGAACTACAATCCTGGGTGCGCAGAGTTGGGGATGTGGAAGCGTACTGACTTGGAGGGTTATGGGACTTAGTAAGTAAGGTTATAAGTTAAGTACCCTAACTAGGGTTATAAGTATAGATATAAGTATCACCACCCTACTACAAACGCTTGTGACTACGCCCCAGCTTTAAGTAGGGGAATTGGAGGGGCTTGAAGTCTCAGTGTTGAGGGTTTCGGGTGCCAATTAGTTTGACTGGAAATCCATCTGACCCTAAAGAGGGACCCTACAACCTCAAGGGCAAAAGCCTATCCTTCTGGCCGGGGCTGTTCCGAGGGCGACAGCGTGGTCTGGAACTTGAGATTAGCATTTAGGGCTTGCCGGAAGGCTCCGGGTGCCTAATTACATTTTTCAGGGACGCATCACCATGACCATCACCATCCTCCTTCTTTTCCCCATCCTCCTCCTCATCATCATCCTCATCATGATGTATGTCATCATCGTCGTCATCATTAATTCTATCGTCATCATCATCGTCATGCCCATTGTCATCGTACCCCTAAACCCTGAACCCTAACGGCGTCCAACCTTGAAGCCCGAAGGTCTCGTCTCGGGTTTAAAGGGGTCTATAAGGGATAAAGATAGGGGCCTTAATAATTACAATAGGGTTTTGGGCCTATTCATAGTGTAACTACCTTAACCTACCAAAACCTATTTTTTTGTTGGGTCCCTATAAATTCCATAGTAGGGTTTATAATAAGAACCTACAAGAAAGTAGGGTTTGGTATAGTAAAACCACAGGGCGCCCCCTTTTGCCAGCCTCTGACTCGGATCCCATCGGCTTTCCATTGCAAAGCCAGGTGCCCTCGACACGCCTTCGTGTGGAGTTTGGAGGTTTAGGATTGAGGGGGTAAGGGTTCAGGGTTAAGGGTTAGGGGTTGAGTGTTCAAGGAGTTGTGATATCAGGATTACTTGGAGGTTCATGGGTAGTTATGAGTGGGGTTACAAGTAAGGTAGGTATACCTAAATCCAATTTTACGGAATTGATAATCCTACTTGTAACTGCCCATGAACCTCCAAGTAGGGGGTGTGGAGCTTGAGGGGTGAGGGGCTCGAGGCTGCAGTGCTACACACTGCTACTCCACCTCCATCCCGGCCCCGTGATGAATGGAAAGACAAGAAGCTGGAAGAACAGCAACCTTGGAATTTGAGGCAGCTTACTTAATTGCAGCGTATCTCGGAGTGCATGCCCATACATTTGCTTGTAGAAGCGGACTTCATCGTCTCATTCGAGCATCCACACCCCTGATGATAAATGGATAGTTCTTGAAATTAGCATCCCATCAAGGGCCCTGGTTTATAATGCTGCCGTACTATGTTGAGGACCCAAAAAGAGACCCTAATCTAGAGAACTCCCCAACTGATGCCGACTGAGGTCTCGGCTCTAGTTTGAGCTCTTCTCCGCAGCATTCGCCTGAGCTTAAGCAGACGATCGCTAGAGGAGGGCAGGTGTCATGCTGTACTTAGAGGCCCAGGGGACTTAGTCAGTAGGTTATAAGTAGGGTTATAGGTACCCTAAATGGAGTTACCCTAACTATAACCCCACTTAAAACCAACTTGCTAAGTCCCCTGGGCCTCGAAGTAGGGGGCCCTGTAGTACCCAGATCCCCGGGAGGATCTAGAAAGTGGATCCCCTAATTTGGGGCCCTGCACTACTACTACTACTACTACTACTACTACTACTACTACTGCTACTACTACTACTATTATTACGAAGGGTACTTTAAAGGAACCCCCAATTAAGGGATCTACTTTTTGGATCCTCCCGGGGGTCTGGGTACAAGCCCACATAGTTGGAAATCCAATAGCCTCAGTTCTTAAGAACCATTTACGGGGAATCCCAGCCCGGCACTGTTTGTCCTTACTCCGGTGTCCAACTTGTCGGGGCTTGCTATACTCAAAGCGGGGGACCCCTACCCTATAATGGGCTATATAATGGGTATATAATGGCTATATTATGGGTATACATTCACCATAAACTAAAGCGAACCTTACTGTTGATGGACAAAATCCTGCATTACCCATTATAAGGAGTATACCATAGTTCCCATAGTTTAGAGTCCTTAGGGTCATGCAGGATTTTGTCCATCAACAGTATCTCTCTTGAATAGAGCCCAAATCTTGCTACTTGACAGAACACCGAAAAGGGCTTGCTTCCTCACTAAAGACCTTACAAGGGCCACTCTGTGATCCCGAGACGGAATCCATATCCAGGTGCTGCTCTGCTTTGTAGAAAACACATAGGGGGTCGTTCAAAAACAACCCTATTGCCATGAACTCTCGCCTCTACCAAGCCAAAACACCCGTAACATGAAGAAGTCGAGAACTTGACAACGGACTGCAGTAACTGCTTAGTAGGGAATGGAGGATAGGCCAGGAAATGGGTCGAAATAATTACCAGTACCATCTTGGGAATTCCTAATTATAATTGTAGTATAATGGGACCCTATTCTAGTTGCTAAGGCCCTTATATTACAGGGGCCTGAAGGGACCATCCTGGAAACTCCCTACAGTGGAAGCCAGAAAGTTGGAACATCATTAACCCCATGCCCTTAACGTAAAGTATAGGGAATCCCAGCAAGAATCATCCTACATCAGTGTTCCATTCTGGGGTTCACTAAGTCTCCAAACCCCAAACCCTAAGAACCATCCTAAATCTGGGGCTCGCTGTGCAAAGAATCAGGACGTTGAGGCCGACGCAGCGAAGCATGTCGAGGCCTGGAAGCTCTGCTGAAGTGCTGTCAAGATGTGGGTGGTTGTCAAAATTAGGGTCCCTTTTTGGGTACCCTGAAAAAAAATGTGCCGTATTCTATTAAGGACCCAAAAAAGGGACCATAATTTTGACAACCATCCATGTAGGGGTTTTGTAAGTTGGGCCTAGGGTATATAGAACTTGTTTAGGGTTCAGGTCCGGAGTCTTGTCCGGTTTTGGGCGGGGGTTCGCCTGTGAGGGTTGCTGGGCTGGAAGCTTCGTTCACTGCTCACGATGACTCCGAAAGGGCGGTTTAGGGTTTAGGGTTTAGGGTTTAGGGTTAAGGGTTTAGGGTTTAGGGTTTAGGGTGCAAGGGCCTAAATTATTGAACAAACAGCTGGAATGCAGCCTTTTTCAATCGGCACGTAACTATTCCTTCTGCCGGAGGCTCAGAAGTTAACAGCTAAGCCGTACCCTGGAACCCTAACTGCAAGGTCGCATATGGACGAAAGAGCTTTGACCGCAGAGCTAACCCCTGAAGTCCAGAACACCGGCTTGTGTTTCTATACCGGACATGCGGTGCAACCAAATGCCAAAGAGATACACGCCTTAAACCTCTACACCGAACACACGGAACCCTCAAAGACTAAACCCCGACTCGATCCTGTAATCAGCATGGACCTTGTCAAGCCTTATTCTCCCAAAACCTTGCCCTCAACCCGAAAGCCTCAACCTAAACCCTAACCCGCGATCCCACCCCCAAACCAAAGTACGTATATTCCTGATTAAGGAAAATGCCTTGAATTATAGTAGGATCCCTGTCGAAGGTATATTCCTGCATTAAGAGATATTGGAAGGTCTGGGTGAAATTCCAGCACGCGCCTGTGTTGACCCAGCCTGCAGGCAGAGGGCAAGGGAAGGGCCGTGTTCTTCTTAAAACTAACAAGTTTAGGATTTAGGACTTTGGGTGTAAGCTTTAGGGTCTAGCATTCAGGGTTTAGTGTGGCTGTCGCAGGTTTCGGTCGTCTTTGGGGTGACTTGCGAGTGCAGAGTCTAATATGCTCACGCGCTCCGCGGCCCCCCCCTCCCCCCTTCCATGGTCTATGGTCCCCTCCTGTGGGATGGAGAGTGGGTTCCCTCTTCCCCCTGTGGGGTGGTTGTGGGGGGTTTGGGTCAAGCTTGAGCCTTTGAGTTTTGGGTTTAGCCTTTTGGGTCAAACGGTATAAGGCTTCGAGTCGACAAGGGCTTACGGAGCGTTTGGGGTGTAGGTTCGCTCGGGTTGACAGTTTATGTTATGGTTCAGGCTTAAAGCCTGCGTTTAGGCGGCATTGAGGGTTGGTTTGAGGTTTAGGTTATAAGGTTAGCAAAGCAGGAGCAGCTACTGCGCTACGTTATAGGATTTATGGCTTGCGTAGGGCTTCACGATGCTGGCCTTGTCTGTGACGCCTGGCCGTCCCTCCAGCTGCAGCTCCAACCACCCCCACCCCTCTCCGCACACGCCAGCCCCCCCCCCCTGCCACCCCGTACCAGACCATACCATGGGGGGGGGGGGGGAACGCCAGACGCCTGACCAGATATTGAGCCAGTTGTTCATGGGTAATTATATGTAGGGTTATCAGTAAGTTCTAACAGTTAGAACATACCTTGCCTATTTTCGGCCATTGGCACCACCCACCCCATCAACCTAAAATATCTATCCTAAGAGAACTATTTTATGCCCCAAATACCCATATCCACCTAGGTGCCATAGCCCAAACTAGGCAACGGGGTTCCTTGTAGAATTTGGTTCACGGTTTCGGCTTCTGGGCTGTATCTCAGCTTTATTCTTTTCGGGTTCTCCAAGAATGTTAGAACTATACTAATTATATTGTATAAGTGCTTATGTATTATAATTAAATTGTAGTTTTACGTTGTTGGGGGTTGAATACTGTTTTGGATTGATGAGGGCTTCAATCTCCGGAATGCTTGAGTTGTTCCAGTATTTTCATTTATGGGTTTTTCTTATAAATACTTAGTATCATTAGTGCCTTCTGAAATAATTACAAAGAATTTCAATGTGTTCAACCGTCTTTAAGCATTATTATATTCGCTATGCACCTGTTTTAACTTTCGCAACTCGCGATTGCAAAACTATAATCTATTATGTTTCTCCTCAGGTTGTATACGTTAACTATGTATTTGGCATGTATTTTGTATGTGTTCAAGTTCGTGTAACCCCTTTTCCCTGCTAACATATGAAAATGAGTCCTCCTCCTCAGAAATATTATTTTCTTAAGATTTACTGGATTACGGTTTATTTGACAGACTTATCTAAGCATTCAGAGCAGGTCAATGCATATTTAAAAACGAGAATGCTTGATAGTGCAATAGCAATGCTTGAAAATCTATCAATGTCTATGGCTTGCTTATAACGATAACACTTCCTAGCAACAAGATTAACTATTTCAGTAGATGGATCAAAATCAACTGATAACTTATCTACTCTTACTGGCATCATTATTATTATACAGATTTTTCATAATGAGATATTCTGAAAATTTGCACCGGTTCCTTAAGATTTAACGAAACTAAATACGAATTAATGTCATCTCCAAACTCTTATGGTCATGAACCTGTAGAACCTGCTGGACACACTGAGGCATTGGCTCACTTCCTTCTTCTGTGTTCATTGGGGGCTTGTTTCTGCCATTGCTTGCCTGCCAAACAAACCTGATTTTTTCATCCATCATATTTAAACAGTTCTTCAAAACAGTTACATCTTGGTCTATCCTTTCAACATCCTCCTCCACTTTTTCTAATCTCCCTTCTGGCGAAGGCTTTCGTGATCCCCATGCCGTGGTCGCTGTATCAGCACCTTCATTACCTTGTGAGTTCGCTTTAAATGTGTCGTTTTCATCGGGGGGTGATTCCTCTACCCATCTTCCAACTACTCCTATCTTCAATTATGGGTGTTCCTTCATTGTTTGTCTTAGTTTCCTTGTGAAAAGTCTTCTTTCTGCATTTGCAAGGTAAACAGTTTAATCCATCTGTGTTTAAGTGGAAGCCACCTTCTTTAGATTGCATATGATGTTCACTCATTATACTTTCTTTGATACTTTTAAAACGGTTCAAGAACTGCCTTAAGCAATTCTAAAGAAGCGGTGCAACATCTTTTCGGCCTGGTATCTTGTACTACAAACTTTTCAAGTTCTTCAATCTCCTTTATCGCTTGTAAATGCTGGTTCATTACAATAAACGGTATTTTTCTCCTACGTCAGCATTAAGTCATGAATGAAGAAATACCTACAGACATATCCGAATATAAATATGAAACAGCAAGATTGATATGATGCCGAAGCTAGCCGCGCGGATGATATGCGTCGCTTCGTCAACTGGTGGTAAAACAGCACTGATCCAAAAGTTAATATTCAAAATCTACAGAGGGTCTTTTGAGAGAATATACATCTTGTCGCTCAGTGTTCATGTTGATGACACTTGGTCGGCAGCAAAGCAATACATAAGGAATGTAATGAAGGTAGACGCGGAAAACGAACAGCTTTATTGTGAGGAATACGAGCCAGTGGCGTTAATCATTTTACCCTCCCGCTCGCAATGCCGGATGGATCCCCCTTCAAGCCCCAACCTCTAGTGGTTTAGGAAAAGGAACCCTGGCCCTAGAACCCTTGACAAACCCAAGAAAGGCCCTTTAGCTTTCACGGTGGGCCTCGGCGTGCACAATCCAAGGGTGAGATGCCCGCGGGCTTATGAAACCACCACGCAGGCCGGAAGCTCTGCAGCCCTTGGGGAGGGGGGTACGGCTTGAGGTTTACAAGTGGGGCTTAGGATTCAGGGCTTAGGTTGTCGTAAGTGTAGGGATTCGGGCGTCAAGGTTCCAGGATTTTCGGGATTTTGGGCAGGCGTCTAGAGTCTAAAGTCTCAAGAAGAAGATGCTCCCAGTGTGAAGGAATTTTGGTGGTAAATTTGCGCGGCTGTAGCCAACCATCCTGAACACTAATACTAAAGCTTTGTAATATAAGGGACTTATCATAAGTAGCACAGGGTTCCCTTTAAAGGGTTGCTCCAAAGGGGATCCAGAAGAGAACTATAGTAGGGTTCTATGATGTAGGGGCCTTAATTGTTAGAATCGGGGTTTGGGGCCCATTATACTATAATTCGGATAAGGAACCCCCCAAAAATACCATTGGTAACTATTTAGGCCCCTAGACCCCCTATACTAAACCCTTATAGTACCCTTATAGGATCCCTTAAAGGTAAACCCTTATAGCACCCTTATCTCTTATAGCACCCTTATAGGATCCCTTAAAGGTAAACCCTTATAGTACCTTTATAGGATCCCTTAAAGGAACCCTGCGCCCCGATATTCGTCCCTCGCAGTCTCTTCATCTTCAGAGCTGTTGAGGATTTGGAAACACTAGGGCTGATGATGTAAATCCTGGGGTTCCTTTAAAGGGATCCATAAGGGTACCTTTAAGGGATCTATAGGGTTTTTAGGGTTTAGGGTTTAGGATGATATAAATCCTGCATGACCCATAATAAGGATTATACTATAAATCCCATAGTTTAGGGCCCTTAAGGTAATGCAGGATTTAGATCATCAACCTAAACCCAAAACCCCAAAACCCTATAGATCCCTAAAGGGGGCCCCTTAAAGCTACCCCTATAGATCCCTTTGAAGGCACCGTAGGGATTTAGATCATCAACCGTAGGACTCTGGGGGTTCCGAGTCGACGGAGTTGAAAGTTTGAGGATTTTCGAACTGCGCCGGGGAAGCAGAAAGCAGGAAAGCCACCCTTAAGATAGGGTTTAGGGTTTAGGGTTTAGGGTTTAGGGGAGTCGATGAAACACCCCAAATAAGAATGATGAGGGTGGTTGCGCCGGGACTACACATGGATCACATGCTGACGCAAGCGCGTGATGAGTGGGCGCGCCCCTATTCCTAAAGCAAAAGGCGCACCCACCGCAGACACACGGTATACACACCTTAAAACCCCTAAACCCTAAACCCGAAACCCAAAACCGAGGCCGCCACGCTGGAGGAAGTCGGCTGGGTCCTGTACAGGAGTTCTGCAAGGGTAAGGGTAGTATAAAGCTACTGTAAGTCTTGCAGAGGAGTAGTACAGAAATATGTACTTGTACTAGGTTCTTCAGAGGTTCTTGTAGGGGTTCTATGACGGGACTATATACTGCATCAGCTATAGTTTAGGCTAAACCGGACGGGCTACTGATGTGAAGAGGAGTATCATGCCAATGGGTTTGGACTTTGAGAGATTGGCTTCGCCAACGATCTTGACCCGCATTTGTTGCGGGCATAGGGTTACAAAACTCCGACAATTTGGAACATCGACTGAAGGTTATGTTTGTGCCAGTTTGAGCTATTCAAGCTACATGCAAGACTACTCTGCGGTCGCAAGTCCGGTCGTACATCCTGGAGTTTGCAGGGTTGAGGCCATCGGGAACTTCTGCGAAGCCGAAGCAGGGATCCTTGTTATAAGGACCCCAAAATGAGGTACCCCCTATTTTCGGAAACACTAAACCCTGAACCCTTTATAGAACCCTTATAGATCCCTGCAAGGAACCCTTATAGATCCCTTTAAGGAACCCTTATAGATCCCTTTAAGGAACCCTTCTAGATCCCTTTAAGGAACCCTTAGAGATCCCTTTAAGGGGCTCTGGGATCCCGGACGTCGGGCCGGCATTTGCGCTGCAAGGGCTCCGAGTCGAGGTCCTGGAAATACTCCAAATCCCTTGACGTCTTGACTTTCGTGGTTTAGGGTTTTCTGAAGTGTACTGGCTAGGTGGTTTAGGGTTTGGGGTCTGGGGTCTGCGGGTTTAGGTTTAGGGTTGAAAGTTTAGGGCTTAGGAGATTGCGGTGTGGAGATGGTCATCCTACACTGCAAACCCCCTAGACGCCATATCCTCCAGGCTCTCTATTCCCCCTTAAATTCTAAACATCAGCAAGGCCCCAAAATCTCTGCAGCCCTAAACTCGAAACACGAACGATAAGCTGCAAAATCCGAAACGAAAAGCTGCAAAATCCCGAAACCATAAAACCGAATAAATGCTTTATCCCTGCTGAAAAACACAATTACACGCACCCTAAACCCGACAAGCCCTGCTGGGCTCAAGCCTACCACTGTAACCCACCCCCTCAAGAACACCAAAAAAAAGAGAGCAGTCTTGCTTCGCGAACCATCCCAAAGAAATTCAATGGCAAACTTCCAGACGGATGCGAAAGTATGAGCGGCCGAAAAGTTAGTTAAAGATTCTACTCCAAACCGCGGTGACAGCGATAATATGCACCCTCAAAGCCCCTTGACCTGAACCCCACGTCGCCCACAAGCTATCACGTCCATGTGAACAATTTTCGAAACGCCTCAAGCAACACCAAACCAGACTCAGACAGAACCTTCATAGTTCATATAGATAACCCCAACATGAAAGACCTACTACCGCTTCTTTTGTGTTACCGTTTGTCATGGGGATTTGAGGGTTTCGCTTTGGTGTCTCTGCAAGGCTTTCATAGGGGTTGTAGGTTGATAGAGTTTCCTATTGCTTCAAGGAGCTTTATGGGGGGGTAAATGTTGATGTCTTGGGCTTATTGTAAAATACCAACAGAGGAAAGAATGCAATAACATTACTTACTCGAACTACCAACTAACACTACTACCAACTAATGATACCAATACCATGATCTGAATCGTATCAATACTCACAGCACTGATCTCACCATTCAAACTGGTAAATCGGAGACAGCGTATACTAATCATCAGCAGAATACAAAGCAACCCTAAATCCTAAACCGTGAATGCAGCGTCACCATTCAAAGTAGTTATTCGGAGACTAAGTATACTAATCACTAATCATATGCAGAATGCAGAACAAGCCGAAACTGCAGCGGAGCTCCTGCAGCTCCAGCGACTCCTCCAACGCCGCACCGACCCGATCGGCGGCCGCAGCGGCCGCTGCTACCACCGGGGGCGCCTGCAAAAAACCCTTGGTATAGGGTCCCCTTTAAGGGGGTCCGTAAAGGGATACTATAAGGGATCTATAGTAGGGTTGCCTAATCATAGGGGCCTTAATAATTAGAATAGTGTTTTGGGCCCATTGTACTATACCATCATTGTAATAAGGAGCCCCCAGAATAACATTTGTAATTATTTGAGGAGTACCAAAAATACTGTGTTAGGTGAGCACCTGGGACTCTAGGTTTTTGCAAGGACTTAGGGTTTGGGGCGCTTGGGCTGTAGGGTTTTGTCTACAGCCTGGACTTTGAGAGACTTAGGGCTATGTGGATGTGGAGTTTCAGGCGTTTAAGGCTTTGGGACTTGCATGGCTTAGGATGTTGGACTGTTGGGTTTGGGGTTAAGGCCTTATGCTTAGGGCTTGCGACGCCGATCATGATCATCATGCTCCTGATCATCCTTCCCATCATCAGCAAGAGCAACAGCATCATCGCCATAATCATCATCATCATCATCATCATGAACTATGCGCACCCTGATAATCACCACGGAATCGCTACAACAACCGCGACGACGGCTAGAAGGACAAGTCGTTGATGTTGTCTGATCGCCGTTACGCATGTAGACGGCGGTGGCCTGCACACCCAGGAGAGAGTTGATCCCGGGGCTGATGGTCCAGCGAAGAGGCGTCTTACCTCAGCGCAGCTCAGGCCATGCCGTTCCTGGAACTCAAAGCATAGGTCCGATTCTGCAGCATGCCAAGACAACCATATCAATACGATATACATATACACCTATGCAAAAGAATTTGTAGGTGTATATACATGTAATGTATAAACCTAAATGATATAAATATATATATATATATATATTGTATTTTATAAAAAAAAATCAAATATTATATACATAAATAATGTATGTACACATCTACCCATGCACATATGCATAGACAGATAGAAACCACATCCTAATGACGACGCTTCAGCGGCAGAGCGCACATCAGGAAACCCTTCTCCCGAGGCTCCGGCCTTCCTTGTCCCTGGCTTCCTGATGGCAGGACACTTGGGGTTTAGGGGGTTTAGGGTTTAGGGTTTGGGGGTTTAGGGGTTTAGGGGTTAGGGTTTAGGGTTTTGGGGGTTTGGGGGTTTAGGGGTTTAGGGTTTAGAGTTTAGGGGTTTAGAAGTTTACGGTTTCGGGTTTGGGATCCCCGGCCTCCCCGGAAGCTGACGCAGCCGCCGCCTCACGCGCAGGGAGTTCGTCCAGGGATCTTACTTCGTAGTACAAGGGCCTTGATGACCTCAATGATCAGGATGGGGGGAGGGGTATTTGGGAGAATAACCATATTTGGGTGTACAAGGGATTCTATTTCTAGCTATTCCACCTATCCCTAGGCCAAAGCCTTATATAGTGTGGTCTTTGGGCCCAAAAGCCTCAATATAATGAGTCCTTAGAGCCCTAGGATATAGTGAGGTGTTACGGCCATTGGGTATCCTGGCCTTGCCGGAATGACTCTGACATGTAGAGACCTACATCAGTTTCGGGCTCAGGCTGTTCTAGAACCCTCCATCATGTACCCCCTAACCCTAAACCCTAAACCCTAAACCCCCTAAACTTGGCCCAGAGCCCTCAACCCTTCGGAAGGGACCCATCCTTGCAAGCCAGGCCCGTCCTTGAAACCCAAAGCCCCTAAACCCCAAAACCCCCTAAGCCCTGCTTAAAGAGGGTTATTATTAGGGTAACTATACTTATAACGCCAATTATGGTACTTATAACCTTACTTACTAAGTCCCATGATCCTCCAAGTACCTTAACCCCTTTAACCTACCTTCTCGAAGGACTTATACAAGGAAATCATAACAGGGAACCTTAAAACGGAAGGTTTGATAGGGTCCAGGTAAACCCTAAACCCTAAAATCTATTCTATCTACTCAGGCCCCTACACTATAGAACGATCCCGTCCCGCTTAAAGGAACCCTATTCTAAATATTAAGGCCCCTACCTAGGATACCCAGTAACCCAAGAATAAAAAGGCCTCTCTTTTTGGTATTGGGTAACTTTATAAGGAACCTAGGACTACAAAAAGGGAATAAGGGTACTACTGGGCATCCTAGGCAAACCCGTAGGCAGAGCCTGCTCCTCTCTCGTCGGCACTTCTGAGGGTGCCGAGGCCTCGGTGTGTTTTAAGTGCAAAGGTGGGGTTTGGGGTTTAGGATTGGGGGTTTTGGGCTTTGGGTTGAGGGTTTTGGGCTTTGGGTTGAGGGTTTTGGGCTTTGGGCTTGAGGGCTTTGGGCTTAGGGTTTAGGGGTTTTGGGTTTAGGGCCTAGGGTTTTGATATGAGTCTGAAGGTGGGCTTTGGGTTTTTACATTGTGGGTTTAGGGTTTAGGGTCCAGGCTTTAGATATGAGTCTGAAGTTGGGTTAGGGGTGGAGGATGTGGGGCTTCGGATTTATCATGGGGCCATAAACAAGTGAACACCAGTTCCCATAGTCTCTTTTCAAATTCGAAGTGGGGCAGAGAAGGGAGGTGGGCATTATGGAGGAACCCTATTGAGATCGGCTCCAGGATGTGAGTCCGAGGTTTTGTTTGAGATGTTGGGGAGAGGATTTTGACTGTTCGGCTAGGCCATGAATCTTCAGGAATTTTGTTTTCGGTTTGGGGCTGATGTATGGCGTTTAGGCTTGAGGTCGTGCGGTTGATTGAGCCAAAGAGGCTATTATCTTCTGCCCAAGGGTTAGGGTTTTAGAGTTTAGAGCTCAGGGTTTAGGGTTTAGTTCAGGTTTAGGGGAATCCAAACACCTTCATCCGGTCTGAATCTTGAGTTGTATGTGAGGGCTTGTAAACGCCTGAAGCCATCAAACCCGCCGTGCCGCACGCCTTCAAGCCCTTAGCTGTCTCCCTCTGCGATGCAACGCTATCAGCTACACCACATCGGAGGACAAAGATGACAGCATGGCCTCCTCAAAGAGCAAAGGCTTGAGTGCTGGCTGACAACGGTCAATGCGGACATCTCGGAAACTCCATTGACATTACTCACGTCTATCAGTCCACAGCTGCCTTGGGGATCTGCGGCATTGCCCTCGGAATCGCAGGGGCTGGGCACAGGGGCGCTGAGGATACACCGTCGGTGGGAGAACTGAGCCTCCACCCATCGTGCTTGGAGCCTGGAGCTGATCTCGGAATGGTGCCTCCAAAATGCCCACCTCCCTTCTTTGCCCCACTTCGAATTTGAAAAGAGACTATGGAAAACTGGCGTGCCCGGTAGGAGCTGGGGTTTGGGGTGCAAGATTGAGCGCTGGGGGTGTTTAAGCCCCAACCCCCGTTCCTAAATTCTACTGCCTTCTAAAACCCATTTCCTAGACCCCAAGCCTGACTCCTTATTTCAGTGCTACATTGAAGCAGCCTGCTCCCTTCTGCACGAGACAAGACTGACGAAGCCCTCAATGGAATGTCCGATAACTTTTACTTTAATGTTTTTTGCACTGGAATTCGGGCAGTGAGCGCGAAAAAAGAGCCTCAGCCTTTCACCTAAAACCCTTCAAAAGCCCTGAAGGAAAGATCCTTTCACCGCCCTTAAGGAACCTTATAGTTACTAAGTCCCATGATCCTTTAAGTACAGCTACCTGATTATGAGCTGCTAAACCCCATGATCCTTCGCTCTTAAGAAGCCTTTCGAACTTTAGGGTTCTTTAAAGGTATCTATAGGGTCCTCTAAAGGTTAAAAGGGATCCATAGGGCTCTTTTAGGGGATTTTTTAGGGCTCTTTAAAGGACTCCCTCAGCCCCGGCCTTGTCCGAGGACATGTCGGCGGCGCTTGCCCCAATCGGCGAAGAAAGAGGTGAGGCTTTGCGGGTTTTCTTGATTTGTATAAGGTCTCTTCTAGGGTTTCTTGATTTTTATACCCCAAGGTCTCTGATAGGGTTTCAGGGTTTCGGCGGTTAAGTGGGCTGACGGGGGTTTTTGGGTTGAGGGCGGGGGGTGGCGTAAAGATTTAGGTCTCGAGCTCGGGAGTCTAGGGCCTGCTTAAAGGATCATGGGACTTAGCAACTGGGGTTATTGCTAGGGTAACTATACTTATAACCCCAACTATGGCACTTATAACCTTACTTACTTATGATCCTCCAAGTAGGGTCTTTGGCTTTTGGGGGCTTCGTTTAGCTTACGATTTCGACTTCTGGTTTTGTCGCACTCGCTCTGTCTTTTTTAAGGTTCAGGGCTCAAGGCTGCACCTAGTTCGTGTCTGGTGGAGCTGTCTTAGTTGGCCAGAGAAGAGCAGAGTTCAGTTTGAGGCATCCTCATTTCTGTCATCAGGTGCTCGCCCGCGCTTCATGTGAGATGGTCTGCTTGAGAAAAAACGCCGGAATGTGAAAGAACTGGGTGTTTCCTCATCATTCTGTTCAGGGTTTAGCAAATCGTAGATACCATGCCCCAAGAGGCTTGAGTCAAAGGTCCGGGAAGTCACTCTTTCGGAACCTTGCAAACGAGACCCTGCCCGAATCCGGGCAACCCGTGGGAGCTTTGGTTCCGGGTTTAGGGATTAGGGTTTAGGGCCACAGTTTGGGGGTTTAGGGGTTTAGGGATCGAAGTCTCCCACCCTGAATCCTTTAGGGGGTCGGTTTCGGATTCCTGTGACTCTAAACCCTTTGACCCATGGAATCTTCAGGGCGTGCCCTTCAGACTAAACCCATTTTTAGGGTGTAGGGTTTCGATTTCCTTGGATTCTAAGGCTAAGGTAACCCTAAACACTGAACCCTAAACCCTAAACCCTGTACCCTGAACCCTAAACCCTAAATCCTAAACCCTAAGCCCTAAACCCTAAACCGGGAGACGTGAGATCTGACAGGTCGACCCGAAGTCCCCAGTCGGAGTTTCAGACATGCCTTCGTGAGCCCAATGCTCTCGGATTTGGGATTAAGGCTTAGGGCTTAGAGTTTAGGGTTTAGGGTTTAGGCTTTAAGGGGGGGCTCTGGATTCTGGGTGTTAAGATGGCAATAAGACCTGATTTTAGGCTGGAGAACCAAGCCGTCCTCCAAGACGATACCCAGAACCCTTGTCGCACCAAATGGGTGGTTGTCAAAGTTATGGTCCTTTTTGGGTACCCTAAATATTAGGTGCCGTACTATAATAAGGACCCAAAAAGGCGTAAAATCGCTAGAAGCGGAATCCACCTCAGGCCTCGCAGCCTCGACCTCTCACCACCAGATCCGGGATAGCCCTTCAGTTGGTCCAGCATCTACAGAATTCTTAGTCCCCCAAAAGCAACTCCGACTTGGGAAGACATGTACAAAGTGTCTATCACCAAACCTTGCACGTCAGCCCTCGGAAAGGATTCGGATGACTGAAACATGGTTCGGGTTGTTGCACTGCCATTACATACGAGTTCTAGGAACTAGAAGACTACCAGTAAAGTCCCGACCCCATAGCTAGGATGGCCTTGACCAAGCCGCTGCGTGCACAGTCGTGGGCAGAGCGAGGTGCTCGTGACGGGACGGCTTTGTCGGGAAGCAATAAAAGCAACCAAAACAGGATTTTTTAGTCCTAAGCCGTCAGCCTTGTTTAGGATCTTTTACTCGACCAAAGAGCCCAAGGGTTTTTCCAAATCCGTGGATTCAATACTCACCTAAACCGTTTTCTTCCCTGTATCATAATCCTTTTTCTTGCTTTAGTCATTACTTCTTAATCATTAATCCCTAATCCCTACTCCCTAATGTTGAGCTACTATTTGCTTAAGAACCCCCAAAAAATAAAAACATATATTCCTTATGGGGGTAATATAGGGATTATTATTCTATTTTTGGGGGGGTTCTTAAGCAAATAGTAGTGAGGGTTTGGGGTTTAGGCCCGGAGCTCCTCAAGCTTTGAGCCGGAGATGTGGCAACAATGCGAAGCATGTGGGTGGTTGTCAAAATTATGGTCCCTTCTTTGGGTCCCTAATATAGTACGGCACCGAATATTTAGGCTACCCAAAAAGGGACCATAATTTTGACAACCACCCATGTGAGGCTTTGGCTCAGGGTACGGGCTCTGGGGGTTCAGGGCTTTAGGGCTTTATGGCTTTCAGGGTTGGGGGTTTTGGGGTTTATTGCTTTACTTGTAGGGTTTCAGGGTTTAGGGGTTCAGGGCTGTGGGGGTTGTAGGCCGCAGGACCTAAAAAAACCCTACAACCTAAACCCTCACACCGCTACTTGGGCCCTTACACTCCCAGAGCGCCTCTCGGCAGACCCCTAGCTCAGAAGCTCAGCCCGAAAACAGGGGCCTTGAGGGTTTAAGGTTTAGGGAATGGGGTTCAGGGTTTAGGGCATCGGGTTTAGGGCTTAGGGTTTAGGTTTAGGGAACGGGGTTTGGGGTAGGGCATGCGGTTTAGGGTTTAGGGCTTAGGCTTCAGGGTTTTAGGGCTTGGGTTTTGATACTAGAATAGGGTGTATAAGGTCTTCGCACGGAGGCCGCCTAAACTCCGGCCCTTGGTAGGATGCCCAGTAACCTAGGAATAACAAGGGCTCCCTTTTTGGTACTGGGTAACTCTATAAGGAACCTGGGACTACAACACGGGAATACAGCTACTACTGGGCATCCTAGCTCACTACTGTAGTTAGAGCAAGCTTTTGGGAACCTTCATTGAGCTCTCCTGACAGCATGGCAAGGCTTCGTATGTGGAACTCGTGCCTGAGCAATACCTAAAAGTTCATAAGTTTAGACGGTATTGTAACCTAAAAGTTCATGAGCTTATAATAAGGGTTCGAGTTTAAGGTTTAATGTGGCTAGGTCAGGCGTAGAGAAGTTAACAGCGTTGCAAAAGCAGTTCCTGTACAATGCTGCCACATGCTACAACCAAACTGCCACCACGCTCGCGAGCGTGCACTGCAAACCTGCGTCGCAAACTTTCCGCCCCTCAGACCCACAACACTAAAACCCGAAACCCTAAAACCCTAAAACCGTAAAACCCTAAACCCTAAACCCCTAAACCCCTAAACCCCTAAACCCCTAAACCCCTAAACCCCTAAACCCCTAAACCCCTGAACCCCTGAACCCTGAACCCCTGAACCCTAAACCCCAGTACCCGAAGACTGCATCTGGGAGGAGGGGGGTGGAGCACCTTCAGCTTCCGCTGCTCATCCCCGGTCATGGCTGAGCCGTTGACGCAAACACGCGCCTGAATCAGCTGCTGCAGTTCGGCTCTAAGCACAATTTGGGAGTTTCCGAAATTAGGGGTACCCTATCCTACTCATTTTATTAGCATCCCCTATTTTCGGAAACTCCCATTATAGCTCTCTTCCAAGGGCTCTCTACTTGGAGCTTCAGGGGCAGTTATAAGTTGAGCTATAAGTCCCTAATATGGAACATTATAACGTTATCCTGCTTGTAACGCCGCTTGTAAATACCCATGAACCTCCAAGTAGAGGCTTAGGTATCGCTTTACGGTCAAAGGGCTTGCTCCGTCCCTGAGGCCCTGCCTCGGGTCGGTGTCCAAATTAACTTTACTCTGCGTGCTGAGCCCTTCGCCTGAAACTGCTTGCCCAAATTTGTGGCTTAAGGACGTTGGTCTAAGGTATGCCCCAACCGCAGCTCAGCCACAACCTGACAACCTCCTCGACCGAACCAACCTCCCTGGCATCACACTGGATACATCTCCAAAGCCCCAAACCTTGCATTCAAATACTAATTTAGCACTAGGGCCAGGGCCTTGCAGTACACGTAGAAAAAGCACATAAACGCAGTAGCTGTCGAGATATGTACTTATGCGAGCGTGAACCAGATATGATATGTACATTCACGTGAAATTATCTTTCCCTGCTCACAAATGGTATTCCTTCCCTTAATCAAGACACAACTTGGGAGCTAAACCTCTAAGCCTAAATCCTAAACCCCTAAACCCTAAACCCCCGACCTTAAACCCCTAAAACGCCTGAACCCTGAGCCCTAAGCCAACCCTCGGTTCACGGGAAAAAGGTTCAGCTCTGGGCCTTCATACTCAACCTCGAGGTGTGAGGTTGCTGACACGTCCGCACCTGGGGAGTCGTCAGTCTTCGTGCCTACGGCTTCGGATTGGTTTAACGGTGCTTTACAAGGGCTTTGTAAGTTTGTAAAGCCCTAAACCCTAAACCCAAAAACAAACGGTGACAGGGCTTCCAGGGTTTACGGCTGTTTAGGGTTTCCGGGGCGAGGGACGAGGGGCTAACTCTAAATCCAAACCTAGGCTTTAGGGTACAGGAGTTGGGGCTTCATCGACTCTACGGTTAAAGGATTTTGTAGGCTTTTGGCAGCTGTAGGGGAGTTTCCGAAAATCAGGAGTACCTTATTTTGGGGTGCTTACAGTTAGGATCGTACTAGTTAGGGTACTATGTTAGGGTCCCTTTTTTCGGAAGCCCCTCTATAAGCGTCAGCATAAGGGTTCTATGCAAGGGGTTCAGGCTTTAGCCAGAGTGGCATTCTTACAAACCTTGATCGGAGAGGTTCCAGTTCGAACTTGAAGCAGTCCCGGTGTCGCATCGGAATGAGACCTAGACCCTAAACCCCAGACTCCGAAACCCTACATGGGAGTTTCCCAGAATAGGGTACCCCAATATAGTACCCTACATAGTCGAATCCTTATTATAAGGGCCTCCAAATAAGGTACCCTAATTTTCGGAAACTCCCACAGGCTAAACCTTAACCCGAAGACTCAGCTCTACACCCCGAAAGTCTCTGAGAACACCCGGACCATCCAAGCCAGTAACAGGAATTGGGGGCATAGCATAATACTATAACAAGGAACCCGAAGGAAACACTTTTCCGACCCCTCATATCACGCCGGGCCACCACGACCCCCTGCTCCCCGAGGTTCTCGATCTCACAGAGGTAGTCGGGCACCCCCAAGCCCTGACGAAGCTCGTCGGGTTCGGGATTCCCGAGATCTAATGTAGGGGCTTTCATAATTTTCAATACGGGCTTGGGGTATATCCTACTATAATAATTCAAATCAGGACTCCCCAGCACCCTATTCTAACTATTAAGGTCCCTACATTAGGGCGGTCTCTTTTGCTTTAAGGCGTCGCGAGTTTAGGTTTTTAGCCTCGAGACCCTGCGTCGTAAGGAAATCTCTTGCTTCCCGGGCTGCTGTGGCGGCGTCTTGCTACACAGCTAGTCATTATGGCGAAAGATACCAGGATTAGCTTCAAACCGTGATGAGGCTTCCTACCTAAAGCCGAAACCCTGAACCCTAAACCCCGAAACCCAACATTCTTAGTGCCTAAATCCGAACAATAATTCCCGCAAACCCCAAACCCTGAAGCCCTCAACCCCAAAGCGCCAAACCAAAAACCCAAACCGCAAAAGTTAAATCCAACACGTAGCGTCGCCGAATATAGCGGCCTTAAGAATTACCTCTACTGTTTTAAGGGTTCCTGATCATAATTATAGTACAATGCGCCGCAAAATCCTTTTCCAATTATGAAGGCCCCTGTAATTTTAAGATTGCCTTATCATACTCATATTATACTGGGTCGCAAAATCCTATTCTATTCAATAAGACGGCCCCTGTAGTACTGCAAGCCTGGAGGACGATCTTGTTGTCCGCATGGGCGCCGATCTTGATGGGCTGCCTGGGAAGGAGGTTTTTTTTGATTTAGGGTTTAGGATTTAGGGTTTAGGGAGTAGGATTTAAGGCTATCTAAGGGCGGCTAAGGGCTTAGGGTTCAGGGTTTAGGATTATGGGGTTTAGGGTTCTTTGTTGAACTCCTTTTTGCATCTGCCCTTAGCAGCTACAGGGTTTAGGGTTTAGGGGCTGGGGTTGAGGGTCTAGGGTTTTGGAGTTAGGGGTTTGGCGAATAGGGTTTAGGTGGAATCCCCAGGCCATTCATCCTACCTAGAACTACAACTTAGGGTTTAGGGTTTAGGGTTTACCCTACTTCTTCTGTCGGACCGATCAAGTGTTCGGCCACAGGCCATATTGAGAACTCCACAAAAGTAGGATTGGGCATTTTAAGGTAGAAGCCTGACATCTAAGGATCGCAACTCCCCAAAGTCGTGGAGGAGTGTTTGGGGTTTCGGGGTTTGCTGCTGTGCTTTGGGAGCGTTAGCCTTGGGGTGTACCGGTCTGTCAAAATCGTCTACTTGGAGGATCATGGGTAGTTATAAGTGGGGTTATAAGTAGGATAACTATAGGTATAACCCATGTTAGGGGACTTATAATCCTAAACAGAACTACCAATGAACAACCAAGTAGACTCTTTCAAACAGCCCGGCAAAGCCACCTGGTAAGTACCAGCTGAAACCCCCAACATGCAGGTGACATTGGTCCCACCTAAGCCGGTGACTAACCCGAAAGCCTTAAACACCTAAGCACCCCTTCACCTTCAAAGACGTTATCCAAATCACGAGTATGGGCGTCCGCCAGGCTATATTATGATTTCCCAGTAACTCATTGATGATACGGGCGGTGAAACGACACAACGGGCAAGAGCAGACAGAAGACAACCCAACAGAGCCCAACACGACATAAACACAGTCAGACTCACTTATCGACGAACGGTCCACCGAAATAACTATCTATCGACCTACCTACCTGAATATCTTATCGACCTATCTATCTACGCATCTTTCTATCTACCTATCTGTCTACCAATGTACCGAACGGGCGAAGAACGATCTTTCAGCTCCCCGCCCGGGCGGGAGGAAGTACATCATCTTCCCTGCGAGGGCCGGGTCCTGCCATCCCAGAGATTCTGGGGGCTTGGAAGGCGGGGGGGACTTGACAATACTCGGTCTTTCAGGCTGTCGGATTTAGGTTTTAGGGTTTGGGTTTAGGGTTTAGGGTTAGGCAATATGTAGAGCCATAAAGTACACTAAAAAGGATCCTCATGGGGGTTACGGTTGGGTGAGCAAATGGCAGCTTTTCAGCTGCTCTGTGCCTCCAGGTTGTCAGCTTGGAAACAACGATGCCGATGGTTCCCAAACCCGAAAACCCTGAACCCTGAAGCCCAACAAATTCCGACCTCGTTTCAGGGGTTAGTTCTTCTGGACTCCCAAGTCAAGTCTGCAAGACTTTACTTGGAGGTGTATGGGTAGTCATAAGCGCAGTTACGGGCCCCCCATTATGAGTTATAACTCTAAGTATCCTACACTTGGCTGACTTCTCTAGCCCTCCTAAAAGTTAAACTTTTACCTCCTTACTACGGTTCATATAGAAACCAGAAAGTTAAAAGTCCTAAGAGCCAACCAGAAGAATGCCAAGTACAATCAACCCCGCTTATAACCACCCATGGGTGGTTGTCAAAATTATGGCCCCTGTTTGAGTACTCGAAATAAAATACGTGCCGTACTATCATGAGCACCCAAACAGGGACCCTAATTTTGACAACCACCCCCATGAACCTCCGAGCCTCTGGATCCGAAACCCTACACTCCAATTCACTCGACGCCCCTCGGCGCTAAACCAAGGTTAGCGCTTAGAATTCCGTTGCTTCTGTTAGGTTTTGGGCTTTAGGGTTGAGGGCTTGAGTGGTTTTAGGGTTTTTTCGGTTTAGGCTTCAGGGTCCAACGACCACCTTACATCGGCGTTCGCATGCAGTCAAAACCGTTCCAGCTCATCGCTTGACCTGGGGCACTAGGCTCTAAAATCATGCATGTCAAGGGCTCTGTCGCAAGGCTTAGGAGGAGTACCCTAAACCTGCAAGTGTAAACCATGAAAGTGTTAAACTTGAGCAACAAAACCAAACTCCTACATTCGAAACCCAGACTCCTATGAACCCCCGAAGCCCTGACCTAAAATCCCTGGATCCAGAATCCATGGCCCCTATACTAAACCCCTAAATCGCCCTTATAGTAATCCGGAACCCTTAAAGGAACCTTTAAGGCAGACCCAGAAGCCGCAAGCTCCCACCCTCAGCCTCAAACCCACGCGGATCCCGAATCCACCCATGAACATGAAGACGCAATCCTATACTAGGATACCCAGTAACCTAAGAATAAAAAGGCCTCTCTTTTTGGTATTGGGTAACTTTATAAGGAACCTAGGACTACAAAAAGGGAATAAGGGTACTACTGGGCATCCTAGATGAAGACGCAATCCTATATCCTGAACCCCTCAACCAGAGGGCAACGTGTTTCGGGTCCTCGTTCATCTAAACCCTAAACCCTAACCCCTAACCCCTAAACTTGCCCTAAACCCCTACACCCCTACACCCCTACACCCTTAAACCCCCAAACCCCAAACCCTGGGTCCTCGTTCATGTTGAGGAGGTAGGGCACATCTTTGTCGATCCCCACAGTCTGGCGGAGGCTGAGAACTGAAGGCTTCACCGAGGTTTGGGCTGCACAGCTTTTCGGATGTAAAGCTTAAGACTTAAAGTCAAGGCTTGAATTCGGGTTAGGGCATAGGGCTGAGGGCTTACGTATTGGATGCAGGGTTTGGGGTACAGATACAGACCCGGCACTGAGGCGAGATTCTTCTACCAAACCAATGAGGCGGCGCAGTGGTAGGCCTGTGCAAGGTCTTGTTGCGTCACACCCATCTCCTTCAGCACCTCCTCGCGCTTGGCCTGGCCAGCGGCGCATGTAGAGCTTAGGACTTAGGATTCGGGATATAGGACTTGGGCTTAGCATTCGTAAACCCTAAACCCCTAAAACCTAAACCCTTGATCTTTGGGCTTCAGGTTAGCATATTAGCGAGCTTTAGGACCGCTGTTGTGATCCGTTGGGTGGGCCGGGTTTCTACTCTGGTTTGGGCGCCCCTTTGGACACCATCGCCTCTATCGTCGATTCGCTTTGGGGGGCACAAGATGTTGAAGATGATCAAAAAGGGTCATTCCCTCAATTAGAGTCCCTTTTCAGGTCCCTTAGTAGTACGGCCTCTTATAGAACGGGACCCTGAAAGGGACCCGAATCTTCAGAACTCATTAATATAGGGGCCTTAAGAACTAGAATACCGTTTGGGGGCCCCGTGATACTGCTGATGGACAAAATCTTGCATTTCCCATTATAAGGAATATACCATAGTTCCCATAGGTTGGAGTCCTTAGAGTCATGCAGGATTTTGTCCATCAACAGTAAGTCGCAAAAACCCTCCACAAGGCCCCTGAAGCCCTCAAGACGGCGAGCCTCGATCTGCCTTCCGTGGTAGTTCTTATAAGGGAACCCCCAGAGTAGTATAGGTAATTCATTTCGGCCACTGTAGTATCCACGTATCTTCGAGAACAACTCCGATCTTCGGGTTGAGCAGCCCTAAACCTTAAACCCCTTAAACCCTTAAACCTTAAACCCCTAAACCCTAAACCCTAAACCTTTAAACCCCTAAACCCTAAACTCCTAAACCCGTAAACCCTAAACCCTTAAACCCTAAACCCTGAACCGTTTCAGGCCTCGGGGTTTTCGGTTTCAGGAACTTGGCGTTTAGGCGAAGCAGGGCTTGTATTTGCATGTCCAAAAACTGAGACCAAGCAAATGTACTCCCCCGTCTTGCAACTGTTGATGATACAAATCCTGCATTACCTTAAGGACCCTGAACTTTGGGAATTATGGCACATTCCTTATTATGGGTCATGCAGGATTTACATCATCAGCCGTAGGCGTAGGGAGGCTCATATAGACTCTCCATGCGCCCTGCTTCAAGTGGGTCGGTTCAAGACTCGCCCCTCTGATGCTAAACCCTCACCCCTAGGAGGTTTTAGTCCTACCCATAAACCTCTAAAAAAGCTTAGGATTTAGGGTTTAGAGTGGTTCGGGGTTCAGGGCATAGAGGTTAGACCCAGAGATCGCCGACATTCTACGAAACCGCACAGTCACCTTTTTTGAGTCTGGGGCGCGCTTTGGTCTCACCGCCGTCGAAACGCTTCGAGCTGGGCCCCTCATGCGAGAGCTAACTTAGGGTTTGGGGTTGTTAAGGGTTTAGCGTTCGCGGCTTAGGTTTTAGGATTTAGGGTTTAGGGTCTGGGGTTAGGGTTGTAAAGGGCTTGGGGCTTTATAAAGGGGCTAAGGAATTTACGGTGTTCGGGTTTAGGGTTGTTAAGCCCAAGGGTAAAAGGAGGGACCCTTAATAAGGACACCTAGGTATATACCCTTAATATAGCTACTATATGCCCATTATATAGAGTGGGGTTATAAGCCCCCTAGTATGGGTTATAAGTATAGTTACCCTAAACCCTAAGCCCTAAACCTAGTTATAACCCGACTTATAAGTACCCATGAACCTCCAAGTGGGGCCCCGAGCCGAAGTGGTTAGAGCTTTGGGTTTGGGCTGTGTTTGAACGCCGGTTTCGGGTTCGGGGTCTATAGGTTTAGGGTTTAGGGTTTTTTTTAAGGGGTTTAGGGTTTAGGGTATAGAGTTTAGATTTAAGCTTTCGGGCTGTGGGTTGAGATGAACCGCACCCATGAAGGCCTGCAGCTCGGTAAAAGGCCTACCGGAAACGGGAAGTTCGGCGAGGAGATTCGTCTCCATTTCTGCATGAGGTCTGGAAGGCTGAAGGTGTAGGTCTTAATATGGTCTGCACAGTATGGTTTAATTATAGCTTTAGGGTTTAAGAACTACAAGGATTTCCTTAAGTTATATATGGGATCCTATTATAATCTCAGTCATAATCCTTAATCAAGGGATATTGGGGTCTCTGGGTAAGGTCTAAGGTTTAGGGCAACAGCTTTGGGGCTTTGGGCTTAGGGCTTTCGGGTTTGAGGCCTAAGGCTTGGGCATGTAGGCGTCCTCCTCGCCAGGTCTCGTTTCCCACGAGCCTTGTCCGCAGTGGCCTAAACACTCTGAACAAGTGGCCAATGTGACTTTAATAGCAAGAATCCGGTTTTGGTCTTTACTAATTTACCTAGACTATTTTGGGGTGCTGCATTACCAAAGAAGTACGAAAAATTGTTCTAATTGCGCAGCCCTCTATATAACATCACCGCTGGATTCATGAGCCTCGTCAACTGGCTAGACTTTCATGAGCGTCCTCACAACAAAAGTTTGATAACTGTCCTCGGTGCTGTGGAAGCTTATGGTAGTATGGCACTTCTCAGAGTTGAAAATTAAGGTACCGGGAGTGGGGCCCGGCAAATCTGAAGCAATATTGGAGTTTCCGAAATTAGGGGTACCTGATTTGGGGGTCCTTATAATAAGGATCCTACTACTTAGGGTACTATATTAGGGTCCCCTATTTTCGGAGACTCCCATATTGCAGGTTGTAACGGGCCTTCGAAAGAATGCAGGATGTTGGGCTCCACCGAAGCACTGACCCCAATACCTCCCTCTTTAGGGTCTAGGGTTTAGGGTTTAGGAGCACCCCCGGCCCGCTGACTTCTGTTGAAGGTGATCCGCCGTGACCAGGGGGCAGACCCCTAAACCCTAAACCCTAAAAGGCTTATGTTACTATCTGTAAGTTCAGGCCACGGCGCTTGTGTCGTTATGGCAAGCGGGCCCATTATGGAACACGCTCTGAGCTCAATTTGGAAATTTGGCCCCAAGAAGGGACCCCAGGCAGACCAGGCTCATGGAGGACAGGAAGAACAGGACGACAAAAACCTTAAAGTCTTGGATTTATAGTTTTTGTCGGCTTTGGACTTATATGATTTAGGATACCTGAAATTACCTAGACCCTGAACCACAGACTACCTAAACCCCCAACGCTTGTTCCCTATGGACTGGTTTCAAGAAGGGTCTTTAGCGCCCTTAGAACCGAAACAAAAAGATGCTGATAAATCGACGTTGGAGTTATATTACAACAGCAAAAACGTTGAAAGACAACTCAGGGTTTGGGGTATCAGGCTATGGGTTTAAGGTACAAGGTTGGGGATTCAATGGCTCATGGGTCTCAGTACTGTAAGTCCAGCTTAGAGTTTAGGTTTCGGGTTCAGGGTTTGGGGTCGAACTGAGGGTTGAACTTCAAGGGACTCTACTCTACTGCACCATGAGGGTAGGGCCTCGGGTCTAGGATTTTAGGTTGAAAGCAATCATTATCAAAGAATCTCATATTCGTTGCTATAAGATGCTAAGTTTGCGGCTACAATATCGGGATTGGCGGAGGGCTAAGCCTAACGATTCCGGGGCCGCTGGGCGCATGGCTGTTTGTCAACCGTCCTGCTCCCTCGGTTCATATGAGTGGCTGTCAAAATTATGGTCCCTTTTTGGGCTCCTAAATATAGCACGGCACCTAACATTTAGGGTGCCCAAAAAAGGGACCCTAATTTTGACAGCCACCCAAATATCGAATCATCAAGGCTAATCCGCCAATCCGGAAGCCGAAAACTCCAAAAACTCACCCGTCGTCTTCAAAACCCTAAACCCTTAAACCCTTAAACCCTTAAACCCTCAAACCCTTAAACCCTCAAACCCTTAAGCCCTAAACCCTCAAACCCTCAAACCCTTAAGCCCTAAACCCTTAAACCCTCAAACCCTTAAGCCCTAAGCCCTAAACCCTAAACCCTAGACCCTAAAGAGTCGTCTTCCCTCCCGAGGCGCCTGAAGCATGCAGTCGCCAGCTGTCTGATTGCAGCTCTAAGGCTTTTTAGGGTTTAGGGTATAGGGTTTAGGGTTTAGGGTTTAGGGTTTAGGGTTTAGGGTTTAGGGCTCTAAGGCTTTTTTGGCAGGGCTGGCGGGCAACCCAACTTTTTTCTACCTCCGGTCCATCGGTTGATGATACAATTCCTGCATTACCTTAAGGACGCTAAACTATGGGAATTATGGTAACGGTATATTCCTTATTCTGGGCAGTGCAGGATTTATATCATCAACCGTAGGGTAAGAGGTTTAGGGATGTAGTGTTTATAATTTAGGGTTAGGCTTACGATTGGGCTCTTATTGCCCAAGCCTCACCGGTCGCAAGAAAGAGTTGTTGCCCGCCAACCAGTGCTTTAAAGGTTCGTCTTGCGTGAAACCGCTTGGCACATGGCGCTGTCGCAGACATAGAACTCAATTGCTTGCAAATCCTCAACACACCTATAAGCCCCGAACCCTAAAACCCTAAATGCTCGATTGAACATGTAAGCGATGTGGGTAGTTCCCTGGATTAGACTCCCTCTTCTGGCTAAAAACGACCTTTTCAGTACACAAATTTAGGGTCTAGGGAATGCGGTCAAGTTTAGGTCTCTCAGGTTCTACATTTACTGACTTAGTAAATAGAGATATTATTAGGGTAACTAGGGTACTTCTAAGCCCACTTACTAAGTCTCATGATCCTCCATTTAGTTCTTACGGGGTGAAGCGGAGGTGCACCACCTTCATCGGATTGGCCTGTGTTGATCTCGCTCCCAGCGTTCATGACTAATATATTCGCCAATCTCCGCTCGTATCGGTTTCAACTCAAGTCAAATCATGCGAAAGATTGATCAAAATTCTGGGCCCTCCCTTTTGGTACCCTAGACTATAAGGAATAGACTACGCGAGAAGCCAAACTCTCTTCTCACGGCAAACGACCCAGAGAGCCCAATACCCCTTAAATAAGCTATATACCGTAAATTATAAGGGGCTTCATATTATGATTTAAGCTATATTCCCTACCTAAGGGGTATTGGAGTCCCTTAAACCCTAAACCCTATACATCCCTTATAGATCCCTTTAAGGAACCCTAGGTATATTCCTTAACTAAGGGGTATTGGGCTCTCTGTGGAAGAATGTGCTTGAATCTCAGCCCGAGAGCAGCTATTAGAGGGAACGGTGCTTGTCTCATGTCCAGCCTACGGTTGATGATATAAAGACCCATAATAAGGAAGAAGCCATAATTCCCATAGTTTAGGGTCCTTAACTACTGGGATTTGCAGCAGTCCTGTTTTCCATCATGGCTCGGAACCATGGTGCACCATACTACTTCTACTGCTCCCCAGGCCTTGGTACCTGTGCTGTTTTACAACCCTCATGTCCAGCCTACCTCGTACCTACCAAGGCCTCTTGAGCCTTGATCTTGCACTGCACAACTGCCACCGCCTTAGGAAGCCTGATTCTAGGTACTTGGCGAGGTGAGGAGCTTTCACGGAGACCGGTTCTAGAATCCAATAGTACCTTGTAAGGGGACCTCATGATAGAACCCTATGGCACCATTTTAAGGAATCCTTCAGAACTGCTTTCAGGGAAGCCTTTAGAATAGCCCTAGTCAAGCGTTCGGGCCCTTGAAAGCCCGTAAACCCCTCCAGAAGCCTCAGAGAGCCCTTCACAGGATCTCTTTAAGGAACGTTTAAGGGGTTAAAGGATCCCTTTCAGGAAACCCTTTATAGGATGCCGTTTGAGGAACCCTTATTCTTATTCTGACGGCCCCTACTTGGAGGTTCATGGGTAGTTATGGGTACGGCTATAAGTCCCCTCGTATGGGTTGTAACTGTAGTTATCCTACTTACAGCCCTACGTATAACTAACCATGAACCTCCAAGTAGGGCTTTCGGGGTAAGTCCCATGATCCTTTAAACCCTAAACCCCGCACAGATCCCTTATAGATCCCTATAAGGATCCCTTGAAGGATCCCTTTAAGGATCCCTTTAAAGATCTCTTTAAGGATCCCTTTAAGGATCCCTTTAAGGATACCTTTAAGGATCTCTTTAAGGAACCGTTTCAGTTGCTAAGTCCCATGATCCGTTAAAGTAGGTTGTGCTTCTTGAACTTCCAGTCGCCACTGCCAAGCTGGAAAAAATCTATGGGGGAGGTTGTTCGAAAGAAGGGAAGAGTTCGGTTTAGGGTTTAGGGGTGAGAGAGTTTATGAGTTTAAGGCGTTTAGGGTTTCGGGTTTTAGGCACTAGGTATATAAGGGCAGTTCAATCTCGCAGCTACAAATGACACTCACGGTCGGTGCTATTGACAGACAAAACTTCGCTACTCCTTCCTGAGGGTTTTGGGGTTTAGGGTCTAGGGTTTAGGTTTAAAGTTCAGGGTTCAGGGCTTCAGGTTTATCCTTAACCCTAAACCCTAAACGGTCAGGGTTCAGGGCTTTCAATGGGAGCCCCTCGTTCGAACAACCCCCCGTTGTCGCTCGTGTGGCGCGGGAAAGGCGTCATTAGGAGACCCTTCTGCGGGCTCCCTCTGCATGTTCTGCAAAGGGCATAAACCCTAAACCTAGTATGGCTAGCTTGAAGCCCCTTTCGGGTTCTAGGCCCCTTCGTTGCAGGGCGAACCCCTGAACCCTCAACCCCAAACACAAACCTCCGATGGAAGGAACCCTTTTCAGGCCCAGCATGACGGTGGTGAATGCTCCGCGTCTTTGTGCAGCTCCTGGCGCCGCAGCAGGCAAAAAGTCAGCAACCCCGACTAGCACTTGGAGGTTCATGGGTAGATATTAACTAGGGTTATAAGTCCCCTAATATGGATTATAGCTATGCTTATCTTACTTATAACCCCACTTATACCTACCTCCGAGAAGGGCTCCCGACTAGTACTTGGAGGTTCATGGGTAGTTATAAGCAGGGTTAGAAGTCCCCTAATATGGACTATAGCTATATATACCCCGCTTATAGGGCTCCCGACGCCTTGGGAGCAAGAGGATCATGAGTCTGCTTGGAGGATCTGACCCAAACCCCAAATCTTAAACCCCCAAACCCTAAACCCTAAACCCTAAACCCTAAAACCAAACCCTAAATCCTAAACGATGCAAGAAGGAAGCTGGAGTCTGCTTGGAGGATCATGGGACTTGGTAAGTAAGGTTCCTTAAAGGGTTCCTTAATGGGTTCCTTAAAGGGATCTATAGGGTTTCTATAAGGAGTTCGATCGGAGGATCATGGGACTTAGTAAGTAAGGTTTTAGAGCTCCTTTTAATATGGGTACTATAGGGTTCTATAATGGGGTTCATTAAAGGGATCTATAATAGGGTACTATACTGGGATCACGGGACTTAGTAAGTAAGGCTATAAGTACCCTGATTGGGGTTGTAAGTAGTTATAAGTACAATTACCTTAAGAATAACCCTAGCTACTAAGTCCCATGATCCTTCAAGTGGGGTTGGTTCAAAGTCTGTCGGAGCCAAGTCTGCTTTGGCTTACCTTTGGTTAGTAGGGAATGGAGGAATGGGGTACAATTATAACTACTATTACTACAATTCTTCCATTCCCTACTAACCAAAGGTAAGTTGGTCCATCTTGGGAGTGTCGGGGCCTTCGTAATTAGGATATGGAGCCCAGTATACTAGAGTTATAATCAGGAATCCCCCCTATAGTCGTGCCAGCATTGCGGGCAGTAGCTGGGGGAAGCCACCAAACCCTTCCAGCGCCCATTTGCAAGACTACCCACGAAGATCCCAGGCCTCACAAGGTGGGATGAAGGTAGGTGGGATTAAGGATCCCCTATATAAGGACTCTTATTTGGGAATATCCCACCTACCTTCATCCTACCTTTTGAAGCCCCCGAGAAGAAGCGACGACCTCACAGGCTTGGCGGCACCAATCCTCAAAACTTTTTCCAGTGTTTGCAGAAGGAAAGACGACAGCAGCACGTCTCCGGGATCCGCACCGACGGATCAGGACCTACTCAATGGATCTTAGTAACTAGGGTTATTGCTCGGTTAACTTTGCGTATAACTACTTACAACCCCAATTCGGGCACGTATAATCTTACTTACTAAGTCCCATGAGCCTCGAAGTAGCAGTTGAGGGTAAACTACGGATTGTGTGGCTTCCAGCTGCTGCCGAAGTTCGCTTGAAGTGGGTTGCTCAAGGTCTCATAGCTAGGTTAGCATTGTGCGGATCAGGGAGGCATGAAGGTTGTGGCATCGAAAAACTCTCAAGCCTCAATTCAACCCAAACCGCCAAACTTGGATGATTAACACCCTTACATTGATGTCCCCCTCCCCAACAACCTTTCATGGGTTGCGCGTAGGGGCTCCACTGAACACCACGCAAGCCCCCTGTTCGCAAGAGCTCAGACGGTTTTGGGGTTTAGGGTTTGGCGTCTAGGGTTTAGGGATGTTTAGGATTTAGGGGTTTAGGGTTTAGGGAACTCAGACAAACCCCCGTCCTTCGTCAAACTTTGGAGGACTTCTCTGGAGTTTGAATATTGCTGAGCCTGTGGCTTGGGGTTTGGGATCGCATCGAAATTTGGGTAGTTGTCTCAATTCGATTCCTGCTGGTATTCGCTGATAAGGGTGCTTCTTTCGGATTCTTCAAAAAGCCTTATTTAGAAAACTACCCAACTAGATCTAGAGCACGCCGATTCGGTCAGGGTTGAACCTTTGCTCCATGTGGGAGTTCTTGAAACGAGAGTTTCAGAAAATGGGGGACCCTAATATAGTACCCTAAACAGTGGGATCCTTATTATTATTATTATACGGACCACAAAATAAAGCCTAAATAGTAGCACCCCTATGATAAGGACCCCCACAATACCCTAAATAGTAGGATCCCTAGTATCACGACCCCAACATCGGGTACCCTGAATATTCGGAAACTCCTCATACTGGAATCCTGTACTTTCGGGAGTTGATCGTTCGGGGGCTGCGTCTTAGTGGAGTGTCGGTGTCGGGTTTGGGGCTAGGGTTTAGCGTTTAGGGTTCAGGGTTCAGGGGCTACGGTATGTTGTGATTCATGGTCTGGTGTAGGCTGTGGGTTGGGCTGACACGAAACTCTCCTAACATAGGCCCCTGACTCGAAAACTCCCATTCTTGAAGCTGCGCTCAACGTATCCCGACTAGCATCCCTAAACCTTAAACCCTAAACCAGATCAGGGGTCTACGTTCTTCGATTTTCCGGCTCAGGCTTCGGGAACCTTGACCCCTCGGCCTAGACCAGATCAGAGCTGTGGAGCCTTGAGGCAAACGAAGAAGAAAGGTTAGGAAACCTCCGCAAGCAGGGTCGTAAGTACATCTATAGGAATGCTTTGTTCTATTCTTAGATAGGGCACCGTACTAAGCCCGACTTGCTGAAACCCCTAAAGCCCCGAAACCTTGAAGCTGCCCCCTACGAAACCCGACAAAACCCCAAACCTTAGCCTCAAAGCCTACTTTATGTCTCTGAACCCTGAGGCCTGGAGCTTCAACAGACCCTTCAAAACCCTAAACCCTAAACCCTAAACAGGGGGTAGCTCTCAACATTAGGGTCTCGTTGCAGGTCCTTTGCAGAAGGGTGCCGTACTGCTCTGGACGCCTAAAAAGCGGACCCTGATTTCGGGAAAAAACCCCAAAAGTACCCTAAGAGACGCCTTACAGAAGCCTTTATAGATCAGAACTACCCGCATGCATGCCCAGCAACATTTGGGAACTACCCCCTATAGTGCCCCAATAGACATCTTACACAAATCCTTATAGATCAGAACTACCCTCATGCAGGCCCAGCAACAGCGTGGGAAGGTGCCTCGGGAAGGAGATCGGATCAACAGTTGGTGGCTTGCATCTTCGACTAAGGTTTCGGGTTTAGGGGTTTGGGGGTCAAATGCAGGGCTTTGAGCATCTTAGCGCTATATGATTATATGGGTGGTTGTCAAAATTATGGTCCTTTCTGAGGCACCCTAAATATTAGGTGCCGTACTATATTAAGGACCCAAACAGGGACCGTAATTTTGACAACCACCCATATGGGCTTCGATTGGGGGTGTCAGCAGTTGCATTGCGGTTGTGTTTCGTTCGCTACCCATACTCCCTTGCACATACGGTTGATGATACAAATCCTGCATTACCCTTTGTAAGGAATATACCATAATTCCCATAGTTTAGGGTCCTTAGGGTAATGCAGGATTTTTATCATCAACCGTAGTTGGCCGATGCAGGTTGGCAGCGATATCAGCATTGGGGCACGGGTAAACCCTCGACCCGAAAGCTGAGCCCTTCAACGGAAGCCCGATGTAAACCCTAAACCCTAAACACCGAACTCAAAAAGACCAAAAAACAAGTGTGGGCCTACTCCTAGTCCCAAGCCATGCATCCCAACCTCTCGAAGTTCCGACAGCTCCCCTCAGCATGCAAGCCAAATGAGTATATTTTCAGAGATCGCTAAGAGAAGAACCCAAACAGCTAGAAACAAAATCTACAACAAGCCATTAGTACTAGGCGTTTGCTTTTCAGTGCTTTAGGGTCTAGTGTTCATTCACACGAGGCATTAAGCCGTTGGGAGCAGTACCGGATTTTGTGACTTCAGATCGTGGGTCCTGGTTAGGTACTGCCCTCATACAGTAACAGTCTATAATAGGGCTACTATTAAGGTCCTGATATATCCATATTATGAATATTATTCAACTATTACTGAATGGGGGCCGTACCCAAGGTACTGGATTAGCCTCGAAACTGGTCTTCTCGGCAGGAATGAAACGCATAAGCCCGACAAACTCCAAAATCCTGTTGAGGCCCGTGGGGTTCAGGGGTTTAGGATTTAGGGTTTAGGGTTTAGGGGTTTAGGATTTAAGGTTTAGGGTTGAGGGGTTTAGGATTTAGGGTTTAGGGTTTAGGGTTTAGGGGTTTAGGATTTAGGGTTTAGGGTTTAGGGTTTAGGGGTTTGTGTATTGGACCTCTATGTATGATTTGCAGGTCTCTGTTGTTTCGAAAGACGCATAGGGGATACGAGAATACAGAAACCAGTTTCAAAAAATTCAATTTTTTTCAGAAATTTCCTTCAAAAGGAAAAATTTTTGAAAAAATTGAAATTTTTGAAAAAATAAAGACCCTGGCCAGGCCCGGCCGTCGCCCACCAGGAATCTTTAAAATGTTTGAAAATATTGAAATTTTTGAAATTTTTGAAAAAATAAAGACGAATTTCTCAATAATTTCAATTCTTTCAAAAATTTCCTTCAAAAGGAAAAATTTTTGAAAACATTGAAATTTTTGAAAAAATAAAGACCCTGGCCAGGCCCGGCCGTCGCCCACCAGGAATCTTTAAAATTTTTGAAAAAATTGAAATTTTTGAAATTTTTGAAAAAATAAAGACAAATTTCTCAATAATTTCAATTTTTTCAAAAATTTCCTTCAAAAGGAAAAATTTTTGAAAAAATTGAAATTTTTGAAAAAATAAAGACCCTGGCCAGGCCCGGCCGTCGCCCACCAGGAATCTTTAAAATTTTTGAAAAAATTGAAATTTTTGAAATTTTTGAAAAAATAAAGACAAATTTCTCAATAATTTCAATTTTTTCAAAAATTTCCTTCAAAAGGAAAAATTTTTGAAAAAATTGAAATTTTTGAAAAAATAAAGACCCTGGCCAGGCCCGGCCGTCGCCCACCAGGAATCTTTAAAATTTTTGAAAAAATTGAAATTTTTGAAATTTTTGAAAAAATAAAGACAAATTTCTCAATAATTTCAATTTTTTCAAAAATTTCCTTCAAAAGGGAAAATTTTTGAACAAATTGAAATTGTTGAAAAAATAAAGACCCTGGCCAGGCCCGGCCGTCGCCCACCAGAGAAATTTGTCTTTATTTTTTCAAAAATTTCAAAAATTTCAATTTTTTCAAAAATTTTAAAGATTCCTGGTGGGCGACGGCCGGGCCTGGCCAGGGTCTTTATTTTTTCAAAAATTTCAATTTTTTCAAAAATTTTTCCTTTTGAAGGAAATTTTTGAAAAAATTGAAATTATTGAGAAATTTGTCTTTATTTTTTCAAAAATTTCAAAAATTTCAATTTTTTCAAAAATTTTAAAGATTCCTGGTGGGCGACGGCCGGGCCTGGCCAGGGTCTTTATTTTTTCAAAAATTTCAATTTTTTCAAAAATTTTTCCTTTTGAAGGAAATTTTTGAAAAAATTGAAATTATTGAGAAATTTGTCTTTATTTTTTCAAAAATTTCAAAAATTTCAATTTTTTCAAAAATTTTAAAGATTCCTGGTGGGCGACGGCCGGGCCTGGCCAGGGTCTTTATTTTTTCAAAAATTTCAATTTTTTCAAAAATTTTTCCTTTTGAAGGAAATTTTTGAAAAAATTGAAATTATTGAGAAATTTGTCTTTATTTTTTCAAAAATTTCAAAAATTTCAATTTTTTCAAACAATTTTAAAGATTCCTGGTGGGCGACGGCCGGGCCTGGCCAGGGTCTTTATTTTTTCAAAAATTTCAATTTTTTTAATAATTTTTCCTTTTGAAGGAAATTTTTGAAAAAAATTGAAATTATTGAGAAATTTGTCTTTATTTTTTCAAAAATTTCAAAAATTTCAATTTTTTCAAAAATTTTAAAGATTCCTGGTGGGCGACGGCCGGGCCTGGCCAGGGTCTTTATTTTTTCAAAAATTTCAATTTTTTCAAAAATTTTTCCTTTTAAGGAAATTTTTGAAAAATTGAAATTATTGAGAAATTTGTCTTTATTTTTTCAAAAAGTTTAAAAATTCCTGCTGGGCGACGGCCGGGCCTGGCCAGGGTCTTTATTTTTTCAATGAATCCCGGCGGGTGACGGCCTCCTTGACCGAGTGGAAAAGGATCAGCCCTTTTCTTCTTTATGAAATTGGAAGGAGCTTTCCTTTGGTTCTCGATGGTTAGGTAGAGAGTAGAGAACTCATACATTGTCGAGGGTGGGGGGGGCGTCTCTGTCCTCCCTGGCTAGGAGTGAGGTGTCTTCACTCTTCTCAAGTTGAGAAGCGATTTACCAAGAGTAAATGGAGCTCTCTAGAAAGAAGCTCTCTTCTCTTACAACGAAAATGTCAGGGGGAGCTCTCTTCTTTTTCTTTTAGAGCATGAGGTGGACGACTTCTGGTTCTTTTCAAGAGGGCCAAACCTCTTTGTTTGAAGGGCTCCATCCTTGCTTTGAGCGTATGCTCTCTTCGTCTTTTGAAGGGGTAGAGGGGATAGTCAGCATCTCCTTTTGCCTAGAAAGAAGGAGGTCTCTTCTTGCCGACTAAGGGGTAAACGGAGCTCTCTTCTTTCTCGATATCTTGGAGGGGCTTCTTTGTTTTTTTTGAGATGGAGCTTGCTTCTGTCTCATTAGACTGGAGGAAGCTCTCAGTCTCTTCTTGTCGAGGACGAGGTAGAGAGGGCTTTTCTTTTTGGAAGCTGCTGGAGCTCTGTCCTCTCGTGCCAGTGTATCTCTTTCTCTACTGAGAGGCAAAGGAGCTCTCTGCTAGAAAGAAGCTGTCTTCTCTTACCAACAGTAACTTGGATTGAGTTCTCTGCTAGTTTCCGAGGATGAGGTCGAGGGCTTCTCTTTGCCTTTTGAAGGCCGCAGGGGAGGACCAGACTTCGCTTGTCAAGGTTTGAAGTTTGGAAGAGCTCCGTCCCTTCTTTTTGATCGAACGCTCGCTTCAATGTATTGAAGAGGAGTGGAGAGGAGATGGTCAGGAGCTCTCGCCGCTGACTAAGAGAGAAAGGAGTCTTCTTGTTGTCGACAGAGAGGTAAACAGAGCGCGTGTTTTTCTGAGAAGTTAGAGGGGCTTGTCTTATCAATTGTTGGGGTGGAGGACCTGCCACGGGATCTCATCCTTTACCAAGAGGTTTTTGGAGCAGCCAACTTTCTTTCTTGTGAAATTGGAGCGAGCTTTCTTCCTGTTTTCGATGATTAGGTAGAGAACTCACACACTGTTGGGGGGGGTCGTCTCTGTCCTCTGTGGCTAGGAGTGAAGTCCAGTCTTGAGAAGCGGCTTACCAATAGATAATGGACATCTCTTCTAGAAAGAAGCCCTCTTCTCTTACCACGGAACTCTTGGGGAGGAGCTCTCTTCTTGTTGGCGGCATGAGGTGGGGGAGTTTTCAAGGTTGAAAGCAGGAAAAGAGGCTGGGTGGGAGCTCCACCATCTCTTAGGTTCACTTCCATAATTTTGAAAAGGTAGAAGGGATAGTCAGGATCTCGTTTTTTACCTGTAGAGAAGCTTGGTCTCTTCTTGCCGACTGAGGGGTAAACGGAGCTCTCCTTTTTCTCGATAACTTGTAGGTACATGGTTTTCATTTTGTAGATGGAGCTCTCTTCTGTCTCATCAGGTTGGAGGAAGCTCTCAGTCTCTTCTTCTTTTGCTTTTGTCTTTGGAAGTTGGGGGAGCTCTGGTAAGCTCCAGTCCAACTTCTGAAGAGGAAGAAGGGATAGTCAGGAGCTCCGACTGAGGGATAAGTGGAGCGATCTCCTCTTTCGCGAAGTTGGAAGGGCTTATGTAATTTTTCTCGAGAAGCTAGAGGGGCCTGTCTTCTGGGTCGTTGGGGGTAGGGGACCTGCCACGGGATCTCCTCCTTTACCGAGTGGTAAAGGAGCAGCCTTCTTCTTCTTTATGAAATTGGAGGGAGCTTTCTTTTGGTTTTGGATGATAAGGTATTGCTTCATTGTTGAGGGTAGGGGCGTCTCTGTCCTCTCTGGCTGGGGGTGAGGTCTCTTCACTCTTCTCAAAGTTGAGAAGCGACTTACCAAGAGTCAATGGAGCTCTCTAGAAAGAAGCTCGCTTCTCTTACAACGAAAATGTCGGGGGGAGCTCTCTTCTTTTCTTTTAGAGCATGAGGTGGACGAGGTCTGTTTCTTTTCAAGAGGGCCAGACCTCTTTGTTTGAAGGGCTCCACCCTTTCTTTGAGCGTATGCTCTCTTCGTCTTTTGAAAGGGTAGAGGGGATAGTCAGCATCTCCTTTTGCCTAGAAAGAAGGAGGTCTCTTCTTGCCGACTAAGGGGTAAACGGAGCTCTCTTCTTTCTCGATATCTTGGAGGGCCTTCTTTGTTTTTTTTTGAAATGGAGCTTGCTTCTGTCTCATTAGATTGGAGGAAGCTCTCAGTCTCTTCTTGTCGAGGACGAGGTAGAGAGGGCTTTTCTTTTTGGAAGCTGCTGGAGCTCTGTCCTCTCTTGCCAGTGTATCTCTTCCTCTAACCGAGAGGCAAAGGAGCTCTCTTCTAGAAAGAAGCTGTCTTTCCTTACCAAGAGTAACTTGGATCGAGTTCTCTGCTAGTTTCCGAGGATGAGGTCGAGGGCTTCTCTTTGCCTTTTGAAAGCCGCAGGGGAGGACCAGACTTCGCTTGTCAAGGTTTGAAGTTTGGAAGAGCTCCGTCCCTTCTTTTTGATCGAACGCTCGCTTCAATGTATTGAAGAGGAGTGGAGAGGAGATGGTCAGGAGCTCTCGCCGCTGACTAAGAGAGAAAGGAGTCTTCTTGTTGTCGACAGAGAGGTAAACAGAGCGCGTGTTTTTCTGAGAAGTTACAGGGGCTTGTCTTATCAATTGTTGGGGTGGAGGACCTGCCACGGGATCTCATCCTTTACCAAGAGGTTTTTGGAGCAGCCAACTTTCTTTCTTGTGAAATTGGAGCGAGCTTTCTTCCTGTTTTCGATGAACTCACACACTGTTGGGGGGGGGGGGGTCGTCTCTGTCCTCTCTGGCTACGGCTAGGAGTGACGTCCCTCCAGTCTTCGCAAGACTGAGAAGCGGCCTCCCAACAGGTAATGGACTTCTCTTCGAGAAGGAAGCTCTCTTCTCTTACCACGAAAATCTTGGGGAGGAGCTCTTTTCTTGTTGGTGGCATGAGGTGGGGGAGTTTTCAACGTTGAGAGAAGGGCAGGATTTCTCTCTATGAAGGTTGGGTAGGAGCTCCGCTATCTCTTCTGTTCATTTCCATGTATTGAAAAGGTAGAAGGGATAGCCATGATCTCCTTTTCTTACCTGTAGAGAGAAGCGTTGTCTCTTCTTGCCGACTGAGGGGTAAACAAACGGAGCTCTCCTTTTCCTCGATATCTTGTAGGGACATGGTTGTCATTTTGTAAATGGAGCTCTCTTCTGTCTCATCAGATTGGAGGAAGCTCTCAGTCTCTTCTTGTCGAGGATGAGCACTCTTCTCTCTCGCGAAGTTGGATGGGGTTGTGTGCTAATTTGAGATGGGGCCCTCGTCTGTCTCGTTAAGTTGAAGGAAGCTCTAATCTTGTCGAGGATGAAGTACAGAACTTATGCATTGCTTTTGAATACCGGGGGAGCTCTGTCCATGTTTTCAGGGGCGAGCTCTCTTCAGTCTTCGTAGGATTAGGATGAAGACTTGCCAAAAGATGAAGAGCTCTTCTGGAAAGAAGCTGTCTTCTCTTACCGAGAGTAGCTTGGATTGAGTTTTCTGCTTGTTTCAGAGGATGAGGTAGAAGGCTGCTATTTGCCCTTTGAAGGCCGCAAGGGAGGACCAGGCTTCTCTTGTCAAGGTTTGAAGTTTGGAAGAGCTCCGTCCCTTCTTTTTGATCGAACGCTCTCTTCCATGTGTTGAAAAGGAGAGGAGACGAATGAACTCCGAATCGCGGACCGCGCCGCCGATATGAAAGCAGATGAAAAAGGTTGCGCGATCGTCAGAGATATATGACGAAGGTGTGACAGCTTCTGTTGTCATGTGCTACTCGACGAACCGCTCCAGAGGTCTAGGCACGGTCTGTAACCACATATCAAAATCTCTTCGTTGCCTTACGCCCTTGAGAACTGTATCATCGGAGGTCCGCTTACCATTCCCCACAGCATTCGCGGTCTGGATCTGTCACAGCGTGACAAAGGCAACATAGCATCTCACTGTGTTGCGACCGATTGTTGGTTCAACCGCTAGTTACGCTAGTTAAACTCACGGCTGTTTGATGGACGGTGCCTGCAAAACAGCCTCCAGAGTGGGAAGCAATTAAAGTTGACCCAACAGAACCCACACATTATACCTAAAGGTCCGTGCCACTTAGGGGTTTAGGATTTAGGATTTAGGGTTTAGGGTTCTCCAAAATCCTGAACACCGACATCATGCAGTATGTAAAGCCATGACCCGCATCCCCAACCCGTAATCAATCCCCGAAGCCCGACACGTTGGAACAACACAACCCTTAAACTTTAACTCTTGACAAATAAACCAAAAGCACAGGAAAACATCCCGCAACCCTGTCAAACTCGAAAATCCATGCCAATACTCCTGACTCACAAAAGAAACAAAAACGAAACATGCTAGTATCTCCTGATCCAGAAAACAACCCTTAAGGTTGGAGAAAACTGGGCTTGGTGCTCCAGCGACCAGTTTGCAGCCGCCTCCGACGCGAGCTTCGCATGGTCAAGATGACGATTTATGCTTTTTTTGTGGTTAGGGGGCCCAGAGTATCCCTTTTCCTGATCGTGGGTGGTTGAATAAGGACACCCCAGAAAGGGGCAAAAGTGTACGACCAGGCTCGGCAAGATGATCCAGGGATTAGCCTTTTGGCGTTTAGGCTTTGGCCTTTTCCCTGGGCATCAGAATAGCCCAAAAGCCTTACATAGTATGGTCTTTTGGGCCCCAGAAGCCTTGTTAATATATGAGTCCTTAGAGCCCTTGGGCTTGGGGGCTTGGGATTTGAGTTGGGGGTGTCAGGGCTTCGAATGATGATGACGATGCAGCTGGTGATCAATGCCACGGTGACGATGATGTGACCACTAAGTCGAGGTACCCCCTTAATTATAAAAAAAAGTCTAAACGTTGTTTTCGAATATTCGGGCTTCATAAGGACACCCTAAAAGCAAAGGTGCAAAAGGGTACGACTCAGGACTCAAATCACATAACTGTGGCCGGCGTCTCAAAAAGCTGGTGCCGTACGGTTGGGAACATGCTCTGCTTCGAGGCTGGCCCTGCCTTTTATAGGTGGCTCTAAGGGATCTCCCTTTAGGGCCTTTGAAGGGGTCCCTTAAGGTCCTTTCAAGGGTCCCTTAAGGGTTCCCCTAAGACGGCTATCATGGCTCCTTCAAGGGTTTGTGAGCATTGCTCTCTGCTCCCTAAAGCCCAAACCCTGAACCCCCAACCCTAAAACCCTAAACCCTAGACCCCTAAACCCGAAACCTTTAACCCTAAACCCGTAATACTTAAACCCCAAACCACCCTAAACCCTAAACCCTAAACCCTAACCCCGAATCGAAACCCTAAAGCCTAGACCCTGAATCGGACGCCTAGTCTCCAAACCCGCAACCCCTAGACAGTACCCCTGGAGATCCCTTAAAGGGACCCTAAACCCCCTAAACCCCCGAAACCCTAAAGGCCCGAACTCCCTAAACCCTGAAGCCCAAACTCTAAACCCTAATCCCCAAACCCTCAAAAACCCTAAAATCCCTAAAAGAACCCTAAGACCCCTAAAATCCGAAAAACCATCTAAACCCTCTAAACCCTCTAAACCATCTAAACCCCAAACCCTCCCGAAACGCAAAGCTCCAGGCCTGGAGCAAGCTTCGCCCTGGAGACTCCGAGCTCTTGGCCGGCTCCTCCCCGGGGCTTCAGGGCTTGGGAGAATTTTAAGATTCTAGGGTTTTAGGGCTTAGGGTTTTAGGATTTTAGGGTTTAGCGTTTAGGGTTGTGGATTTTAAGGTCTAGGGTTTAAGGTTTGGGCTTGAGGGTTGTGGGGCTGTCAGGGATTGAAAAGAGTGTGTAAATATAGGGGATTAAATAATTACCTCTACAAGCCTGCGGCCCCCTGTCATAATTGTACCAATCGTATAATCTACACCACAGGCTTAGAGACGGATGTAGGGTTTACGGTTTGGGGTTTAGGGCCGTGGGTTTTGGGGCATAGGGGTCTTGGGTTTAGGACTTGGGGTCTTGGATTTAGGATTGTTTTAGGGTCTTGGGTTGAGGGCTTGGGGTTCAGGGTCTTGGGTATGGGGTTTAGGGGTTGGAGAAGTGCCCTCATTTTTCCAGCTAGGGCTTTATAGTGGTTCTGTGTAGGCTTCATTATGTGTTCCTTTAAGGGATCTGCAAACGATCTATAGCCGGGTTCGGCAATGTCGGTGATGTCATTAGTAGAATTCAGAATCGGGTTCCTGCAAGGATTCCTCTAAGGGTTCTACAGTCAAGGGTTAATATGAGGGCGTTAATGCTGCTTTATGGTTTCCTTCAAGGATTCCTTTGAAGGTTCCTTTTGATGGGGCTTAATTTAAGGCCTCAAGTATGCTCTAGCACAACGACTAGGGGCAGTAGGGCGGCACCAGTACAGACTATTCGAGCCTATATGTGGACAGTCAAGCTGCCTCTATCTTCAGGAACCAAAAGAGCCAGATATACCTGCAGGTCGCAATAAAAGGTTCTTCGAGGGCTTGTATTGGTCCAACTACCGGACAAAAAACGGTTTTAACTAAAAAACATAACGTTGCACAAAAAAGCGCATATGAATCCCCAAAGAACTGGGTTGGCCTGGCAGCTGCAAGACATTTAGACGTACTCACATGATCGCACGGCATCGACATTCCACCAACAGCCCCAAGACCCTAAAACGCCCAAAACACAAACCCCTTGAGCCCTGATCCGGTAAACTCCCAAGCCTTCAAATCAAAAAAAGATGCCTACACCCAAATCAAAGCCCTACACTCCAAAAGCCCCCTAACCCTAAACCCCTGGCAACAGCATAAAGCTTTCATGAAACGCTTGTACAACCTCCCCCAAACCCCTCAGAACCCCTCAAACACTAAACCGTAAGCTCTAAACCCTACACCCAAATCCCGAAGCCGTAAAAACCCGAACAGCCCTCCAAAAAAAAATGTCTTCTGAGAACCCTTAGCCTGGCTGGCGCAAGCGGTCTCCGTGCGGAGGTCGCGGATACGCCCGCTGCAGGGTCCGCTTGTGCGGCCTGAGCAGAGATGATGGCAGGCCAAAAAAGGGGGGTCTAAGATTCTTGGGGTAGGGATTCCTTAATATGAACCCTATACTGGGAACCCTATTCCATTCTAACCCCCCATAGGGTAAAACCCCCTTTTGGCCTCCTATGAAGAGAGCCCTATACCCCTTAATCACGGAATATACCTTAGATCATAAGATTAAAACCCCTACAATTTAAGGCATATTCCTTTATTAACGGGTATTGGGCTCTCTGGGTGAGCAGTCGAATCCGGGTTTGGCGTGTACGGTTTAGGTTTAGGGGTTGAGGGATTTAGGTTTAGGGGTTTAGCGGTTTGGGGATCAGGGGCTTAGGGATTTGGGGTTTAGGGGTTTCGGGGTTTAGGGATGCAGGGTTTGGCATAATGTAGGAACCTGATTAAGAAACCTTGGGCCTTCATTAGGGTCCCTTATATGAACCCTACTATTGTGGGGTTCTAGGCCCAGAGTTTCTTAATCAGGTTCCTACATTATACGGTTTGGGTTTAGGGGTTTAGGGATTTGGGGTTTAGGAGTTAAGGGCTTTTGGGCTTGGGATCTGCTTCGACTTAGGGACCTCTGATTGCTGCTCAAGGTGTTCAAGCTGCTTTTGCCCTCTTTGAAACTTATTATGGAGGTGTGCTTGCGACTTAACCGTACTTACTAAGTCCCATGATCCTCCAAGTAGACCCTAACCTAAACCCCAAGCCCCTAGAGTACCCCCTATAGAACCCTCAAAGGCACCCTTACTAAACCCTCAGAGTATCCCTAAAGATCCCTTGAAAGGGACGCTAAACGCTAAACCCTAAACACTTACAGTACCCGTTTTAATCCCTGAAAAGGGACCCTTAAACCCCACTAATATTCCTACAGATCCCTTAGAAAGGGACACCCTAAACACTTATAGTACTCCTTTTAGATCCCTTAAAAGAGACCCTCAGACACCAGTAAGTGAGCGCCGCACGGGGCCAGCTGGGTCTGTTGAGGTCTTCCGAAAGGCTCGAGTACATGATCTCGGGCCTTCGGTGCCCAGGGGTTGAAGGTCAAGGGGTTTTGGGGTATTGGGTTTAGGTTTAGGGTTTAGGACGTAGGGGTTAAGGGTTTAGGAGTGAGAGATTTAGGGTTTACGGGTGTAGGGACCTTAGATAGAAGGAGTTATAAACCTCAAACCTAAAACTTAAAACGAATATACCTTAAAACCGTGAAACCGAAAAATAATGTACCCCTAAGTCCCTTCAAACATGCTGCGAAGCCCCCTATGCCGTAAGGTATATTCCTTGTTCAAGGGTCTCGGGCCTCCAGTGATGGATTTGGGGGTTTTTGAGGTTGGGCAATTGGGGCTTAAGGGCTATTATTATGGGTCATTGTCAAAATTATGGTCCCTTTTTGGGTACTCTAAATATTGATCGTGCCGTATTATACTAAGGACCCCAAAAAGGGACCCTAATTTTGATAACCTGAAGTTTAAGGGTTATTATTATGCCTACTTGTCGGGTATCATGGGGAACTAAAGGTTAACCTTTTTTGGTTATATAGGGATCATATAGGGACTATACTTAAAGGATCATGGGACTTAGTAACTGGGATTATAATTAGGGTAACTATACTTATAACCCCAATTAGGGTACTTATAACCTTACTTACTAAGTCCCATGAGCCTCCAAGTACCACCTAAAAAAGGTTAAAGGTTGCCTACTCTACTACTAGGTATGGATCTCAGAGTTGGGCTGAGTTTCGAGCTTCGGGCGGTCATGGGGTTTAGGGTTTAGGGTTTAGAGCTTTTGGGTTTAGGGTGTGTGTGTGTGTGTGTTTAGGGTTTAGGGTTTAGGGTTTAGGGTTTAGGGTTTAGGGGTTAGGGGTTTAGGGTTTAGGGGTTTAGTGTTGAATTTGAGGGTGGAGAGCTTGGCGTCTCAAGGTCTACCTCAACACTTTTGATTGAACTCCGGGTTTCTGGAACTCGAGATTGAAAGCTTAGGGTTCTTGGGTTTGAGGTTTCAGTGTCTTGCCTGTCTCCTCCGCAACGGTCTCCTCCTTAGGCGAAGCAACCTCCGACCCAGAGCTGGACGCCATAGCATTTGGCGGCCTGAATGCAAAGGGAGACCAGTTCTGGGCCCCTGAGGCGGCGGTGGCGGTAGTGCTTTTGTCTTGCTACTAGAGGATGGGGCTCCGGTCGCCTGCTTCTTTTTCTTCTGCTTCTTCCTCGCCCGCTGGCGAGCGATCGTCGCCGAGGATTTCCAGCTGAGACCCTGAAGCTCTCTGGCCCTTTGGGTCTCCACCTGCCTCCCCGGTGTTTTGGGAGGCATCTTGAGCCTAGAACTTCAAGACTCGTTGGGTGGGATCTGAAAATGTTGGTTTAGCTTTGGCTTTGGATCGGGACTTGGGCAGGGACTTAGGCACGGACACAGAAGTTGACATCAGCACTGATGTGTCTTGCTGTCTTGGTGTGGGCTGAGCTAGACTTGCAGCACTGCCAGTCCCTGCCGACGCAGCCTCAATCCGGATCTCCCGCTGCACGTTGGCAGAAGCTATTAGGTTGAACCCTAGACACTACACCCTGGACCCTAAAATGAAGCATTCTGATTTACACTTCGGGCCTGAAGGTTGCAGTGTTTCGGTCTGATAATGACAATGACAGCAACAGTAATGTAGTAACAGAAGTAATAGCAATGATACTGATAGTGATACTGATAATTCAGGCAAATAGTGTTCATTCTAAAGCTAATACTAGGCGGTACTAGTACTGCTACGACGACTTCTTCTACTACTACCACCACCACTACTGCTACTGCTACTAGTTACTAGTAGCAAAAACGTTCATAAGAGGTATCGCAATACCAGTAATGACAGGGAATGATCAGCACCCCAGCTACGAAGCGCGATTCTGGATGCTACACCTTGCGCTGTATAAAAGGTTTGATCTTTAAGCCAACTGAAAGGTAAAACCCTACGCTCGAAACGGCCTAAACCCTAAACCCCTAACCCCTAACCCCTAAACCCTAAGCCCTACTGCTCGAAGTGGCAAGATCATCTGGCTTAGGGTTTGGGGTTCAGGATTTCAGGAGTTTTGCCTTGCGGTTCAGCAATGTTTAAAGATGTCCCTCTCTCGCAGGCCTCAAAAGCTGGGATGAAGATCCCTTTTAAAAGGACTCTTATTTGGGGAGTACCCCCCCCCCCCACCTACCTTCATCCCACCCTTTTGAAGCCCCTGACCCTCCCTTTGGTGCTTTCCAACCTTCGATCTCCAAGTCCAGAAGCTAACGCTAGGCCCCTACATTAGGCTTTAGGGTCTAGGGTTCATAGTCCAGGGTTCACGGTTTAGGGCTTCTGGTTCAGGGTTCAGGGTTTAGGGTTTATGGTTCAGGGTTTAGGCTTTAGGGTCAGCATGTAAAGCATTTGGGCTAGAAGAAGCTTCGGGTGGAGTGCTTGTAGGCGCAAATTCCAGAAAGCCCTGAACACCCCAGCGGGTCGAGGGTCCCATGATCACGACCATAGCAATAACAACCCTGAGTCTACACATGTGAACCTTGAAACCTTAAAAACTCTCAATACTCCCCTAATCCTAAACCCTAAACACTCCACCCCAAACCCCAACCCGTCAACCAGAGACGTCCCAGCGACTCTGACAGGGCTGCATACTTCGGTACCTCACCACGCAGCAAGCTCAAAGGGTTTGGGATTTAGGGTCTAGGCTTCATGGAAGTAAACTTGCAAGTGTACAGAATGAGGATACAGGTGACTTCTAACTCCACATGTTAAGTGCCCTTATCCTCTAAGAAAGATCCACTGCTGACGGTCTGGTATTTACATCCCCTCAGGTCAGGTTAACACGGGTTTAAGGTGGTTTACGGTTTAGAGTTTAAGGTTCTGGGTGTAAGGCGTCGGGCTAAGATTTAGCGCGCAGGTGTAGGGTTTCGAACTGAGGTTTATGTAGCGATGAAGGTGCGGATGCAGGCCTTGAGTATTAAATGAATGATGCCATTGCTCCTCACGTCGCTCTTGCATAGCCCGCTCTTTCGATCAGAGGATTTCACTGGATGGCCATAAACAAAGCGGCGGGCTTGGGGGTCCTGCCCAGAGATCCCAATACCCCTTAATTAAAGAATATACCTGAAATTATAGAAGCCTTAATCTTATGATTTAAGGTAGGTTATTGGCAGATGAAATCTTCTTGGAGTCTGCGTTTGTTGCCTTCTTTTCATCTGATGCTTCCACCTAAGTTCGTCTACATGTACTGTCTTGGAGTCTTTGCAATCAGGTGCTTGAACCGTGGACCCCTAAGCTACAGTAGGTATGGGCAGATCAAGATAGTGCCCTATACTGACAAAACACAAGGTCTAGAGTCTAGAGTCTAGGGTTTTGAAACCCTAGATCCTTCCAGCCCTCCGAACCCGGTCAGCCCGGCACAACATCACCCAGAAGCGCACAGAAAGCCTTCAAGCCGAATGCGTACTTGGAGGCTCGGGGACTTAGCACGTAAGGTCATAAGTACCCTAATTGGGGTTATAAGTTTAGTTGCCCTAAGAATGACCCTAGTTACTAAATCCCATGATCCTTTAAACCCTAAGCCCACCATAGATCCCTTGTAGATCCCTTTGAGGAACCCTTTAAGGAGCCCTCTATAAGTTACTAAGTCCCATGATCCTCTACGTGGACCCCCATTACCCTAAACCCTAAACCCCAGACCTAAACCCCTAAACCCCTAAACCCCATTGTGGGACGAATCTCAAAATCCCATGGCCCGAATCCTCAAGCCCCTAAACCCTAAACCCCTAAACTTTCAAATTCAGCCGACCAAGACAGCGCCTGCTCCGGCACAGGCGACAAGTAGGCACCATGAGCCATTGCCTGGGTTCAGGAGCTGGGGGCTGAGGGTTTTAGGGATCCCAACATGGGGCTCGGGGTTTAGGTGTTTAGGGGTTTCGGGGTTTAGGGTTCAGGGTTTAGGGTTCAGGAGCTGGAAGATTCGGGCCTTGGGGTTTTGAGATTCGTCCCAAAATGGGGCTTAGGGTTTAGGGGTTTAGGGTTTAGGGGCTTGAGGATTCGGGCCATGGGATTTAAGATTCCTCCCCTCATATAGTACCCTTAATAGTAGGATCCTTATTATAAGGCCCCCCAGCATAAGGTACCCCAAATTTTCGGAAACTCCCAAATGGGGCTCGCGGTGTTTTGCACTCATCATCAACCACCATCAGCATCGTCAACGTGGTCCTTAAGCAAGCACTTCTTCTCTTCTTTCGTGCCGCACTGCAAACTGCAGCGACGACCTCATGTTGAATGTGAGCCCTCACCACTTCTTATCACGGCCATCACGAGACTCATCTTGACCTAAAGCCCCCGCAACAGTGGTCGTAGGGTCGCTTCCTCAGAACAGCCAAAACCGAACTAATCATCCTACTATGTGCGGGGGATAGTTCTCATGTATATATGTATATGTTATACATATGTACATATATATATATATATATATATATATATATATATGCACCGATATAACATATCTACACATGTATACGCACGCATATTCAGATTATGAACATGTACATAAATACATAGATATATATACACACACATATATATACATACATACATACATACATACATACATACATACGTACATACATACATACATACATACATACATACATACATACATACATACATACATATATACATATATACATATATACATATATATATATATATATGTCTTATGTACCTATTATATATATATATATATATATCAGGATTGGAGTATTTTGCTGGAGCCGTACGCTGCCGCGGCGCATGGCTCATTGGCAAGGGTTGATCTGGGGCGTCCTTCGCCCGGGGCAGCGGATGCTCCTGCCATGCGGTTTAGGGTTGAAGGTTTAGCGTTTCTTTGAAGGTTCCTTTAAGGGATCTACAGGGTTCTACAGGGGTTATTAGGGAATCCTACAGGAGTTTCAGTTTATGGTTTCGGGTTTCGGGTCTGGGGTTTAGAATCTCAGCTTCGGGTTTTGGGGTTTAGGGTCTCGAAGTCCGGAGTTAAGGTTAAGGGATCACGTTTTTGGGGTTTAGGGTGTTCGAGGTTCGGGGTTAAGGTTTTACGGTTTGGGGTTTAGGGTTTCGAAGTTCGGGGTTAAGGCTTTCGAGTTCAGGGTTTAGGCGTTGGTGCTTCGGGCTTATAGAGTTTAAGGTTTACCCTAAACCCTAACCCTAAATCCCAAAGATCGTCTGCCATTTGGTTTCGGGTTTCGGGGCCTGAATCCTAAATCTTGCTTTATAAAGTGCAACGACTCCTAAATCTTTAACCCTCAAGGCCTTTTCTCGCGGTGTTGCCGGCTTTGAACACAAAGCCCCCAATTCACGGCCCAGGACCGGCCCTAAACCTCACAGCCCCAAGGCGTACAGGCTGGGCTCAGAGATTAAGGTGTTAGAAACCAAAAGTGCTCAAAGCTCTGCTTAACTCGCCGATTAGGTGAAATGAGGACGTCCTGCCAGACGCCACCATCTAAACTCACAACACTTTCATGTTAGGTACGGCCCCCATACAGTAAGAGTCTATAATACGGCTAGATACTATTAAGGTCCTACTATATCTACATTATTAATATTATTCAACTATTACTGAGTGGGGGCCGTACCCAACTTTCATGTGCGAGACTCGGGAGTCGGCCCAACAACGCGGGTCTAACCCCTGCAGGCGAAGACGCGGCAAGGACTTAAAGGATCATGGGACTTAGTAGCTTTGAAGGGTTCCTTAAGGGTTCCTTAAAGGGATCCATGAGGGATCTATGGGGGGTTTAGGGTACTTACAGGATCATGGGACTTAGTAACTAGTGTTATGATTAGGGTAATGATACTTATAACCACTTATAACCCCAATTAGGGTACCTATAACCTTACTTACTAAGTCCCATGATCCTCCAAGGACCCCTGCTGTGGCCAGCTCTGCATGGTGATGAGCAGGCAGGTCCCAACACCATGGAATGCAAAGATGCCGCAAAACCCTGAACCCGACACCCCAAACCCTGAACCCTAAACACTATACACTAAACTCTAAACACCATACACTAAACCCTGAACCCTAAACCCAAGATCCAGAAAAGCTCCTCCACTGCCTCTTCTTCATGCAACTCTGGCGGTTGCAGACGCACAAGAGGCGTCTGCGTCCTTAGGATTTGACATGAGCGCCCTACATACCTCGCTTGTGGAAGGTGAGGACATTTGAGTGCCGCTGTTGCAGGGAATTCTTGAGATAAACAGGGCCCTAGTGCCTTTGTACTTGGATTCAAGTTTGAGGCACATCATGCTTTCAATGGACGGCGGACTGAATATTTCTGCCATGGTTCAGGCTCGTATATTATATGATTACCTTAGGAGGTAAACCCCTCGAAAAGCTGCACCGCTGAACCTGGTTCGAAAGACACACCAGATTAAACCCCGAAGCCCACAAAGCCCAAAGCCTGAAAGCCTAAACCCTAAACCTTTCGACCCCAAAAAAGGTCGAAAACCCCAAGGCGGGAAACCGCTGCGGTGTCGACTCTCCACGCATCTGCTGCGCCAGGCAGTCCTCCAGGCTAGGGTTTAGGGTTTATAGGGTTTAGGGTGGCTAGACATTCACAAAGAACCGAAATATAGAAGAATCCAAATGCACATAACAGCCTAGGATTCAGAGTTTAGGTTCTATGTAGGGCGTCTAGAGTCTAGACCTGCGACGGAGCCCGCAACTGTACAGTTCTAAACCCTAGCGCTGCAAAGGCTGCTGCCCTGGACGCGTAAACTCGAACCCTCGACCCCAAACCCTGAACATTCTAAGCTGTCTAACCGCAAACCCACACCATAAAGCCCAAAACCGACAACCCGAAGCCCTGCAGCAGCTCAAGGCTGCGGGAAACGGTTTGGTACTTGGGGTTTGGATTCGGGTTGTTGTCAAAATTATGGTCCCTTTTTGGGTCGTTGGTATACTACGGCACCTATTATTTAGGGTGCCCAAAAAGGGACCCTAATTTTGACAACTACCCATTCGCGTTTTGGGGTCTCTAGGGGCTTTCAGTTCCAGGTTCCTGAGTAGCCCCTTTGCAACTTGTTCCTACTACTCCGCTTTAACAAGGGGAAGGACCCCAAATAAAGAGAGCAAAAGGGTACTGCTCGGGAACCTAGTAGACCCTAAACTCCCATAGATCCCTTATAGAACCCCTAAGGAGCCCTTGAAGGAAGCCTTTAAGGCTACTACTCAGGAACCTAGAGTTGGAGGGTTTCCACAGGCTTCGGATTTCCGCGTGGGGGGTCGGGCCAGGAGTTGCATTTAGGGTGCTTTACCTTAACCTACCAAAACCTACTTTTTTGTAGGGTCCCTAGAAATTCCATAGTAGGGTTTATAATATGAACCTACAAAAAAGTAGGGTTTGGTAGTTTAAGGTAAGGCTTAAAGACACTGTAGGCTCATGGCTGTTGGTTTTTTGTGGGTTTAGGGTTTATGGTAAAGTCACTTTAGGCGTTTCGGTCTTCCGTTGCGTGGTTTTGGGATGTTCGAACAGAAAGCTCATCGAGCTTGCTGTCCGGAGGCTGGGGGGGTGTGCTACGGGCTTAGGCGGTTTAGGGGTTTAGGGCTTAGGGTTTAAGGGCTTAGGAGTGCCAGGACCACACCCGAATTAAATCCCCAAGCTTCCAAGTCCGAGACGCAGAGCAACCTCAAACATCCAGCCTACCGCAACATAAGAAGTGCAACGTACTACGTAAACCCGGAAGCTCTCACAAGAACTCCTGAAGCCCATCCAAAGCCATACAAAAACCCAGCGAAGCCCTTCACAATTCCTAGACCTCCCCGAACCTCTACCCTAAACCCTAAACCCTATACCCTAAACCCTAAACCCGAAACCCTATACCCTAAACCCTACCCCCTAAACCCTAAACCGGAAACCCTACCCTAAACCCTAGACCCCTCTGGCTTCGGTCCTTCAGCCAGGGGTGCCAGAGAGCGTCTCTGATGGGCATCCGTTTCACTGGATCCTCAGATCACAGATGCTTTGACGGGGAGTTTCTTTCTTGGGTTTTACCTTAACCTACCAAAAACCTACTTTTTTTGTAGGGTCCCCAGAAATTCCATAGTAGGGTTTATAGTAAGAACCTACAAAAAAAGTAGGGTTTGGTAGTTTAAGGTAGGGTTCAGGGTTTAGGGTTTAGGGGTTTGGGGTTTAGACTGCTTCTACCGCCTCTTCGACGGGGGAGTTCTTTCTGGGGACAGGGTTCAGGGCTTAAGGTTTAGGGGTTTAGGATTTAGGGGTTTAGGGGTTTAGGGTTTAGGGGTTTAGGGTTTAGGGTTTAGGGTTTAGGGGTTTAGGGTTTAGGTGTTTCGGGTTAGGGGTTGAGGGTTTAAGGGTTTAGGGTGTTCTGAAGGCCTGCTGGGGTTTGCGGGGTGCAGGGTTTTAGTGGTTGGGGTCTTTTGAAACACATGTGATCACAGACTGAGGGTTCGGGATTTAGGGAATTCGAGTAACCTGTACTCAAAAACTTATAACCCCACTTATAACTACCCTAAATTCAATGCGGGCAAGTCGGGTTCATGGGTTCAGGGGAGGAGAGCCTGGGGTTTAGGGTTTAGGATTTCAGGTTTAGGTCTAGGGTTGCCGATGTTAGGTTTAAGGCTGAGGGTGTAGGGTTTAGTATTTTAGGTGTAAGGTCTAGGGTTGCGGAGTTTAGGTTTAACGTTTCGGGTCTACGGTGTAGGGATTTAAGAGCTAGATAGAGGTTTGGGGTCTAGGGTTTAGGGTTTAGGCTTAGAGCTAGAGGTTTAGGGTCTGGGGTTTAGGGATTTAGAGTCAGAGGTTTAGGGTCTAGGGTTTACGGTTAATGGGTTCAGGAGTGCAGGTGCTTCCATGCGACGGAATTGAAGGGGAAAAAGGGCTTCCCCACCACGAATCCGAAAGTGAAAAACCTAAACTTATTGGGGGGTCCATCCTACCTACTATTTAGGGTAGTGTATAATGTAGGAACGTGATTTAGAAACCTTGGGCCTTTATTCGGGCTCCTTGTATAAATCCTACTTTTTTGGTGCTATTTGCCCCGGGTTTCTTAATGAGCTTCCTACCCTAAACCGTCGGAAACACTACAGCCTGGAACCCTGACCTCAAAACCTTAAAACCTCGAAACAGCCTCAAGCCATCGTTGCAAAACGGTTTAGGGTTTAGGGTTTAAACGCCTGGACCCTGAATCGGATGCTGCTTTACGCAAGCGAATCAGTGTCACTCTGCGGTACTGTCCGGAAGCTAGAGACTCCAATACTATACCGCCCTAGAACCATGATAAATAATAGTATTGTTAGAAGTCTGTTGGGCTTTATATGAACAAAAATGAAAAATATTTCCTAGGAGACTATAGAATATATACCCTACATTATAGTAGGATCCCTGTATAATATGATTCAAGGTAAATTCCTTAATTAAGGGATATTGGAGTCTCTGGGAAGCAGAAGCTGTTGGTGAACTGAAACCATGGTATGCCCAGTAGCTCTGTGCATCAACTGCGTGACGAAATCCTTCCCAGCCGGGAAGTGGTAAGGTTAGAAAGCCCTGAACCCTAATGTAGGAACCTGACTAAGAAACCTCGGGCCTTTATTCGGGTTCCTTATATTTAGGGGTTATAGGCCCAGGGTTTCTTAATCAGGTTCCTACATTACCTGCAGCTCTTGTGCTTTGAATTGGGTTCCGGTCCAACAGGGGGCATCATCACATCGCCTCACCTTGCCTTAAACCCTGAAACCCTCGTAGTGTGAAGAGATCAATCCAAGGCAGCAACCGAGGACTCTTTTCTTATGAAATGGAAAGATTCGCTATGCGCTGGAACCGCCCTATGCTGCTCACCTTGACCCGAAGAAGAACATGTTCTGGCCATGAAGGCTTGGCTGAACGACCACAGCCCCTACAAGACTTCCCAAACCCAAGTGCCACAGACAGACACACACACACACAAATATACAGAAATATATATATATAGATAGATAGATAGATAGATAGATATAGATATAGATATAGATATAGATATATATATATATATATATATATATATCGAACCCTGCAGTCCTAAAGTAGCTACATTACCCACAGGCATACATCATGATTCGCATCGTACTCAAGGCGATGCAGGATTTGTGCGTCGTTCCTTTCGGTTACCCCACACCATAGCGAGTTAAGGATTGACAGCAAATAGTCATACTGCTGATCTGGGTTGTAGTTTTGGGGCTCTGAAAAGTATTTATGAATGGTACCTCTATAGGAACCATAAGGGAAATTAAAAAGTGTCCCAAATTGCCACCTAGTGATGCTCGAAATCCTGCTCCGGACAAGCGGGATTTGCCCATCAAGGCAGCACACTGCCCTAGAGCCTGCTCACAAACCTAACAAACCCTGAAAACCCTCAAACTTGACAACCCTGAACCAGGCCCTAAACTCAACCCTCGACCCTCAACACAAACCTCCCAACCCTAAACCCTTCCGCCCCAACCCCAACCCATAGACAACCCCAACCCTCAACCCCAAACCTAACCCTAAACCCTCAACCCTAAATCCTCAACCCGAACCTTCGCACCGTACGAGAGGCGGTTGCTGACCTCAATATGTGGGGCGCATGCTTCTGACAAGGAAGCCTGGGGAAGGGTCATTATAGTTGCTCGGGCTTCTGTAATTGTTATACATCAAGCCTATGACAAGTGTGTGCGCAGCACTGACTAGGAGGTGGGGCTAAGAGGGCTGTTCCGGGGTAGTTAAGGGTTTAGAAATTTTAAGCTTCCGGGCTAAGGCGTTGGAGCCTCACAGTTGATTCTTGCTAATCTCCCTAGCCGACTCTGAACCCACGTTCTCTAATTGATGTAGCAAACCCCTATGCCCACAATACAAGTGCAATTCGTCATAACCCCCTGGGCTTTCTGGCTCTCTTCGAAGGGGCCTTATTGAGAGGGTCTATGTCCCCAGGGCCCCCCTAATCCTAACTCCAAGCCTCAATGCCGTTTCATTGCGGAACACATATGGATTTCAAAACGAGTTGTACGACATACGGGTGTGTTTTTAAGCGGGGGCTTTGAGAGCCCTTACTTGGAGGCTCATGGGACTTAGTAAGTAAGGTATAAGTATCCTAATTCGGGTTATGAGTATGGTTACCCTAATAAGACCTCTAGTTACTAAGTCCCATGATCCTTCAAGTAACTCCGGGATAGAGATTTCTCTCATAATGAGAAGACCTGCCTTTGCGGAGGCTTCTTCCTCGATGAAGGGGTCTTGGGCTCTCCCGGATTGGTCTTAACGACTGCTAAAGTTCATGGCTTAGGGTTTAGGGTTTAGGGCTTAAGGCGATACTAATCCCAGAAAAGCTCCAAGATCGAACATCGAAGCTCCAAATCTGTCAATTCCCAGAACACTGAAACCTCAAATCTCTCAGCCCGAAACTCTCATAACACCCTCTTGCAAACCCATTATGAGAACCGATAACAACCAAAAAAAACAAAAAATAACACCGCCGGAGCACCCCTTTCATCTCGAAGAGCTGTGAGATCCGCCCTTGCTGCAGCCTTGAATTGAAAGGGTTTTATAAGGCTGCGCTTTATAAGGCTCGGTTTAGGTCTTGGGCTCTAGTTACAATTCTAGTTATATTATATTCATGTGTTGAAAAGGGTTCATAAGGATTCTGTAAGGACTTAAAATTGGGTGTTGTAAAGATCCCTCTCGATGGTTCAGTGTTTAAGCTTCGGGGCTTTGGCACGTTTTTTGCGGATTGAGGTACAGACAGGGAGGAGTGCCTCCGGCGATGTAGCGCTTCGAGCTCGCAACACTAGCGTGGACTACGGACTATTGGAGCCCTCCACAGGGTCAACTCGATGGGACCTCTTTGACCGTTGAAAATCAGGTTTGTGCCCTGCCCATCGATTGACCCCTAGGGGTATACCCTCAAAACTCTGGATCCTGAAGCCCACATGCCCGACACTTCTCTACAAGGCCTGAACCCTCAAACCCTTGCACACCCTTAACCTTTTAATCAACAAGCAGTACACGTCTGGAGCATCACATTCTCGATCCCAGAACTATGGCCTCCAAGCCCATGTCACAGACGGCGCAGCACACATCCCTAGATGATGACAGTGTGCCTAGGATACCCAGTAACCTAAGAATAAAAAGGCCTCTCTTTTTGGTATTGGGTAACTTTATAAGGAACCTAGGACTACAAAAAGGGAAAAAGGGTACTACTGGGCATCCTAGGTGCACCACATCCGGCAACACTACACCCGAAAACCTTGGGTTGGAAGCTTACACCTTCGACGTGTGACACCCTAAGAACACTAAACCCACAAACCGTACTGTCATTAGTCGGAAGAGGAGCTACAACGCCTGTGGAAGTAGCACCAACAAAGAACTAACTGCGCTACAACGCATGTGGAAGAACCGTACTGTAACCGTAGAAGGGGCAAAGCCCCAAAGTTTAAAACAGCAAACCATTCATCAACCCATAAACCCAGAGATCGCAATATCCCTTGTATAATTAAGGAATACACCTTAAACTATAGAGGGCTCAATATTATGATTTAAGCTATATTCCTCAACTAAGCGGTATTGGGATCTCAAGGAAGCTGCATAATACAACACGCAAAAACCACCGAAAAGCACGAAGCTCTAGTCTAGCAAAACCGAAACCCAAGACCCGGCCCAAGGTCAACCAAAAGCACCCAGCTCGAAAACCCAAGACCCCCTCAAACACTACGCCCTGAGCTCCCCGAACCCTAAAGCCTAAACCCCACTGTATCCAAACCCCTACGCCGTAAAACCCGAAACCCGAGACCTAAACCCTAAACCCTCAACCCTAAACCCTAAACCCTCGAGCTTAAGGCCCCCTTGTCCAACGGCCCCATACCACACTCTGCGGATCTCCCTGCCTTTGTACCTACTATAAGCCCTAAACCCCAGAAACCTATTTAGCGGCGCATCTCCCTTACCCCAGAACCTAATTAGCGGTTTCATACTTTTAGCCTGTCCCTTGCTTTATACCTACCCTAAACCCCACAACCTAATTAGTGGCCCGTGCTTCTAACCTGAGACTGGCGGGTGGCAAGAGGAAGTCCGGATCCTCCATTGAGGGATCCTCGGAGGCTGTTGGGCTTTCTTAGGGGAGTTTTAGGTTTCCGTTTTAGGGATCCTATCTTTTTCTGTTTTGAAGGAAAAGTGGTTTTTTGGATTTTTAGGGTTCCGTTTTAGGGATCCTATCTTTTTCTGTTTCAAAGGGAAAGTGGTTGTGAGCCGCATTCGGGCCGGCCCTCCTTCGCCGAAGCATGCTACTAGGGCCACCGGGATAATCCGACCCCTACAGCAATAAGCCCTAAGCCCTAAGCAACAAAGCCCGCAGCCACTGGATCCCGAACTTGGACCAGTTCTCAGGGCTTAGACCGCCGTCCTGCCACAATAAACCGGGAAACCATGTCTCCAATCAAAAAGAAGCTCAAAACCGGAACGGCATCGGTCTTCTTGGGAAGGAAGTAGCACGGGGATATGAATCGTGGAGCCAGAAACACGGTTGGGCTATCGAAACCTTGAAACCTTGAGCGGCAAAGCCTGCGTCGTCGAGCGGAAGCCTTGATTTGATGCTAGCGACCACAAACAGCTTCTCTTACTAGACATTCCGGCCGCTCCATAGCACCTCAAACATCCTGAAACCCTAAACCCTAAACTCTCAAGCCATCCTCAAATCATATTAGGGACGCCTTGTACGATTTAAGGTATATTCCCGAACTAAAGGATATTGAAGTCTCTGAAAACTAGCTGAAATACTATACTGAAGCAAAAACTACAATTTTAGCTGCTTCTCAGGGATTATAATAACCAAAATTTAAAAAAAAACTAAGTACCCCTAAGAAAAATGCAGAACTGGCTGTCCGGTCGACACCTATTCCTTGGGCCCGCACGGAGCTCTTGAAAAGGGGCACCTTTGTGGTTAGGGTGCGGGTTTAGGAGTTTAGGGTTTAGGGGTTTAGGGGTTAGGGGTTAGGGGTTAGGGTTTAGGAGTTTAGGGTTTGGGGTTTTTGGTTTAGGGTTTAGGGCTTTAAGCTCAGGATTTTCCAAGGGTAAAAGGAGGAACCCTTAATAAGGACCCCTAGGTATATACCCTTAATATAGCTATTCTATACGCATTATATAGCCCATTATAGGGTAGGGGTCCCCATTAAGGGTCGGTCCTTCTCCCCTTTGATTGTGTTTAGGGTGCGGGTTTAGGAGTTCAGGGTTTGGGGTTTAGGGGTCTGGGGTTTCAGGGGTTAGGATATAGGGGTTTAGGGTTTAGGAGTTTAGGGTTCGGGATTTAGGTGGTCTCAAGTTCTTCGTGATTTCAGGTGTTGACGCACTGGGGTGCAGGAGTTACGGTTTAGTTCTTCGGGCGTGTGCTTGAGACTTCGGGTTGCAGTTTGAGACCAAGCCAAGCTAAGTCAAACTCGCTGCCCGTGCTCCGACCCACACCTCCCCGCCCCAGACCCCAAACTGACAACCCGCCGACACCCTTCACTATGCGCCCCGAAACAACGAACTAGAAGCCTGCGTAAAGCCTGCAAAACAACAAAGGGTCATGTAAGGAAGACCAACCTCGACGTCGACAGTTCGAAAAAACATTCTTTGAAACAGCGAGACGGTTTTGCCGGGTTGCAAAGCCCATATTCAAGCATCGCTTCCCCACATCGGCAGTCTAAATAGGAGCATGAGCCATCGCAACAATTTCTGCAACGACCCTTAACTGCCCTTGACCCCAAATCATGGCTTTTTTAGACTCGTCCGTTTGGGTAGTTCTCTAAATGAGTGTGCCACAATAGTTCGGAGACCTTAAAACCGGGCTCTAATTTAGATAGCTACCCATTTAGCCCAGCCACCCTAAACCCTAAACCCATTTAGCCCAGCCACCGCAGTGAGAAGGTAGAAGGTGTTCCACCCCAAGCACCAGGAGTCTACCCGGCTGGCCAGGTAGTCCTCCCGTTCAGGCTTTTTGGGGCGTCAGAGGGTTTAGGGTTTTGGGGGCGTCATAGGGTTTAGGACTTAGGGTTTGGAGGTTCAGGATTTACTGCAGACACCTCATAGTAAAACAAACTCCATTTCTTTGTTGAAGGCCATACATTAGGATCCCTGCTATAAGTCTTATTCAGGGATTCAGGGAGACAGGTGCATTGACCAGGAGTCTACATTAAAGGTTGAACAGGCTCTACTCGGAGGGACACCAAAGTCTCGAAACGGTCTGCCCCTCGGTGAGCAAAAACAACATGAGCCATGTGCCTCCTTCTACACGTCCGGAAAGGACTTCTCCCCTTTCGCCATCAAGGATTCTCCACAGAGCGGGACTGACACACGGGAGTTTCCGAAAATTAGGGGTACCTTTTGTTTGGGTCCTTATAATAAGTCTCCTACTATTTAGGGTACGATATTTAGGGTCCCCTCTTTTCGGAAACTCCCACACACTTCAAAGGCCCAAAATCGCACTAAGGAGCGACAAGCAGCAATGACAATGTAACCGCTGACAGCGGCCTTTGTAACAGTCAACCTGGCAACAAATTTGACAACAGTACCAATACTGGCACCACCGCATAGCAGCAACCTACTCAGACGGCATAGATTGTTGATCAAAGCTAATAAGAACAGCGGTAGCCAAAATGACAAATATGTGATAACAGCAAGTAGTATACATCACTATGGTACGAAGCAGCAATGGTGGAGCAAGAGATCTTAAGACCCCACGAGCCGCAAGACCACACATCTGAAACCTAAACAACAATAACAAGGCCACCAAGGATGCTTTGAAAGATCTCCACGCCAACCTAAAACCCGAAGCCCTGAAACCACAGCACCACAGCACTCAAAGCCCATAGACCTAAACGCTAAACATCCCTAAACCCTAAACCCCAAACGTTACTAAACCCTAAAACCTAAACATTCCTAAACTCTGAACCCTAAACCCGAAGCCCTGAACCCTAAGGCCCCTAGGGAGTCCCCGCAATTTCGGCCTGCTCGTGATAGAGTTCCGGCGGGCGGAAGTCATCTGCAACCAAGCCCTTGAAGGGCACCGGCTTCTCCTGAGGCAGGGTCTATACGGTTTCCTTTAAGGGTTCCTCTAAGGGATCTGTAGGATTTAGGTTTTAGGGGACTCCAACATCCCTCAATAATTAAAGGAATTATACACCTAAAAAACACCATACTAGGGATCTTCGATATCCCTCAATTGAGGCATTATACACCTTAAAGACCATAGTAAGGATCTTCGATTAAGGAACTATACACCTTAAAAAGCATACTACTGTTGATGGACAAAATCCTGCATGACCCTAAGGACTCTAAACTATGGGAACTATGGTATATTCCTTATAATGGGTAAAGCAGGATTTCGTCCATCAACAGCAGGGACCCCTACTACAATTTAAGAGGGATATTGGAGTCTCCAGGCTTGCAGGGATCGGGGATCAGGGCAGGGGCCTTATGGCTCTCAGTAGCCCGTAGGGTTTAGGGCTTAGGGTTTAGGGTTTTCTTCTTCCGATGATGCAAAGTCCTCGAGAGAACGTACCACAAGCAAATGAATTCAGGTGAAACCGGCAAGGAGGGAGACAACGCCCGGCGACAAGCGGCATGACAAGTCAAGCCACTCGGTGAGCGAGCCTGCAACCTCACGAGGACACGAAAACGTGACCGAGCATGGCCGTCCCAGACTGGCAAGGGCAATCAGAGCTGAAGTCCAAGACAGGAGGGAAGACAGCCAGGGGAGATAAGCCCGCAAGGCACGGAGTGTGCAGGAGGCAGGCTCCCAGAGGAGCCGAAGCGGAACGGGAGCCGGAGGTACCACAAGGACCAGAGCAGCAATCCCGTCCAAATCAGGGTGGGCGTCAGAGAAATCCAGGAATCGCCGAACCAGGTTAGGGTGCGAAAAGGCATTTCCAGCAGGAAGCTCCGAAGTGCCGACAAACACCAACTGCCCAGAGCGGCAGCAGCGGAGAGGCCCAAAAGGGGTCAGCTGTGGAGCAAAGGAGACCGGAACAGAGGACCGGTCACGCGGCATCCGTGAAGCCAAGTCACAATGAAGGTCAACCTGCATACACAGAAGAACATCCTCAGCCTGTTCACGCAGTGCAGAACAGGGGAGCTCATTGATCCACCACTGCAAGGTGTTACGCAGAACCTGAAATGGCTCAATCGTCTCCCTCACAATCTCAAAGATCTCAGTATCGGACTGCGGACGAGCGATCCGTAATCGCTCGAGCAACGCAACAGCGATCACAGGTCGAATGGCGGGAAGGTGATCAACACCAAAACCCTCGGAGCGCACACTCTGGGCATGACGCGGCGAGGATAGATCAGGCTCAAGGAGACCGGCAAAGTTCCATTCGACGGCTTGACAGCAACGAACAGAGGTCTTAAGGTGCCACCGATGGCGCTTGACATCGATGAAACCAGTACCACAGGCGCGACACCGGATGCCAACTGCAAAACGCCGAGCCCGGGAGCGAAAACCATGCGCTCGCACCGCATGTGCGGACCATGCGTGCTCATCAAAGAAAGCAATACCGCAGACAAGGCAGGCGTTGTCAGCGGTTTCAAGCGCTACAGGAGGAGGGGGCAAAGGAGCCCAAGTCCGAACGCAGAACTTCTCGAAGGCGGCCCGCGCACGCAGTCGTGCAACATGCCAAGCAGAAGCACGGCGAAGTATGCCCTTGAGACGACCAGGAGCACCAAATAACGAAGTCCATGAGTCCCAATTGTCTCGAAGAGGACCCAAGCAAGTGGTGGCAGAAACAGCCTCAAGCATCCACGTCGCAGCATCCTCAAATGCCGCGATCGCTCTAGACGAGTGCTGGATCAGGGCAAACGCCTCATCGGGCCCGGAACGCCAGAGCTGAGCTAAGAACCGAAGTCGCTCAACAGCAATCAAGCCACGAAGACAAGGAAGACCCACCTCAGCCAACACTCGAGCCTCCGACCAATGCTGATCTGCATCACGAGGAATGCGAATCATGGAACGCAACATGCAGAAGTAGCAAGACTCAAGGACTCGCCATCCCGTTTTGCAAAAGAACGGCCATGCTCCTGCACCTGAGAACACCGCTGACAAAACATGTGTGCGAAACAGCACCACACGTCGGGCCAAAGATATACGCGCAGAGCAAGACACAGTGCGTTTTTCCTTCACGGAACAGCTGCCAGCCGCATTGCACCCGAGCTCTGGCTTCCGCAGTGAGGGAGCCGTTGTGCATAAGCACTGACCCCAAATGTCGATAGCTGGCGACAGCATCCATGATCACCGGCCCGGAAGTCTCACAAAGAACTGTGAGCTTCCCACGCCCAACAGTAAAAGTGGCCTCACGCATAGCCTTGGCGCCACCGCCGACAGGCGCAAGCAGTGCAGCTGTCTTCTTTGGCGCAATATTGGGGCGCAGCGCATGATTACGCAGGGTGTCAATGGAACAACCCGCGACGTGCCGTACTGCGCCGGGGAGAGCGGCGGCACGCTCCGCCCAGACGCAAGTCGCCAAATCGTCAGCGAATATGATGTCCTGTATGGCAATGGACGGTGCGGAACAAGTGCCGGCACGGGACGGAAAAGGCTCCCGTCGGCCCGACCAGGTCAGCCTTGGCTGAAGACCCGCATCCTGAAAGTTGCCTCGTCGGTGAAGAACACGGACAAACAGCAGGCTGAAAAGCGAGTCGGCCCATGAGGAGCCGGGCCTAGTTCCTCGACGAGTCATTATCATCTGCGAGTCCTGGTGCATGACGAACCAAGTCTGGGAATGAAGCTCGCGAGCAATCGAGCGCAACAGATCGCTGCCATCAGGGCCACTGAGGACTGGTTCTTCCGACGTATAGAACTGCAATGCCTGCAAATCGTCGTCGGACAGATGCAGCGACGCAGCAATATCGGAGATAGATGCCTGATGAGCACCACATCCAAGCAAAGTCTCGCGCACCACAGCATAGTAAGCGGCGGCTAGGTCGCAGAAGAGGATGGCACTCGATCGGGACTGTGCTCGCATGGCATCCATAAACAGTCTGGAGCAGTAAAATCCCATAGCATGACTCAGCCCCTTACGTCCTCCAAGTTGGAGAGGCGCGGCACGCTGCTCAAGCAGCTGGGAAGACAGCGGGCGCAGGGCCTTGTGCATCACCTTCTCGAGGGTATGCTGAACCAAAATGCCCCTCTCTGCGTCACAGACACCCTTAATGGCAGCTCCCGGTTTCGCGATGTGATATAAGGTACCACCCTTGTAGCCCGCAGGTTCAGAACCGAAACAAAGCATCTTCATCAAAACCGGCCAGAACAGGAGCGAGAGTGGTGTCGAGAAATGCCTGCACATGACCGGAGGTAGGCCGTCAGGCCCCGTAGCTTTCATCGGACTAACCGACCGAAAGACGTCCCGAAGTTGCCCTAGATCAGGGAGTTCGGCACACCGCAGGGATTCGTGCACGGGATTCTGAGCCTGCCGGTCCAAACACTCACGGGCCAACTATGTCGGGGAGGTCGAAACCCCCCCTTCAAGCTCAGCAAAGTGCCGTCGCCACTCATCCTGAATGGCGTCGGATGTTTCACAGATGGACCCGTCCTTGCGCTTCAGAAGTGGTAGCGGAGCAGGTCCCCCTTTTCGGAATTTGCGGGGTCGCAACAGTCTACGAAGGGCCGTCTGGGCGTCCCCTGGTAGAGCAATTTCAACTCCGTCAGCAAGCTGTTCTAGATAGGCACGCTTGTCCTGTCTGCACCGCTTGCGCAACTCCTTGCCAACCTCCCTGATGCGGGCAGCAAGGGCTTCAATGACCCCGAAGAGCTGCTGCAGCCAGGCACCAGAGAAAAGTTGGTCGAAGCTAGGCTGGTCGGGCCGCCAAGCAAGAAAGGCACATCGCAGCCGAGCATTGTCTAAAGCAACCATCCGATTACGCACAGCATGCCGCAAATTGGCAAGTGTGGCGTGGAGGGCCGCTGTGTCCTCAGAAATGAAAGACGCACGCATACGTCTGGCACGTAGAGGGAAGTCCCGAGCAAACTCAGAGAAGAGATACTCATTGAGAACCGCAGCATGATCATTAATGTTGACGTGCCACCCAACCCGGGGAGCACAAGTCAAGATCTCCTGGATTCTCGTGGCATTGTCAGGGTTGACCAGAGCAGCCGGATCGATCCGAGGAGTGCGACAACTGGACGTTTTAGTATATCGCAAAGTGCAGCAGGCCACCGCCGCGAAGTGATCAACCACAACATGGCCAGAAGAAATTTCAGGATCAACCCAAGCTCTTGTGTCAAAATGTTTCCATTCAATGGGCACAGTGGCACAGCAACATAATCACTCCGATGCAAAGCTTTAGTCCGTCGCTGAACCAGGGTACCACCATGACCACTCATCGTGGAAGCGAATGTGCATGGCAGCCAACACGAGAGCTCTTGCAAGAGCTGATGGAAAAGCCCTCCTGAAAAATCCTGGGTATCAGCATGGTGTGCACCGACATGATCAGACACGACATCACCCAGCCGACAGTTGGCATCAAAAAGAAGCAACCACGAAAGCCCTGCGCCAGCAGAGCGACAGACAGTAATCGTGGCCTCCCACCACTGTTGCTTGTGCTTCTCATCATGGGAGCGGTGAGGTGCGTGACAAACTGCAACCATGTACTGCTGGCCTAGCAGAGACAACCGGGCAATCAAACGAGTGGGGCAGGCATGCACTACCACAACACGATGACTAGGCCAGTCACCGCCTGAAGCGATCCACAATTCAATGCCAAACTGCCCTTCGGAGGTGCAGCCCGAGCAATATCTCTGATAATGCTCGGATGTCGCAGATCCCGTCGGAGTTCTAGCCTCCTGTACACCAAGCAAAAAGATTCCTTTTTCGTTCAGGGTACCGTCAAGAAGACCGATCCTCCCAGCAGCGCCATAGAGGCCTGAGCCTATACCCACGCCGGGATCCTTCGCATCCTGTAACGAGAGGGCGTTAAATGAGGCCATGGTCCAAGAAAATGTGCGGGTGGCACGAGCCTTGTCACTAGCAGCAGAAGTGGCCAGCAAGGTCCGAGCAAAAGGACGCATCATAAGGCTCGGGTCAATCCGAGAAGCAGGCTGTTGGAGTGACCAGCTGAAGACACCCGACTGCAGAGCCGGAAGTGTGTCAGCCTGAGCGAGGCTGAGACACGCATGTGGCAGCCACTTAGCAGCAGAGGCTCCTTGTCGCAACCATGGAGCAATATCAAAGGCGAGAGCCTGCGCATTACACCGCCCAAGTGCACCGATGCCTGCAAGGCCATCAGCAAGCTCATTTGCAGGATCACCATCATGCCCACGGACATGCGCATACTCAGCCACGTCGCCACGCAAGGCACGCAGAGCGAGGTGAAAGGACCGGGAAGCTATACAGATGGGGTCTGGAGCAGTGTTCACACTGCCACTCACCCCTTCAATGGCAGACTGGCAATCAGCGCGAAAGAGAATCCGTCCGCAATGATGCAACTTAAAGCCAAGAACCGCCGCCCAAAGCAAACCGACCGTCTCAGCAAGGTATGCGTTGGCTGGTGCCACACCACACTCAGCACAAAGGCCCACAGGCAAGAAGGGGCCGAAGAAGCATCCAAGAAAGCGCCCGGGCAGAGGGGCACCACGAGACCTCGCGCTGACAACGACAGCCCAGCCAGCCTGGCCAGAATGAGGCAAGTAGGCACCGTCGGTGGTAATGACGAGATCAGAGGCAGGCTCAGGAGAGCTTCCAGGCAAGCCTTCCCGGATCCAGGTATCAAAGCGGCCTGGCTTGGGTACACGAGCAGGAACGCGCCCCAACTGGGAAAAGGCGAAGCCTGAACGAAGCACATCAAGGAGGGCTGGGTCGAAGGGGAGTGCACATTGACCACAGTCAAGATTAAAATGTTCCGTGGAACAAGGCGTGGAACATGGCGTGCGCGGGAGTGCGTCATCTAGGCACAAGGTGAAGGTATCCGTGGCAGCTGATGGCTCGGCACGAGCCAGGGCAGCGACACCGCCTCCAGCAGACGCAACATCACCTCGTGCAACCCCGTCGTGCATGGTCAGTGAAGTCGCGCCTTGCATACGTTTAGCTGTCTCGTCCTCTAGGAGAACATCGAGTAGGGTGGCAGCAAGATAGAATGGACGGCCCTGGCTCAGCCGGACGCTTTCCTCAAGAAGCGTAGGTTGGGCCCCAATTTCGGGCACACCAAGATCTGCACACGACGCTGTGTAGGGCGTACTTACCCCACGAGCCAAACGCAAGGAGCGAGGCAAAGGTCGAACAGAAGCACGCCGGTCGCGGCCACGACACGGGGTAGCAATCGGTCTTGCCACACTGCAAGCCAGAGCTGCAGCAATGTCCTCAGGCGCCAATCCTCCTGTACGGTGCGCTGCAGTGTGAGATGCCGCCTCCGCACCAGGTAGCACATAGACCGAAATCAGGAGTATCAGGACAATCCATCTGTGACTTCCCATCACAAGTCTGGGAATGAGGGCCCTTCCGTCAGGGGAACCAGACAAGAACAGAATCTGCAGAAGGAATGCACATACGATGGGGTTACTGACGCTTGTGCCGCAGACACGGAGGAGGATAGAGGTGAACACCAAGCAAATGCAACCTGCTTGTTGCCACTTAACTACTCGACTCACGCGCTGCAGGACATCAATCCAGGAGAAGGTGCAACAGGCAACACCAGAATCAAGGACAGCATCAGCCCTGTGAGTGACATCTCGTACCGAAGCAGTCCGATCAATGCCACGAGCAGGCCCGTTTGAGGCCGCACCCCGTTGCTGCACGACGCTGTGATCACGTCTGGGTATGTCATGCAATGGTGCCTCAATCTCGTCAGGTGGGGGTGTAGCATCCGGCACAGCAGTCCCGACGGGATGATCACCATGGGCATCGTCAAGATCAGGCACATACACGACTACCAGAACCTCACCCTGAACAACAGGCCTAACTCCAGAATCGGGCCTAGGGCCTACAACCTCAAGCTTCCAAAAGAGAGGCGCGAACTCGCCCAACTCCTGCTCAAGCTCAGCGATCCTTACAAGACCCTGTCGTGCAATACAGACCGTCCAGCCCTGCATGATAGCACGACAATCGACGGCAACGGGCATCCAATCCTGACCAAGAGCTGGACGACGTCGGATGACACTCAAAACCGTTCGGCATGCTACCCCATTGATCTGACAATCCAACACCGCAGGTTGGGAGGGCACTACCACACAAGCATCTTCTGGCATATGACACTCGCGGGCGAGATCTCGTCTGAAAGCCCAAGGGCGTCCCGGATCAGGAACAAACCGCAGGCTATTGCCTTCTGTGGCGAGACAGTAGCCAACAACGTCCCGCACACCGTGGAAGGCAGCCCCCTGGCCCCATCCAGTAGCTGACAAGAGCATGGTGTCGATAGTGCTCACAGGCGGTGGGAGGAGATGGGCAGGTGTGAAAGTAATACATTGGCCTTGCAGCAGACGAAGCTCCCTGTCTAGGGGTGCAGGTGCGACTTCAAACCCAACCACAACATTCACCGCAACTCCAGGTGGAACTCTGGCGAGTCTCAAGAGGAAATGCACCGGTGCTACGAGAGGGACATGCAGAGTAAAGATGCGACCATCAAGTGCCAGAAGATCAAACACCACCAGAGGGTGCCGAGGCGCCCACACCGGTGCAGCTACGAAAAGACCCCATTGAGGTTGCGGCTGCGGCACCACTGCAACGAGGAAAGGAAAGCGTTCAACTTGCAAGGGCTCGCGCTGAGCCTGAACAAGTGACAACAGTCGATCAGTGTCGATGGGCAGAACATCATGTACTGTGACACGTTCAGGACGGAAATCAGGCACCAGTATCGCACAAGGCATTTCCGTGGGAGAGTCAGCAGCAGCACGCGTGGCAAGTTCGGCAGAGTCACCAGGAAAGCCATGCACAAAAACCGATCGCAGATAGGGCCATGGCAATCCGATCGAATCCGCTAGATGACGCAACTCATCGAAAACGGCTTGCTCAAGCATGGAAGAAACCTTTGGCTCTGTGAGTAATTTGCACCGGCGTAAGGCATTCCAACACATCACGGGCCGCTGTCGAAAAACAGCGCCGGGAAGCCAAGAGGCACGCCATGCAATGCCAAGAGCAGAACAGAGCACAAGAAAACCAGCTACCAGGAACCAAGTGAGATGACCATCACCTGTGAGACCACCGGAAGGCAGAGGCACACCCTGGGCCGGTTCCACGCATTGCACAGCCACAGCGCCAAACAGGCAGCCTGCAGACGTAAAGGTGCGCAACAAGACCCTATGGTCACGGGTACCATGTCTTGGAGAACGACTGCGGATGCTATCGTTATCTGACGCTGCGCGCGTGGGAGAGGCATAAGAAGTTGACAGAGCAACATCCGGGGCACCTGCTGGTACCTCAAAAGCACGGGGGTGGTTACGCTGAGTAGGGGAACCGAGTTCTTCCTCTGAAGACAGCGGCACGAATGAAGCAACAATAACCCCACCTGGGAAAATCTGAATCCACTCGCCATCCATAGTGATGTCATCAAGCTGAACCTGCCACCCATCGGGAGTGAAATGCCCTATTTCAGCAACAAGATCAGCATGTCGAACGCGACCCCCAACGGTCGCCACAACGCTCCAGCCTTGTAGCATAGCGCGACAATCAACGATCCCAAGCACTGTATTGCGCGCATCTTCTCCTGCTTCCCAAGCGTGCAAGATGCGGACGTCTTGGCATAGACAACCGCGAATCGCAGCGTCGCGTACGCTCGGGTCTGGAATTTGGTATCCGAAGACATCCCGGTCGAGCCAAGTCGCCCGAGAGGCAGCTTGAATGATGAGACTCTCAACGGCTTGTGTAACAGTGACCAGCCTGGCATTACCGTCACAGACACAGCAGAAGTGCTGTCCTGCAGGACCCGCGGGAAAAGGAGGCTCCTCACTCCACGCGTGTGGGCTTCCCAAAAGCTGCTCTAAAGTGAAGCCAGGCCGAGGCCGAGCTATGCTAGGCATGAACACGATAGTACCGGCCTGCAGGTATTCAGCCTCCTCATCTAAGCCAAGCGGAGCAGGGCTACCGTAAGGAAAGACATCAACTACAGCGGGGTCGGGCAAACCAGCTAAGTGACAAAGCTGGGCCTTTGTCGCTGAAAAAGGCACATCGATACAAAACAAACGCCCATCAATGCTGCGAGTATCACAACATGCGAGCATTTCGTTTTGCCCATGGCGGTCTGGCAAGCAAAGTCCCCCAACGTGTATCTGGCTGGGGCCGAAAGGGCACAAGCACTGGCAATAGAAGGTACCTCTCGTGGGCACGGGCATCCGTGAGAAGGTCAAGCACCTCAGGAACAGTCTCAGACCCATGAAGGTCGATTGTGACCCCTTCAGGGACGAAGTCAGGAGTCAGGAGGAAGAAAGTGGCCCTAAAAGTCGGGGATGGTCCTCCATCCTGAGAATCTTCGGACACATCACATAGGCCGTTTTCATCATCATCATCAGATACTCCATCCACAGGGATATCCGACTCCGAATCATTGCCATCGTCATTATTCACTCCTCCGAGCACACGCGGTACTGCATCAGGCCTGGAACGAGGCGAACGGCGGAGTGACACCTGCATGTCTAAAGAGCCCTGAACCCGAACGTCAATCTCAATGTTACCTGCGTGGGTAGCTTCCGAGCCTGAGGCCGTACTGTCAGGCGCTCTAGTTGAACTGTCATTGGCATTCTCAGAAGCAGAGGACGCAACATCATCGCTGCCATCCTCCGAGCCTGACTCAATGTCAGAAGCACCATCAGCCCTGAAACCAAACCTAACTGAATCCCCACAGGCAACATGGATCGTGTTGTCTCCAGCGGCACCACGAGGTGCGATCACAGAAAGATGGTATCCGACGGGAAGCCGATGGATGCCTGCAAAACGCGCCAGATATGCGATGCAGACAGGCCCACGCTGTACCCATGTAAAAACCAGGCGGCAACCGACTTGTCGTGCATCAACAAACACAAAAACGCACTCATTGCGTTCCTCCGTAGCAGGCGGTGCATGCTGTACCGCAGCACAGCGCACAAAATACTGGCCATGAAGCTCTACATCCTGAAGAAAGTCCCGCCGGGGCCATGCCACCGTGATGCGATCAGCAGGCCGCTGCACCGTTGTCGCGATTTCCTCAAGGGTAGGCCGGACGCGGGGATCGCATCCAGGCAGCACAATACAACGCTGCTCATCAAGCAACAGTGTACTTGCGTGCGGCAAAATGTGGTCACATGGGCAAGCGAACCAGGCATGCCTGTCGTTGAGCTTGCTCTGCAAACTGAAGCCCCATCTGGGCTTGCTGCCCGGCGGAACGAATTGGATCACACCACCGTGGACGGCTCGAAATTCTTCACCACAACGCAGCGGAACGTTGGCGCCAAACAAGAACACGTCAAAGCTGTCAACCCCAACCATACGCGCTGCCTTATGAAGGTCGGCAAAGTCTCCAAGAATGCACATATGCTGAGCAAAGGTTGTGCCACCAAGAGCTCTGAAATCCATCACAACAACGGCATCACCAAACTTATCGTGCCAATCCCCACACACAATGACCGAGGCAAAACCTTCGTGCAATTGCGGTGTCGTGGGGACAACAGCCCGAGCAAAATCATGTCTCAACAAGGTGAGGGCAGACCGAACCTCGTGTAAGACATCTGCCTCGGGTTCACCCGGTATTCTGACAGCCAGGGGCACAACCTCCGATTGAAACATCGGAGACAAAGCAAGAAAGTAGCAGGTCATGATTGGCTGATGCTGTTGGTAATCCAGGACGGGACGCCACGAACCGGAATCGTTACTAATGCCAGAACCGACAGGTTCAAGGACAGCATCCTCCGTATTCGAATCGCCACTCGATTCAGGAAGAGGATCAGGGACAAAGTGGAGCTCAGACTCAATGTCATGCATGGCAGCCTGCCACTCATCGGCGGGACGAGCCCATACACAGACCGGCAAGCTCCAGACCCCAACAAGTGCCAAAAGACGCCCGAAAATGCACCACGAGGTAGGAGACCGAAAAGCAGTACGGGTACGCGCAGACCGACCAGAAGGGGTCTTGCTGACAAAACCACACCGCGTCACCGAGGAACCAAGCAGAGGTGACGCAAAGGCCGCCGGGGCCCCAAGAATCGCAGGCGCAGCACCCAGAAAGAGGAACCGGAGAGCGCGCCCAACAGGAGACGTACGACCTGGAAACGCCCGGAGAATGAGACCACAAAGGCTCAGAAAGACAAAGAGGAACCAGGCTTGAAACACAGAGACCAGGAATCCACACGCATCGGCAATGCAACCTGAGTGGAAGGTGACAAAAGGCTTCCCCGAGCCCAAGGGAGCAAGCGAGCCAGAGATGGCCGGTGCAAAGCCGTAGAAGGCGGCACAAGGGGTGCCGTTAGCAGGCGGAGGAAAGCTGTCAAACCTCCAAGACAAGAGGCAGCCCAGCTTTCGCGAGGAAGACAGTATCCAACTCCGACATACAATGCCCAAAACGCAAGAGCATGATGCCGAAGGGATACGGCAAAGGCCGGAGCAGACCCTAGAGGGCCCAGCAAAACCCTGAGTGGGACAAGGTGGGAAGTTGTTTGCAGGAGGGAATCCCTGAGCCACCGATATTCCTCTTAGGCTCCTGAAACAACACATCACCTCAAGACACAAAGCCTCAGCATCAGAAGCAGAGTCAGGAAGGGAGATCGGAACAAAACCTGCCTGGGAACAGCCGATCAATCCGAAGGTTGCGATGACATTGCCACACCGATACTGAAAGTACCAGTCTGATATATCACAACCACTTTGACAAAACTGGCACTCCTGTACAGATGTACACAGTGCAATTCCACTTTCATCGTGAGACCGTTGGAACCCTGAGTCTGCAGAACGACCTGCATTATCACGAGGGCCAAAACCGAGGGGAGATTCGGCAGTGCGGAGCTTCCCCAATGAAGCTCGACACACGCCAGATCCCTCCAGCATGCCCACCTGACAATACAAATCAGTTTGCTCCTCCGGCTCCAACCTACAGCTCAGATTGCTCAGGTGCCATCGTGATCGTTCTCGTCGTCGTCCGCAAATATAGAAATGCGGCGACCACCTGTCGGGGCACCGGCGGGGGCCGGTTCCTCTGTGCCGGCTTCTCGCTGCCGAGAAGGGGCGCCTCCAAAGGGCTCTCTCGGGCCCATATCCTTCTTCTGCTTCGGTGGGGATAGCACCAGCTTCTGCCTCTGGCACCGTGCCCGATGGGACATGGCCTGGTGTGCCAAGTCCCAGGCCTGGTGGTGGTCCACGCATAGGCGTGCTCGCAATCGCGGCCTCCGGCATGACGGTAAGATCGCGGCCAGCACTCGTACCATTCGATCCGGGAACCGGCACTCCACCATGCTCCGGAGCAAGGCCACCAGGAGGTGCAGCACCGAGGGCACTGCTCGGAGAGAGCAGATATGGATCGCGGACCGTACCCGCGGCATAGTGCGGCTCCGAAGGGACTGCACCAAAGCTCGGTAGATGCCCAGGCACCAACGAGCTGCCAGCTGCAAAACATCTGAAGGGAAAGGAGTACGCGGCACCGGTCGCCCAATTCCGGTAGCACCCCGCTCTGGAGTCGCAAAGGCGGCCGCCAAATCCTGTCGTAGGGCTCGATCGTCCCTGGCTGCACGGGTGGCACGTAAAGCAGCGGCGAAGAAACCTGCATCCTCCTCGGTGGATCCAGCCACAATAGAGTCCCATTCCATATCCTGAGTCGGCTCCGGTTGAGCTGGCTGCAAGGCCTCGGCTCCACGGAGCACGAGCTCCTGAACCCGAGCTGCAGCACTGCTTCCAGACTCCATTGTATTCACGAGATCCTGTTCGATACGAGCGAGGTCTGCGAGGTATTCCTTTTTCTGCTTCGCGAAATTCCTCTGCGTCTTCGCCACATATGCTTGCCAAGCGAGATCCTTGGCCTCCTTCTCCTCTTGCAGTTTGCGGATCTTCACGTCCGCCTGCCGTGTAGTCGAGAGCGCCTTTTGGACCGCGCCCATAACTGTGACCTGCGTCGAACTCGATTGATCCTGAGGCTTCCACGGAGTCGACTGCTTGCGGGCGCTGCGAGAGCCAGCATCGTATCTGGCATTCTCTTCGTTCCGAGCCTGCGCCTTGGGTGACACTGCCCAAGCTCCATGCCAGTACGCCTGTGAAGACGGCCGTCCGCGCCCATGTCCGGAGGACTCCTCGAACTGCGGCCATTCCTTGTTCTTACCACCACGTCCCATAGGCCGTCCTAGGAACTCGCGAAAGAGCGGCCTGGAGTGGTGTTTGCCCAAGAGCACAAGGTCTCGGGAGAAGGGAGGAGCTCCGCTACGGCGGCTCCTATGGATCCGTCGGCGTGCCTTGGAACGCGCGGATCGAAGATGACGATGCCAATTAGGCGATCGGGGCGCACGAGGAATGACTCCTACGCCGTGCAACAAATGCACTGGGGCTAAGGCAATGCTGACCCGCTCTTGGGTCGCTCGATCCTCGCCCTGGTTTAGGGTTTAGGGCTTAGGGTTTAGGGTTTAGGGTCTAGGGTTTAGGGCTTAGGGTTTAGGGCTTAGGGCTTAGGGTTTAGGGTTTAGGGCTTAGGGTTTAGGGTTTAGGGTCTAGGATTTAGGCCCTTCCTCCAAAACAAAAAAGGCAAAGGCACCCGTTAAGGGGTTATTCAGGTTGAAGAAGGAGTCTGCAAGGGTATTGCTGCGGACCTAGCTTCGCATTTAGGGGTCAAAGGCCCCAAGCCGTAAGTTCCAGGATTAAGGGTTTAGGGTTTAGGGTTTAGGGTTTAGGGTTTGAGGGTGTGAGGCTTTGGGTGCGGCCGGCCCAGGCCTTGGGGTTTCGGCTCCGAGGGTAGTCTGTAACCCTGGACCTTAAACCCTTTTGGGGTTTCAGGGCCTGGGGCTGAGAGCATGAGAAGTGGAGGATTAGAGGTCTGCAGGATCGTGGAACTACGCGCTCAGCGTGGGTCTTGATTAGAGTTTAGAGTTTAGGGTTCAGGGTTTCGGGTCTGGGGTTCAGGACCGAAGGTTTGTTTCTAAGGTACAAAGGTCCAGGGTTTGGGCGCTCTAGGTTTCAGGGCTTAAACATCGCGAAACCGAAACGAGAATGATGCCCGAAAAGCCTCCTTAAAGTCCAGCCCCCCAAACGAGCTGAGAATTCTCAGCAAAATAGGAAGGCCTACGTCCTCGAGCCCCTAAGCCTACACCCTGCACCGAAAACATAGCTTCAGCTGTCCTGGCCCGTGGCCGGATCCATGACAAATGCCACGGCCTGCAGCTGATGCTGTCATTGCGGCAGATTCCACTAAACTCCATACATACGTGCATACAGAGATAGCGCTGATAGATATGAACCCATACGTGTCCTGCGATACATATACAAATACATATATACATACACATAAATATATATATATATATATATATATATATATATATATATTTACATGTAAATTTATTTGCATATTTATATCTATTTTTATATGTGTGGGTATGTATGTATGTATGTACGTACGTAGGTATGTATGTATGTATGTATGTATTTATGTATGTATGTATGTACGTATGTACGTATGTATGTATGTATGTATTATGTATGTATTATGTATGTATTATGTACGTATTATGTATGTATTATGTATGTAATATGTATGTACTGATGTAATGTAATGGAATGGAATGGAATGTAATGTGAGTATGTATGTATGTATGTATGTATGTACGTATGTATTTGCGTATGTGTGCGTGTGCGCGTGTGTGTGTGTGTGTTCATATTTCGCTTATGAATGTACACAAGCATGCGTGCATGCACAAGTTCACACGTGAGCATACATGCACGCATACACGCATAATCACATATGGATACATGTCCGTTTGTATACATGTATGTGCAAATGTGTGAATGTATGTATGTATGTACGTACGCATGTATGTAACAGTATGTATGTATACATAAATATCAACACACCCATGGACCGCCCGCATGGATGTGTGATATGCGTGTGTGTACACATACAGTAGCACGCGTATTTCAGATTCAATGCTAGCGCTGCCACGATGCGTCCGAGCACGAGGTCCCAAATCCCACAAGCACTTCCCGAAGTCGGGTGCCGCTCCGCTCTTCAATTTCTGAAGCGCTGAAGCTCGAAACCCCAGAACGGATATAAAGAGCCACTGGCCAGACAAAACGCTGCGGCCCTGAACCCTTGAGCCGTGTATAGAAATCATGTAAAGAATCCTCGCACCCCAAAACTTAGGACCTTCATTGCAGTTTAGGGCTCAGGGTTTTAGGGTTTAGGATTTTAGTGCCATCATCTTCGCTTTGATAGGAAAAACTCTGTCCCTGCTCTGGGGCTCCCAGCCTGGCCCGGATCGCAAACACGCACCTGCCGGAGGGAGAAGGGGGTGGATGAGCTACTCGAAACCAGAAGCACTGAGCCCTAAACCATGCACTTTTAAGCCCTAGGTTTGGGCTTGGGGAGCAAAGGGAGGTGAGCTGCCCTAAACCCGACCAAGCTGGGTGCAGAGAGGAAAAGCAAGGGCTTTTGGGGTTTGAGGGGTTTAGGGTTTAAGGTGCAATCAGGGAGATACTGCTGTCACCCAGAAGTGGTAGGCTCGCGTTGCCGGTGTCTCACCTCTTCAAGAGCTGCATCAAACCAAGAAACGACCCCAGCTGGACTGCCCCAGAAAGCTCCGACAAAAGCCAAACCCGAAACTCTAAATCCAGGAGACGCACCCGGGCAGTATACTCCGAAACCTACTGCGCAGAACCAGGAGCTCCAGGAATTCCTAGCAGCTGGGGTTCTGGAGCTGAGGGTTTGCGGAAGCAAAATCCCACCCAAAACTTTACAACCGAGAATTCAAGACCCTAAACCCTAATCTTCGATAAAACCCAAAACTCCAAAAACACGAAACTCTAAAACCCTAAACCCTAATCTCCAGAAAAACCCTAAAAATTCAACCCGAAAACCCTGATCTTAATCTTCAGCAAACCCCAAGCCCCGCCTGCCACTGACCATCCGGCTCCACAAAGAGGAGCCTCGCTTGTGAAGGAACGTTGGGGTCTGGGGGTTGGGGTTTAGGGTTTAGGGTTTAGGTTGAGGGTTCAGGGTTTACGGCTGAGCGCTTAGGCTGAAGGTTTATGGTTGAGGGTTTAGGATTGAGAATTTGGGGTCATACCAAGAAACTTTAAAGGGAACCCTATCATGGAGCCTTAGAGTACCCTTTAAACCTTATCATAGAACCCTAGGGCACCCTTTAAGAGTTTCGAGCATAGAACCTGATGTCCCAATCCGCAGCTTCCTGAGACGACAGCTGAGTAACCCAGTCTGAGGCCTCTCCAATGCGCCTGTCTCGCACAATATCCACCGACATCTGCACCTTCTCTGCTACCTTGGAGGCTTCCGTCCTGGCAACCTTGGCGATGGATGCCCTGGTGTCGGCGGCGGAGGTCGTGCTCTTCAGGCACTTTTGGGCGAGCTTCTGGAAGTACCAGGCATCACCCTTCGTGACTTCCCCAGCACATGTGAAGCAGCACAAGCTCACACTGGTTCGGGCTTGATTCTCCGTCGTCTCAATGCCCAGGGCCTTTCGGAGGTCCTTGTCAGGCAAAGTGGCGATCTTGCCATCCGAAATGTGGCAGAAGCACAAAATCTGCATCGTCGGGCGGTGCCCTGAATCCCAAAGCAGTTTGCATCGGATGCGGCGGTTTGGGTTCTTAGGGCTCGGGTGTCGGGTTCGGGGTTTTGGGCTTATGCTTTTGTTTTGAGCTTTAGAGTTTAGGGTGAGGGTTTAGGGTTTTGTGTGTAAGGATCCGGCTTGGCTCTTAAGCTTCTGTGTTGGGCTTACAGCTTCCCGGGCATCAGATTATTGGCTTTACACATACAGTCTGCTCATTGTCTCCAGCTTCTCATCATCGCCGGTGAAGAACTTGCAGGTTCATGGCTAGCTATCAGTGGGCCATAAGCGGGACAACCATATTTGTAACCCCTCTTAGGGGACGTGTAACCAAACTTGAGCCTCCTACGGTTGATGATACAAATCCTGCATCACCAATAAAAAGGAATATACCATAATTCCCATAGTTTAGGGCCCTTAAGGTGTTGCAGGATTTATATCATCAACCTAAACCCTAAAACCCTATAGATCCCTTAAAGGAGCCCCTTAAAGGTACCCTTATAGATCCCTTGAAAGGAACCCTCAACCGTAGAAGGGTTCATGAGAGCCTCCGTGCTTGTCGGACTGCTTGGGTTGTTAGAATCGAAGTCCCACGAGTCCCGCATTGCAAGAGCTCTGGGAGGTTCCTTTACGGGTGCCTGCAGGGGGTCTATAAGAACTCTAGAAGGACACTAATTATGGGGGCTGAGGGGGTTTAGGGAGAAGGTTGTAGGGCGTACAGCGCAGCTTAGGGCTTCGGGATCTGACGAAGAAACAGCTGGTGCTGGCTGGCTTTCATCGGGTTCTACACTCACGGGCTCAGGGGCGCTGTCGCAAACGCTGCAACTTCTCTAACTTAACGAGAAAAAACACAAGCTCACAAATACAACGCCAAGGAGCATGTTCTCCAGAGTGACGTCCTGTCAAGACTAGCAGGGAAGTGTTGGGAAGCCCGGGAAGATTGAGGGAGTGTGAGCGGATGGTCCACCTTGCAGGTATCGTACTACTTAAAGGATCATGGGACTTAGTAACTAGGGTTATTATTAGGGCAACTATACTTATAACCCCACTTCGGGTACTTATAAGCTTACTTACTAAGTCCCATGATCCTCCATGTAAGAGACAGCTTACACTAAGAGACAGACAGAAAAGTGAATGACAGTTCAACGAAGGTAGACAATGTGTGGGCGGGAACTGCTGATTATGTTTTGTCGCATCCCGCGACCGTGTCAACCATTGCAACCTCGTCTGAGGCCTCCGTTTCAGTGACGAACGGAGACCTCCAACACTACCTGTGAAAATAAACCTGGAATTCCTAGCATCTTCTTCCCTCCGCACGAAAAAAGCCGTGAAGGCCAAAACATAGGCATCCGTAGGGATCTGGGCTTAGAGTCAAGATCCCGAACATCTTTTACATAAACAATAAAAGGGTCGGAGAAAGAGGATGTTCCTAATCTCGCTGCTGGGAGGCTGAATGCTCCTTCTATTCCCACACACAGCGGGTACGCTTGGGGTTTTCAATCATGGTCGGTGACTAGATTTCTGGAACGGCGTCGCGAAAAGTTAGGGGATGTTGGCGGCTGGGAGCTAGGATGCAAGATTCTGGGCTTTCGACTCCAAGGCTCTGGGTGTCGGAAAGCTCGGACTGACTCTGATTCAGGATCCGAAACCACGAACCCTAAAGCCGTACACCCTCAACATGCACCTATCTTAGAAGCTGCCCCCACCCTGTAATGGTGACTATAAGGATTATATGAGGGCGCTATGATACTCCTATTATACCACTATTATACCACTATTATACCACTACTATACCACTATTACAGGGCGGGGACAGCTTCTAACACCTATCTATCTAACCAAGCCCGAACTGCCTCCTCCCCTCGACCCTAAAACGCACGCAAATCAAGGACCTGATATCCTGCACACTAAACCCTAAACCGGCCTGCATTGCGAGCCCGCGCATGTGAAGGCTCGCGAGACCTGCCGTACTTGGAACAGGTAACTAGTAATTATAGCTATAAGTTGTAGCGACTATCAGGGGACTTACAAAGTCCTGTATAACTACCCATGAACCTCTTTTTTCTCTGAACAAGGGTTTCAGAAGGGCTTCATAGGGGTTGTGCCGATCACAGCAATACCTGAAGGCTTGTAGTTTTCTCTAGACCTACCTTCTTGGGGGTTCCTTCTTATGAGTTCCTTACAACTGTCCTCAAAAAAAGTTAGGTTATGTGGGGTTTATCCTAGTATGAACCTACCTTTTCAGAGTTCCTTCTTGTGAGTCCCTCATAGTTGCTGTTGTTTGGTAGGCTTTTTGAGATTGACATCGAATGAAAGCATTGTGGCCGCTCAGGCCGTCCCCAAACCCCAAAATCAAACTCCTAAACCCCAAATAACCTACCTTTTACTTGGAGGATCGTGGAACTTAGTAAGTAAGGTTATAAGTACCCTAATTGGGGATACAAGTATAGTTACCCTGATCATAACCCTAGTTACTAACTCCCATGATCCTGTAAGTACCCTAAACCCCCCATAGATCCCTCATGGATCCCTTTAAGGAACCCTTAAGGAACCCTTAAAAGCTACTAAGTCCCATGATCCTTTAAGTAGCCTCTATCTTACTTTGTGGGGATTGATTGGGGCTGAAGCCCCACGCGCCCCTCTGCTGGCCTCTGGCGGCATCCAAAATCAGGAGTTTCGCCTGGTCTTCCTGGCGCCAAGGACGACGCTGTAGTAGAAGCAGGAGGAGGAGGAGGAAAGGTTGGTTAGTGCTGTTGACGCTTGTGTTTTTGCGTTTCTGGTGTCTCGTCGCTTGTTGCCGTTTGTCGGGGTTTGTCGTGGTTCGCCGTTTGTCGTTGGTTGTCGTCGGTCGTCGTCAGTTGTCGCTGGTTCTGGTTGCTGCTGCTGTCGCTGCTGTTGTACTGCTGATGATATAAATCCTGCATTACCTCAAGGACCCTAAACTATGGCAATTATGTTATACTCGTAGTGCAGGATTTGTATCATCAACCGTAGTTTAAGGCCTCGGGCTTCGGGGGTTGGGGTTTAGAGGGTGCCCTGACTGGAGTAGCGCCGGCTGGCTTGCCCACTGGCGAGGCCCGGTGTCGGAAGATCCAGGACATCGAACCCGTGCTGTGCCGAACTCTCCATAGCGCACCAGCCGCCCTAAAGCACGCAAGCCCAAGTCGGAAAAGCTGAGGAACTGTACCCGTGATTCTCAATGCACTCTGGTCCGGCAACACGTTGGGGCAGGTACTACATTGAATCACTACATGCAAGCAGCTGCGACCGACACATCAAGAGAGAGGCGGAACAAGCAAAAAAATAATTGGGGGTGTCGTACATCCTCGCCGTTTAGCATTGACGTCGACGGTTCAAGCAAGGTCCAGAGCGATGGGAACAACCCCCACAGCCTCAATTCCCTAAGTTTTAAAGCCGAGTTTGTGGAAAACACACACCCCTCCTGCAAACCCCAAACGGTATAGCCTACTCGGAGGACAATCCGAGGACAAGCGGCAACCCCGAAACGATAGACTTAAAAGATATGAAATTGCAATAACAAAAACGGGTTGACCCTCAACCTCAGGAAACAGCCCTGAACCCTAAACCCTGAACCCCTAAACCCTAAACCCTAAACAGATCTGAACCCTAAACCCTTAACTCCCTTTGCCTGGAAGCCGTCGCGGTGGATCTGCAGGGCCTTGCACTGCCCAGGCGGAGTGCCAGACTCGTATAGGCTTGGCGTTTTAGGGCTTCTCAAGTTTGGAGCTGAAGGTTCAGGCAGGGTTTAGGGTTTAGGGTTTAGGGCTCTTAGAGGCTTTTTGGGGTTGGGTTTAGGGTTCGGAGGTCAGAGGTTTACGGCCATGGATTCAGGAAGTATGGGTTTAGGTTTGCCAAACAGCTGACTCAGACGCTCACGGTGTATGCTTAATATACAAGCTTGCAAGCTTCATAACTCAAGGTTCACTCTCGTCGAAACCCCTAACAGAATCCTGTATAAAAAAACGTCGAGTCTGCAAGTGCTGCAAGGGGTTCCTTTCCAGGCTCTATGCAAGTATCACGCGAGCTTATAGGGTTGACCCCTAAACCCTCAGTCAAGCTAAACTTCTCAACTGTTGAACTCAAAAGCCCCAGACCCCAAACCTTAAACGGCCCTGAAGCAACCCGCGGAACCCTCAACCCTAAACCCCAGACCATCCAGGTCCAAAAACCCTAAAAACCAGGGCTCCAAAAAAAGGCAGATAAGCAAGAATTAGGATAGGGGTAGCCGCCATAAACCCTCTTCTTACCTTTGGTTAGTAGGGAATGGAGGAATGGGGTAGAATTATAACTACTATTACTACCATTCTTCCATTCCCTACTAACCAAAGGTAAGTCTTATAATGAAGCCCAGCTGAGGTTTTGGGTCCCTATAGATCCCTTATAGGATCCTTGAAGGAACCGTTTTAAGGCTCCCCCCTAATCATCCCGGTATGCCTCCATCAAGTCCCCGCCGGACGCCAAGTCCGTGATGACCTCGACAACGCAGAGGTTTCGGGTTTTAAGGGTTTAGGGTTTGAAGTTTAGGGTTTTAGGGTTTAGGGTTTAGGGTTTTAGGGTTTAGGGTTTGGGGTTTAAGGTTGAGGGGGTCTGATAGGGTCTTATGAGGTTTCTGTGGCGATGCGTTTAGGCTTTGGTGGTTGGGGCGTAGGGCTTTGGCCTTGGGCTTGAGGGTTAAGCTTAGGGTTTAGGCTGCTTCAGGGTTAAGGGCGTTGTTGAGAAAACACGGTGTTTGGCTAAAGTTGGCATTTGGGATGTACCCTAAGCCCTCAATCCTGTAGGCGTTAACAGCTTTTCTTTATCCTGGGAGTGGAGATTCGCGACTTGCCTTGAGAATTGACAAGGCGCACACGCGGGAAAGGCTGGGCACATGCGCACGGGTTTAGGATTTAGGGTTGTGGGGTTCAGAGTTTGGGGTTCAGGGTCACCCAGCAACAGGAAAAGACCAGATATGGTGCCTGAAAGTTTCAGCGACAGGGCTCTCTTCAAACCGACTCGCCAACGCACTTCTTACCCCATCGTGCGAGGGCGTATCTCGAAAATCGTCATGACACAAAACAGACTTCCGTTTCCCGTATCTTTCTGGCCACCCAAAACCCTAACCCCTAAACCCTAAACCCTAAACCCCTAACCCCTAAGGCCCCTAAACCTTAAGGCCCCTAAACCCCCAAAAGAAGGCTTGGGTTCGAGGGTTTCGGACGGCTGGACGCTACGAACTTCGAGGCGACGAGTTGGAACTCAAGGGATGCGGGGGCAAGAGCGCAGCTTGAGGACGGAATTCTAAAATAAAAAAAAGGGGGCCTCAATAATCAGTACAGGGCTCCTTCGAAGGGTGTCTAGAAGGGATCTACAGGTAATAATACGGTTCCATGAGGACTAATAGGATTCTGCAAAATAGGGGCAACAGCAGTTAGAACAGGGTTTTAAGGTAAACTATACCCTCAAAATATTGAGGGTACAGAGCCAGGGTTTCTTAATCAGGTGCTTTCGCTGCGAGGTCTACCGGCATAGGATCCACCGGTGCCGGCTGCTGCCGAACCAGAAGACATAAGCCTTCTTCCGTGAGAAGGCGAAAAGTGCGAAGCTTTGGGTACGTGGAGGAACATGCGTGGTTGTAAGTGGGGTTAATAAGTAGGGTAACAAGAGTTGAAACCCACATGAGGGTACTTTTAATCTGACATATAACTACCCTAAACCCTAAACCTTAAATTCCTTAAATCCTGAACTCTATAGAACCCTTCAAGGTGCCACTACTTATAACCCGACCTATAGCTGCCCATGAACCTCCGAGTGGGAAGGATTCGAAGGGTTTGGGTCAAGACAGAGCTGCCCAGGAAACATCCTGAAGCCCCAAACCTCCCAAAACCCGTGAGTCACGTCCTGAGTATACATATACATACATACATACACATATATATATATATATGCGTGTGTGTGCGTGCGTGTATGTATATGTATGTGTATATAGGTATGAATATAAAGATTTTGCATATTTTTCATGTACATATTTATTTACCTGCAGCTGGCAGGCGTAGTGACGGTCGTCATCGCCAAATGTGTCCTGAAGTCGGTTACATCAACTGCATCGAATGCTTGGAGGACCCGGTCGACACCGCACATTGGGGTTGTACATGGGTGGTTGCTTTGAGTGACTGTGTACCCCCATACCCCCGCATCTTACCCTAGCTGTGGAACGACGTGGCATACGAAAATACGAACAATATACCGAGCGGGGATTCTTGCGACCTGAGCTTCAGGGTCTACGCTGTTCTAATCAGTGAATAGGAAAGATATGGGGCTGGGACCGGGCCGAAAGAGTAAGTTCAAGGACGTTAGATATCATGCCGCAAGACCTAGACAACCCTAAATCCTGCCCTAAACCCTAGACCCTAAACCGTAAACCCCAGACCCTGAACCCTAAACCCTAAACCCTGCCCTCAACCCTAGACCCTGAACCCTAAACCCTCCCGCAACCCATGCAGCCCTGTGAGGCCCAAAGCTTCCTTCAAAGTTCTGAGCACTGACGGTCTCCATCCATGGGTTGCGAGGTTAAGGTTTAGGGTTTAGGGTTTAGGGTTTGGTTTGGGGCGTAGGGTTCAGGGTTCAGGGTTTAGGGTTAGAGCTTAGCATGTATAGGGTATATAGTAAGCTTGAGGTCTGGGGCTTTGGGTTTCAGGGCTCAGACGGTTGAGGGTATCTCGAGTTTGGGGCTTTTTCTGGGCTCTTGTCTAGGGATTTAAGTTAAGTTACCACGGCAACGAAACCATATTCTATGCTATAGGTACTATAGGGCCCTATGCTGGTACCGTGAACTAAAGTCTTCAAGAAGAACCCAGCTTTAGGCTTGAAGTTCAGGGCATTGGCCGATGCCAGGTTTTGGAGTTTAGAATTTCAGGCTTCCAGTCTCTTAATCCGCAGCCGACAGTCCCAAGCATGCCTGAACTCCGACACTACGGCATAGGTTTCGGAAATAGGCTTTGGTGATTTTAGGGGTTTAGGGTTTAGGGGTTAGGGTTTCAAAGTTGAGGCTTCTGATCTCTGAAACCCTACATCCCAAACCCTCGACACCCGCCGCATGTCCTCGAGCTGCAGCACGTTGTCCAGGCCCTTCCTCTGGTTCTTACGAATTTAGGGTTCTGGGTATGCAAAAGTGGGGGCCCGATGTTTTCATATAGGAACTGAAGACGCGGGCAACACGTTAAAGGCTTTCTCGTACCGAACGCAAGCACGACTTGGGACCTAGGTAGTCCTCTAGCGGTTATTCCCCAAACTTTCCCCTAAACACGAATTTCGAAACTCTGAATGCCTTGCTAAAACAAAGACAAGCCTGCCCAGCAGGTCGCTTCCATGCACTCTCACATGCCTCACCTTGCAGCCGAACTACACATCCTTCCGAGTCAGATGCAAACTCCTTGAGCAAAAGACCCCTACTGCAAAACCGCAAGACGCCCTGGGCATCAAGAACTACTTAGAACTGGGTTTGGCGGGTATGCTAGAATACAACCACGTAGAGACTGCAAACGAAAGCCGCAAGCTATGACCAATTCTTCCGATCCTTTTGTTACGGCAACCTTAACCCCAAACCCTAAACCCTACACAATACACCCCAAACCCTAAGCCCTACACCCAAAACCCTACACCCTACACCCTAAACCCTACACCCTAAACCCTACACCCTGAACCATACACCCTAAACGGCAACCGAGCATCATCATCTCGACGAAGCGAACCTCACAGAGAGGACTCTCGCACAACGCCTGGTGCGTCGCCTGTGGGGTTTCTTGCTCTTTTCTTACCTTTGGTTAGTAGGGAATGGAAGAATGGTAGTAATAGTGGTTATAATTGTACCCCATTCCTCCATTCCCTACTAACCAAAAGTAAGATTTGGCGGTGCGAAGTGGTTTGGTTTGGGGTTTAGGGTTTAGGGTTTAGGGTTTAGGGTTTAGGGTTTAGGGTTTAGGGTTTAGGGTTTAGGGTTTAGGGTTTAGGGTTTAGGGTTTAGGGTTTGGTTTGGGGTTTAGGGTCTTTGGTCTGTAGGGCTTTGGGGGTGGGATCACCGCTCCAGACTATTTCTAAGCTATGAATATTATTCAAGGGCTAATGAGTCTACGGAGTCCGGCCAGTATCCAAGAAAGACCCCAAGAACCCTAAACCCGAAATCCAATGATGCGGGCTTGACTAGTTCGACTTTGATCGTAAGACTATACAGGGGCTATAAGGGTATATTACTACCTAGTTGAAGCATAAGCCCTGAAGCCCTAAACCTCCGAAAGAAGAAGTGTTGTCTCCCATGAAGGGTTTAGGGTTTAGGGTTTAGTGTTTCAATGTCTGTGATACCCCCCCTTCAAAGCTGCCTTAGAGTAGACTTATAAGTACCCTAAAAGAGACCCTAATTGGGGTTATGGTACTTGTAAGTCCCTAAAATAACTACTTACTAAGTCCCCCGGAGAAGGATGCTCCATTGGCGCCGTCAACGGCCCTTGGATCAACGCCTCTAAACCACACTGCCCAAAGCGAAACGAAGTCAGAAGGATAGAAGAGAGACAGAGACAGAGAGAGAGAGAGAGAAAGAAAGAAAGAAAGAAAGAGAGAGAGTGAGAGAGAGCGAAGGAAAGAGAGAAAGAGAGAGAGAGAGAAGGGTGAGAAAAGCGAAATATGATGACTCTACTGAAGTTAGTCCGTATCGAGGACAGCAGCTTTGTTTCAAATTGATAAGCTAACACTGTCAAAAGAATACGTTCGAAAAGGATAAAACACTCTGCTAAAAAAGAGAAACCCTAAACCCCCTAAACCCTAAACTAAAACAGATATGCCAGAAAAACAGCTCCCAAACTCAAAACCCCTAAAGACCTTAAACCCTAAACCCTGACCTAGGTGTCGATTTCATCAGTCACCAAAATTATTTACAACTAGGGCTCTATATTGAACCAATGGGGGAAATTAGAAATTCTCCCAAATCGATACCTAGTAAATCTAAATCTAAGCCCTAAACGCTAAACCCCTAACCCCCTAAAACCCCTAACCTCCTAAACCCCTAAGAACCCCTAGAATCCCTGAAAAACCACATAAAAGCTTTAAAAACACCGAAACCCCAAGGCCCGAAACCCTCAAGGCCCTAAACCCCTAGACAAAAACAGAAAAAGCGGTGGCCTGGAGCCTCATCTTGTCGAGCTCGGTGACCTTCACCGCCAGGTGCCGTCCCGAAGTCAGGCCCCGTACCTCAAGGAAGAAACTAGAATTTAGGGTTTGGGGCTTTTAGGGTTCAAGGTTTAGGGTTTAGGGCCTTTAGGGCACGGACCGGAAGAAACTAGGGACTTCTTGGTTGATTTTGGGGTTTGGGGTTTGGGGGTTGGGGGTCTTGGGGCTTCTAACTCTGTGAGAAGGGGCATTTAAGGGTTTAGGGCTTTCAGGGTTTAGGGTTTAGGGCCTTTAGGGCGCGGACCTCTCGGAGGAAATTAAGAGCCTTGAGGTTTCGGTTTGGGCGTTTGGGGTTTAGGGTGTTTGGAGGTTTAGGGGTTTGGGCGTTTTGGGGTTAGTGGGTTTTTTGACGGGGTTCGGGGTTTAAGGACTTCGAGTTTAAGGTTTAGGGGCCAGGGGTTTGGGTTAGGAGTTGGTGACAGGGTTAGGGGCTAAAGGGTTTTCGGGTTTAGGGATTACCGGTTTAGGGGTCTAGGATTCAGGGTTTAGGGGTTTAGGGTTTCGGGTTTAGGGGTCAGTTAAGGGGTTCAGAGGTTTAGGTGTTAGGTTTAGGGTTAGGGATTTAGGGTGTAGGGATCATAACTTAGGGCTCCTGCAAGGATTGTACAATGGCGGAGCGCGCATTAAAACCGCCTGAAGAAACTCCCACACACTATAGTCACTATAGTAAAGCCCAAAAAGTTGGAAACCGGAATAAGGCTAGGATTTGGGGGTTGGATTTAGGGTTTAGGGTGAAGGGGTTATGGGTTAGGGTTTGAGTTTAGGGGTTAGGGTTTATAGTAAACCCCAAAAAGTTGGAAACCGGAATAAGACCAAATAGATTCCATATACATGTATTCTTAAGGATTGGGGCTATTGGGTGAAGCGGTTGGGATTTATAGAGTTCAGGGGTTAGGGTCTAGGGAGTCGGGTTTCGGGTGTAGGGTTCGAGGTTCAGGGCTTGGGTTTTAGATAAGTGGGTTTTGACGGCGCTTGATGACGGGTGCATCGGTCTTTCGACGAAGGGTCTTGGGGGGCCTTAACGAACTGCAAACTCTGCAGATAAGGATGCGAGGCTTGATGGTGCTCTGCTGTACAGTGCGGCTTTAGATGGTGGAAAATAAGGGCTTCATAAAACTCGCTCTGGCAAATCTGCATGCTTACAAATCTGCACGGCTGATAGCCCTATACGGCCCGATACACTGCTGGTGTCCGCTGTCAGGAAAGCCGGCGGCCATGCCAGCTTCAAAGGAGGGGCTCACTGGCCTTCGCAGACGGACAGTTCTGCCAAGCACTTGCGCAAGGCGTTGAATTCCTGGGTTCAAACAATGCCTGCCATTCTGCCACGCTTTCTGCCTTGATGGCCCACTCCTCGGTTTAGGGTTTAGGGGCTTAGGGGTTTAGGGTTTGCCACAATCTCTCAGCTTTCTTCTTCCAGCGAAGACGCATCGCTGAAGCGACAGAGAAGCAGCATTTGTCCCAGTTGCAGCAGCATTGACAATGTCAGGTTGTGTTCCACCAGGTTACAACTGCAGGAACATCGTCAGGTTACAGCTGCAGGAACATCGTGATCAACTTTATTTCATATTCTGCTCTCTAGCTTTTTAAATGCTTTGTTCAGGGGTGTTTGCTGGTTTCTGTGGAACAGTTTCGACCCTCAATAAACGGTTTAGGCCGAGGTGCTGGCTGAGCGAGGCGGGGGGGTAGGGTTGAGGACTCATGGCCCCTTTTCGGGAAGCTCTGGCAAGAATGAGGGGCTTACTCAGAGGCTATTGTTGAAACCTAAAAGCTACACTCTGAATTTCTAACTTGAATGCACCCGCAGAGCCTCGTAGACGTCACCGAAGATGGCCTGTCGTCGGAAATGGAAACTGCTGGAAAGCTCTGAGTGCGGTCTTGGGTTGTGCGCATCTTGATTGGGTTTTGGGCCCTGGCTGGTTCGATTTGGGAGTTTCCGAAATAGGGGACCCAAATATAGTACCCTAAAATTGTAAGGACCCTATTATGAGGACCCCAAAGGAGGGTACCCTGAATTTTCGGAAACTCCGATTTTGCGACATATAACAGCTGCTTGCTACCATCCAGGCTGCTCCTCATGGGAGTGGTTACTGGGGTCACTGAGTTTACGGTAGAACCTTGTTACTCTCAATTGTTTAGGGGATTCGGGTTTAGCATGTGTGTAATTGATCAAGCAACGGAAGCTCAAAATGCTTCAGAATACTTCAGCACGGCTATCATCTATGTTCCTGCGACTCGTGCTGCTTGCAGCGAAACAGTACATGACTTCTGCCAGAAGGTCCAGAGCCGCGTTCTGTCAAGAAAATGTTATTGTCTGGGCAGTGCGTTCTGCGTTTTAGGGTTTACTTGAAGGTTCGTGGGCGGCTGTAAGTGGAGTCATAAGTAGGACAAGGGGACTTATAGCCCAACTTACAACTACCCATGAACCGTGAACCGTAAACCCTGAACCCTATAGAACCCTGAAAGGATCGCGACTTTTAACCCAACTTACAACTACCCATGAACCTCCAAATAGGGCCTAGGTTCGCTCCATAACTGACGCTCGCCGGCAGATCTGTGGGAGCTGCTGGGGCTCAGCTCCCAGCAAGGTTTCAAGGATTTAGGGTTTACGATTGAGGATTGAAGGTTTAGGGATTAGAGTTTAGGGTTGAGGGTTTAGGGTGAGGATTTAAGGCAGGAACCCCGCAGACACAAAAATCCTGAAGCCCCGTTAACACCCAAGTCGCAAGCCCCCAACACATGCTGAAACTCGAAACCTAAACCCTAATTCCTAAAGCGAAATCCCTAAACCGCAAACCCTAATTCCTAAAGCAAAATCCCTAAACCCTAAGCCCTAATTCCCAAAGCAAAATCCCTAAAACCCTAAACCTTAATTCCTAAAGCAAAATCCCCGAAAGCCTAAACCCAAACCCCCCCCACCCCCACAAAAAAAAATGCACTTAAGCGTGAAGCTCCCCGAGGCCTTCTGCAGGTGCCGCTCCAAGCGATACACTTCTTTGCCACCCTCGAGCTCTGTACCGACCTCGTACTTCGGCGTAGCGGTTTAGGATCTTGGTTTAAAGGCATTGAGCGGTTTAGGGTTGAGGCATAAATGGGTTTATGAAAGTAAAGATTTGGGGCGTTTTAGAGTCTAGGGTCTAGAGGTGTATGTACGGCTTAAGGTTCAAAGGCTAAGGCGAGCCTGATTTCTTTCTTTAAATACCCTGAACCCCGAAGCCCTGAACCGCCGACCCGAAACCCCTCAACTTGTAGCATCCTTAAGAGAGGGGGGTCCAAGAGGGGTAAATAGCCTAGTGATCCCTAGTACTCCCTAAGGTTCCCTTACAGTCCCCTAAGGGTTGGCCTGTCATGCCTTGGGGATTCTGCTCTCCCACGTCGTAAAGAGTACCAAAGGTTCGTAGCCCAGAGACTCCAATATCCCTTAATTAAGGAATATACCTTAAACCATACAACCCTTAATTAAGCGATATTGGAGTCTTTGGGAAAATCTATAAAGCCACCGTGTTTAACGCTAAAGCCCTGCAACCCTGCAACTCTAGTATCCGGAACGGCTTTGGATGCTGCACATGCGTCTCATCCACGGTTGCTCCATGTCGGCGTTCAGACTTACAGTAGCACCCTGCAGTAAGCAACGGAAGCGACATCCCGTATGGCTCTGACTTACCCAGCATGAAGAGCCGCAGCAGCGTGACCAACACACACTACCACTCCTCCTGCCGCTCCTAAACTCTAAACCCGTACTGTCATTGCCAGGTGTCTCCAAAGCTTTGCTGCTGGCTCGGTGCCGCGGGGTCGGGCCTGCTACTTCCAGGCTTCGAGAGCTTCAGGGCGGGGTGTCTGTCTGTGTGTGTGTGTGTGTGTGTGTGTGTGTGTGTGTGTGTGTGTGTGTGTGTGTGTGTGTGTGTGTGTGTGTGTGTGTGTGTGTGTGTGTGTGTGTGTGTGTGTGTGTGTGTGTGTGTGTGTGTGTGTGTGTGTGTGTGTGTGTGTGTGTGTGTGTGTGTGTGTGTGTGTGTGTGTGTGTGTGTGTGTGTGTGTGTGTGTGTGTGTGTGTGTGTGTGTGTGTGTGTGTGTGTGTGTGTGTGTGTGTGTGTGTGTGTGTGTGTGTGTGGTGTGTGTGTGTGTGTGTGTGTGTGTGTGTGTGTGTGTGTGTGTGTGTGTGTGTGTGTGTGTGTGTGTGTGTGTGTGTGTGTGTGTGTGTGTGTGTGTGTGTGTGTGTGTGTGTGTGTGTGTGTGTGTGTGTGTGTGTGTGTGTGTGTGTGTGTGTGTGTGTGTGTGTGTGTGTGTGTGTGTGTGTGTGTGTGTGTGTGTGTGTGTGTGTGTGTGTGTGTGTGTGTGTGTGTGTGTGTGTGTGGGTGTGTGTGTGTGTGTGTGTGTGTGTGTGTGTGTGTGTGTGTGTGTGTGTGTGTGTGTGTGTGTGTGTGTGTGTGTGTGTGTGTGTGTGTGTGTGTGTGTGTGTGTGTGTGTGTGTGTGTGTGTGTGTGTGTGTGTGTGTGTGTGTGTGTGTGTGTGTGTGTGTGTGTGTGTGTGTGTGTGTGTGTGTGTGTGTGTGTATGGGGGTTCCTTTAAAGGGATCTAAAGGGTTCCGACAAGGGTTCTTAGTATGGAATGCTTGGAGGATCATGGGACTTGGTGAATAAAGTTATAAGTACCCTAGTTGGGGTCATAAGTAGCTGTTTATAAGTATGATTACCCCAATAATAACCCTAGTTACTAAGTCCCATGGTCCTTCAAGTGGGGGCTGAGGAGGGAAGGGGCTTCGGGAGGGGCATGCATGCTGATGATGCTCGCAAGTTGAGGGCTTGGTACTATCGGGGCCTTAATAATTGGAGTAGGGTCTTGGGGTATATTATACTATAACCATAATAAGGAACCCCCAAAGCAGTATTGGTATTTAGTAAGGCCCCTACGTTACACTTGAACGGGTCTGGAGGCGTCTCAAAGGTTTCTACTTTTGCTCTTAGAGTGTCTAAGTCTTAAGTCTTCAGGGAGCCTGAGCACTACAAGCTACCCAGAGCCTCCAAAACCCCCTAATTAAGGAATATACCTTAAATTATAATAGGATCCCTAATATGATTGTAAGGTATATTCCTTAATTAAGGGGTTTTGGAGGCTCTGGGTACCCCACAGCTCTTGCGGGGCATCAGGGGGCCCTGGAGCCTTAAGCCCGGAAGCGAACGCAAACCCTGCACTGAACTGTATAAAGTAAAAGCCAGAAAGTTGGAATATGGTTATCCTAAACCCTTTATGGTAAATTATATGGTATCCTACCCTGAAACCATATTCCAACTTTCTGGAGCTCCCTTTAAGCCCTGAAATCCAAACTCGAACCCTCAAGCTTAAGCCTCATAAGCTCGAGGACCCTTTGGAGTTTGGGGTGAAGGCTTTGCTGGGATTGTAGCCAGGGCTTCCACTCAAGGTCTACACCTCCGAACAAACCAACGAAGCCCACTTTAACTTGTGTAAGCCTGGAGATGCCAGGCTCGGCCTGTATCTGAAAAGACCTCATTCAAAAAAATTGCAAAATAAACCCCAAATTCTAAACCCTAAACACCCCTAAACCCTAACCTATAACCCCTCGAGCCTCAACCCAACCCCTAAACCCTATACTTCTATAGAATCCCTATATATCCCTTAAAGGGACCCTTAAACGAAGCCTCATAACCCTAAACCCTGACCCTTGAACCCTTCTTAAAGGATCGTGGGACTTAGTAACTAGGGTTATTACTAGGGTAATGATACTTATAACCACTTATAACCCCAAGTAGGGTAAATATAACCTGACTTACTAAGTCCAATGATCCTCCAAGCATTCCCTACTAAGAAACCTACATAGATCCCTTTAAAGGAACCCCATAGATCCCTTCAAAGGAACCCTATAGATCCCTTTAAAGGAACCCCAAAGATCCCTTTAAAGGAACCCTTAATAGCCTTAGACCCCTAAACCCCTAATGAACCCTCGGGCCTCAAAGATCCGCCTTTGGAGGTTACTAAGTCTTATTAATGCCCCTATATAGGATACCCTAAACCCTAAACCCTATAGATTTCTTAAAGATCCGTTAAAGGAACCCCAGGCCCTAGGTATGCCTTAATTAAGGCTCTGGGTCGGGCCTCAATATAGATCCCTGTACAGGAACCTTCTAGAATCCCTGTAGATCCCTTTAAAGAGACCCTTATAACTCTAAACCCTAAACCCAAACCCCTAAACACTATAGATCACCTCTAGGGAACCCCTATAGATCCCATTAAGGAACCCTGAAAGCCCTACACCCTGAACCCCTGAACTCGGGCCTCAAAGATCCGCTTTTGGAGGAGCTCCCGGAGTCTTCCGAGGCAAAGCTCGGCTGGGACTCGGGCTCCCGGGTGGCGATCCTTGGGATTATGAGGGGGGACGGGCTTCGGGTTTAAGGGTTCAGGGTTTAGGGTTTTAGGGTTTTGAGGTTTAGGGTTCAAGGTTTAGGGTTTAAGGATTAGGTTTAGGGTTTAGGGTTTAGGGTTTTAGGGTTTTGGGGTTTAGGGGTTAAGGCTTGGGATTTGGGGGGACGTCCAATATGCCTTAATTAAGGATCATTTGATCCTTGGGATTTGGGGGGACGACCTTGGGTTTAGGCGCAATGGTTTAAGGCTTAGGGTTTAGGGGTGTTTAGGGTGCAATGGTTTAGGGGTTTAGGGTTTAGGGTTAAGGGATAGGGCGGGTGGAATTGTGGATTTTGGGCTCGGAATTCAGGGTGGCTTACGGCTTTTGGTGGCTTTAAGGAATTGAAGGATTGTAGGTTCAAAGGTTCAGGGCTTTAGGGCTCTGGGGTAGTCTAAAGTTCTCATTGCTTAGGGCTTGAAGCTCAGGGCTCAGGGTTTAGGATCGCGGATTTTGTTGTCTAGGGGTTCAGGGCTTTCGGTGGCTTCAAGGGTTTAGGATGGTTGAGGCGTTAAAGGTCTAAGGCTTAAGATTTAGGATGCATGGCTCACACTTGAGCCTTTAGAAGTTTAGGGTTTCGCGAAGGCGTCGTCCTGGGCTTCTTCCTGGGGCCCTTCCCGAGTCACTCCTAGAAGTCGATCTAAGTAGAAGATTCTTCACAGGGTTCTTATGAGTGATCCTTTGGGCCTTAAGGTTTCGGGGTTTAGGGTTTAGGGGTTGAGGTTTAGGGATTAGGATTTGCAGTGTGGGGTTTGGGGGCTAGGGCTACCGCATTCGAGTGCTTTAGGTTTTTTAGTCAAGGCTTTACACTCATATCTTGTGCTGGGCTTCAAGGGCTGTTACCTGTAAAATTTTCAATAAACGCATTAGGGACTTATGGATTTCACAGGGCTCTAAACCCTATATAACCTCTACTGAGGCTTTACGATCTGCTTAGGGATCATGGTAATCTTTCGGCGGCTCAGCGAAGGCCTCATGTGGGAGTTTCCAAAAATAGGGGACCCTACGATAGTACCCTATATAATAGGATCCTTATTATCAGGACCCCAAATAAGGTACCCCCAATTTTCGGAAACTCCAAACCCTCAACCCTTTATAGAACCCGTCTAGATCCCCTTAAGGAACCCTTGTAGATCCCTTTTAAGGTACCCCTAATTTTCGGAAGCTCCCATGGTAGGTCGTACGATTTAGGGCTCAGGGTGAGGAGGGTTCGGGCTGAGGCTTCAATTCCGTAGGCTGCGCTGCTTGGGGTATAAAGGGAACTCCAGAAAGTTGGAATATGGTTTCAGGGTAGGATACCTTACACTTTACCACAAAGGGTTTAGTGTAATCATATTCCAACTTTCTGGCTTTTACTTTACAGGGCTTAAGTTTTTTGTTGGGAGGGGGGAGTTTGGGGTTTAGGGTTTAAGATTAGGGTTCAGAGTCGAAACCCGAACCCTAGCACCTAGCCGACCTAAACCTTGAACCGCTGGAAGCCCCCAAACCCTAAGGCCTGCAAGCCTTGAAACCTTGAAACCCTCTAAGACCCTGAAGCCGTTCTGACTCTGAACCCCCGACCTTTGACCGCTTGCGATACTGTAGGAACCTGATTAAGGAAACCTTGGGCCTTTATTAGTATGAATCCTACTATTTTGGGGTTCTAGGCCCAGGGTTTCTGAATCAGGTTCCGACATTACCCAAAAAGGGCCGAGGAGCTCTGCTATCTTGGCTTTCGGCTCGGCCGGGGCGGCAGGGGCGGGGGCAGCGATCGGGACCGGCTCGGGCTCGCGGGCGGCGATCCTGGGAGAGTTTTCTTTCGGCTTGATAGGGCTTGAAGGGTTTTCCCTAAAAGAGCTGTCTAGCTTTTCAGGATTTTATGGAGCTTTACTTTAGAGCAGTTTCAGTACAAGCTAAGCCAAGGTCGTAGGGTGTTTTAAGGGCTGAGGTTTCTGCCGAAGGCTGTTTGGGGTATAGGGAGGGTTCAGGGTGCAGAGCCCTAAACCCTGAACAATAAACCTTGGCTTAACCCGTAAGCCCAAACCGGCTCGCGAGCGTTTGCAGTTTCGGGCTTGGGGCTCAGCGTTGAGAGCATGTGCAGTGGCCGAAGGTCCGACTATTTAGTTTAGGAGGCACTTAAATATGATGCATTTGGGGGCTTGGATACCCTAAACAAGAACAGGCTTCAGGAGGGTAGTACCCTAGATTAGGGTCCCATTTATGGCCCGGGTCCATGTTATAAGGAGACAATGTGCAGACATCACCGCAAGCCTCCAGCCCTAAGATTACGCTGACTCCGCCAACCCCAAAACGACCCAAGCCCTCAACAAAAACGTAAAGCCCTAAAACACTCTGAATCCTAAACACCCTGAAACTCTGAACCCCTTTTTTAACCTTTGAACGCTTGCGCTGCCCCGAAAAAGCGCCAAGGCGCGCCGCTATCTTGGCCTTCGGCTCTGCCGGGGCGGCAGGGGCGGGGGCAGCGATCGGGATTGGCTCCGGCTCCCTGGTGGCAATCCTGGGAAAGTATTCTAGGGCTTAGGGTCTAGAGTTTAGTTTCAGGGTATTTAAGGCTTTAGGATCCTTCACATGGTTGTGTAAGTCTGTTGTTGCAAAGCGCGCATGAGGTTTTAGGGTCGGGAAGGGCCTCCTAGGGTTTCCCGAGCTGTTTTCAGCATCCTGGCAGGCTATTGAAGCAGGCTAGGCCAAGGATGGTGCTCTGGTCGCCGCTAGCGAAAGCTTTGCGATTTGGCTTGCAGTCTTCTGTAAACCGGATCTTTGGTTTATAGTTTATACATACCTAAACGAATCCAAGCATTAGGGCCTTCGGCCTTAGGGTGTATTCCGACAAGTGGCCGGACGCCTTTTTTAGGATTGGAGAAGTATGCAGGAGCTTCGCTGAGGTGACTGGCCAGTGTGTGCAGAGGTGGCTCTGCTCTTCCTGAAAGCCTCCACCTACGGGTGCTCAGGAATCTGCAAGAATCACTGCAAGCCCGTACTTTTACATTAAGGATCCTAAAAGGCAACCCCAAAAAGGAACTACAATGGAGACTACAGTGAATACTTAAAGGATCACGGGACTTAGTAAGTAAGGTTATAAGTACCCTACTTGGGGTTACAAGTATAGTTACCCTAACAATAACCCTAGTTACTAAGTCCCATGACCCTTTAAGTAGACCCTAAACCCCGCGAAAAATTGCGCTACCCCAAAAGGGCCAAGGAGCTCTGCTATCTTGGCTTTGGGCTCTGCTGGGACGGCAGGGGCCGGGGGGGCGGCGATCGGGACTGGCTCGGGCTCCTCGCGGGCGCGCGCGATCCTTGGAGTGGTTCTTTCAGGGCGTTTAGGATCGTTCAAAGGTCGTTTTGGTTGCAAGAATAGAGCCTTCGAGGGGTTTCCCTTTAGGGTTTAGGGTTTAGGATTTTAGGGTTTAGGGTGCGGTTTCAGGTGTTTCAAGCCCCAGGTTTTGCCAAGGGTGTAGAGCTCTGGTGTCTGGCGCGGGCTTTGCCGTTTGTCTTGCAGCTTTCCTTTAGCCGGAGCTGTGGCCGACCGACAGATGTTTGGGGGTTTAGGGCTTAGGGTTTGGGGAGGGAATCTGCAACAATCACTGTAAGCCTGCTACCCTGGCCCCAAGGAAACCACAATTCCAATTCTGCCCGGCACCCTGGCACAAGAGCTCGAACCCTTTAAACCCAGAACAACCCCAACGCCCGAAAGCCCCGAAATCTGCAACTCCAGACTCGAAAACCCTCAAACCTTGCAACCCTGCAAAACCCGAAAACGAAACCCTGGATCCCCAAACCGTCGAACCCTGACACTGTAAAATCTAACGACATCTACAAACCCCGAAACCCTGAAACCCTGAACCCTACACCTTGAGCCCTGACAAAAGCAACAAAGGCCCAGGGGCTCTGCCATCTTGGCTTTCGCCTCTGCCTGAGCCGTGCCTTTGCAAGAGTTCCGCTTTGGCCAAACACACCCTAAACCCTACACCATCAAACCCTAAGCCCTCAACCTTCAAATCCTATACCCCAAACCCTTCAAGACTAGACCCGAAACCCTATACCCTGTACCCTATGTAAGCCTTTCACAGACCCGAAACCGTAAACCCGAACAAGTGAAAAGAGACACATTTCGGGCCGTGGGGTCTCGGGTATACTTGGAGGATCATGGAACTTAGTGAGTAAGGTTCAGGGTTTAGGGTTTAGGGTTTAGGGTTTAGGGTTATGAGTACCCGTATCCTAACATGATCCTTGAGTATGCCTGGTCGAGCTGACGCTTTCGGGTTCAGGGTCCAGGGGCTTACTCCGAGCTTACATTTATAGCTTTCAGGCCTTCGGCGTTAGGGTTTTCCGACCTGAGCCATCGACCGTCAGGAGTCTCTGTATACTTGGAAAGTTCTGACAAGAACATTGAAGTGTCGCTGTTGGCAGTGTGATGATTTGCATGGCCTTGGGGTGTTTGGGGGTTTTCTGCTTTGTGGCTTCGGGTTTGGAGGGTTGGGGAGTAGGGTGGCTCCGATTGCTGCGTGTCTCGGCATGATGTTTAACAGGTGTTTCTAGGTGTCCGACAATATGTAGGCCTCAGCTGAGTGGTTCCTAAGATTCGCGCGAGTGCAGGGCGGTTTGTTGATAAGGGTTAGGGAGTTTAAGTTTATTGATGAGACGGGTTGGGTTCTGTTAAAGCCTTAGGGTGTACGCTTTTGGGTCGCTCACCAGAAAAAGGGGAAGCATGAATCTGCCCTGACAAAAGGGGCCTTAATAAGTAGAATGAGGCACCACCAACATAATAGAGGGGCCTTACTAATTAGAATTGGGGTTTGGGGGGCCCCATTATACTATAATTATAATTAAGAATCCCCAAAATACGGTGTGTATCGGTAATTACTTAGGCCCCTATAGTAAAGCCTCTGCCCGAAAACCTGTTGCCTCTTAGGCCCTGGGCCAGAAAACTGGGCCCCTTACACAACACCCTTCATTATCAGAGTGGGTTTCGGGGGGGCCCAGTTATAGGTCTAGGGTCTAGGGTCTAGGGTTTAGGGTTTAGAGTGTTGGGGGCTCTGTTATGGAATCACAATGTATAGCGATTACAAGGCGATGCTATCACGAATGACTTATTTAAACCTGCTTCGACCCTAAACCCTAAATCCTAAACGCTAAACCCTAAACCCGGGGGGAGACCGGAGCACCAAGAGGAGGCCAACCTGGCTTCGGCAGAGGGGCGGAAACCGGCGAGCATCGTGGCGATGATGAAGTTGTACACCTTGGCTTCAAGCTTGTATGGCCCTCAGGCCAAACTCACTTCACAAAACCCCGAAGCCCGCAGCCAGAAACATCTTCAATCAACCCGAAACCCTAAACCCAAAGCCCTAAACCCTGAACCTTAGGAGCTGCCCCCACCCTGTAATAGTGACCACAAGGATTATATTGGGGATTATTAGGGCCCTATTATATTCCTATTATACCACTATTACAGGGTGGGGGCCCCTTCTAACCTGAACCCCTTAAGCCCTCAGACCTGAACTCTAAGCCCTAAACCCTAAGCCCAAAGCCCCCAACCCCAGTCCGGAAAATTACACATCGACTTGAAAATTTCACAGCTCTAGCTAAAACAGGCCTTCTTGAGAGGGGAGAGATATGTTATATGGTAGTCACATGAAGGACACCTAAAGAACAGTATTAGTATGCATGAAGGCTTGCGGCTCATTGTCCCCATCCTCTTCTTGCAGCTGCAATCCCTTCTAGTTCCGACCTTCCTGCCGCACGACCCCAAAAGAATCTCAAGGCACACTTGGGTTTCGGGTTTAGGGTTTGGGGTTTAGGGGCGTTTAGTTGGATTGGTTCAGGGCGGGACTAGAAGGGGGCACCTGCTCTAGAACTCACAGATTTCCCTGAAAGTGCAAGGAAGTCGCCATGCTCCACGCGAACTCCACTTCCTGACAATCTGAAAGCAGGACGGGTCACCCAGAGACTCCAATATCCCTTAAGTAAGGAATATACCTTCATTCATATTCGGGGTCCTACTAGAACTTCAAGGTATATTCCTTAATTAAGGCATATTGGAGTCTCTGGTGTTACAGTATACCTGCCACGGCTTCGACCTCGCTTGAGGGTTTTGGGGTTTAGGGTTGTCTTCGTGATACTGTTGATGATATAAATCCTGCATTACCCATAGTAAGGGTTTGGGGTCCTTATAATAAGGATCCTACTATTTAAGGTGCTATATTAAGGTCCCCGATTTTCGGAAACTCCCAAATCCTGCAGCACTACGTTAAGGACCCCAAACTATGGGAATTATGGTATATTCCCTATTATGGGTCATGCAGGATTTATATCATCAACCGAAGCAAGGATTTGGGCTCCTTAGCAACATGGACCAGCCGACTTCTGGATCCAACACGAAACCTGACATCATGACCAAGACACTACATTCCTCTACGTGTGAGATCTGCTAGCCTCAACCGCACGCAGCAACATTACCGTGTACTCGCGTGCTCCATTTGCAGCTTCAGCTGCAGTACCAGAACGCTCAACCCGTCAGCATTCCCAGCATCTCCACACCCTAAACCCCTAAATCCTAAACCCCTAAACCTAAACCGCTGAACCCGATACCCTAAAACCTCTGAAAATATGAACAGCTCAAAGCCATCGAGACCGGAGTGGGGCTCCGAGAATCGGGTTTTACCTCCAGCTTGGTAGCTCAGTGTTGAGGATGTGAATTTATCTTTAGGGTTAGGGTCTAGGGTCACAGCCGCAAGCCCTGCCTTCTGAACACTTATCCCAAGCTCTACCCAGAACTTCACAACTTCCCCAAGAAACGCCAATGAACCCTGAACCATCAATCCCAAACCCATCGAGTCTAGCTTCCAAGAGAATAGATCACTCTCAGAACACCCAACACCACATGAAAAACCCTAAGTAATCATAGGCCTTCGTGAAGAGATCGCCGAGGCCTTCCCGCAGCGTTAGCAGCAGAGCCTCTCAACAGACATCCCGGAGCCCTTGAACCCAGTGCCGGGCTTACGATGTCCCCAAGAACCTCAACTCAGGAATATACATATACAATATACCTGAATTGTCTAAGCGTTGGTGATACATGAAGCTCCCTATATCTTAAGCTATGTTCCCCTAAACCCTGAACCCTGAACCCTAAACCCTAAACCGCAACTCAGGTGTTTTGGGGTTTCAGGGTCTGGTCGAGGGGCTTTGGATTTAGCGCAAAAGGGCTGCAAATTGGGCTTGCACGTTTGGTTGCCTCTTAGGGCGGCTGCGGGAAGAAACAAACCCGAAACCCCTACCCCCAAACCCTAGACCTCAAAGCCCTAAAACCCAAACCGCAAACACTAGACCCTGACAAACACCTGGCAACGAGCCCGAAAACTAACTGTGCTTGCCTTCTCAGAGATCTCGAAGTACTCCTCCTTCAAGTTGTATCCGACCTCAGCATCCGCGGATCTTCAATTGAATCTCATCTAGCCAACTATACCTTCACCCTCCAACCTGAGAACACAACCCTGAACCCAGTAATTGAAGAGCCCCCAACGACCTCCGCCCCAACACCCAATCGAGCTTATCGTGCTACAAATCGCCACGTGTCTGGAAACGCCCACCCCAGAGGCTCCAATATCACGTAACTGAGCAATGTACCTTAAATCAAACAAGGGATCCTTGTATGTAATTAAAGGTATACTCCGTAAATAACCCTGAACCCTAAACTTTAGGGTTCAAAAACCTGCGCAATTCGGCCTCGACCCTCCCTCTGATGCCTTCAAGGCACATGGCGCATGCCCAACTGTGTCAACGCGGGCACCATCTTGTTCATGTCCTGCGAACGTTTAGGGTTTAGGGTTTGAGCTTTAGGATACCTTCTTGAGGTGCCTACAAACACTGAGGGGCGGTAGCTCTGAAGCCCAAAATCCTTCATGTCTGACAGCGAGCAAAGCCCGCCAAAGTCACTCATTGTCTTTAGAGATCTTTGGGTGAAGGACCCAATGTACCCACAAATGCTGGCTGTTGGCTTCAGCTTTTCTTGGAGTTTAGTGGCGACGGGAGGAACGGCAGGCAATCCGCATTGGAATGAAGCCCTCATTCCAAGGGTAAAGAGAGGGACCCTTAATAAGGACCCCAAGGTATATACCCTTAATATAGCTATTATATACCCATTATATAGCCCATTATAGGGTAGGAGTCCCCATTAAGGGTCCCTCCTTTTCCCCTTTGACTCATGGAACCTGAAGAAGCACGAAGGCAAAACTGAGGCTCCATGCTACTTTGAAGAAGGGTACTCAGAAGGGCCCGATGCCGAAACCGCAAAGAAGTTGCTCAACTTTCCCAAAGCTCGATATGACTTGGCAGCTGGCATCTACGGTTTAGAGTGTATGTAGGATGTAGGAGGGTTTGGGGTTTAAGGTTTGGGTGTAGGGCTGGGCAGCGGGCCTTAGTGGTCCGGTTCGAGCTCGCTATCAAGTGAAGCGCTGTTGTGATGTATCGGAAAAATTTCAGAAGAGTCCCATGGCTTCGGCCTCAGGGGGCTTCATGGCTCTTGGGTTTGAAGGGTTTCGGGTCTAGGGCTCAGGGACTCAGGGCGTCATGGTTCTAGGGTTTAGGTCTTCAGGAGACTTTATAGGGAGTCGGGAGTTCTGCTAAGGTTTCAGGCCGGGGTCTTACCTCCTACGTTCGGAGGCTCACCAAAACGGTCGAGCTAGTGTTTGGGTATAGGATTTCAGATTTAAGGTTTAAGGGTTTATGTAGGGATATACTGAAACCCAGAACCCTTCACCTCCTCCACTTGAAGATCCCACACCCCAGCCCCCCGGCCCACTCCCCACCCCCCCTAAACCCTAAACCCCTAAACCCAAACCCTAAACCCCTAAACCCTAAAACCCTAAACCCCTAAACCCTAAACCCCTAAACCCTCAAACCCTAAACCCCTGAACCCCCAAACCCCCAAACCCCTACACCCTCAACACGCCTGGAGCCCGGCTGCGGCAGAGCCCACGGCGTCGACGACGCGGCCGAAGAGTCGTCGAAGCGCCGGGGAGGCGGCGATGTTTCGCTCCTGGGGGGGGGGCCCTTGTTAGGGTTTAGGGTTTAAGGCTTAGGGTTTGGGGTTTTGGGGTTTAGGGTTTAGGGTTTGGACATTTTTAGAATTTAAGGCTCAGGGATTGGAGTTTCGGGATTAGGGTTTTGCGGTTAGGGATTAGGGTTTGGAGTTGTTTTAGAACTTAGGGGTGGGTTGTGCTTTTGGAGATTGCATTTTGGGCTTCAGGGTTGAGGTGACGTTTTCGCCTCTCATAAATACATGTCCAAGTGAAGTTAGCTTGGCCGTGGAAGGGACAAAGCGGCTACAGCAAAGCTCGCCGGAAGCGCACGGAAACTTTGCAACAAAAAGCCCATCATGCCCCGAGTCTTTGAACCACAATCCGCTGAATCCACAAAACCCTAAACCCTAAACCCTGGACCCCTAAACCCTAAACCTCGAACCCCCAAAATCCCCAGAGACGGAGGGGAAACAACTGCAACCAAGTGACATCCTCGTCCTGGCAGGTCGCTGACGCAGATTTGAAGGAACCCTTAAAGGAACCTTATACATTAGAAGCTGCCCCCGCCCTGTAATAGTGACCATAAGGATTATATTAATATTATATTAGGGCCCTATTATATTCCTATATAGAACCCTTGAGGGGTTCCGTTAAGGACTCCTTTAAGGATTCCTTTAAGGGTTCCTCTAAGCTACTGTGCGGGGTCCCTTTATACAAGGGCTCCTTTAAGGGGTTCCTTTTAAGGGAACCCTAAATCCCCTAAAGGAACTCTCAAAGGAAAATCTGGGGGGAAGCATCCCGGGGGATGCCATCGGGCTTGAAGAGACTTAGCTAGGGTTCTGGGGTTCGGCGCTGAGGGCTGCGAAGTTTGAGGCTTCAGGGTAGGTTCAAGTCTTAGGTTTAGGGCGGCCTAGGGTTTAGATGGTTTAGATGGTTTAGGGCTTAGAAGGTTTAGATGGTTTAGGGTTTACGGTTTAGGGTTTAGGCCTTTAGATGAACAGGGTCCCATGCCTAGGGCTCTATGGGGCTCTACACACACAGGGCTCTACTAGGCGCTGCATGTATGTTGAGGCTCGGAGCCTTAGTCCCTTAATCTTGCTTCTCTTTCTCCTGTTCTTCAGCTTGAAGAAGAAAACCCCAAGACAACGACGCTGAAAGGATACTGCGGGTACTGCTTTGAGACCTTCGGAGCCTGCGGCTTAAGCCTGCGAGCGTTGAGCGTCAAACCTTTGCTTTGTGAAACTCATATCTGCGAACTTGGTAGACATCTAGCTCTTACTCAACCCCTACACGCAAACCTACAAACCTCAAAACCCAATCCCTGCCCTAAACCCTAAACCTCTAAAAATCACCCCTGCCCCCCCTTCCGCCAAAAAAACTAAAGAAAAAGCTGCTAACAACCACGAATAGAAACCACTCTGTCAAATTAACATTGAGGGCCCTGTTACTGTAACAAAAAACGTCCTAGGCCCTTATAAACCCATGAACAAACTCTAGAAGACAAGCACCATCTAAACCTGTGAAGATCCACCTTTGGGCCCCCCAAACCCTAAACTCTAAACCCTGCTTGGAGGATCATGGGGCTTAGTAAGTAAGTACCCTAATTGGTTGTCTAAGTAGTTGTTAGTCTAGTTACCCCAATAATGGCCCTAGTTATTTAGTGCCATGATCCTCTGAGTAAGCCTTGAACCCTAAACCCCGAAACCCTAAACTCTGAAACTCTAAACCCTAAACTCTAAACTTAAACTCTAAACCCTAACCTAAACTCTAAACCCTAAACCCAAAAACCCTCTCCCTCCCCCCGGCCCGGGGGGCCTCGTCGCTGGCCCAGTCCCGGTAGCGGCTGCGCACCGCCAGGGGGAAGAGGGCCATGGTTTCGGGCTTTAGCTCGAAGATCTTCCTCGGAAGGCTCTCTTTTCAGTGTCTTTGCAGTAGAAGCCAAAAAGTTGGAAACCCAATAGCCTCAATCCTTGAGAGTAATGTATAGGGAGTCCTGCACTATTTGGCCTTAATCCGGTTTCCAACTTTACGGGGTTTACTGTAGGGCTTCGGGCTTAACTATGCTGCACTGGAGGGTTCAGAGTTTAGGGTTTAGGCCTTATTTAGGGTTAAGGGACGAAGATCTTCCTCGGGAGGCTCTCTTCTTTTCGGGGGTCTTGATTAAGGTTTTAGGATTCAAGGTTTTGGGGTTTAGGGTTCAGGGGTCTTTAGGATTTAAGGCATTCAGGGTGTATTTAGGTTTTAGGATTTAGGGTTTTAGGGTTTAGGGTTTGGGGGTCTTTAGGATTTAAGGCATTCAGGGTTTATTTAAATTTTCGGATTTAGGGTTTTAGGGCTTAGGGGTCTTTAGGATGTAGGGCATTTCGAGTTTAGGTTTTAGGATTCAGGGTTTAGAGTTCAGGGATCTTTAGGATTTAAGGCATTCAGGGTGTATTCAGGTTTTTCGGATTTAGGGTTTTAGGGTTTAGGTGTCTTCAGGATTTAGGGTTTTAGGGGTTTCGGGTTCAGGGGTCTTTAGGATTTAAGGCATTCAGGGTGTATTTAGGTTTTTGAAATTAGGGTTTTAGGGCTTAGGGTTTAGGGGTCTTTAGGATTTAGGTCATTTAGGGTTTAGGGTTTAGGGAAGCTCTTCCGGATCGTCGGGCTCAAGATCACTTCTTGCAGCCGGGACACCGGCAAAAATATGCCCCGACCACGTCAGTGCCAATCTCTTGAAGATGTACCCAGCTCATCTGAACCGCGGTGGCTGACCTTGACCTTGGCACCCAGAGTTTCCAATATCCCTTTCAGGCCTTTCAGGAATATACCTTATATCCCTTTCAGGCCTTTCAGGAATATACCTTAAGTTATATTAGGAATCCTCCTATAGTTATTTCAGGTATATTCCTTAATTAGGTCAAGTCATATTAGGAAGCCTCCTAATTCAACTTTAAGGTATATTCCTTAACTAAGGGGTATTGGAGTCTCTGGCCATGGGCCAGACAGCAGGGGTCGAAGGGCCGCTGGACTTCGGATCAGCTCTTACATCCTGGAATCCGGCACCACCTGCATGCAGATTGCCAGAAAGATACTAACCAGCGGTTTTGGGGTTCCCTTGGCTCTTTAGCTCCTTATTTAATAGGGATTATCATCATCCCTGGCTCCTTAGCTCCTCCAATATCAATGGTTAGATAAAGATGCAAAAACTCGCCCAGCTGATTTCATGTAAACCGGCAGCTCTCTAAATATACTGGTACCCGCAATGGCGGTCGTGACACTATCAACAACACTGACGGGGCTGCAATCATGAGCAACGGTGGCAACAGAATCGCAAAAAGACTCAGCCGTGCGACAGCAGCAACCGTCGCAATAATAATAGCACGACAATGCTGATCTGTGCTGCCACTTGCGGTGTCGCCAGCAATGCTCGGGTCGGCTACACTGCTACGGCTACTGCTCATACGAAGACGACGGCGATGAGGACGACGACCACGATGACCACGACGACGAGTGATTCTTGTGCTTACATACAGACGCACAGAGCGACAGAGCACCACCAGAAACAAACGAATAAAAAGCAAGCAGACGCTCTGCTGGCTAAGGCACCGGTCGCTGGAAGCCGAACCTCAAACAGGGAGCTTCAGTAGCCCAGGGACTGCAAAAGAAACGAGCCATTCTGGGCTTAGGGTTTGAAGGGGCCCTGAAGAAGTCTTAGGCCCATCATCAGAAAGACCTTGTGCAGCGTTTTGCTTCGTTTGCACCCTTCGGGGGCATTTTTGGAACTTAGGGCTTCTATAGGGATCGGGTTTATGGATTAGCAATTAGGGTTCAGAGTTGCTTTAGCTCACAAACTAGATCGGAGTAGTACGGGAGCTCACTGGCGCTTCACTTGTATGGGCCGCTGCCTGGCTCTGAGTTGGGATTGTAAGGGCTCCAAGGCCTACGATTCGCGCAGCTGTAACAGGAACAGTCTGGAGCTGTGAGGACGGAATCCGATCCCGGGTTGAAGTTGTGATGAATGATCCCAGAACCCCTGAAGCCTTAAGCCCTAAACCTGATCTTCTTAACCTTTATCATAGCGTACTTGGAGAGCCATGGAGGTAGCTAAAGAGAACCGAGCAAGAGCCACGCCATCACAAACCCTTAGAATGGACACTCAATGTCAACCTATGAGCATAAACTTGAAGGGTCATGGGTATTTATAAGTGGGAGCATGAGTATGCTATCTATAATTGTAACCCACATGGAGGTTTCCGAAAATAGGGGACCCTAATACAGTACCCTAAATAGTAGGATCCTTATAACCAGGACCCCAAAATAAGGTCCTCCTAATTTTCGGAAACTCCCACATTAGGGAACATGAACCTCCAAGAAGCCGCTTGAAGCCTCTGCCGATCCCCCGAACTTCTCCGTTTAGGGTTCTTTTAGTGTTTAGTTTAGTGTTGTTTTAAAAGGTTTAAGGTTTAGTTTAGGGTTGCTTAAAGGGTTTAAGGTTCAGGTTAGGGTTTTTAGAGGGTTTAGGGTTTAGGGCTTGTTTTCTAAATGTTTAGGGTTTAGGGTCTAGGTAGCACCCCATCCTCGAAAACTCTCGTAGAAGCAGCTAGGGAACAACAAGAGGCTATAGAAACCCTGCATCCGATCGAACTCCATGGTTCGTCTTGGGCATGCATGCTTGAAGCCCCCTAATCACTGCTTGAACTGTTTCAGCACGTCATCTAGGGGCCTTAATAATTAGAATAGGGTTTTGGGGTAATTGTAATAAGGAACCCCCAAAATAGTATAGGTAATGGTTTAAGCCTCTATACCAAATACTGGAGCTCTCCCCCGGGCCTCGTCCGTACGGAAGCGAGGGGGCGACGCGCACGGGTGGCGCATCGTCTTCGTCCTCCCAGTCCTGGCGATCCGAACTCCTAACTGTAGGTGGGTGGTTGTCAAAATTAGGGTCCCTGTTTGGGTGCCCTAAATATTAGGTGCCGTATTATAATAGGGATCCGAAACGGCATCCTAATTTTGACAACCAACCAGGTATTGATTTTACGGCTTCGAAAGCTCTAACTCTAGCAATGAAGCTAATGCATTCCTGGGTGTGTTCAGTGAACTAAGATTGAACCGAATACGTCAGGTTCTTATTGAAGTGAATTTCCCTGACGAACTGTGGGAGCATGGTATGACGAACTGCCCAAACGAAGCGGCCCGTGCTTCAGCGCACACCTCCACTCAGCGGCAACTCTTCAACCCTCCATCTTCGAAGCTTGTGAAGCAAATCTAGTTACTTTTCCCTCTATTGGTATTCTGGGAGTTTCCGAAAATAGGGCACCCTAAACCCTAAACCCTAAGGGGACCCTGATCTAGGTTCCTAAATCGTAGGATCCTGAAGCCCTCCAAAGGTTTGCCTCGAAGTCCCACACCCACCCCACCCTGACTCTGAACCCTGAAACCCGGTCTTTTCCCCAAAACCCTATACCAAAGCCCTCAACCTTAAACCCTAAGCCCAACCAAACCCTGCAACCCTAAACCCTAAAAAGAGAGGGTACACTTACCACGCTTCAACATGGGGTTTTTACACCTTGACAGGATTTTTCTTAGCCACGACACGCTTGCACCCCACCTACGGCGACATGATGTGTGCGCAAGAATCACGACAAGACTCAGACACGACAAGACTCACACACATAGAAGCGTATGCAGTCGACCCTTTCTTCACTCCGGCGGAAGTCACGGGTGACGGAGCCTACGTGCCTCCTTCGGTGTCGCGGGACCTCGTGGTCGCCATCCGGCAAGTAACAAATCATCAGATCGCACGGCTGCAGCCAGGCGAAGGTCGGCAGGCCAAAGAGTGCTTCGGTCAGCGTGTCGCATGCATCTGCGACCCTCATTGAAAAACTTGGCAAGACAGTCTTCTAAGGAGGCCTGCAGCACGCATAGCGACTCCTCCGTCAATCTCACCGGTAGCTGTTCGCTTCGCTGAAGCTCAGGCGGTGAAGCCTGAAGCCAGGATAACATTTAAATTCAAAAGGAGTGCCGTGGAAATCGCTGGTTAAATCTATTCCCGCCTTGTCCTCCTGTTCGCTTCGCTGAAGCTCAGCCAGTGTATCCTGAAGTCGGGATAACATCAAATTCAAAATCAGTAGCGCGGAAATCGCTGGTGAAGTTATTCCCGCCTTGGCCAGTCTCGCAAAAGGCGTGACTTTGATCGCGAAGGATCTCTGCACCAATCGACGGGCTTCTCGCTTGTCGTGCGAGCCACGGCGCGATTTCGGCAATGCGTTCAACATGTCACGCAGTTGCTGGGCTTTCTGCAATGCTTTCAGGAGAGGGCGCTTTGCAGTAGCCCGCAGCATTGCCGTCGAGTGAGAGCCGCGCCAGAGCTTGAAGCGAACTTTCATCGCAGATGCAACCTGCAATTTTGGACCAATTAAACTGCGAAAGTGTGCAGACCTCCCTGCAGCTCCGGGCTTCTGTGCAGGCTCCGGGAGCCCTATTTCGGAAGAGCTTCATGCGTGCAAAACCCGAAAACCGGGTTCCCACAACGGAAGCCTCTTCGACTTTGGCCTTTCGCGCAGGCTCCTTCTTTGGAGACGCAACCTGGCAGCGAGAGCCGTATTGTGGAAGGGTTTTGATAAAAAAACTCGATTTCCGGGATCCCACAATTGATAATGGCCTCTGGGACTTTGGGCTTCCGTGTAAGCTCCTTCTGGAAAGAAACAACCTGGCAGCGGGAGCCCTGTTTCGGATGACATTCTTGCGTGAAAAGCCCGAAAACCGGGCTCCCACAACGGAGGCCGCTTCCTGCTGTGCGCTGTGCAGGCCTCTCTCGCTCTTGGCTTCGGCTCGCTTGCTTTCCGCTTTCGAGACGCAGCCTGCGAGCAAAAACACTGAAGCGAGCTGCTCCAAAACCGGTTCCCACAGTCGTCATCGGCCTCTGTCGGCTTCTCGACGCTTGCAGCTTTCGGCTTTCGAGACGCAGCCTGCGAGCAAAAACGAGCACAAACACTGAAGCGAGCCCTCTTTTGAACGAGTTTAAAGCACGAGCTGCTCCAAAACGGGGCTTCCACAACGGACCTCGGCCTGTGTCGCGCCGAGCTTCGACTCGCTTGCAGCCCGCTTTGCAGATGCAGCCTGGCAGCAACAAGAATGGAGAGCCCTATATGGCCGTGGGTCAAAACCCCGTGTTGTCGCGGGCCCCCCCCCCCTCTGTTACAAACCCTGGCAGTAGTGCAGTATTGACTAGTAGTGCGGTAATTGGCAGTAGTGCAGCAATTGGCAGTAGTGTGGTAATTGGCAGTAGTGCACTAAGTGGCAGTAGTGCAGGAATTGGCAGTACTCTCGACGCAGGGTGCCCAGAGCTTTTATTTTGGGTGGGGAAAGGGCCCAAATGACATCCCTGTAATTTGAACCAGAGGCCTTTTCCCTGCAAGGCCTCAGCCTGCCCGTTAGGCTATGGAAGAATAGTTCTGCGGAAGGCGGTTACCCCATCAGGAGTTCCCGAGAGACTCCAATCGCCGTCATTTGGGCCTTTCCCTGCATGCAGAATCGAAACTTTGAAATGACCCAAATCTGCCAAGAGCATAACCAAACCCACTCAAAACCGAGCGAACCCGCCGAAACCCTCCCAAACCCACCCATTCCCACTTGCCCATGCCCCTTTGCCCAAATGCAACTGGTGCTGGTGCTCTACTCGACTGCCTGCTACTACTTCTGCTGCTGCCACTACGACACAGAACCTACATACCTAAATATATACACAATATAAATCTATACACATGTACACATACATACAACCTTGTCGCGCCAGCCTTGTCGCAGAAACCCGCTTTTGTTACATACTCTGTCGCGCGAGGGGCGCCCCGGCCCTGTTACATACCAGAAGTTCTTGACTCACTGCCAATATTTTCAACGAGTTTTGAGCATGAGCTGCTCATAAACCGGGTTCCCGCAGCGGCCTGTCTCGGCTTTGGTTCCTTTCCAACATTCCTCTTTGCAGACTCAGCCTGCAAGCAGAGCCCTCTTTTCGACGAGCTGAAAGCACGAGCTGCTCCAAAACCGGGCTCCCACAACGAAGCTCGGCCTCTGTCGCTCTGGGTTTCGGCTTCGGCTCCCCTGCAGCTTTCCGCTTTCCAGACGGAGCCTGGCTGCAACAGGACTGATGGGAGCGCTCTTTTGAACGAGTTTAGAGCTGCAGCGGACCCTAGCCTCTGTCGCGCTGGGGTTCGGCTCGCATGCAGCCCGCTTTCGAGACGCAGCCTGGCAGCAACAGGTCTGAAGGGAACCCCCTTTTGAACGAGTTTAGCGCACGAGCTGCTCAAAATCGGGGCTTCCACAACGGACATCGGCCTCTCTCGCGCAGGGCTTCAACTCGCTTGCAGGCCGCTTTGCAGATGCAGCCTGGCAGCAACAAGACTCGAGAGAGCCCGCTTTTCAACGTGAGCTGCTCCACCAGTAGCGGTGATCGGCCTGTCTCGGCTTTGGCTCGTTTGCAACCTTCGGCTTTGCAGACACAGCCTAGCAGCATCAGGACTGAAGGGAGCCCTCTGTTGAGCGAGTTTAAAGCACGAGATGCTCCAAAAACGGCCTCTCTCACGCTGGACTTCGGCTCCCTTGCATTCCGCCTTCTAGACGCAGCCTGGCAGCAACAGGACTGAAGGCGTCTTTTGAACGAGTTTAGAGCACGAACTGCTCCAAAACGGCCTCTCTCGTGCTAGACATCGGCTCGCTTGCAGGCTTTCTAGACGCAGCCTGAAAGCAACAGCGAGTCGTCTTTTGAAGGAGTTCAAAGCTCCAAAGCCGGGTTCCCGCAACGTAGCTCGGCCTCTGTCGCTCTGGATTTCGGCCCTGCAACTTTCCGCTTTGGAGACGCAGCCTGCAAGAAAAAGGGCAGATCAAAACCCTTTTTTGCCGAGCTTAGAACAAACACCACTCCAGAATCGCGCCCCCGCAGGGGACATGAGCCTTGGTCGCTCTCGGCTTCGGCTCGCGACGCTTTGGAGACACAGCCTGCAAGCAACAGGCTGTCTCTTCAACGAACTGTGCTCACGAAATGCTCACAAAGGACATCGGCCTCTGTGAGTCTCGGCTTCGGCTCCCTTGCAGCCTTCCGCTTCGCAGACGCAGACGCAACCTAGCAGCAACAGGAATTACAAAACCCGAGTCTGAACAAAAACGGCAGCTTGGCCTGGGAACGCCGTTTGGCTACAGCTTTGCACTTCGGATCTGGCTCCTGCAGATTGTGCAGCGAAGGCCACAAACCACGATCGACATACGGCAACACATGTTCTGTGGAACACTAGCAACGCCTGAACCGGCTCCGTGGCAGCCTTGCTCTCGGCTTCTGGAACCTGTCAAGACCAGCGCATAGATTCTTCGCATGCACGTGAAACCATGGCAGAGGAAAGTAGCCTGGTCTTTTTGCTCGTGAGACGAAAAAACCACGCCGGAGGAGGGATCCTGGAATTCAGCCCAAAATTGCTGTTCTAGGATCTGAGACTGATCTGCAAATATGATGGTAGAGATTCTGAAAGAGTGGCCGAGCGGCAACTCTCCACAGTGTTGCGTGGCAGTCCACGCACATGTCGCCTTCTCGGATGCGGAAGTATGTCATTCTGCAGATGGGGCACTCGCCGTTGATGCTATCTGCGGCCTGCGAGCACGACGAAAAGCCAACAGCAATTATTTCGACTTTGCACGTGCATGCGCCTCAGGACAAGCAAAAACTGGCGTGGCAGGCGAAGAGTCCAATCTTCGCCTTTTCCTCCGCGGCGCTTTGCCATCTGAAGCCTCCGCGAGAAGCTTTAAAGAGCAACAATGAAACAATCGCCGTGAGCTTCGGACTACAAATGGCAGGCCACCAAGAATGTCGAGGCTGGAGGAAAAGCAGCAGGACCCTAGCCGAGAACAAACCAGTACAGCAAGTCGAAACAAGACGCTCTATAAGTGTCACCCCCAAGCTGAAGAAGCATTTGCATGACACCTTGGAGATTTGAGCCCGCACACATTCCCTGCCAGCTTGATGAGGCCATGGTCTTTACCACTCGGCTAAGCTGGACTTGACTGAATACTTCACTCCCGACATGTACGGTTTTCGTCAAAATCGTACGGGTGGGGCAAATGATGCGGCCATGACCATAGCCTCTTCGACCGCTGCGTCCTTTTCACGATTGTCGTCTTCGGTTGGCACCTTCTGGTCAGGTGGACTTTGAGTTGTCGGGGTTGTGGTGCTAGTGTACCGGCGGGCGATGCGGAATGGGCAAGAGGCTGCGGGAGCTTGAGAAAAGGTGAAAAAACATGAATGCAACTGCTCATACGTATGCCATTCTCGGAAGCATAGATTATGGGTCCGATCCCGGAGCTTCTGGCGCTGTGTGGGATGATGGCTATACTTCGGATACCCACCATCATAACAATACAAAAGGCTAAATTAAATACTTACAACGAAATCTGAAAAGGGACCGGCATGTAAAGAACACTGAAAACACCATGCGCCTTTCAGGATGTTTCAGATTCAAATCACACGCTTTTCGCTGACGGACCCTCCCCTTTATGGAGCCTGGGAGTCGTGCACTTGGTCATGAGAAGTTAAGCTGTCAGTTGCGAGAGAAACAGTGCGCGAGACACGTTGCTGCAGGGCTACTTCGATCGCCCAACTCCTAACCACGCTCCAAACCAAGTTCCCGAGCTCACTCATTTCTCGCCTTCTCGGCCTCGAGCAGCGGTTTTTCCAGGTCTGCCTTGTTCGAGTCCCGGAGCGCCTATGCAGGCACTGGGAAAGGAGTTTGGGGCTCAACCCTGGCTGTCAGATTTGAAGAAGGTTGAGGATTCATGGCACACCTCGGACAGACCACTTCAAAACGTGATTCTTTCAATTTCTTTCAAGAGTGGTAATAGCAAGTATTTTTCATAGTAACCTTGATAACAACGTCACAGTTTCACGGTTTTGGGGGCAGGCCAGCTCAAGGAAAATACAAAATAGACGCGCATCAATAGAGAAACAACTAAACAAACAAAAATAAGTAAAACGGACAGACCAACTTCCTCTCCCCCTAACATTCGGCAGTTCAAAATGTGAGTTTTACAGTGCCTAAGCCGCCTTTCAACCGACTGACATCGCAGATCCCACTGTCGCTCTGAGAGCCTCCTTCTCGCGACCGTCGTCTGTGGCTGGCGGCTTCTTCTGGCCAGATGTTACTTTCTTGTGCTCAGACTTTTTCCCGACTGACGTCGCAGATCCCACTGTCGCTCTGAGAGCCCAGCCGACGCCTCCTTCTCGCGACTGTCGTCTTCGGCTGGAGGCTTCTCCTGGCCAGGTGTTACTTTCAAGTGCTCAGCGCGACTTGGGTTTTTCCCGGCTGGCCTGCACCAAGTGTGGCTGGCTTCCAGCCTCGTGGCAGGTTGGTTTCGTTGTGCACAGATATGGCAGCGAATTGCACATGACTGGAGCTGGCCTGCACCAGGTCCCAGTGCCCGACTCCGTTCTTCCATCCGAAGTGGATGTGGATGTGAAGTTTCACATTTGCTGAAGCGCCGAAGTTGAAGACGCGATCATCGTACAGAAGAGATTGGGAGCCAATCTCCCGTGCTTTCAGCAGTACCTGACACAGTGCCGTTCGCTTCGCAAAAAAACATGTCAGTCAATGGAGTGCCTGCGGATCGCAGGAGGATCGGATGGAGATCTTCAGCGTCTGCGCAATCCATTCCACGTCCTGGCCGCACGATGTCGGCATCCCGGTAGCATGACAACCAAAGCACTGTGTCCTGCAGCTCGAACACCTTCTCCTTCTGGACTCGCACAATCGCCTCCAATCAAGTAGTAGGCATGCACATAGTAACTTCGGAAACTTCGCGATCTGCCTCTGCTTGGCTCGGGTACTGCTGCAGCGCAATCTCGCAAGTCTGCTGCAGCAACACTTCAGCGAGGTGGCGTTCTCGGATGACTTGCTGTCTCGCGAGCGGGTATCCCACTTCGGACCTCACAGTCAAGATTTCGGCTATGGGGCTACGGTTTACCTTTTCGGGCCCAGGGTTCTCAATGAATATTGGGCCCAAGTGGCCGCGGCACCGCCAGATACTCAGTCTCGTTGCGCCCAGCAATAATCGCATGCCATCCACACAGGCCATCTGGGGTGATGGGAATCAAATTCCATCCTTGCGGGGCCATGACCAGCTGAAGCTTCGAGGGCGGCGAGTGCGTCAAGTCGACGGCCTCCTCGAGTTAGGTTGTTCCGACTGGGAAAAACACAGGGTGGGAATCTGCTTGTTGAAGTGTCAAGGGCTCGATGCAAGACAGAAACTGGATGTCCTAAGACTTCTGGAAGCTTCGAAGCTTCACGTAATGGCTCTAGTGATTCCGACTCAACAAGCGGTGGCTGGAATGCGCCTATTCAAGCGTTAGGAATCGAACAGAAATAGAAATTAGATTCCCGGACCCCGCTTCTTCAAAACAGTGCTCTGGGTTTGAACCCGAGACTTGATAATATCTGAGGTTTATGAAACGTGCCCACTACCATTGAGCTGCCAGGGACCTTCCTTACCTGCGCCCCCCGTTCAGGCTTTAAATAAAGCCTTTTGTCATTCAGTCGCCTGAATGGATTTCAGCCCTGTAAAAACGCCTGCGGGCGTTTTGGAGTAAATCCCCGAAATCGACATACCAGAAGCTTCTGTAACGAAGCAACAAGACACCGAAATCATGATTAGAAGTGCAGAATAGCAAGCCTGTGCAAGAGCCGCTGTTGGTTCGAAATGACTTGAAGTTGCATGCCTCCAGCATGCTTTTCTCCCGAGCAGGCACGCCCACCCGTGCATTTGCTCCGCAATGCATGCAGCTCTGTGACTTCGTGCAGTTCTGCTTGCATGCAGCTGAACTGCTGTGCATCAAGCTTTCGGTTGGATGACACTGTCTATATCTTTCAGCAATCTCGGTTCTGCCGAACACACTTTAGGTTTGAAGAGGTGTCGTAGTGCAGTTAGTATGGCCATGTTGCGAAATGTCAACTTGTGCTGCCGTTCCGAGATGGCGAAAGAAGGTAGGTAGCTAACTGCTGCATACAAGATCATAATCAAACTTCACTCTGACCTGGGAGGCTTGGCTGCTCTCCCTGACCAGTTTTGGCGTCGATGTCAGGAAATGGTTTTCGACGAGTCAGCCCCGGAGGACTGGCAGATACGCTATCCAAGCCCGCAACAACCCATAGAACCCATATAAACCCCGAACCTTACACTTGCTTTAAAAGCTTGCAAGGAAAATGCACCTCCCTGTTAAATTGATTCACAGGAGCCTTTGTCTGATGAGCGTGCATGGACCCTTCTTGCAAACTATCGCGGCAAGGGTATAGTGCACTACATGGCCGCAACTGTGAAGAAATATCGTGCAAGCCCGAGCTTTCCAATACGAAGTAGAACAAATGCATCTTTCGATATCCCATTTCCCACACTCGAAGCTTTGCTTCGCCCAGGTGAGCCAGCGGTCATCGGTCCTGCATCCAGGAGCTGAGATTTATGCAGTGTACAGAAGATGCACAGTTCTATGTAGGCTAGCTGGACCTTTCCTGTTGCTCGGGGGATACGTGCGTGGGATTGACAGCTGTTTTCGAAAATGTAAACCATATCACGCCCATGTATACTGACCGGACGTGGTTATAAATTACTCTAGCTTCCCCCGCGCAGGTGCTATCCTGCTGGCGCTGCTTCGGTGTTGGACAGGTGGCCCAAGACACGTGCCCCAGCGCATTGTGCGAGACCAGGGATGTTACAAGCATAGGAGAATTTAAGTGTTCTGCAAAGCCTCTATATATAGCAGCCTTGCAGCATGTGTGCATGCTCGGTGCGTGTGTGTGCGTGTGTGTGTGTGTGCGCCCGCTGTCCAGGAAGCATTTTGCTAGAAAGTTTTTACCAGAAGGGGGGCTCTTCTTGCTGTAGCCTCATGGCAAAGCCGAAGTCATTGGCAGGGCTGAAAAAAGCTTTGTCGAATGATGAGATCGTGCGTGAGCAGTTCTGTGCCAAGGGCACGCTTTGGTCGTGGCCGTGCCCGAAGAAGACTGGGATAATCAACTTTGTCTCAATTGCCCAGAACTCCCGCATCCTTCATCACCTCATCGACCTCTGGTGTCCCCAGCTGGAAGTTGCGAAAACCCTGCCGGTTCCGCAAGCTCGTCACGAGGCCCTGGGGCTCGTGTCACCATGGTTTAAAGAAGCCTGGTAAAAGTGTCCTTGCAGAGCCATATATCTTAAGAAACAATTCACCGACAGGTGTCTGCACTGAGAAATCATTTCTCTATGCCGGCGGATTCGGTACGAGTTCAGTGTGACTGTGTGATTATGCGTGGGTTCATGTCCTACTTGATCCGACGACACGACGGATCGCAGCGCAGGGTTTCTTCAGCTGCATTTTATCAGGTGGGTTGGATGTGCGTGCATGTTGTGTGCATCTGAGTGTGTGCTTTTTCTTGTCAGAGTATCTTTTCCGTGCTAGATCAGGTGTTTTCACGTTGCTGTTGGGTCCGGCATTTGTGTGTGTTGTATAAGATCACCCTAGGCAGCGTAGCGTGTGAGGAGTGTCGATTCTGCAAGTTTCGGAGCGATGTGTTCGGGAAGAGGTTTTGAGCATAATTAGCAACAGTTCGTTTGGGTTGAAAGCACTGGTGGCATCTTCATGAGGCATGCTTCGGATGCCTGCATGGGTATATGAATATTTACCGATACTTTGGGTGTAATTAGCCTTTCCACATTAACAGCTGGAGCATGTCCGCGAACCTATATACTTCATATGAACGGAAACCATATATGGGCTATCGATTTGGGGCCTCCATGACACGTAACCCCATGTGTATACGTACCACCGCAACCGCCGCCGCCACCACTTCCACCACCACCGCCGCCATCACCACTGCTGCTGCTGCTGCTGTTGTTCTCTCTGTTGCTGGTCTTCTTGTTCTTGTTGCTGCTCGTGCTGCAGTTGTTCATTGTGTTTGTCGTTGTGGTTTGTGTTTGTGGTTGTTGTTTGTGTTGTTGTGTTTTTGAACATCTTACATGGGTTGCTTTTCTCTGTCTGATTGCAGCCGTTGCGCTCACGTAAAGTCAACACATCATACATGTTAGCCAGCTCGCCAGCTACTCAGCCAGACACCCACTCTTCCAGAAAAGGCATGCGGACGCAATACCCACACCCACGCACACACAGACAAAAACACACACACACACACACACAACAAAAACAATCACACACACACACACACACACACACACACACACACACACACACACACACACACACACACACACACACACACACACACACACACACACACACGCCCACACACCCACAGCCACAGCCACACCCACACCCACGGCCACAGCCGCAGCCACACCCACACTCACACCCCCACCCACACCCACAGGCACACACCCACACCCACACCCGCAGCCACACCCACACCCAAACCCACAGCTGCAGCCACAGCCACAGCCACACCCACACCCACACGCGCACACACACACACACACACAGAGAGACACACACACACACACACGCCATACACATTGTGTCTTTGACAGAGATGTCTGTATATATAGTGTGTATTATAGCAGTCGCAGATATGCAGGATGCTTCATGCATGTGGCAAACTAAGGATCCTGCAGTTGCAAGCCTGTACGAAAAGATTACTCTTCACTGGCAGCCTAAGAAGAGGAAGTCGAAGCAATCTCTGGGTGAGGACGAGGAGGAAGCTGAGGCAGAAGAAGAGGCTTGTGATGGGGAGGGTGATGACGAGGACATGGTTGCGGAACATGACCTTTACGAGCTTCCTCGAGACTACTTGACGGGCGATGATGAGGCTGAGCTCGATAGCATCGGGGAGCGGCGGCTGGCGCGTGCATTGCTGGGTGAGGACGAGGTTAAGTGCTCCCCTGATGCCTGCAGCAGTGCCCCCAAGGCCACGGTGGCAAGTGACAGCGTGAAAGCTGTCGTCGAGATATCAGACTCGCCTGTAGACGAAGCTAAGATCGGCCGCAAGTGCAATCGGTTTCCGGGGCGCGAGGATGATGGCAGCAAGGCCGCTCGCTTGTTGCTTCTCAAGTAGCTTGCTTGCAGAATCATGTCTTGTGATGTCCGTTCTATATAAGTGTGTTTCGTTTCGTCAGTCCTATAGGCTTCTCGTGTGCAGTGAGGCAAGAGATTGCAAGACGGACTCTTGCCAGACAGTGCCCTCGCCCATTGCAGAAGACTCCAGACATGCTGGTGAACCCAAGCTTCGAGGATACAGTGCCGTCCGATTTGTCTCCGGTTGCTAAGTCCTTACAGAGGCAGTTTGAAGAGGCTGTTACTGTCAGCCCTGGGGAGAAATCCGTTGAGTCTTCGCTGAGTCTCGAGAACGAGGATCTGAAGAAGTTGCCCGAAGCCACAGACCAGGCTCTGCTGGGCAGTGCGGGTTCAGCTCCGGAAGCTGTCGAGAACGAGGGTCGGAAGAAGCGGACCGAAGCCCCAGACCAGGCTACGCCTGGCAATGCGGGTTCAGCTCTGGAAGCTCTCGGGAACGAGGGTCTGAAGAAGTTGCCCGAAGCAGCAGACCAGGCTACGCCAGGCATTGCGGGTTCAGCTCCGGAAGCTGAAAGATCTTCTGGCGTCCATGGCAGCCTGGCCCTCGACAGCAAGACTGTTGAGGAACCCCTCGACCTTTTCCATGACAAGACAGAGGTGACTCGGGAGCAGCAGCTCGCGGCTCGAGAGGCCTTGCAGTCTGAGGGCCAGGACGACGAGGAAGAAGATGAGGATGATGATGGTGATGATGCGAAGAAGCCCGTGATGAAAAGGCCTGCGGCCAAGAACTCGCGGCCAAAAGCCGCAGCGACTCCACAGGCCAAGAAGAAGGGTTGGCCAAAGGGCAAGGCCAAAGCCAAGTCCAAAGCGAAGGCTGCAAAGGAGCCAGCTCTCAAGTCCAGTTCGGACCGGGACGTCGAGGAACCAGATGATGATGATGATAAGCCAGCGGCCAAGACGGCCGAGAAGCCCCAGCCGAAAGCCGAAGCGGCCCCTGAGTCCAAGAAAAAGCGTTCGCCAAAGGGCAAGGCCAAATCCAAATCCAAGCCAGCTGCTGCGCCCGCAGAAGACGTGGAGACAGCCCCTTCGCCTGACAAGGCTCCGGAGCCGGAGCCGGCTGAGCCGATGGAGCCGGTTGAGAAGGCGACGAAGAAGAAGCGTGCCCAGTCGGACACGGCTACGGGTTCGTGTAACCCGAAGAAGTCAAGGAAGGGTGGCGACGACACACCTGGCGAGGCCAAGGAGCCTGCAAAAAAGCGAGTGTGGTCCGGCGGCTCGGAGAGGAGCACTTTCGCGGGCAGGCGTTGCCCAGAGGTTGATCCGTACGCCATCAAGAAGTGGACATGCGTTAAAGATGCTTTCGCCAAGCACATTGCCCCACAGGCCCCCAAGCCTTCTCACCTGGAGGTAGGGGTGCGCAAACCTATTCAATTTGATTTGGTGATTTGGCTAGCAGCTAGTGCCATAGAGTTTTCAATTATCCATGTAGATATATGATATAGACACATATAGTGCCTTTAGAGTTTCAATCATACACATGCACACATGCATACACACACACACACGCACACAAATGCACCCATGCAGGACCATTTCTGGAGGCATTGCATGGTGAACATCAAGCAGAACCCAGCAGAGGACCAGCTTGCGCGCATCTGTGGTGAGTCTGCTGTTACCTTCCTGGCGACCCACCCGATTTAGAAGTGAGTCTTCGGCAGACTGCTTATACAGAACCAGGGGTTGGCTCGCCGAGTCACGTGGGAGGGGGGCGGTTAGCTTGGATGCACAAGCTAGATTGCTAGATGAGCTCACGCTTTAACTTGTGTCGCGAAACATATTGTGTACGAAATGAACCTGTCCTACACTTATATAACGCATAACAGACTGAAGCTGCAATCCACACCGTCCTGTGCCCGCTGAGCTCCCGGAGCTTTTTGTGGATATCGTCTGTGAGCCTGGCAGAGTTGAAGCCGGGATGACAAATGTCTCGTCATGCAAGGGTTGTCTGCATCGACAGAGCAATTGTGCTCATGCCTCATGCCGTTCCAAAAGACTGCTTGGGGTTTTACTGGCAGGGTGTTACTCTGATGCGCTTTAGGGTCTTGTCCACTGCACACAACAATCAAAGTACTATCCTCGCAAACTTCCCGGAGGTACACCCCCCGATGCCGCAGCTACATGCTGGACAAGCGAGACAAGCCCGATTCGGCCTCCTGGAACCAGGTGCGCCCAAGTGCTCCGATTTTCGAGTCCTCATGGCAAGTTTAGAGAATTCTGCATGATGGTGTTGTGCAACAGTGATTGTGTGAGCGGCTGAGCAGACTGCTCGAAACTAGTATGCAGGCACATTCAGTTGCAGTTGATTGAATTGCATTGAGCTGTGCTTCATTAGGTGAATCTTGTCTGCAGAAGCCGTAGTAAAAAGCCATGAACTCCAGCAGTGCGCCGGGTACTGCACCGATGCCTTCAAAGTATGCTCTTGTGATTCAGCGCTTGGCATGGCTGGGTGCTCCGAAGGCGTTTCTCCTTGCTGCTTTTTCGGGGATCGGGCTGGGCAGCTAGTTCGAGCTCTCTGTATATTTATGGGCTGAAGCGTCGTGTGCTGTGTTCGCTGAGCAGGCATTCATCGAAATTATCATCTTGCTTGGCCATCTATCGCTGGTTGCTGAACTCTCCAACAACCCAGAGTACGAGATACTTGAGCTATTCGCTGGCTCTGCAAGGATCTCCCGCCTTGCACGTGCAGCAGGGATGTGTGCAGCTGCTGTTGACAAAGCTTATTGCAAATCCAAACACAATGGTATGGACCTGAACACCAGTGCCGGATTCCTGCTTCTTGATTTATCGTGGACGTAGCTATTGTGCCCAAAGATAACCCCTAATGTGTTGTAGGGTGCTCTAGCAGGTCGAGTAAAAAACGCGGTTGCAAAAGGAAGCCCCGAGGCCCATGGTGTGGAAGCACGTAAGCTACGATACTACGTACATCGGAAACCCTAACTAGACTGTACCCCTGTGAGCCTAGAGCCCTAAACCCGTAAACCTTCTATAAGCATTAATCCGAGACTCCACCAAAGTCGGCCCTCTATAGATACCATCCATCCAGCCAAGTGGGTATAGATGCCGATCATGCAGCAGCCTCAGCTCAGGCTACACTGTGCAATGATTTTGCAATCGAAGCTCGGTGGTTTGATTTGCATTCTGGGAATCGAGTGTGGAACTTGGGTCTCAATGAGCAGGGGATCGACGAAACGATGTGGGTTTCTTCCACTTGGCTGTCCGAGTTCATTGGCTGTGTACAGAGCCAACAAGGTGGTCAGCAGGCTAGGTGTTTGACAATATGGTGGCAAGGGTTATCGATGCTACACAGATGTATCACAGAGTTGAGTCCTTCTGCAGGCCTATATGTGCGTAAACCCCGTATAAACTCCTATAAACCCGCTATAATACCCTAACAATGCCTAGAAACCCTTCTCCCGGAGGTCCATACTGCTCGTTTTGCTACTGGTGGCAATGGAGGCAGTTCCCATCATAGAAAACCCAGGGAGTTCACTCCTTGCTCGGCACCCCCGCTTTGCCTGGCTGATCCGGAAGCTACAAGACAAGTTGATCCATGTGACTTGATTGCCAGCTGACTGATGCTTTCAATTGGCATTCTACATAAATGTTGCGTAGGATAGCGGAAGAGTGCAGCATCCACTGCTAGGTATACCGACAGTCGTTCTACATGAAGCTCTACGGACACCTCTGCCTGAAACACACTTTCGTTTGGTCGACCTCCAGAGCAATCGGACAGCTGTATCCCGGGAAGATCAACAAGTTGTTGCATCGTTCACTCAAAAGAACAGTGACTAGGCGGCGTGACGGTCAAGGCCGACAGCGATGGTACGGAACAAAAGAGTTGAAAACAACGCAGTGCCTGGTCCAAATCAATTGACCCGCATGAAGTTTATATCCCTATAGGGGCCATTGTCTCCCAGCCCATTTGCTCCCAGGGTCTACCCGCCGAAGTTCTGCAGCAAGATTCTGAAGCTTCGTGATGCTCTTCTGGCTGGCCGACCAATCCTGCCGAAGGCGGGATTCGGTTTAGGGCACTTTAGGTGGGTTTATGCAGTGTGGGCACAGGTTGCTTACGCAGATGGGCGGTTCGGGGCTTTTGGGGCGCAGGTTGCTTACGCTGATGGGTGGTTGGGGTGACTGTGAATTTGTTTCCCTTTGACCGCGCCCATTTTCGCCCCACCTCTAAAGTTCCCCGCTGACCGTGAATTTGTTCCCCGTTGTCCGCGCCCATTTTCGCCAGGCCCCAAAGCCGGCTGATGCTCATGATGCGTGTGCCTGGGGCCGGCAGGATCGGGCTGATGCTCATGATGCTCGCTTCTGGTGGGGGCAGGTTGGTGGTTGCTAAAGCCCAACAGTGTGGTGTCAGGGCGGCTTTGGGGCAGAGGTTGCATACGCTGATGGGCGGTTGGCGGCTGGGGGCCGACTGGATCCTCAAGAACGTCATGCTGACCATTATAAGTAGAACAGCTTATAGGCTAGTTTCGCTCCGGAAACCTGCGGTTATAGTATTAACAAGTATTCAGGCCATTCCCTATACAAACCCTAAACCCTAAACCCTGAACCGGCCCACATCCTTAGCCCTAGTCCATTGATGCAAGAGTGCAGATGAGTCTGGAAGGGTTTAGGGTGAGGGTTCAGGATTAGGGTTTTGAGTTTGGGACTGGTGTTGTTCAAAATTAAAGGTGTAGGTTTGTAGGGTTAACTAACCTGCTTTAAGGTTGGGTCTCATAATAAGAAAATGAAGTACCCACTTGACGGGTTAAGCGCATCCTCAACAACCCCAAGGATAGTTGAAAACCCGAGCAACCCCGGGTACGAGAAATCTCCAAACACTTCCCATGATCCTAAACCTTACACCTTCAAGACCCTGGTACAACCCAATGAACCCCTTCACTACACCCTTATGATATCAAGTCTGTACATGAAAACCCTGATATGTACCTTAAACCCGATAAGTATACACACTCGTCAACCCTCCGGCCGTTCCATACAGTAGAAGCTAGAAAGTTGGAATATCATTAAGAAACAGTACAAGGAAGCCTACCCCAAGTTATCATTCACCAAAAGTCCAGCTTCTGGGGTCGAATCCCTGCTACAACAACCAGTCGGGACTCCGGAACAAAAACGACCATCGTAAAGCCTTTGCCGGCGTTACCAGCAATACCAGAATCTAGGGTTTTGTAATTTCCAATGGGGGTTATACATATATATATATATATATAGGGTATATCTGCATAGGGGTCATAGGGAGCCTTCGGCGGTTCCCCTGGTCGCCGGATGTAGGGTTGGGAGTTTAGACATGGTGTCTACCTGAAAAGCAACAAATAAACTACATTCTGAGGGCTCCTCATTATGAAAGCATCGATAAACACGAAATTGGGGCCGGAGGTTTGGCGACTTGTGGCTTTGCTATATAATAGTGAAAATAACCACCTTGTAATTATGCCTGTAGCCATGCATGTAGTCTGGGTGGGTTTGTTCTCACACACAGGTTTTCGCTCCCGAACACCAGCTTCCAGAGCTACTGAGGGCCCTGCCCGAGGACGATGCATGGCTAGATGCGGAGCTTTACTATGTATATGATTATGCTAGATGCAGCAAGCGCCTCAATTTGCCAGTTGAGCTGAAGACTGTTTTGCCTGTTCGCTTGCAGAGCATGTAGTTGTCTATGTGCTCATGAGCAGAGTGAATAATTCGAAGGCCCATGAAGGCCAACTGTCGTTGCAGTGCAATTCGGGCCGCACTTTGAAGTGCGGTGCTTGGTGCAACAACAATTGCTCTGACCTAAGTGATTCCCGAGTATCCTCAAAACCACAAAATACCCAAAATATTGCGGGCGTTCCGGGGCGTGGTTCAGGCGTTCCGAGGCGTGGTTCAGGCGTTCTCACCCGTACCCTTAAAAAACAGTCTTTGCAACTGAAAGTTACATCTTCTATTGCAGCTTTTCAACTCAGCTCAACAGTAGCTGCAAACATGTCAATGGGTAGCAAGCTTTGGTCCTCGGCCACACTCGAATGTGGTTTGGACCTTGCGCGGAAAGCAACTCTGTCTCTTCAGGGTGACACTGAGCTGCTTGAAATGAAGCAAGAGGTTCTAGCCCCTTTGCTGCAACCCCTGCCCTCTACCGAGAGACGTTGACCTCCGGTGCCAGAGAGCCGTAACAGTGTATTTAAACTACAGCGGACCAAAGTCTTTGTATGCATTGCAACCTATACATGTCACAGACCATACCACTCAGGATCCTTATAAAACTACGCTGTCTAATATTGGGAATGAACGACATCGTCTAAATCACATAGACCCCTCATCAATATGTTTACCCGGGTTTTATAAGGATCCCGATTGGAATCTTCTGTTATACTGATTTCAAGCAATGTCATTCATGCCATACTATATATGTGTGTATATGTTAACTTTGACATACTCGGTATATAAGTATACATATACGTACCTATGTATATATATAAAAAGCATATGTATGTATGTATATATATATATATGTATATGTATATGTATATATATGTATATATATATATATTGTATATATACATACACATGAATATGTATGTATGTAGAGATGTATATATGTAAAGCTACATATATAATAATAATAATATATATATATATATATATGTACCTAGTTTTGTGTATATGTATATTTACTCCATGCAGATAAGAAACCGATTTGTGCAGGATGGGGCAAATCGCAGGTGCTTGTCGTGCATATACATTGTGTGGATATGTATATATGCATGTACATATATACATATATTAAGCATGTCATCGGTGTAAGTTCGAGTAAGCAGATTAATAGATACATACACACCCACATCCAGATACAGAGAAAGCTACCGATATAGATGTAGACGTATACTTAGACAAAGATATAGATATGGATATAGATACAAACCGAAGACATATAGATCTAGTTCCGTGTCGGTGTATTCACATAAGCACACGCACTAACCTATACCTATATATACCTCCATATATATATATATATATATGTATACACACCTACATGACTCTCTACCTATATACCGATTTACCTATACCTATATGCTTATGTACATGTACACATCTACATATCCATACATATATTATACGAATATAGATATATACATATACACGTATACATACATATATATATATATATGCATATATACACATTTATACACATATACATATAGACACATATACATATATACATATATGCTTCTATACATATATACACATGCACATAGGAACATAACTATGTATGTACATACAAACTGGTAAACATACTACACATATATACACATAAATACATATATACATACACATATACATATACATATACATATACATACATACATATATATATATATATTTATATTCATATATACATGCATATATGCATATACACATACACATGTACATGGACATGTATACAATCGTGTACTGTAGACAAACGTGCACACGCAAACACACACACACACACACACCACACACGCACACGCACACCTGTGTTTTGTCAATGTTCGAACACCAGAACTGTTACATCCTTTTTCCTGGAACCAATGCTGCTGATGCTGTGTTCGAGTATATAATGAACATATATACACATATATATATGTATATATTGATATGGATCGGGGCTCAGCTTCGTTATGCGGGGTTCGAGAGTCTGTGAGGTTTGCTATGGAAAAGGGTTTTGCTTCTTGGGATGTTCCTCTCACTTGTTTGCGAACACCGCAACATCCTTGATCCCCACTGTGGTGGTCACTTCGAAATTCGAGAACACGCTGCTTATTGGGAGGTACCGTGAATGTTGTCGTTTATAAATCATCAAACCCTGTAAACCTCCGGCAACTCAGAATCGTGACACACCAGTGAGCCTTGCCAAGGACATCAAAGAGGAGCTCTTTGGTTCCTCCGCCGAAGTAATGGATACAGCTTTCCAGCACATGTCCGACGAAGCTTTGCACCACCTGTTTCACACCGTGAAGGTGTGCAAGCATGCTAGTGTATGCACAGTTTGCAATGTTGTATACTCGCTGTGCGTGCCAAGCAGAGCAAGATGACCGTGCATGTAAGATTGAGGAGCATGATGCACCAATGGCCCTGCCTTCAGTTGCCGAGCCGGTCCCGGGAGATGGCCTGCACAAGGTCATCTCTAGTGATGCCCAGCCCATGTTCGATGAGACCGCATCCGAGGGCTTCCCAGACACGTGGATCCAAAATGATGTATATCATGCTTTGCCTGGAGAAGTAAGTGCACCAACCCCCCCAACAGATCTATCCAGTGCTACGCCTCAACTGCCGCAGCATGCTAACCAACAGGCTTCACCCGATGAGAATAGCACTATTCAGGAGTCTGTGCTCCCCGAAGAAAACACTCAAAGGGATGATGCCCAAGAGCGAGAGCAGGAGACCCAAAAGGATGAGATGCCTCAGCAAACCCAAGCAGTTTCTTCATCGCCACAGATCTCTCGCAGCAACGCTTTCCTCGGCTCCAAGGAGGCTTCTCTGGAGGAGACTCCTCCAAAGGAGACGCCCCCGCCAAAGGAGACCCCTGCAAAGGAAACCCCTCCTAAGGAGAGCCCTCCCCCTCCAAAGGAGACCCCAAAACACACTGCAACTGAATCTCAGTGCGCCGAGACCCCCGCAAAACAAATCGCAAGTGAGATCGCACTGCAGACCCCTGCAAGCAAAGCACCCAGCGACGGGAAAACACCGCCTGCAAAGAGCACCCCGACCGAGGTAGACAGCACTAACACCCCAGGAGGAAGCAGCACACACGACGCTCCCAGCCCTTTGGACAGCAAAGGCCCAAAGCCCAGCGCAAAGCCGGAAGTGAGCAAGGCTGAGCAGCAGGCACTGGATGACGAAGATGACGAAGAGCAAGATGAAACTCAGGAAGGGCCACCACAGTATGTCTTGAACGAAAAGGCAATGAAGGCTCGGCTGAACAGGATCTTCAAGCCGCGCATGACAGGCGAATATCTAATTCCGAAGGAATTCGTGGACATGTGGAGAGACACCGAAGGAAAGAAGAAAGTGCTTTCTTTATTCGAGAAGGTTGGCTACCACCGGGACCGGTGTTGAACAAAATCTTCCACCAATCGGACAGCTGTAACACACTTAACTCAACAACCCCAGCACAGCTGTCACGCAGGAAAAGTTCATCAAGCGTTGCAAGCGTGTCAGCGAGAACATCACGGAGGAGAACCTGTCTATCGACGGAGAGTTCATGAGCTTGCAGGACATGCATGAGGCCAAATACAGCCCGCAACCGGTCTGGTTTGGATTCATGGTCTTAAGTACCTATAGAGAGAGACACAGAGAGAGAGAGAGAGCGAGCGAGAGAGCGATGATTAGAGAGAGAGCGCGAGAGGTAGAGAGCGCAGAAGAGAGAGAGAAAGAAAGAGAGAGAGAGAGAGAGCTAGAGTGAGATAGGAAGGATAGGGAGAGGTAGGGAGAGAGACAGGGGGAGAGAGCGGGCAGATAGGGAGAGCGAGAGAGAGAAAGAAACGTGGAGCGAGAGTCTCTGTCTTTCTCTGTCTCTCCCTGCCTGCCGCACGCAGCATTTGCTTTTGGTTCGCACCTGAGTTGCAACTCAGGCAACGAATTGCCGGGATACAGCATTACACATCGACTCGCCCAGAGCTCCGAAGGTTCCGGAGTCATTGCATGTCAAGAGAGGGACAACACAGAGCCGAGCTCTAAGCCTACCCCAAACCTACGTATCGTGTGTAGCCAATACAGAGAATCCCAAGCCCTGAACCCCGGTATAATCCGTATAACTTCTGCAAACCCTATACTGAATCCGGTTCCGCCCTATGAAAGTACAATCCCTTTCATTCAATCGCATGGCCCAACAAGCTCGAGATGTGTATGCTGCTTGCACGAGTGTCAACTTGACCCAAATAGCATTCAAGACCCAGCCGGCAAACAGTATCCTTGCACAAAACATGCACAACTCAGAGTCAAGGTATAGTCAGCACCTGTATGCATTTCATCCCAAACTCACTAAACACCATCATTACCAGCATCAAGTCCTCATCAAACACACCTTTACTATCATTGAACGAACACATCGTTATCACCATCCCGTCATTGTCACCATGTATGCAAATATCTACATCACAACCCAGAATCATCATCGTGATGCGGTGAATATACATGGCATGTGTTGATATGCTATTGCTGTTTGTAATTCTATATAGTCTGTATAGAGAAACTGTATGTACAAGAACCGTCTGCTATAGATCTATATAATATGTAGCTACTTACACAGACTTGCGTATATACATTTATATGTGTATATATATATATATATACATACGCATGCTACATTTGCATGTGCGAATGTATGTCGGTAGGCACGTCGGTCGCGGGTGGGTGGGGGGTGGGCGGGCAGGAAGGATGGTGGGTGGGTGGGTGGGCGGCTGGGTAGGGGCTAGGTAGGTAGGTAGGTAGGTAGGCCAGTGTGTGTGTGTGTGTGTGTGTGTGTGTGTGTGTGTCTCTCCGTCTGTGCGTGTCTCTGTGTGTGTTTGCTTGCAGTCTGCATGTGTTGGTTAGTTTAGGGTAGCATGGTTTGAAAGCAGAACTGAACCCACTACACAAACACATCATATATGCCAGGGAGTCGAAGTATGGTGACGGTACCCTGTATTGGGTTGACAAGCGCATCTATGGCAAGCTGTCGATGCTTGGCCGTGCAAATCAGTGCACCGCATGCCACTTCTTTTAAGAGCCTGTGTAATCTGCTCCCAAGTAGGGTAGCTGGGTAGCACAATCGAAGGAAAACCAAGCGCTCTATCATCTCCGAAGCGATGGAGTATGACGAGGAGTGTGACAAAGAAATGCAGGTTCCCGATCGGAGCGCGGGCTGGGGCATGTTGCACCCTAGCGAGTGTTGCTTGGCACATTTCGAATTCTCTCTTACTCTCTGTGTCGCACTCTCTCTCTCTCTCTCTCTCTGTCCCACTCTGCCTTTCTCTCTCTCTCTCTCTCTATCTCTCTTTCTCTCTCGCTGTCTTTCGCTCTCCCTCTCTCTCTCTCTCTCTCTCTCTCTCTCTGTCTCTCTATCTCTCTCTAGCTCTTTTCTCTCTTCTTTCTCACTCTCTCATTCTCACACATACCCATGGGCAATCCGAGGCCCCGGAGGCGGGGCCAGTGATGCCGCTGTTCCCGATGATGTCGTGATTCCTGTGAAAGAGGAGGATATCAAGACGGGTTGGCCAGAGATCGAACATGACATGGCACCGTCGGCAGTGGTTCCGGCTGCTGTCAAATGTTTGGGGAAGCAGATCAAAAAATTCAATGAGATGCTCACATGCTTGAAAAGCGCGAAGCAGCTCACAAGCTTGCAATTGAAGCCACATGACTGCAGAGCTTGCCTTCTCCTCTGCATCAATCATAGTTCGCCGATGCCCTTGTCGCGGAGGTGTATAATTACGTTCCACATAATGTAGATTGATTAATTAAGAGGTTCGTGTACAACTATCCGGCATGTGAATCATCTACGCAGCAGCTCACATCACTACTACGTGGGAGGACTGTCTGCTTGTGTAAAGATATGTGTGGACATCTTGTCTTCTGGTTTGAGGACAGTGGTGTTAGGTTTGAGGGGTCTCGGATTGCTTGTAGCTTTCAGGGGCTTCGGGCTTTTATATATAGGATCGTTTTGAGGTTTGGTTCTTGTCTTCCGGGCTTTCCATTGAAGAAGAAATATATAGAGTCTAAAACGTGATTTATGCTTGGTAAGGGTTCAAGAAGGGTCCGTGGATGTTCTCCTATAAATGATGTATGATATAGGAGCCGCAAATCTATATAGGGTTCATATTTTCGGGGTGAATATGCATAGACCTCGCCCATGACCCCTTAAAAGAGACAGCACAGGTTGCAAAGCAGGACGGAAAAGTTGGCCAACGACTTGTCAGAGGAACAGGATGCTCTGGACGAGTTAAAAGAAGCAGGCGCTATCGATGGGTTTACACGAAAGCTACTTCCCTTGCATGTGGTGGGGTCTGTAGAGGTGTGTGTGTGTGTGGCTTCATGTTAGACATGTCTTTTGCAATAAGTAAGGATGCAAAACGAGATCCGATGCAAGCTGGAAACCGCTCGTGCAAAGCAACTTGGCTGATGACGACTTTTCGCACAGGACCACTTTCCTGCTAGCTTTACCTGAGGCTTGTGCAGTCGATGAGTGTTTACGAGAGAACCAAGCCAGTGCCCCAGTGCCCGAAACTAGCAGTAACCCTTTCAACTGCCAAGTTCATTGAAGTCTCCTAGCCCAAGGAACTTGGCCCCGAAGCCCACTGCTTCTGCTCAGCCGAAGACCAATCCCAAGCGTAAAGCGGAGCCGAACGTGCCTCAGAGTGCGAAGCGGACCAGAAAGTAGGTACGTAGGGTTTCTCAGGATGCTTGGGCTGCTTGAAGCTGCCTGTGTGTTGGGTGTGTGCCGAGCAAAGCTCTGCACATGTGGTGCTCCTGCTGCAGCTCTGCAACACGCAGGTTGCCAACATTCTGTAAACCGACTAAAGTCATGTATCACGCTGCAATGCATGTTTGAGTCTTCATAGGCCTGATGTGTTGGAGTGCTACTGCAGCCTTAATTGTGGTGTCGTGCTATGAGCGCGATCGTAGAACTCTGCCCATGGGGTGGCAGCATCGGGGGCTTAGCTGAAAACGTCCGGACGCTTTGGTGCGAAAGCTGCCCTGAACAGTTTATATCCCCCATGGACACATCACCCAACCTGCCAGGTACAAGCCCGAACGAGCCGAACTACGAGACAGAACTTATCTCTTACCTGGCAGAGAGCATGGGTGACGGAGCCAGGGCCTAAACATTCCGCATTTGCCCAAAGCATGTGTTATTGTTCTCTGACCATGACTGGTATATGCATGTGTGTGGTGCATATATATGTCTCTATACCATGCAACAGCCGAGGCCACTGCTGTGAGTGTGGTGAAGACGCTGTCAGCCTCCCGTGGCAGGACAGCAACTGAGGCGCAGGAGCGACATGCTCAGCGTTTCACAGAACGCATCTTCAAGAGGATGGACTTATCCCTCCCAATCGAAACCCAAGTGATGCAGCATGCCAACATGACCGGACGTGACATAATCACAACTCACCATGTGCTACCTGAAGACTGGATCAAAACTTTGCTAGCGGAAGATGCTACTTTGTTGGCTGGGAGTGAGATGCCTCCCATGCAGGCCTTCGCATCGTTCTGGTCAGCGTATAGGCTATCACATGGTACACACAAGGTGTTTGAAGCCCATCCCAGCAGTGATTGTTGGGGGAGGGTCGTTCCGCTTCTGCTGCACGGGGATGAGGGTAGAGGCCAAAAGAAAAGTCCTTACTTAGTATTGTCCATGGAGTCTCCCATCGGCTCAACTCCCCGCCTGAATCGCTCGTGCCACTGTCAGAGGTACATGGCAGAGCACCCAGACCTCCCAACATTTGGAGCAGAGCAGGAAGGGCTTCTAAGTCCCGAAGACACAAAATCTTGTCTGTCCATGTTCACTAACTACAAAGGGCATTCCTTTCTGTCAAGGTATTTCCTGTTCGGCATTGCATGCTCAGTGTTGAAGAAGAACGGCCACGTGACAGATGCTGTTTTCCAGAAGCTGGTCGACAACTTCAACAAGTTGCTTTCAGAGGGAGTAGAGGTACCAAAGATGGGAAGATTTTACGGGGCCGTGATCGCCGTCAAAGGTGATCTAGATTTCCATCTGAAGTATTATAATCTGGTAAGGTCATATGCACATGTGGGGTCCCGACAAGCCGGTTTGATATGCCATGCATGCGAAGCATCCAGTGGCGCACAATCGCAACATCCGTTCGACGACTTTTGTGAAAACCCAGTGTGGCTTCAAACCATGCACCAGACCCGACCATGGAAGACCACCCCGATCCTAGCTTTAATCCCCTACGACGATCAGCAACCTGAGCAGGCCATAGTCTGGGATTTGCTGCATGTGCTGAAGCTGGGTATCGGGCGCTACCTAATCGGAGGAGCGCTGATACTTCTTTTGCGGAAAGGCTTTATGGATCATGATGAAGACTCGAAGAACATCGTTGAAAGGCTCAAGCGTGCTCACAGTAGTTTTTGCCTGTGGTGCTCAGTAAACAAAGAGAACGCCGCTTTGCGTGGTTTCACAAAACAGTTCTTCCATCTGAAGAACTTTATGGCCTGCCCTTGGGCCAACAGCAAGGGCAGCGACACCATGCTTTTGATTCGATGGCTATTGTGGTTTGTGAAGCTGCAGCTGATTCATCCTCGTGTTTCTGGATTTCACAAAGAGTTGTGGGCCTTGCAGCGTACTTTCGAGGCCGTGCTAGAGCTTTTTCAGCTTGTCAACAATCACATGCTTTTCCTGCCACGCATGTGTGCGGCAAGACTGTATGTGCTGATGATGCGTGTTGTGCGGGGGTACAGGTTGCTGGGGCGTTTAGCAATCGATGTCCGAGTAAGGGCATTTTCCATTACCCCCAAGTGCCACGGCCTTCATCACCTAGCGATGAAAATCAAACGGGCTTTTGCTAGCAGGCCACCCCGTGGTTATATCTCCCCAAGCATTTGCTTGTGAAATGAACGAAGATTATATAGGGAGAGTAGCTCGACTTAGCCGAAAGGTTGCTAGCCGAACCGTCGACATACGTGTCTTTGAAAGGGTGAAGCTCAAGACACGAGCTTTGCACCAGAAGCGTTGCAAAGGCCAATCGGGGAAAGGGAAAGTGGGGATCAGGCGGAAGAAGTCCTATAGCTAAATTCTACTAGAGGTCCCGGTTATAAGGACAGGTATACAGACAATAAAGTGACAATAACATCTCAAACCACCCCCTTGTCTTCACTATGAAACCTTACCCATCTACCCTTGCCCACTGCCTCCACAACGGCGGATGCTGGCCGGAAAAGGCAGGCGATGGACGATGCAAGCAGGCTGTGCTTTCAAGATTTCCAGCTTTCAAGATGTTTTGAAGGATCCAGAGTGTTTTGTTCATTCATGTTTCCATGTCTTTACATAGCTAACATGACTTTAGCCGAAAGTGGCTTCAGGCGTTCTCGTAGGGCTCAGGCGTTCCCGTGTGGTTCGGGCTGAAAAGACAGCCTAAAGGGTCTCGGGCTGAATAATAAGCCCGAGGGTTCTACAGGTACAGTGGCCGCTCTGTTTATCATTCCGCCTTTTCCTGGCCCAGGGCTAAAAGCACAGGACAACAAGGATACCCAGCTGGGCCAACAACAGCCTCTGCAGTGCTTTTGCAAGCTGGTTTAAGGAAAACTGTTGGGCCTCACCCGACCACGAGTCTGATCTGCGCAACCGATGCTGCGGAGCGCGCGGCTCCTGAGCATCAATGGTCACGTGAGCAGGAACAAATAGCAGGCGATCGGTTAAGCCAGCCTCTGCGTGACTGACTTCCTGCGGCCGCGGGGTCTGCGACGAGTGCGCCTGTGCCTCTGGCTGCGTAAGCCGTGTGAGCACGCTAGGGGTCCGTGTGAGCTCTGTGAAACCCGCCTCTTGCAGCGCCACGGCCTAAGTCTGGGACTGCAACGGCACGTACAATCTGTCCTCCTTGCGTCTGAACTGAGCCACGAACCTGACTCAGGCGGCCCTCGTCCGGCGAAGGAGACTGGGCAGAGGCGTTGTTGCCGGATAGCCACGACGTGCCTGGCCAGATAGGTTGGGTCCAAACTTAGGCAACACAGGCGCAGCCCTAACCCCTCCTGGGGAGGGCTCCTCGTTTCGGGCGTCGACTCGATTTGCTCCACCTCAGGTTCCCGAATCATAGCTATTTTTCCATGGTTTGCTGTCGGCGCGGGCACCAGACTCGGTCAAGATCCACGGTGACCATCCCAGCTGGAACCGCCTGCAGCCACAGAACAACCAGAACAGCGGACAGATGCTAGAGGACCACCGGAACTCATTTGAGGGAACAGACGCGGCGCCCACATGCAGGTTTTGACATGGCAGAACCGGTGCTCAACACAATTAGAGTGCCTTGTCACTGTCCAGATAAGGGTCGTACTCCTCATCGGAGCCTATGCCAATGCAAGTGGCCTGCATCACGGCGCATGACACAAGAAGCAAGACAAAAGACTGGCAAAATGTAGGCAAAAGGAGATGTTCATGACCCAGCAGTCATCAACAGGTTGCTGTGCGCAGCTGTACAAGGGCTCCGGGCAACTGCTTGCGGCAGAACGGAGCTAGAAAAGGGCGCATTTGTGTGCTGCTGTACATGGTGCATAGTCTCGTACTGGACAGAATTCAACCATCGCACGATGCAGGCCTGTGGCAAATTTAGAGAGTCGCAGCTGCAATGTTGAAATGACCAGTTATAAATCGATATGCCATGTGCTTTCCACAGGCGCTGGCATCGGAAACTAAACGTGCTGCAGCAAAGCAGGGTCAGCAGAAGGAGACCGGGCTACCGCCTCCTTCGAGGATGCATGTTGAGCCCTTCATCATCAGAGTGCTCGCGGCGGGATCCGTTTGGCCCAGGAGGCTGCAGCGGCTTGTCGGGAAGCTGTCGCAAGCCCCAAACCACTTCCTGGCACAGGACCCAATCGGTGTCCACTCAGTTTACTTTCAGCACTCGGGAAGACAGACGCTGGGAGCCCAGTTTCTGAAGATTTCGTAGAATGAAAAGGCCGCAAACACGGCTCCCGCTACTCTGCTGTCTGCCGTGGCAAATGGACTAAAGTGAACAAAGGACAACAATGTCGAGAAAACAGCAGAGGAATCCAAGCTTCTGTGGCGTAGTGGTGCGCGCAATGTCCAATCCAAGAGTACTGCCAGCAGCTGCAGACGACATACGGCTTGGATGGGGGTTGCCAACACAGGCAGAACTCCCCCCAGATGCTGTCGTAGGTGCCAGAGTCGTAGCGTATCCCCGCCGATTCATGTATCTCGCCCGCTGCGCCGTCCTTCTGCAATATCCCGGACTCGAGAAGGAGCTTTTCCAGAGCAGGCGCTCGCCGTGTTTTCAGTTGCTCGACCATTTTCTTCGCCATGCCAGCAGGAACTTCTCGAGGCTTGGCCTGCGCCATGCACATCCATTTCTGTGAGCCGGTGTAGACGACCTGCGCGAACCTGTGCCAGGCGTTCTTAATTACTTCCCTTGTGGCGTTTAGGGCCGGGTGACGCATCCACTAACTTGAGCTCAGCCCTGGCCTTGTGTTCGGCAGTTTCAGCCGCTTGACCAGAGCAGGAATGCCGGCATAAAACCTCAGTTTGCCGAATGGTGCTCTGAGCACCTGTCCCTTGTCCATCATCCAGCTATCCGGATTCTTGGGCCGCTGGAACGACATGAGATCCGGATCCGCAGGCCCCATGAGGCTCGTGAGTTTCGACCCAAGTTCTTCGTTCTCTTTAAGAGGGGACGACCAGGCGCGAACACTGTCCTCAAGGGCCAGAACCACGTCTGTGTGGGATTCCAGCACCCGCTGCGAGCGCAGAGAACGTTTGAAGAATGCGTGGAACGCCTCTATCGGCTGTTGTGTGGCTGGCCTTTGCGGAAATAAAGAACAGCAAAACCTGACCACATATACGCCTGCGAATAAAAGACCGAAGCCGGAACGGATTAATGTCTGTTTTTTTGACAGCGAACCCGAACCCGCCTCGCTGGGAGTAGTCTGCTGCCCAGGCCCGACCACCACGTGGAGGTGAGGAAATGCCCGACTCCTTCTTTCTCACTATCCTGTGTCGGCACTTGCCGCATGTACTGGCTGCGGTAGTACTGCACCCACTCTGGTTCCTGCCAAACGTGGAAGATCCTTGCAAATATTCTGGTCGCGCAAAGATGGAAAAAGGCTTTGCTGGGGTGCATCACCATTTGCGCGGTCAGATTCATAAAAGCGTAAACACGTCGATTCTTGAAGTGTGGCGGGCGCTTCTTCAATTTTCCCGACTTTGTACGCTTTCTGGGCGCACCCTTGGCCTCAGCTGCTCTTATACTCTCTTCCCAGCGTTTTGGTTCTTGAGAATATTTCGGCGTTGATGCCAAAGGCCCTGGGCAATTCTGACTCGCGGGAAAATTCTCTCGGCTGCTGTGGCCGCACCAGAGAACCAGTCAAAGCAAACTTGACTTGGGCCAGGGATTTGGCGGCGATCGCATTCTTTGCGTAAGCATTCCAGAGCTTGCTCGTAGACGGCGCCCGTTTCTCTGCGAGAACAGACGCATATCAAAGGAAGGCAACTTCTTCGCCATCTCCCTTCGAGTTTCCGCATCACCACACATGCCAAAATAGCATAACCTGAAACTCATGCCAATCTTGCGCTAAAAGCACCCCTGCTTACAAGGGACACAAATGTCAGGAAACAAATGCCAACATGCACGGGAAACAATATCCCAGGATTTCCAGCTTGAAAGTGAAATCTGTCAAGCACCATGGCTGCAAACCTCCCTGCTCGTGGGCCTGCTGGAGTGCTGCAAAGAAGGGCACCAAGAGACAGATCCACGTGAATCTACCTGGACCAATATCCATATGTGCAAAGCAAAGCTCACCGTGGTCTGGGTCCTGCCTCTCGCCCGCCATGGCACGAAAGGAGCCTTCACTCTCGAAGCATTTCCAGCTGGTGAAGCCGAGCTTCCTTCTCCGCCAACGCAATATGGCTCTGACCACATTGTCCGGGACACGAGGCTTCTTCAAAGCTGCCAGACGAATGTGAATGGCACTGGGAGTTGCCTTCAAGTTCTGCTGGATCAGAAAATCAGCAGCCTCGTGCACCAAGTTGCGCTCTTCGACCGTGGCCTGTGGCCTCTTCTTGCCTCCTTTCCCTGTCTGACCCGCGGAGCGCATGCTGGTGCGAGCATCACCGTTGCAATCACCAGCAGTGGACACTGTCAATTTCGTGAATGCCCCATCCTCGCTGTCAGCGGCAAGAAACTCGAAAGTCTTGCCGCTGAATCGGTGACACCCTTCGCACTTGTAGCAAACGGCAGTCGTGCGCATCTGCATTGAAGGCTGCAGATAAGGCTGCCTGAAGCTGCCAACAACCTCATGGGTTTTAGAAGCCCAAAGTCGAGCGGCTTCTCGAACATCTGTGACTTTGGGGCAGACGAAGGTATCAACGAAGCTGCGTTTCCGCTCTTTTGCAGCATCCTTCTCAGCCATGCCGCGATGAAATCTACGGCTCTGCAAGCAGCTACGACTTCAATCTTGAGTTTGCCAACGGAGTTGTGTCTACAGCTCTGCAAGCAGCTACGACTTCAATCTTGAGTTTGCCAACGGAGTTGTGTCTACAGCTCTGCAAGCAGCTGCAGCTGCGACTTCGATCTAGAGTTTGCCAAAGGAGCTATGAGTAAAATGATCGGCAGTGGCAGAAGCAAGCTCACAGGCATCACAGGGAAAATCCGACACGAAATGTTACCAGGCCTGCCCCTCGTTTGATTTGCAAAAGCAACCCAAGAAGCGAACCCCATCCAGGAGACCACTTTTCAAAGGTTTCATGGCACGAAATGTTGATTTCTTGGGCTCCTGCCCCCCCGTTTGCAAAAGCAACCCAAGAAGCGAACCCCATTCAGGAGCCCACTTTTCAAAGGTTTCATGGCACGAAATGGTGATTTCTTGGGCTCCTGCCCCCCCGTTTGCAAAAGCAACCCAAGAAGCGAACCCCATTCAGGAGCCCACTTTTCAAAGGTTTCATGGCACGAAATGTTGATTTATTCGGCTCCTGCCTGGCTGCTGGCCGCCATCAAGGCTGTCGAGAAATCGCATCGCAAGCCTGGCCGGCGGATGGGCTTATATACCAACTTCTAAACTTGTTGTTAGCCCGCTTGCCTCGATCTCCGAGAGGATGCGAAGAAAAGAACTAAAGCAAAACTTGAGCCCACGGCTCCTTCAACAGCAGTTGCCACTGCCATGACAGACAAGATTTGTGTTATGGTATGCCGTTGTTGTGGCTTTTCTGTTGTTGTATGCCTAACCCTGTCATGGTAGGTCCACCCCCTTCCCTAAAAAACCTAAAAAAATCCCTAAAGCCCTCAAAACCCTAAGACCCCTAAAAATCCTAAAACCCCTCTAACCACCCTGAAAACCCCACCACCCCAACGGGTCCCCAAGACATCTTTGCTGCGGGTGGATCTGAACCACCGGAATGTCGGAGTCAAACTCCTCCAGCCTCGGAGCAGACGACCTACGGGTTTTAGGGTTTAGGGGTCTAGGGTTTTAGGGTGTTTAGGGTTTAGGGGTTTAGGGTTTAGGGGTTTAGGGGTTTAGGGGTTTAGGGTTTAGGCTTCGACCTACTGTTGGTTAGAAGCTGCCCCCACCCTGTAATAGTGACTATACGGATTATATTAATATTATATTAGGGCCCTATTACATTCCTATAATACCACTATTACAGGGTGGGGGCAGCTTCTAAGGTTGATAATATAAATCCTGGGACTCCTTTAAAGGGATCTATATACGGGTACCTTTAAGGGGTTACTTTTAAGGGATCTATAGGGTTTTAGGGTTTAGGGTTTAGGGTGGTGATATACATCCTGCATGACCCTGAGGACTCTAAACTATGGGAACTATGGTATATTCCTTATAATGGGTAATGCAGAATTTTGTCCATCAACAGTATGGGAGTAAAACCTCTCATAATGCAGGGGCCTTAGAAATTAGAATAGGGTTTCCGGCCCCTCTGTAGTATACTCATAATAAGGAACCCTAAGGAATGTTATTGGTAATGATTTAGGCTTCTGGAGCACCCAAAAGTGCGCTGAAAACCACCATTGCCCTCAAACCTGAGACGGGTGGTGAGAGTGTTACACTCTTCCGAATTAGTTGGGTGTAGGGCTCCCTTTGAGGATTCGTGTAAGGGTTCTGTAAGGGTTCTATACGGGTTCCTTGTTTAGGTCTTGGAACATGGTCCATTCAGTCGGTCTATGAAAAGATTCGCAGCCTCTGTTAGCATAGGAGCCACAACCATTAGATGAGGGTTGGGAGGTGTATGATAATGTACCAGCACGGTTGATGATATAAACCCTGCATGACCCATAATAAGGAATATACCATAATTCCCATAGTTTAGGGTCCTTAAGGTAATGCAGGATTTATATCATCAACCGTAGAACCATAAGAGCACAGTGCATGGACTGGTCAACATCCGACACCTGCCAGCTGGTCAAAACGCCGTCTACCAACCTTAAACCCAACCAAACTCCGATAACCCTCCCCTCCCTCCCCCACATGCTAAACTCTGGCTCTAAAGCCCCAAAGACCACTAAACTAAACAACGAGCCCGCAAGACCGAAACTCCGGAACACCAGCAACCGCTCGGGAAGGCAAGAAGCCTCTTCCGAAGCTTTACCTGAGCTACTTTTGGGTTTAGGGCTCAGCGTCTTTGGGTTAGGGTTTAGCGTCTTTGGGTTACGATTTGGGGTTCAGGGTCGTTGGGGTTTAGGGCTCGTTTGGGGTCTGCAGGGAGACACCAGTGCTTTGTGTGTTTGGCTGGTGCCTCAGTATGAGATCCGCTTACACTGATGTTTAGCCAATGCAAAGCTTGTCTGGGTCAAACAAGGGCTGGTACATGGTAAGTTAATCACACAAGGGCTACAAAAGGTTTAGGCTCCGCGAGAGAGAGCTTCACCAAGCTGTCGGTTCCTCTTTACAGGATCTGTGCTGCTGCTATGCATGTGTATATATATATATGTATACAAAGCTACAGTATGGCTACAGTAGTCTGAGTTCGGGCGTCGTTCTACCTGTACGTACACCCCAACTTTCATGTCGTCCTGAACCCCAAACACAAAAGCACCATGAGGTCCATGGTTTATGGTGCAGACTACATGGGGTCAGCCGTCGGGGTTTTGTGTTGTGGAGTGTCCAGCAGCCTGGCAGAGTGCTTACGGTTCAGGGCTATAGTGAACCCAGAGAGTTGGAAACCTGATTAAGGACAATTAGTGCTGGGATGCTCTATATATTCCTCTTAAGAATTGATGCCCTAAACCCTAAACCCTAAACCCTCCAACTTTTGGGCCTCTACTGTATGGAGTTAAAGGCCTCGGACGGTTCCAGAGCTGCAGCCCCCCTTTTAATCCGAGCCCGCTAGGCTGATCCGCCCAAAGGGCTATGACCCCATATGCGCTTTTAGATTCAAGGTGCGGGCCAAACCCAGACGTTGCAAAACAACTTACTTTAGGAGAGAATAGTAAATCATAGTACAAGGAAGAGGCCATAGTTTAGCGTACATTCCTTAAGTAAACTGTAAGGTGTGCTGGGTGGGAAACAACTTCCCCGCAGCAGCCCGAAGCCACCAGCCCCTCGATGGCCCAAGCCAAAACCTGAAATAAAAGCAAAACTACAATCCCAAAACCTCGAAACTTTCAACCCAAACTTTTCCAACAACCCGATAAACCGTCTGAAGCCCTGTAACACTCCTGCAACACAAGCTAAACCCCTAAACCGCCCCTTTATCTCGATCGAGGGTCCTGGTGCCCGGCTAGGATGCCAAGGTCCCGCATGTGACAGTCCTGCTTCTTAGGGGGTTAGGGTTTGGGGTTTATGGTTTAGGGTTTAAGGCTTAGGGTTTATGCTTTAGGGTTTAGGGTTTTATGGCTTCAGGTTCATGGTTTGGGGTTTAAGGATTAGGTTTTGGGATTGTAGTGTTTCGAAATCTTTTATCAGCCGCTTCTCATGTCTGGAAGAAATTGCGGAGGATTTTCTCATCGGTGTTTACACTGTTTTTGATATGGTTTCAAGATTCAAGGGTGCAGGGGGTTTAGGCTTCAGGGTTCAAGGTTCAGGGGTTTGAGGCTTTTTGAGCTTGCTTGTGGTTCGGAGCCTTGCGGCATTTCGGAATCTAGGACACTATTTAAAAGGTCATGGGACTAAGTAACTATGGTTAGTCTTAGGGTAATTATACTTATAGCTACTTATAACTATAACCTTACTTACTAAGTCCCATGATCCTCCAAGCAGACCCCTAAACACATCCTGGAGCCGCTGGCACAGCCCCAAATCCCGGCCGTAATTGAGACGAAAGCGTCATACTTTAACCCCTCCCTCCGTATATGACGGCAGAGACGAGGTTAAGGGCTAAAGGTTCCAGAGATCTTCCAAGCGACAATTGTTTGGATGACAACTTCGTTTTGGCTGGCGAGGGCTTCTGATCTCACTCCAAAATCTCCAATCCCCAAACCCTAAACTCTACTCATTGAGGCTCCAAACACTAAACCCAAGGCCGTGAACCCGAAACCCTACCTAGACACCCCAACTACCTTCTAATATACCCCAAATACCCACTATTAAGGACCACATGGGCTCTACTCAAGGGCGCTTGAAGGGTCCTGGTAGACCTTAAGCTAGGCCCCCAAAAAGCACATAAGCAAACGTAAGGTTAGGGATATCTCGTATAACACCCCTCATAATGAAGCCCAATAAGATAGGGATATCCGTCTAAAATGCTTACACTTGTGTGCCTTTTGGGTACCTAATCTCAGTTGCTGAGTTCAGAATCCCCCAGAAGTGTACACTTTTAGATTTATAGTGGGTAAAATACTATCCCAATATGTGCCTTTTGGGTTCCTGAAGAGGCCCTAAGCCAACCGACATTAAAACCCAGCCCAAGGCCGAGCAAAAGACCACATTAAAGGAACCCCCTATAGATCCCTTAGGGGAACCCTTCAAAGGAACCCCTACAGATCCCGTAAGGGACCCCTTTAAAGGAATCCCTGTAGATCCCTCAAAGACCTTTTTAAAAGAAAACCCTATAGATCCCTTAAAAGACCCCTTCGAAACTCAGGCCGCAGGCCGAGCGGTGCCTCGATCTCGAGAAGCGTCTCCATGTCTTCGAAGCCGCTGTTATAGAGAACCTGCGCCTGGGAGGATTGTAGGGACTTATAGGGTTTAGGGTTCTCGAAGGGTTCTCGTAAGGGATCTTTAAACGGCTGTGCAGTTCTTAGGAGATTTTAGGGTTTAGGGGTATAGGGTTCCTTTACAGGGTTCCCTAAAAGGCTCTGTAAGGGACTCTATACTAGGGTTCTATTATAATGTAGGGTCCTTAATAATTAGGATTGGGCTTGGGGGATGTATTATACGATACTTATACTAAGGAACCCCAAAACATGATTCTAGCTCTGAACGCCCCGACATTAGGAGGGCTGTAAGGATTAGAGTTTCATTTACTGGTTTAGAGTTTAGGGCTGAGGGCTCAGGGCTTGGATGATTTTAGGGTCTATGGTTCAACTAAAGACTTGTTTTTGGTGTTAGGCTTTGGAGGCCTGGGGTGGGTTCGGGTTACAGCCTGCAGACATGTGAATGGCGGTGGAACAGGGGTTTCGAGAGTCGCAAGCCCTGCGCCCTATACCCTTGCACTCCAAACTTGGTTAGACATCTTGGCAGGAACGTACAAAGAACCCTCAAAGCCCTAAACCCTAAACCCTAAAACCCTGAACCTCTAAACCCTAAACCTCTACACCCTAAACCCGAAACCCTAAAAGCCCCCTAAAAGCCCTCAAAGCCCCCTAAAAGCCCTCAAAGCCCCTAAAAGCCCTCAAAGCCCTAAAAGCCCTCAAAGCCCCCTAAAAGCCCTCAAAGCCCCCTAAAAGCCCTAAAAGCCCCCAAAAGCCCCCTAAAAGCCCTCAAAGCCCCCTAAAAGCCCTAAAAGCCCCCCCTAAAAGCCCTCAAAGCCCCCTAAAAGCCCTCAAAGCCCCCTAAAAGCCCTCAAAGCCCTAAAAAGCCCTCCCCCTAAAAGCAAAGCCCCATAAAAGCCTCAAAGCCCCCTAAAGCCCAAAGCCCTAAAAGCCCCAAAGCCCCCAAAGCCCCTAAAAGCCCTCAAAAGCCCCCTAAAAGCCCTAAAAGCAAAGCCCCCTAAAAGCCCTAAAAAGCCCCTAAAAGCTAAAGCCCTAAAAGCCTCAAAGCCCCCTAAAAGCCCTCAAAGCCCCCTAAAAGCCCTAAAAGCCCCCTAAAAGCCCTCAAAGCCCCCTAAAAGCCCTAAAAGCCCCCTAAAAGCCCTCAAAGCCCCCTAAAAGCCCTCAAAGCCCCCTAAAAGCCCTCAAAGCCCCCTAAAAGCCCTAAAAGCCCCCTAAAAGCTCTCAAAGCCCCCTAAAAGCCCTCAAAGCCCCCTAAAAGCCCTCAAAGCCCCCTAAAAGCCCTAAAAGCCCCCTAAAAGCCCCCTCAAAGCCCTAAGCCCTAAACTTGGCTGAAGCCCCAGGTCTGAGACCCTGCAGCCCTGAAGCCCCGAAGCACCGAACCCTCAGCATCGAAACGCTGCCTCAAACTGCGCCTTCAGGGCTCTACTAAGGGATCTGCAGAGTTTAGGGTGTGCAGGGTTTTCAGTTAGGTTATAAAGGTCTACTTGAAGCTTGGGAACCCTGCTACTTAGCAAGTAAGCTTATGGTACCGTAATTGCAGTTAGAAACCCTAAACCCTAGTGTGGTTACCCGAAGACTCACCCTAACTTCTAAGTCCCATGATCTGTTGGAGATGCCCCGAAGCCAAGCCAAACCTCCACTGATTTCGACGAGAGACATATTGTGGCAAGCCGATCCTGATCATCGCAAATTTGGGTTAAGGGCTTTCAGCACGGATTTTGTGGGTTTGGGGTCGAGGGCATTAGGGTGGAGGGGCTTCCTGTTTGGGGTTTTCATGCTTGAAGGCTTAGGGCTCGGTTGCAAGTGGTGAGGCTTCGATCCCCAGTACTTTCAGGCCCTGCACTTTGCCATGATGCTGGGGTTTAGGGCCTCAGCGCTTACAAGCCCCTGCGCTTTTGTGCGGTAGGGACCCTGACGAGGCTTCTTCGGTCACAAGCTGAAGCCTGGACCATCCATCCCACTTCCAAACCCTCTAAACGAAAAACTCATATGGGAGTTTCCGAAAATCAGTGGCACCTTATTTGGGGGTCCTTGTAATAAGGATCCTACTGTTTAGGGTTCCATATTAGAATCCCCTATTTTCGGAAACTCCCATATGAGACCCTCAGGGCTAAACCCAAACGCCTGAGCCAAATCTGCGTCCTAGCGGCAAACCCCCGACCGAATCCTTAGCCCTAAACCCCAAACCCCCAATACTTCAATCCCAAGACACCCCAAAGCCCCACAACCTACATACTTGTAACTCCCCACCAAGAACCAGAATAGTCATGAAACAAGTACCTATATACGCCCAAACGTATATAAGTAGTTCGTCACATATAAAGGTCCCTTTCAAGGTCCTTTGTATAACTGGCGCTGCCTGCTTTTGGGGTCCGAAAACGACACCCTAGTTTAGAGAACTACCCACATGGGGGTTTCCGAAAATAGGGGATCCTAATATAGTACCCTGAATAGTAGGATTCTTATTATAAGGACCCCCAAATAAGGTAACCCCTAATTTCGGAACCTTCCACATGCTTTCAAAGTCTGCAGCTTGGCATCTGCCGCAGGAATCGCGTGACTTCGTTCTCCACGCAAGACCGCGGGCCCTGAGTGTGCCTGGCCAGTGAGGATAACATAGGGGCCTTAATAATTAGAATACTTAGAACAGGGTTCCCTGTAAAGGGGTCTATAAGGGTTACTATAAATGATCTTTAAGGGTACTATAATATAGGGGCCTTCATAATTAGAATAACTAGAATAGAGTTTTGGGGGCCATTGTACTATAACCTTGTTGAGGAACCCCCACAATAGTATTGGTATTTATTCAAGCCCTTATATTAATGGGTTTAGGGTTTAGTATAGGCGCCTCCGGATTGGATTAGGGCTTCGCAGGGCTTCTGTAAACCTAAACCCCTAAACCCTAGGACCTAAACCCTAAACCCCTATAGATCCCGTAAAGGAACCCTCATGGTACCCGTTAAAGGAACCCTAAACCCTAAGCCGCAAAACCCGGCCCGCCTTCCGGGTCGCAACTTCGGCGGGGCGGGTGCCGAGCCGACAGCTCGCTTTGGGGAGGTGGCGGATGCCTGCGGATGAGGGCTTTGGGTTGGGGTTTAGGGTTCATGGCTGAAGGCTTTGGGGCTTGGGGTTTAGGGTTTAGGGTTCAGGGTTTTGGGTTAGAGTTTAGGGTTTGGGGTTTAGATGGTTTAGTGTTTAGGGCTCAGGGTTTAGGGTTTGGAGCTAAGGGCTTTCAAGGTTCCTTCGAGGGATCTACAGACGCGTTCTGTGAGAGTTTCACTAGGGTTCCCTTTAAAAGGGCTCGGGTTCGATAAGGGTTTCTGTAAGGAGTCATGGAAAAAATCATACAAGTTTTAGCGTTTAGGGCGGAGGGCTTAGGACTACTTCGGCTTTATAGAACGCCCTAGAACCCTAAGTTTCAAGCCTCAGACCCTCAACCCCAAGGCCCCGAACTATGGACCCTAAACCCTGAACCCTGCAGACTCCATTATCCCAGGAATATACCTTAAATCATATTTGGGACCTCTACTATAGTTTACCCTAAATCCTAAACCCTTAAACCCTGAACCGTTAAAGCTTAAGGTATACTCCTTAATTAAGTGATGATGGAGTCTCTCTGATCATATTAGGGACCCCTACTATAGTTTAAGGTATATTCCTTACCCTAGACCCTAAACCCTAAACCCTAAACCCTAATTAAGGGATGATGGAGTCTCTGGGGCGTGGGAGTCGGGCTTCAAGCACCTCAGGGTTTTGCAGGTACCATGGGATGCCCTGGGTTCAAGGTATAGTAGAAGCTAGAAAGTTGGAACATGGATTTAGGAGGATTAGTGCTAGGATCCCTTATACTTTACTTTAAGGGCATGGGGATAATGATGTTCCAACTTTCTGGCTTCTACTGTAGGGCTTTGGGTTCAGGGTTCGAGGTTTAGGGCTTTGGGTTCAGGGTTTAGGGTTTGGGGCGTTGGGTTCAGGGTTTAGGGCTTTGGGCTCAGGGTTTAAGAGTTTTGGGCTCAGGGTTTAGAGTTTAGGGTTTGGGGTTTAGGTTGGGTACGGCCCCCATACAGTAAGAGTCTATAATAGGGCTACTTTTAAGGTCCTACTATATCTATATTATGAATATTATTCAACTATTACTGAGTGGGGGCCGTACCCAAGGTTTAGGGCTTTGGGTTCAGGGTTATTTAGAGTTGTGGGTTGGGCTTTTGGGTTTAGGGTTTAGACTTTAGGGACTGGGTTTTGGTACTCTTCTGAACTTTGCGCTTAGGCCATGGTGCAGGCTTCCAGCTCGGATTCTCTGAAGAAGTTCGGTGATAACCCGAAACCTGAAACCCTAAACCCTGAACCCTTAAACCCTAAACCCCTAAACCTTAAACCCTAAACCTTAAACCCTTAAACCCTAAACCCTTAAACCTTAAACCCTAAACCCTGAACCCTTAAACCCTAAACCCTAAACCCGAAACCCTAAACCCTTAAACCCTTAAACCCTAAACCCTAAACCCGAAACCCTGAACCCTTAAACCCTAAACCTTAAACCCTAAACGGCCCTAAACCTTAAACCCTAAAGCCCTGAACCCTGCAGGAAGCCTTGCCAGCAGCACGCCCTGGGGGGTACGCCCCCGTGGGCGAGCTCCGTCTGTGTGCTGCTGACGAGGAGGAAGCGCCTCAAAGCAGGAATTTGTTTGGTCTCCACAAACCCATTTATACTTCTACATATCTTTTCATGCACATACAACATAACAGAACCTCACAGGAGAGGACAGGAACAGAGCATTGCCATCGCACAGCCCTGGCACAGCAGGGCATGGCATAGCCGAGCCGAGCCGAACAGAACCGTACAGCACAGTACCGTACGGCACAGTACAGTCCCGTACCGTACAGTACGGTACCGTACAATACAGAACAGAACAGAACGGAATAGATAGGTAGATAGGTAGATACTGCAGAAGGAGAAAGCTTGGCACGTAGGTTTCTGGAGTATTGTGTCGTGAGCATGTGCATAACCCTTAGATGACACGTCAGACAAACATCAAACAAGCCGGGATGTGGACGGCGGTCAAAACGAGAGTCATTACTTTGGATGAAAACTCGCAGCATAAACTGGTCGGGATGAGGACAAGAATGCCAACCAACCGTTACCCACCCTATCTGTACCGCAGGCACAAGACTTGTTTCTCTAGGGCAAGGAGACTGGTTTCTTGACCTACAGTCCGAAAGAGAGAAGATGGAGACAGACAGAAAGACAGACAGACGTCCACGAAGGTAGCAAGGGAGCCAAGTTTGGGCTACCGGGGCAAACAGTGCTCCAAAGTCATGCCCAGCCCCCCAAGCCAAACTCGAAACCGCTGCTTTGTAACCTTACAAAGCCCAATCTCAATCTCCCTAATATGAGCGTGGACTTGATAATTGGAAGAAGGTTGAGTTAACATTAATTATACTGGACTTTGTATTAGGAACCCCAACATAGTGCTGGTGATGATTTTAGGTGCCTATAGTATCCACCCCATACCCTGGACCTGTTCTTCTGCAAACTGCACCGCTTTCCTGCAACCGAGCTGCGCTCATCGCGCATCTCTCCCTGTCTTCGGGCCAGCATTTCCTGCCCGCGGATGGTGTCGGGCCACGGGGTAAAACTCTGAATCCCCTTAACCCCTAAACCCCAACAAAATTAGACCCTGAACTTAACCCCTGAACTCTACCCTAAACCCTAAACCCCTAAACTAAACCTAAACCCATGAACCGTATTTCAGATTCAGGCTTCGTTCGGGCTTCCTTTTTGTGGCGAAGATGTGCGGCCGCGGGTGCTCTGGGATTCAAGAAGAGTTTTAGACAATCAGAGTGATCCTAATGATTTGGGAATACTATCGAGAACGATGTTAACAACAGTAACAATAGCAACAAAGATGTTAATAATCGTAAACTAGTATTGCCCCGGGTCCCGGAGAAAGACCCGGAGTACGAGAATCTGGGTTCATGAGTAGCCCCCTAATAATCAGGGTTACCCTTTTTCTTACACTTCGGTTTCAACCAGGGAACCCAAAAGGATACGATTCAGGCACCTAGGAACAAGAACTTTGCTCGTTGGGGCTTTATAGGGGTTTGTGAGGTTTAATTCGGTGGCCTTGATCTGAACTATGAAGGCACCCTTCTTCCCAGTATTCAAAATTCTGTAAAAAGACGACCCTAAAGCCCAAAGCCCAAACAGAAAGTGTAAACGGCTAGCCACTGACTGCGGGGCCTAAACCCTAAACCCCTAAACCCTAAAACCCTAAACCCTAAACTCAAGGCATAGGCCCCTATTAAAGTAATTACCCTAAACCCCACCCTTCACCATGGAGGACCAAGCCATTTCGGCCCCCCTCCAAAAAGGCACCCCCCAGGGGGGGCGTGGGGCCTGCAGCAACCAGAGTTCGAGGACCCAGGGGCCTCCAGGCGGGTCCTAGGGGGAGACCTGGACAAAAACTGTTTTTTTGCCTTGCCCTACCCCCCTGGCCCCCACTGGCCCCCCCTGGCCCCCCCTGGCCCCCCCTGGCCCCCTTTCCTCAAGCTCAAGCGATGCACTCGATGCGCCATTCTACGGCAAACCCTGGGGACGGTAGCACCCACGTCAGGCCCGGTACCGGAGCACGTTCTCCTCGGGACCAGTACTGGTCCCTTAATAAAGTCATTACCCTAAACCCTGAGGTCCACGCCGTCGAGGTGGTTGGCCCTGTGGGCACCCCTCCAAAAAGGGACCCCCCAGGGGGGGCTTGGGGCTTTCAGCGAGCAGAGTTCAAGGACCTAGGGGCCTCCAGGCCGGTCCTAGGGGGAGCTTGGACAAAAACTGTTTTTTTGCCTTTCACACCTTCATCCCCTTCGGCCCCCCCTGGCCCCCCCTGGCCCGCCCCCGGCCCCCCCTGGCACCCCCCGGCCCCCCCTGGCCCCCCCCCACTTGTTTCTCCCTGGCCCCCTCACCTACCTGGCCCTGCCCTGCTTTGCCCCGCCTGGGGTTGGAGGAGAAGAAAAAGAAAACCGTAGACTGAGTTTAGGTGCTAAACCCTAAAAGGAATAGGTTTGGGTGGTTTGGCCGCCTTAGACGGCGTGGGGTGGGAGAGTGAATAAAAAGAGCCAACCACAATCAGGCTCAAACGTTGAATCGCTTGAGGACGATGCACTCGAAATTACACTGTCGCAAGCTACTCCCGCTTATGCGCCATTCTACGGCAAACCCTAAACCCTAAACCCTAAACCCTAAACCCTAAACCCTAAACCCTAAATAGCCCCCCGAGCATCCCTAATAGCCCGCAACCCTAAACGCCTTACCCCGTCTCGTCTCAAAGTGCTTCGAGACTGTCCAGACAAGCATAAGCCCTTATCCCGTTTAGGGTTTAGGGTTTAGGGTTTAAGCCCTTATCCCGAAACCCCGGGTTACAGTAGAGGCCAGAAAGTTGGAATATTATTATCCTAACCCTTCTATGGTAAATTATAGGGTATCCTACCATGAAACCATATTCCAACTTTCTGGAGTTCCCTGTATCCCGAAACCCCGGGTTAAGGGTTTAACGTAGGAACCTGATTAAGAAACCTTGGGCCTTCATTACGGTTCCTTATGTGAATCTATAAGGGTACTACAAGGGATCTTTAAGGGTAATGTAGGAACCTGATTAAGAAACCCCGGGCCTTCATTAGGGTTCCTTATATGAATCCTGCTATTTGGGGTTTATGGGCCCAGGGTTTCTTAATCAGGTTCCTAGATCAGGGCTTTAGGGTTTCGGGTTTAGGGTGTTGGGCCCCAAACTCAAATAACTTTGCTCGACGCCTCAAGGGAAGATGGCTGCCCCTAGCCGCGAAGGGCGCCCGGCCATTCAGCGCAGCTGGGCGCAGCTTGAGCCATTAGCGCTTTGCGGTCGCTTGAGCGAAGGCCCCTTGTTCTCGTGAGGGGTTCATAAGAGGCTCATTGGGCTCAACCTACAGACGAATATCTATGAGTGTTAAGTTCCAGGTAATTCAGAGGCCCTAGCATGCAAGGAACGGTCTCTGATAAGGTTTTTTGAAGCCTAAGCTCACCCCTAACACCCAAACCACCCAGCTCCAGCTGCCGCAACTTCTATCAACGTCTGCCATCAGGACTTGGAGGATCATGGGGCTTAGTAAGTAAGGTTATAAGTACCCGAATTGGGTTTATAAGTTTAGTTAGCCGAATTGGGGTTATAAGTTTAGTTACCCTAATAATAACCCTAGTTACTAAGTCCCACAATCCTTTAAGGAGGGGCTCCGAACATGGCAGATTCGGGGTCTTTAGGATCTAAGGTTTCAGAAGTTCATGGTTTTTTACACATGCTAGACACAACCCTCTCATCAATGTTTAGGATGCAAGGCTTTCGGGCATAGGGCTGCAGGGCTTTATGGGCTTGGGGTTCGGGGCTTTCGGAACTGTTTCTGGCTTTTAGTGGGGTTCGGGTTCAACCAGTGGGGTTCGGGTTCAACCAACACCAAGTTAAGGGTACGGGGTATCGGAGACTTCGCGCGTGCCTGGCTTCCAGCATTTTCGAACAAACACAGGACCGAGAGATCGCAAATGATGGAAAACCGAATAGCAAGGGCCTTAGTACCTAAAGTAGGTTTCTTGGGGGAGGGCATATTGTAGTACGTGCTAATATGCGCTGATGACACACAAGGACTAAAAGGGTATATTCTTATATCATCTTCCGAGCATCATATTGCTCGAAGCCCAAACTAGGCCCGTTGGAAAGTAGTGGACAAAATCTAAAGACTCGTTCACAGTTGGAATGCATCCTTGATGCTGTGGCAATAAGAAGGACACTCTGGCCGGGGCCTCTGTAAACTTTCAACCTCTACCCACAAACTCTGACTGAATCCCGACACCTGCACCCAAACGTTCCAGCGAGCATTCAGTATTCCTCTACAGTGCTCTACAGCCCATACAAGTTCTCAGAATACTGCACCGCCCAACCCTGGTCTCATTATTCGCCGCCTTCTTTTCAATTGTCAGAACATCACCATATCTGGGAAGAATCCCGAGGCCTAGCTTCAGAGACTTCCCCACAGGTCCCGAACTCCCTGCCCCTGCTTGGAGGGTCATGGGATTAGTAAGTAAGGTTACAAGTACCCTAATTGGGGTTATAAGCATAATTACCCTAATAATAACCCTGATTACTTAGTCCCATGATCCTGTAAGTACCCTAAACCCCCCCATAGATCCCTTATAGATCCCTTTAAGGAGCCCTGTAAGGAGCCCTTTAAGGAACCCTGTAAGTGTGCAGATCCCAAGACTTTGCTGGACCCCTGGAGGTTTGGAGCTCAGATAACGGGTTTCTCAGGCACTGATGTGCGAAGCCCTGTGACAGTGTTTAGGGTTTAGGGTTTAGGGCTGTGATGGAAACCCTCAAGCCCATTCTACAAGCACAAAACGGACAAGATTGAATCGCAAAACAATCAACAAACAAACTACAGAAACAAAAACCCCTAAAGTAACCAAGCAAAAGGTTATGAGTAAAACACCTCTATCTCATTCATACAGAAACCAGGCTAAAGAGAGCCCGAGAACCCTACCCAAAACCCAAAACCTAAAAGCCCAACCCCAAAACAGTAAACCCTAAGCCCCCAAAAGGAGCCCCCGACTCAAGGGTTTAGGGCTTAACGTTTAGGGTTTACTTGCAAGGTCGGGGGACTTAGTAAGTATGTAGTAAGTAGACTTATAAGTACCCTAAAAGGGACCCTAATTGGGTTATGGTACTTATAAGTCCCTAAAATAATCCCCCGACCCTCCAAGTAGGGAGTTTAAGGTCAACCCTAAACCCACGAGACCCTCAGCCTCCACCCCCCAACCCTGAACCCCCCAAGACCCACCCAAAGGGCCCCCAAAAACCTTTAACAGAACCTTTTTTAAGGAAGGAAAAAAAGCCCTGAAACCCTAAAACCCTAAACCTTAGAACCCCAAAACCCCCACTCCAAAACGAAGGAAGGAAGGACCCTAAACCCTAAACCCTAAACCCTAAACCCCTAAACCCTAAACCCCAAAACCCTAAACCCTAAACCCCAAAACCCTAAACCCTAAACCCTAGCCCCGGGGGGGACTTGCCTGGAGTTGCTTCGCCTCGGCGATCTGCTGGGCGCGCGACTTCCTGGGCTCCGCTTCGCAGAACGGAGCGGAGGAGGGTTTTGGGTTTATGTATATGTATACATATATACATATACATATACATATACATATACATATACATATACATGTACATATAATATATATATATAGAGAGAGAGAAGGTTTGTATAGGGTTTATGTAGAGCTTATATATGGTTTATGCAGGGCTTATATGTAGAGAGAGAAAGATAGAGAGAAAATGGATTTATGCAGGGCTTATACAGGGCTTATATAGGTGTTTATGTCGGCTTTGTATGAGGTTTGGGATTGGGGGTGTAGGGATTGGGGTTTCGGGTTTGGGGTTGAGGGTGGAGGGCTGCTTGGAGGATCATGGGACTTTGTAGGTAGGGTTATAAGTACCCTAATTGTGGTTATAAGTAGTTATAAGTATAGTTGTCCGATTAATGACACTATAGTTACTAAGTCCCATGATACTTCAAGTAGGGGTTGAGGAGTTTAGGGGTTAGTGTCTCTGGGCAGATTTCTTGTGGCCCGTTTAGGGTTCTGTAGGGTTCTGTTTAAGGTGTTCTTCCAGGGCCCGTTTTGGAGTTCTGCAGGGTTCTGATCAGCTTTCGTACTTCTTGTCGGATTCGGTGGGTCGTACGGTTTAGGGTTTAGGGTTTAGGGTTTAGGGTTTAGGGTTTAGGGTTTGTGATGAGGCTTGATTTGTCTTGGCGGTTTGCTTCGCTTCAGGCATGCTTCAATAAGACTGGGCTTGGGAGCACTGGAAGGAGAAGGCTAAAGACAAGGTCTAAGGACGAGCTGCAGGGGTTTAGGGTCTAGGGCTTAGATACGAGCGAAGAAGAAGTTGAGAATGTCTTAAAGCAAGGGACCTCAACATCGGAGATCCAAGAAGGCAAAGAAGAACAAAAAGCAGCGGGAATCCAAAGCGACATTCAATCCTATAAGAGCCTTAAGCTTTGAGAAGAAAAATATCAAAAAAAAAAAAACCTGAAGCCCAAGATCCTAAACCCTAAAGCTTAAACTCTAAACCCCTAAACCCGAAACCCTAAACCTTAAACTCTACACCCGAAACCCCTAATCCCCTAAACCACGGAAGCCAGCAGTAGCCCGGGTGCGTCATCTCGCTCAGCAGGCGCTCGCGCTCGGCCAAGTCCTGGTTTTAGCAATGTCCACATGTTATACACGACAATGCTAGGGTCTTGTAAGGGTTGTAATATAAGAGCCTTAATTCTTAGAACATAGGATTTTGGAATCTTGCTGTATATTATGCAAATATAACGGCCTTAATACTTGGAGTTGGGTTTTGGGGTATATTGAATCCCGTAATTAGGATTGGTATTCCCAGGGTCTGTAAGGGTTGAGTATAGGAGCCTTAATAATTGGAACAGGGTGTTCGAGTTTGGGTGTATTTTGTGCTGTACTTGTAAAAAGAGATCACCAAAATGGTATTGGTAGTTCTTTAAGCCCCTATAGTAGCTGGTCTGAAAGGGGATGTAGAGGGTCTGTTCAAAAAAGTCTAGGGCATCCTATCTGTTTGTGGTCTATAGTCTGGCCTCGCATGCTCTGGAACTCAGGACCAACAATTCAAACGGTATCCCGAACCCTAACCCTAAACCCTAAATTGTAACAGAAGGGACTGCCATGGGGCCTGGGTTTTTGCACATTTGTAAACCCTACACGCTAAACCCTAAACCCTAAAACCCTAAACCCTAAAACCCTACAAAACTCACACCTCATCCTGAACATGACAAGCCTCCCATTCACTCTGAGCAAGACCCTAAGAGCCCCAGACTATAAGCCCATTGCTGAAGGACAAATTCCTGTTGTAGGGTCCTTAAGGGAGGGTGGTTCAAGGGGGGAGTGTACAAAGGATCCTCCGGGGATCTTAAGGGAACCTTGGGGAGCACTAGAGAGAACTAGGGATTCGTAGGTTATTTACCCCCTTGGAGCCCCCTCCCACAAGGATGCTCTGGCCCTGCATTGTTCATAATGGGGCGTACATCATATGCTGACTTAAGGCATTTGTGAAACTGCCATGTCCACATGTTGACCACAACAACGACAGCAGTGAGCTGCAAGAGGAGAGCACTGGCGGCAGCAGTACCCCAAACCCCAAGTAGATATAAATAACTATAGTTACCTTACCTATAAGCCTACTTACTAAGTCCCATGATCCTCCAAGTACCCCTAAACACAAAACCTTTAACCCAGAACCCTTACCGTGACCACGAAACGCTCGAGCTCGGAAAGCCGTCGACCCTTCAACAAAAACCGCAAGTAGAGACCGACCTGCCTTAATACGAGAAACTCTCGAGCATTTTGATCCGACCTGCTCTCGCAAGAACCCTGCCAAGGCCCAAAATCCCTCACAGCCCTGTGCTAAGAACAGCGCATCGTGGAGCTCACTGACCATCACCTTAGGCACCAAGCGGCCTAAAGCTCCTCTGGGACTTCGGGTTTCGGGCTTAGGATGTTGTTGGGGCTTTAGGATGTTTGGGCTTTTAGGGTTTATGGTCGGGGTTTTGGCTTTGGGGGTTCGGGGTTTTTGATTTCAGGATTTAGGTCTAATGGACCTTTCCTCCTCTGCTCGTCTTTATCATCTGCTCCTCTTGCTGGGTGGATGCTGCGTCCGCAAGGAGCTTAGATGCGTTCACGTCGAGCGAGCAGGATTCTGGGCATATGTCTAAAACTGATCCCGCGCAGTAAACCAAAAAAGTTTGGAGCACAACCGGAAGCTTCATGAGCTAAACCCTAAAGAATGCCCTCGGAGCTTTATACGTCGAATCTGAGCACCGAGAGCATGACGTCCAAGCCTTCAAATTGCAAGCTGTGGAGCTGAATACGGAGCCTCAAAGCATGAACCCTCAACCCTCGAAAGTAGACAAAGCCTGCCCTGAAACCTCTAGACCCTAAACCCGAAAGTTTGTATGTATATATATATATATACATATATATACAGATATACACAGACATACATGCATACATACATACAAACATACACCCATCTAAGCCTGAATAATTGCGAATATTTTTCCGTGAGCTCCTTTTTCAAATGATACCATACACAGTACTCCCACCAGAACCCCTCTTCTGAATATTCAGGCCCCTACGGCGTCGCCGGCACCGCCTTGCTCCCCAACGTTCTGGAGCATCTCCGCCAGCCGGGCGACCTCGGCCTCATCCGGGAGGTCCGATTCGGTGGCGTTACGGGGGGGGGGGGGGTTTTGGTTCTTTTGGGGGCCTTAGGGTTTAAGATTTTATAAAAATGTAAGGGTTTAGGGTGGGGGGTTTGGTTTTTTGGGGGGCCTAAGGTTTAAGGTTTTATAAAAATATAAGGGTTTAGGGTGGGGGACTTTGGTTCTTTTGGGGGCCTTAGGGTTTACGGCTTAAGGTAGAAGGTTTGCGGTCTAGGGTTTAGGGCTTAAGGTGTTTAAGGTTTTTTTTATGAGCAGGTGTTTAGGGTTCAAGCCTTTGGGCTTTAGGGTTTAGGGCTTTGGTTTACGGCTCGGGTGCTGAAAGGCGTGAACCCCATCTTCCCCTTTACAAAACGCAGGGGTCTAGGGTGGAGGTTTTGGACCAAGCCAGCAAAAGTAGTGCCGACCAGTTGAAGCTCAAGAACCAACTCATCAGCCCCGCTGGAGATATCTTGGAGCTTCCGAAAATTAGGAGTACCTTATTTTGGAGTCCTTGTAATAAGGATCCTACGATTTAGGGTACTATATTAGGGTCCCCTATTTTCGGAAACTCACATCTGGACACTTCAACGAACCCCCGCAAGCAGGCAAACCTGAGGAAAAGAGCTTCGCAAGGCGCCCGAAACCATCCCCGAATTCTTGACCCTGTGCAGCGGTTAACGCACCAGGCAAAAACCTGTGGTAACATCTCAGTTTTGGAAGTCACACATATAACAAGAAACACTAAACATCGTAGTAACGTAATGACCCTAAGGACTCTAAACTATGGGAACTATGGTATATTCCTTATAATGAGTTATGCAGGATTTTGTCCATCAGCCGTATGACTCCCGAGTCCTTAGTAGCAGTAGGGAATGGCGGAATGGATCCCTTTGACAGTCCTCTGCGGTCCCTCATAACAGTGCCTACAACTCATTCCCCCACTCCCCATTTAGAGCCAGGGAGTAATGATACTGTTTATGATACAAACACCCTGCATTACCTTAAGGACCCTGGACTGTGGGAACTATGGTACAGTCCTTATTATGGGTAATGCGGGACTTGTATCCCTAAACCCTAAACCCTAAAACCCCTATAGACCCCTTCAAGGAATCTCCTTAAAGGTACCCTTATAGATCTCTTTAAAGGAAATGCAGGATTCGTATCATCGGCCGTATCTTGGGGGTCTCTGTCCCCCTCTATAGTAGAGGCCAGAAAGTTGGAACATCATTCTCCTCATGCCCTTAAGGTAAGTTATAAGGGATCCTAGCACGAATCCTTCTAAAGCCGTGTTCCAACTTTCTGGCTTCTACCCTACTGCTCGGCGGGCTCCTCGTGCAAGGAAGTCGAAGGGTCCCGACTTGGAAGTCAGTGTCCCAGAGCCTCCAAAACCCCTTAATTAAGGAATATACCTAGGGTTCCTTAAAGGGATCTATAAGGGATCTATAGGGTTTAGGGTTTAGGGGACTCCAAAACCCCTTGATGAAGGAATATACCTTAAAATCATATTAGGGATCCTATTATAATTTAAGGTATGTTCCTTAATTAAGGGGTTTTGGAGGCTCTGGGGTGGATTAGGACGTCAGTGGCTTAACATAGAGGCCTTATTCATTAGAATAGGGCTCATGGTATAGAGATAAGAAGGAACCCTAAGGAATATCTAGTAGGTTTTGGGCTTTTGCGATACTAATCATATATGACCCTGGCTTTTTTCGCGGCGGCCTGAAGGGAGGTCACAATCTCCTCTTTCTTGTTGACATTCTGCAGCGCCACCTTACTGGAGTTTAGAGCTTCGGGTCCACATCATGTTGGGGATTGAAGTTTGAGGTTCGGGGTTTAGGACCTAGGCTTTAAAGAAACTCTAAAGTTTAAGGCTAGGTTCAGGGCTTCGGATTTTGGGGCTTGTCGGCGTTGACGAGCCAACAACCCCTTTTGGGATTCAGCGCCCTACAGCCGAAACCCAAACCCGAGATTTTATTCGGGCGGCGGCTTTACGGGTTGAGGGCTCAGGTGTTTAAGGGTTATGGCTCAACCCTAAACCCTAAACCTAAACCCTAAACCCTACACCCTAAACTTAGGGATTTAGGCCTTTTTGGGTTTGGGGTTTTTAAATGTTTGCCCACAGAGCCCAATATCCCTTAATTAAGGAATATTGCTTAAATTATAGGGGCCTTTATATTATGAGTTAAGGTATTCCTTAATTAAGGGGTATTGGGCTCTCTGGGTACTTCCACGGTTGCGAGGTTTAGGCTTGAGGGTACACGAGGGGTGTGGCTTCGGGTTTCAGGGTTTCGGGCTTAGGGTTTAGGGTCTAGGGGTATTTAAAATTAAAGATTCGATATTTTGGACGTCTATGGCGTCGAACGAACTGTGTGAGGCTGCGGAGATGAGTGGGGCCCATGTGCTAAGGGCGTGAAATGCAACAGCATCGGAGCCAGCAAATCGCATGCGACATGAACCTGAAAACCTGAACTCAATGCTAAACCCAGAAACTGCACTTGATACTGTGCACCACCCAGATCACCTTTCTAGGTACTCCCGAAAAAAGAGAAACAGCGAAAGCCCAGCTACAGATAACGGAAAACATCCCGATGCTCACAACCCGGAACCTTACGAAAATTCGAATAATCCTCACTGTAAATCCTGCGCCCTAAACAAACAGCCCCGAGCCCTCATCCTTAAAAAACTCAATTTCGAAGCCTTAATCATCCGAACAGGGGCTTTGGCATATACTATCGTGTACTTCCCGCATAAGAAACCTCAGGAACGAGATTGACAACATCCCGACCCCGAAGCTGAAAAGCCGTATCGACCGCTCTCTTGGAGCCCTGGCCGTCTTGATTCGCTTCACCGAGCTGGCGAACCTGGCAGATCGAGGACGTTTTTTGCTGAGTTTAGGGTTTTGGGTTTATGGAGCCCTAAAGGGGCTAATGCTGCGGATTGGGATACCGAGCTCGCGAACCTAGAAAATCGAGGACTTTGCTTTGATGACTGCTGGGCTCCCGTGCCCTAAGGAACAAATGTGGGGGGGGATTGGAGTAGGGATTTGGGGTCTGCTTTGGCAAAACAAAAGAGGAAAAAGCTTGCAAGTATTCAGGCCTCTATCTGAGGCAGTAGTGTTTGTATAAAACATGGCTTGTAGGGTTTTTAAAAACACTGCGAGCCTCCATATTGGGCAATGAACACCCGAAGCCCCAAAAAAGTGTAGAGCTAAGGGCTTCGGTGCGGTTAAGACGACCTGATTTTGGGCGCATGGCTATCATATCTATGACGACTATCGGGGCCTTCATAATTAGAATAGGGTTTTGGGGTCCATCATACTATAAGTATAGCAAGGAGCCTCCAAAATAGTGTTGGTAAATATTTAGGGCCCCTTTTGTAAGCCCGATACAGGGCGTTGCAAGGTTCGAAGCTTGGGGCTCCCCGCCCCTAAATCGGTTGCAGGTTGGAAGTCTGGGCCCTAAATCCGCAAGCCTCACCCCGGAATACCCTACACCCTAAACCCGATGCCCTACGCCTGATTCTTGATGGATGCCTCCTGGTGTACTAGTACCGACGAACAAGACCATACCAGAGCTTGCTCGTGCAACTGCCGATATGCTCAACTTGCGCACTTGACTTTCAGCTGCTCGTTCACTGCACTGCTGTCACCACCACAGCGAGCATCGCCCCAGGTCACGACAGATCCATCGGCGAGAAGGGCCGCAAAGGCCGAATCTGATGATTGGATGTGCTGAACGTTCTTCAGCTGGTCGTAAACAGGCCTGCTGTCGGCACCGAAACGAGCATTGCCCCAGGATAGGACAGATCCGTCGTCAAGTGTGGCAGCGAAAGCATCACTTGAGGCTTGGACATGCTGCACTCTTTTCAGCTGCTCTTGTAGAGCCCGACTATCGCCACCATTTCTAGAATCGCCCCAAGTCACGACAGAGCCATCACGAAGGACAGCGGCAAAAGCATCGCTCGAGGATTGAATCTGCGATACGTTCTTCAGCTGCCCTTGCACTGCCGCACAATAACCGCCTGACTGGGGATCGCCCCACGTTACAACAGATCCATCATGAAGTATGGCAGCAAAAGCGTCCCCCGTGGACTGGATCTGGTGCACATATTTAAGCTGATCTTGGATGGAGCTGCTGTCACCGCCGCTGTGAGCATCGCCTATACTGAACTTAGAGCAACAATTACAATTGTAGCTGTTTGTTAGGGATTATAATAACAAAAAACTAAAAATATTTCCAAGTACCCCTAAGTCGCCCCAGGTCACGACAGCTCCGTTCTGTCGGATGGCAGCAAAGGCGTCGCCTGTTGCCTGGATGTGATGCACGTTCCTCAGGAGATCTTGCACAGAGCTGCTGTCACCACCGCTGCCAGCACTGCCCCAAGTTACAACAGATCCGTCATGTAGGATAGCAGCAAAGGCGTGCTGCGTAGCCTGGATCTGCTGCACGTTCTTCAGTAAATCTTGCACAGAGCTACTGTCACCACCACTGTCAGGATCGCCCCAGCTCACGACAGATCCATCACGAAGGACGGCAGCAAAAGCATCGCATGTAGACTGGATCTGCTGCACATCCTGCAGCCGGTCTTGTACTGCCTGGCTGTCGCCACCGCAACGAGGGTTACCCCAAGTACGCACGGATCCATCCCTCAGAATGGCCGCGAAAGCAGCACGTGAGGCTTGAATCTGCTGGACGTCCTTGAGCTGATCCTGAACAGCACTACTGTCACCACCACTGCGGGCTTCGCCCCAGCTAACCACATGTCCGTCGGCAAGAATGGCGGCAAAGGCCGTATCAGATGATTTGATGTGCTGCACATTCTTCAGCTGATCCTGTACCCTCCTGCTGTCACCACCCCAGCGACCATCTCCCCAAGATACGACAGAACCATCACCCAGGATCGCTGCAAAGGCATGGACACATGCGCAAATGCGAACCTGGCTGATGTGCAACATCAGCAAATCACCGTTCTGCACATTGGCTGCCTCGAGGGTCGCTGCTCCGTCCAGGACACATCCGGAGGAATCCACAAGCCGACCCCTGCCAACTGCCAAGGCAGTCTGCGCCCGAAGCCCCAATGACTCCACAGGATCGTCCAAACTCACCTCCAATGAAACCGTTCTGCCACTTGCGAGCCCCACCTCCACGACAGTGGCCATCTCGCCCACCAAAGTTGCATTGAGGATTCGAAGTTTAGCAAGAGTTCGAGTCGGGTAAGAAGAGACGTGATGCCGCTGCGGCCCCTGAGATGTCGTGCTTGACCACCGTTACAGCTGCGGCCAGCAACGACCTGCGCTGCGATGCGATAAACAATCGAAAGCGAGCTCCCACACACCCTATAGTGGATCCCAGAAAGTTGGAACATGGATTAAGGATGATTAGTGCTGGGATTCCCTATACTTTACCTTAGGGGCAGGAGGATAGTGATGTTCCAACTTTCTGGCTTCTACTACCCTAAACCCTAAACCCCCGCCTCCCGCCAAACTTGGCAGAAGCAAGTCAGCCACTCCCTCTTTAGGGTTTTACCCACGAAGCCAAGTCGCCGTAATGCCGGACCGTGTTTAAAGTATCATGGTATCTATACAGTAACCTGGGATATGCTTTTAATTAGCCAGCAATTCGCACTTCAAAAATTAGCCAAACTCCGAAGTTTATAGCCTTACCCACAAGGTTCCATGATCCCCCGAGTGCCCTGGGCCAAAAGTCCCTTCTCTCTATGGGGAGTGCACAGGGGTTTCAGAATACAGAGCCCTACAAATTTAGGTAACTCCGACGCCCTAAGCACTGAACCGCTTACAGATCCAGGTATTCGGGGGATCGGCACCTGGTTTCTCTTGTACGCTATCATCGTAAAGGAAGCCTGCTACGATTTGAGACATTTGAGATGGGTGCCGCCATAGCCTCAAAAACCAAAGACCCGCAAGCTAACCCGACAGCCACGATGCTTCAGCCGTAGAACCCTGGAGGCCTACACTCTAAACCCTGAACCCTGAACCCTGACCCTAAACCCCAAACCCAAAACCTCAATTTACCAGAAATCGCTACGGAAACCTGCAGCAAACAGCAAACCCCCTGAGTTAGGGTTAAGGGTTTTAGGGTCACAAGTCTGTCTTTGCTTTAGGATTTAGGGGTTAGGTTAGTTTGGGTATCCGGCTTAGGAGTTCGGGATTGTGGTTCGGGGTTTTTGGCATGTAGGTGGTTGTCAAAACGGGGTTGAGGGCTTCGGGTTTAGGGTTTAGGGTTTAGGGTTTCGGGTTTAGGGGTTTAGGGGTTCCAGGGTTTGGATTTAAGGGCTTAGGGTTAGAGAACCTTTTTGGGTCCCTTTTTGGGTCCTCAATATAATACGACACCTAATATTTGGGATACCCAAACAGGGCCATAATTTTGACAACTACCCATGTAGCAGCACATGCTCCAGTGCACAGCCGACTCAACGCACCCGGAAATGTGGTTTTGCACTCGGAACCTAAACCCTACTCCGTAAACCCTAGACCTTCAAATCAAGACATCAGGGCCCAAAGCTCCGAAAGATGCCTAGACCTGCGCATCGCCTTGAATTTACCCAAGCGCCTGATTCTTGAGACCTCACATAGAGGTCTTAGCTGTTGGAATTGGGATTGTCTAGGGTATATCTTCAAAGCTGCCCCCACCCTGTACTAGTGACTATAAGGATTATAGTAGGGCCCTATTATATTCCTATTTTACCACTCTTACAGGGTGGGGGCCCCTTCTAAGGTATAGTGTAGTATAACCTAAACATGGACCTCAACGGTGGATCCTCCGGCACCGTATGCCCCCAGTGTAACCCAGAGCCTCCAAAACCCCTTATTTAAGGAATATACCTTAAAGTCATATTAGGGATCCTAGTATGATTTAAGGTATATTCCTTAATTAAGGGGTTTTGGAGGCTCTGGGAAGCCCCCCCAGCACAACTTGCGTGAACCACCCACCGCCCAGAAGCCCTGAACTCTAAAAGTCATGAATCCAATCAACCTGTGTAAAGCACCCAAGAAACCTTACAAAAACTCTATATAAGAGCCCGGCAAAGCCAGAACCTCATAAGACTCCCATACAATCCTAAATCCTCAACCTAAACCCGAAACCCTCAACCCCAAAAGAAACCCATGCATCCCTACACCCTCAACCAAAAAATCGACACCCGGAAGCCCCCACTACATCTTCATATCTTGCATATTCTATGTGTGTGTATATATATGTTTATTTATATTTATGCTTTATTTATGTTTATATTTGTATTTATATCTATATACATATATATATATATATATATATACATATAAATATATATATATATATATATATATATCGACAACCGTTAAGGTGCCTGAGAGTGGACACCGTCTCGTCAGCCGAGGTAGAGGCGGGCGAGATGGCCCCGACCATGAACCTGGCGTTCCAAGGGTATAATAAGGTTCTATAGTAGGGTTTAGGGTTCAGGACTCTAGGGTTTTAGGGTTGAGGGTACAATAAGGTTCTACAATAGGGTTTAGGGTTTAGGGCTTTAGGGTTTTAGGGTTTAGGGTTTAGGGCCTTAGGGTTTTAGGGTAAAGGCCTGGGGGTTTAAGGGTTGAAGGGTCTTAGGGTGTTTAGGGTTTTATGGTTTTAGGGTTCAGGGTTCTACATATCGGGTTCCTAGAAAGGGCACTATAGCGTTCTGTAATTAATGGGGTCCCGTTGAAGGGGTTGCTGTCAGGGTTCCGGTAAGGGTTCTGCAAGGAAAGGACCATGAACCTGAAAAGGGCTCAGGGCTTAGGGCTTCTGGGGCTTGGGATTTCTCAAGGCTTTGCGGGTTTCGGCTTTGGGGGCTTAAGGACTTCAATATATGATTTCTTCGACGGCTTCTTTGTAGGATTTCTTTATGGATTCCTTTACGGGTTCCTATGAAGGAGTAAAGGGTTCCGTAAAGAAAGTGCCATGAACTCAGGGGGTTTATACCTTTTAGAGTTCTATCTTCGGCTTTAGGGTATTGGGATTCTGTAGGGGTTTGATAAGGGTTCTTTCGAGGTTCCACCTTACGAAGGATCTCTTCTCACGGTTTGTACGAGGGCTCTAAGATTGGTGATGTTTGTTGGATATGGTTCTTATGCAAGGAGAGGGGTAGAGGGATTTCTGTGGCAATAGGGTTTTCAATTTGAAAGATTACGTTGCGGCTTACGGGCTTTACTAAGAAATTTATGGTGCGTAAAGGCTTCATAGGCTGCCGGTGCTCCTTGACTTTAGCGGGGTCTCTTTAGTTGAGGCTTCGTAGGGTCTATACTTAGGCTCTGAGAAGCCACTTCTTGATGGTTTCTACAGAAACTACCCTAAACCCTAAACCCTGACTTCATTGCAGGCAGGATTTGGGGCCCAGGCTGTCTGAGTGTATTTCGTGCGACCATTCCCATCGTGACTAAGAGTACTGCGATCAGGGGTTTAGGGTTTAGGGTTACCCATGTATTTGACCTGTTCTTGCTGTCGATATCAAAGTGAACTTGGGAGTACTGGTTCTACGGCTCATCCTACGACTCATCCTCGCGTACAAGACTAGAACTAGGTTCCTAATGCTAACAGCCATCGGCTAGTCCACAAGGTTCAGGGTTTAGGGTTCAGGATTAAGGGTCTAGGTTTTGCAGTTGTCAGAAACAAATCCGAAACAGAAAGGGCGAAAGGGCACCACTGGAACACCCATGATAAGGCTGGGGTCCCGGGCGTGCGTGAGTTTCCCGCCAGAGACTCCCGCAGGAGGAATGTGAGCTTTGAGGCACGGAAGGGGATGGCCTGCGCAAAGAGTTGATAAAGGGATATACCGCAAATCATATTGAGCCCACAGGGCCCTAAGGTAGAGTCGAAAATGGCTTCTATGCGGATGCCAGAAAACTCCGAAAGCGGGCGGGAAAACCAAACAAGAGCCTCTGTCTATACATAGACATATACATATACATATACATATACATACACATACACGTACACGTATGCACATATACATATACATTTACATTTGCATTTACTTATACATATACATACACATACACGTACATGTACACGTACACGTACACATATACATATACACGTATACATATACATATACATATACATATACTTACACATACACATACACGTATACACGTATACACGTATACACGTATACATATACATATACATATACATACACTTACACATACACATACACGTATACACGTATACACGTATACATATACATATACATATACATATACATATACGTATACGTATACATATACATATACATATACATATACATATACATATACATATACATAGACATAGACATAGACATAGACATAGACATAGACATAGACATAGACATATACATATACATATACATATACATATACATATACATATACATATGCATATACATATACATATACATATACATATACATATACATGTACATATACATATACATATACATATACATATCTCACATATATATATATATATATATATTGACTGATATGGGGGGTTGAAGGCGTAAGGGATGATGCATCATGGTTGCCCTAGAACCTACGGCCCTGAACCACCCCACACCCCCTATATCCAAAAGCCTAAACCCTAAACCCAACCTTGATCCCAAGACCCTGCGTCTCCAAACCCACTCGTGTCCCTTATGGTCGCCCTTAAAGAACTGGGAGTTCCCGAAAATAACGGGCCCTAATATAGTACCCTAAACAATAGAATCCTTATTCTAAGGACCCCAAAATAAGGTACCCCCTAAAAATCGGAAACTCTAAACTCTAAACCCTAAACGCTTTATAGAACCCTTATAGATCCCTTTAAGGAACCCTTATAGATCCCTTTCAAGGTACCCCTAATCTGACACGGATTTCGAAATTCTTACGGAGCCACCCACCTTCGTGCGCTCGTCCAGCTTCGCCTTGCTACTGCGCCTGGCAGGAGACCCGAAATCCTAAGCCCCAAGCCCTAAACCCTAAACCAAACACCCAAAACCCTAAATCCAAAGCCCTAAGCCCTCAACCCTAAACCCAAAATCTAAATCCTAAGCCCTAAACCCTAAACAAAAAAACCCTAAACCCGAACTCTTTCTTCGAACGAGTTCGGACTTAGCCGGCTCAGGTATTTTAGTGTTATTAAGGTTTTAGGGATTTGGGTTTTGTCGGTTTTCGGTATTTTACGGTTTTAAGGTTTTGGTGGGTTTTGGTGGTTTCGGGTTGCAGCCTCTTGGCCAATAAAATATGCAGAGCCTTCTTCTGGGGCTTGCAGCGTTTCAGAACTTCAGAGATACCGTATATTATGTACTAGATAGTATATCGTATACTGTATCATGTCTTATATCACGTATCATCTTATCTAGTATATAAGATACAATGTACATTTAATATACAAGTATAGAAATCCCCGTCTGGGTTTCGAGCTGCGGAACTCTAGACAGTCCTTCAGAGTTAAACGTTCAGCGTTACGAAATGCTGTATGCCACTCTCACGATACTCCTTTCCACTGCCCGCCGGCTCTGCCAGCATCATGCTGCTCCCACCGAACCTAGATTAACCCTGAGCCAAAAACCCCTAAACCCAAAACTGTAGACCCTTAGCCCAAGTGTCACGCGACTTGCTGTCCAGTCTGCTGCGATAAAGCAATGCTTATAGTCCTCAAACTAGCGAAGAAGTGCGTGTCTGACATGCGTTCTTGACACAGGGTGCTTTCTGAAGCCTTAAACCGTAGAACCCTAAACCCCTGCAAAGCCCCCTAACCTTTACAAAATTCCCACATCCTAAACCCCAAACCCTATAGTTCTCTCGACTCCTAGCTTTCGGAAACCCTCTACTAGACCCAAGAGTAACATAGGAATAAAAAGGGTGCCCTTTTTGGTTTAAAGGGGCTTATAAGGGAACCTGAACCCTCAGAAAAGGGAATAAGGGCCTGCTCTGGGTCCTAGTCTACTTTCTGGGGGTCTTTGCATCCTCCGAAGTTATCAGCGGCCATCTTTTAAGTCCCTCCCTTCTTGAGGAGAATGCAGAGAAAAGGATGGGAATAGCAACCATTGAAGGAGAGCCAGGAGCACGAAAGCCCTGGACTGCTAAACCCTACAGTAAAAGCCAGAAAGTTGGAATATGATTATCCTAGACCCTTTATGGTAAATTATAGGGTATCCTACCCTGAAACCATATTCCAACTTTCTGGCTTTTACCTTAAACCCTAACTGGACTGATAGTTGGCACGTCAAACACCGCAGAGAGCTGAAACCTAATTACCCTGAAGCCCGAGGCTGGGTTCTTGTTATGACCGGCTGAGGGTTTAGGGTTTTTGTTCAGTTGCGTGACCCTTTTCGGGGTTTAGGGGTTCTTGCTATGGAATGTAATTTTCGGTTACAATAATAGGACAAACGGAAACTCCAGTGTTCACTGTAGATCCCTATTGTGGTAGATTCAGTTCCTAAACGAGAACCCGGACGAACCCCCCAAATCTGCACCCTAAACCCCACGCCTTAGACCCTGAAGCCCTACAATCCGCGAAGCCCTAAACAGGACGAGAAAACCCTCTTTTCATAAACACCCTGAAGCCTTTGAGATCTATCTGTGCCCAACTTGGAGCCGGGGCCCGAATCCCTAAACCCCCTCCCCTCAAACCCCTCATGATGGGCATTTGACCCAAGCCTCCCATCTCTTTGGATTTCGGCCAGCTGCTTGATAACAAGGCCTCTTTCGGGTTAGAGGTTTAGAACCTCTCGTATGTGATAGCATTTTCTGGAATTTTCAATAGGTTTCAAACAGGGTCCTTGGGGAGGTTAGGTGGTTTTGCAAGTTCCTCAGGAGGCTTCTCACAGGGCTTCATGAGATGACGAAGCCTCGTTTCTCCAGAGTATGGGGTGTTGGCATGCAGCGTTGAGGGCTTAGGATTTGGGGTGTTGGACGCTTGTGGGCGGCAGGCCCCCCCCTTGTGTGCGGTAGAATCAAGAGGCCTTCGCAAACTGAATAGTGTTTTGGGGTATGTTTTGCTCCCGACATACGAAGGGACCCTACGGTATAGTATGAACAACTGTTCATGCCCCTTATAGTTTAAAGTAAAAGCCAGAAAGTTGGAATATGATTATCCTAAGCCCTTTATGGTATATTGTAGGGTATCCTACCCTGAAACCATATTCCAACTTTCTGGAGTTCCCTGTATAAGTACCTCCCAGAGCCTCCAAAACCCCTTAATTAAGGAATCAACCTTAAAATCATATTCGGGATCCTATTATAATTTAAGGTATATTCCTTAATTAATGGGTTTTGGAGTTCCCTTTAGGGTGAACGGTTCTGAGGCTTTTGGCTTTCGGTGTTCGGGTTTCGGGTCTCCGGTCGGAGTCTCGGGCTGTGTCATCTGCGCCCGTCGTGGTTACTGTGATCTCTTCGTAGCTTTTAAGGGTTCCTTAAGGGTTCCTTACAGGGATCCATGAGGGATCTATGGGGGGTTTAGGGTACTTACAGGATCATGGGAGTTAGTAACTGGGGTTACTATCAGGGTAACTATACTTATAGCCCCAATTAGGGTTCTTATAACCTTACTTACTAAGTCCCATGATCCTCCAAGCAGGGCTCTACCTCCGTACTTTGAGGCCGGCAGCACCTCGCAGTCGGATCAATTTGAGCTCATCTTTTCGTTCAGCGGAGTTCGGTTGAATGCATGGTCTGGCAACTGCATGTGGGCTTCGCCACGATAAAGGGGTACAGCGCAGATGGCATCAGCTACCAAACAGGGCGCAACAGTCAGCAAAATCGAGCGCGGTTCCACACTAGTGTCCACGCTGCAAGAAAGTCGAATTATGAAAGGTGCTGCCTTTGCTGGTCCTCGCCTGGGTTTGGCCTATGTGTGATTCAACGCTTCTTTTGCGTTGAGCCTTACTCGTGCTGTAGCTGTTGCTGTTGCCATGCAGCTCCGTCCTACCATTTGCTACTCAAATCCCAAGCACCGCTTCTGCTATTGCTGTTTGTGCTGCTATTGCTGCTACTGCTGCTTCTGCTACTACTAATACCACCACCACTCATGGATTCGGGATCAGGATCTACACGTTATGAATTCTGAGATCAACCTGGACGTGGGCATTCAGATTAGAGCTGCGACTCGAAATAGTCGGGGCGGCGTTGATTGTAGGCAGCACGATGAGCAAGCATCTGAGCCATCTAAGATGGTTCCAGGTAGGGGGCTGTCAACAGAGTCGGATTCGACTCCGCCCGTGATACCTGGCGCCCATCCAGTACTCAGCCCTACTCCCTGAGCCCTTTATGCTGGTTTTAGGTTTTACGTTTAGGGTTTGCTGTTCAGGTGCACAGTTTAAAGTAGGAACCTGATTAAGAAACCTTGGGCCTTTATTAGGGTTCCTTACATGAAACCTACTATTTTGGGGGTTATAGGCCCAGGGTTTCTCAATCAGGTCCCTACATTAGGGTGTTGGGGGTTTCAGCCACATGGTGGAGAATGCAACAGGGACTTCGCGACCCTCAGGAACCAAAACAGCCACTGAGCTTAAGAAGGACGGGGCCTTAATAATTAGAATAAGGCTTTTGGGGGGCATATTATACTATAACTCTGGTAAGGAACCCAAAACAGTATAAGTAATCTTTTCGGCCCCTATATTGCTCCGCTCCAAAGCAAGAGGGCGGAGTAGTTTAAACAGCAAAACCCTGTTGTAAGCCCACCTCATCCCTAAACTCTAGACCCCGTAAAAGGTTCTCAAGCCCTCAACCCGCAAAGGGCTTTTGAAGCCTAAATCCCAAACCCTCAACCCTAAACCCCGAAGGAAAGGATCGAAGCCATCATGGACTTGCGCCAGAAAGCAAGAGAAACGGAGGGGAGAAAGCATGGGAACACCCTGTTGCCTCAAGCACTGGCGAACCCTCTTGCCATGGGTTTAGGGCTTCGGAGGTGTGGGACCTAAACTGAACCTCAACCCTAAACTTTCAGAGATTGGGGTTTTGAGTTCAGGCCCTCGGATACGTACGTGCACGTAAACATACACATACAGGTGCATGTACATACACGTACACATACACATATGCTTATACATATACATGTACATATACAGATAAACATACTAGCAGTTGGTGAAGCTACTACGTCACGTTTCTTCTCGGGTGTCCCTCCCTTGTTCTCCCTGCCAGCCGAGTCGGCTGAAGCCGGTGACACCGACTCCAGGCTGTTCTGCATGCTGGTCAGCTTGGAGCCAGGCATTCACGATTTGAGGGCTGAAGGATCAAGGCTGGCTTAGGGTTTAGGGTTTAAGGTAAAAGCCAGAAAGTTGGAATATGATTATCGGAACCCCTTTAATTTAAATTATAGGGGATCCTACCATTAATCCATATTCCAACTTTCTGGAGTTCCCTTTCGGGGGATTTTAGGACTTGGGTCTTGGCTTAGCTGGTCTAGGAGTCGCCTCCTGGGTAGGGACAGGTCCTCAAGCTCTATGCCCAACATGGCTGCCTGGTTCTTAGCAGGGAACGGGGGCATGGATCCCTATGATAGTCCCTTAAGCTCATAGTAGTCCCAATAACCCATTCCCCCATTCCCGACTAAGAACCACACAGATGGGGGCAACCAGGCTTCTCAAGCAAAGGCTGTGACATCGCCACAATGCGTCAGCGAATGAAGTGCGGTGCCGACCTTGGCTCAGACCAACTTAGGCTCACAATAATAAAGAGCTGCCATGAAACCCTAAACCCCTGAAACCCTAAACCCTAAACCCGTAAACCCTAAATCCTAAATCCTAAACCCCTGAACCCCTAAACCCCTAAACCCCACGGGCCTCAACAGCTCTGCGTTTATTGCACCAGCCCTCCGGGCTGATCCGAAGCCAGCCACTTCTTGCGACTGCATCTTGCATATGTCAAGGGAAGTTTGAGAGTGGGTTAGGCGGTTTAGGGTTTAGGGTTTGGGTATCATGGGGAACTAAAGCTTAACCTTTTTGGTTATATAGGGATAGGGGACTACACTACCCAAAAAAAGTTAAAGGTTACCTACTCTACCACAAGACACAAGACATCACAACGAACCACGAGTGCGTTGGACCGCTGATGCGACAAATGGTCATCAGGTGATGTGGACGACGATGAGGATGATGAGGATAAGGCTGAGGCTGAGGCTCAGGAGGACGAGGAAAAGGAGAGGAGGAGCAGAAGCAGGGAGGAGGAGGGCGATCAGGATAGCGACACGAATGGCTACTTTCATTTGGCGTGACATGGATGTACTCGAAACCAACGTGCAACTTAGCATTGGATACTCTTCTGCCGGGCCCTGGGAAGATTGTGACGAGGCCGGCTGTTTTTGAGTACTGGACATGTATACCAGCAAGCGGAACAAGGAAAAAAACGAAACTTGAAGGGTGCTTTCCCTCCTATCGGTTTGTCAGAGGCGCAGTTCATGTGGTTTCGCACAGCAAACCGAGACATCTCCTCTTGGCCCGTAGTTCTCTAAAGAGTTCTTACAGTGCTGAACATCCCTAACCCTAAACCCCTAAACTGCGAAATCTTTTCAGGCTCTTAGGGCTTTGGGGCTGCAAATCCACAGATGAGAACAGGCCGCGTGCCTGACGTGCCAATTGAAAACAGAGATCCCATAAACGACCATACAAGCTCCGCTGTTGTGAAAAAGGCTATAAGCAGCCCAAACCCAAATTAAACCCTACAACCCCCAATGAAACCCGAAAGTCCCAATTAGACCCTAAACTAAACCCTAAAACCCCCAATGATAGACGGCCTTGGAAGTTCATGACTAACTACAAGTGCGGTTATCAAGTCCTATACATGGACTTATGCTACTTATAACGCCCACTTAAAGTAAAAGCCAGAAAGTTGGAATATGATTATCCTAAGCCCTTTATGGTAAATTATAAGGTATCCTACCCTGAAACCATATTCCAACTTTCTGGAGTTCCCTGTATAAGTACCTCCCAGAGCCTCCAAAACCCCTTAATTAAGGAATCAACCTTAAAATCATATTCGGGATCCTATTATAATTTAAGGTATATTCCTTAATTAATGGGTTTTGGAGGCTCTGGGTTATAAGTACCGATGAACCTGCAAGCAAAGCCGACTCTCCGACGTTCCGAACCCAAGTCGGCCGTTGCTCTTAGCCAGAGCCGCGGTGTAGGGTTTAGGGTTTAGGGCTTAGGGCTTAGGGTTCAGGGGGTTCAGGGGGTTCAGGGGGTTCAGGGGGTTCAGGGGGTTCAGGGGGTTCAGGGTTCAGGGGGTTCAGGGGGTTCAGGTGGTGGTTCAGGGGGTTCAGGGGGTTCAGGGGGTTCAGGGGGTTCAGGGGTTCAGGGGGTTCAAGGGGTTCAGGGTTCAGGGGGCTCAAACCTTCCGGAATTAGGGCTACTTTCAGGGTCATGGGACTTAGTAACTAGGGTCATTATTAGGGTAACTATACTTATAACCCCAATTAGGGTACTTAATAGCCAGAGCCGCAAGTCGCCAGCAGACGGGTTTAGGTTAGAAGCTGCCCCTAGTGACTATAAGGATTTTGGTAGGGCCCCATTATATTCGTATTATACCACTATTACAGGGTGGGGGTAGCTTCTAGGGTTTAGGGTTGCTGAACCTCCAAATAGCTGCTCTACACCCCAAATCAAACCCGAAACCCCAATGAAATCCTAACCCCTAAAGCCCTATAAAGCCCTAAGGAAACCCCAATGAAAAAAGGCTCCAACTGCTCAAAATCTCATAAACAACTGTACAAGCCCAATGAAACCCTAATCCCTAAATCCTCAATGAAACCCCAATAAAAAAATATCCTAACCCCCAAAGCCCCATAAAGCTCTAAGGAAACCCCAATGAAATCCTAACCCCTAAAGCCCTATAAAGCCCTAAGGAAACCCCAATGAAAAAAAAGGCTCTAATTGCTCTGGGGCTGCGACGCTGGCATGACTGGCCAGGAGATTTTCCCCTGGACTTGAGCTTCCGAAGGGGGAGGCAAGATCCTGCCGAGCACGGGACCTTTTCGGGCTTTCCTTTAAGGGATCCATACGGCCCCGGCTTAAAGTGTTCCTTTAAGGGCTAGAATGGATTTAAGAGTTTAGGGTTCAGGGTGGGGTCTCAATGGGTGTTTGCAGAATCTCAAAGCGAATAGGGCTTTAGGGTTTAAGGTTTTCGGTTTAGGGTCTTGGGTTCGGGGTTGGTGCTTTGAGGGATTCTTCAAACACGTCTTAAGGCTTGATTCAAAGGAACTTTCAGAAACTACATTACTGTAAGGTTCTGTGGGGCGTTGGAGGGTTTAGGCTTTGGTTGTTGGTTGCTGGGCTCGTTTTATGGTTCAGGCCTCCAGGTTCGGGTTAGGTACCCTAAGGGTCTACGGACCCATACATCATTGCCTTCATTTCTGAAGCATCATTCCGTTGAAGATTGTTGGGGTGAAGGTTAAGGGTTGCAGGTTTAGAGCTTAGGGTTTAAGGTTAGGGTTTAGGGCGGCTCGGGCCAAGAGTGACAGCCGGCTTAAGCTCGGGAAAGCCGGCTTTATCTCTTGCAGATAAGGCGCACAGGCGCACGCTTTTGAGGGCTTGGGGTTTGGGGGTATAGGGGCCTGGAGCTGAGGGGAGTGTCGGGCTTTCTGATAGGGCACCAGGGTTCAGTGATTAGGCTCAGTGGAGGCTACGCATAGACTCAACGCAGTCACCCCACTTCACAAGTTGGTGTCGTGAGAACCCTAGACAGCAGAACCTACTTGGAGGATCATGGCACTTAGCAAGTAAGGTTATAAGTACTGTACCCTAATTCTGGTTATAAGTATAGTTACCCTACGTCCCATGATCCTTTAAGTAGAGCCCAAAGGAAAACAGGCCGCAACTTCATTTCACAAACGATCTGCCAATCTCTTGTACACCCACACGAAACCGCGTGATCCTAGCCCTAGACCTCAGCCTCTCACAAGCAGCCCACACACGTTCCCCACTGGCACAGTCCTCTCGCGCACTACATGGACACCACTCCTGCCGGGCAGAGGCAGAAAGAGAAAGACAAGAAAACCGGACCCCTAAACCCTAAACCCTTCCGTTGTGAACCCTTTTGCAAGCTATAGACTATACTAAAAGGAGCATGGGACTTGGTAACTGGGATTAAGACTGCGGTAATTATACTTCTAACTACTTATAACCCCAATTCGGGTACTTATAACCTTACTTACTAAGTCCCCATGATCCTCCAAGGACCCCCAAGCCCTAAGCTGCGGAGTATGCCTCTCTACCCTCGCTCCATCATGGTTCGAAGCCTAGAGCTCAGCGGCCCAAACCCCAATCCTTAGATCCTTTGCTCCATGATACGGTTGATGATATAAATCCTGCATGACCCATAATAAGGAATATACCACAATTCTCATAGTTTAGGGTCCTTAAGGTGAAATAATCAACAGTACCTTAGGGCTCAGGGCCCCGAGCCCTAAACCCTAAATCCTGAACTGCAGGGTTTAGGGACCTGTCTAGGTTCCGCTACACATCCACGGCAACCTATACCACCTCGCCTGTGTGTGAGGGAGGCCTATCCTGCGTTCCCCACGGTTCAGGGTTTAGGGTTTAGGGCTTGAGGGTTTAGGGTTTAGGGTTCAGGGATTCGGGCTTAGGGTTTAGGGGGTTCGGGGTTTAAGGTTTAGGGTTGAGGGCAAGCCCCCATCCCAAAACACACGCACTTCTCGAAGCGTCCATATGATTAGCGCCATTGTATGATTCTTGTGTTGCGCCCTTGTTGTTGCTTGTCTTTGTTGCCTGAATAGGTGAGGACGTACGACAAAGTGAGAAATGAAAATCAAACAGAATCCGAATGTCTGCAATGCCCTACCTTTTGTCCTAAGCCCGAACACCCCCTAGCCCCACAACCCAACAGCCACAAAGCCTCAAGCTCTAGACTGCAGAATCCTTTATTCACGCGGTTAATGAAAGACGCATGAGATCAAGACCGCACCAAAGCTGCAATAAACCTTAACGAAAAGCACAACAAACTCTATAAGACCCTTGCATCCGTAAACCGAACCCTAAACCCTCGATGAAACCCTTTTCCCAAGTTGCTGTCGCACCTCACAGTCGTGGAGCAAGTGCTCGCCCCACTGTCACCACTGTAGCCCCTGTGGCTGTGACCTTGGTGTCCAGGGTTTAGGTTCTGGAGCTTTCAAGACCTAGTGTGCTTAAGGTCTAGGGGTGTGGCCTGCGTTTCAAGCTTACGGCTTAGGTTCAAGAGTTGGAAAACATATCGAATCCAACCCAACCCGGCCAAGGTCCTTTCCATACAGTGAGCCTTGCATGCCCTAAACCCTCAACTCTGCGTCCAAACACTAAATTCAAACCTCTGAGACCCAGAGCCTCCAAAACCCCTTAATTTAGGAATATACCTTAAAATCATATCAGGGATCCTATTATAATTTAAGGTATATTCCTTAATTAAGGGTTTTGGAGGCTCTGAGGAGCGCTCGAAAGCAGAGTCCAGCTCAAACGAACATGCAGTTGCGCCAAATGCCACAAGCTGACCTAAACCCCAAGCCCCTAAACCCTACTTGGAGGATCATGGGACTTAGTAAGTAAGGTTATAAGTACCCTCATTGGGGTTATAAGTATAGCTACCCTGATAATAACCCCAGTTACTAAGTCCCATGACCCTTCAACTAAGCCCCTACACCTGAAGCCTAAGCCCCTAAAGCCCACAGCTCTAAAGCCCTAAAAATAAAATTGAAGCCCAAGCCTGAACCCCGGAACTCCAATATGGGGGCCTTAATAAGAATAGGGTTCCTTTATATAAAGGGGTTACTTTAAGGGATGTATATAAGGGTACTATAATATAGGGGCCTTAATACGAATAGGGTTTCGGGGCCCATGTTACTAGAATTACAGTAAGGAAGTCCAACAGATGCTGAAGCAATTGGATCGTACTCTGCTCGTCCTTATCGGCCACGTCGTGCACGTCGAACGACAATAGTGTGCGCAGTCCACGGCCCAGCAACCCCTCAATGTGCTTCGCACTCTGGGTCACCACTACCCTGGGAGACACGCTTACCACGCCAGCCCCGGTTCTATTGATGCACAAAATTAAGATCCCTTTTTGGGTACCCGGGTACCCTAAATATTAGGTGCCGTAGTATAATAAGGACCAAAAAAGGACCCTAATTGTCTCGGCGGGCACTGCCGCTGCTAGCCGAATGAGGTGCTCTTGAACGATCACACACACCCGATGCCGCCTCTGCCTGTTCAGCCCGGTCTCTTACGGTTAAGGTTTAGGGTTAAGGGTTACGGGTTCAGGGTTTAGGGTTAGGGGGCGGTGATGGTCGCCACACGCTGGCCCAATGGTCTCAAGGGCAAAAGATCAGGAGCCGCTGTCGGCGTGACGCCTACAGGTCCAATCTTAGGCTCAGGGACCGGAGGTGGCAGGTCTCCTATACTGCAAACTTCTCGATAGCAAAGCTCAGGTAAACTCAAGCTTCAACCTCTAAGACAGTGTTCGCTACGGTTCCCTGATGGATCAATGAATCACCACCCTAAACTCTGCACCCCAAACCCCTGAAACCCAAAAGCCTCGTTTACGCATGGGGGCTTCCTGTTGCGGCCCTCGAGAATCAAACCTGGATGTCCAGAGTTCCCAAATTTCCTCAACCCTAAACCCTAAACCTCATGGGATTAAGGGTTTTGGTTTCCTCAACCCTAAACCCTAAACCGCGTGGAATTTAGGGTGTGGGGCTCCTGTGCGCCCCACTGACCGGAGTTGTGGAATGGAGCTCGGTGTCATCACGGCTAGCCACCTGCCCAGACTTAGATGGGGCCCTTCGTCGCTATTCTGAGGTTCTGAAACTGTAGTTGAGGGTTTAGGGGTGCTTTTGCTATCTTCAGACAATGAGGCATCCTAATGCAATTGTTAACCCCAAGTAACAGGATCCTTCATCTTAGGTCAAATAAGGGCCCCTAATTCAACGAAGGACCTCGCCAGTCCCTGACCTACAAGGTTCGGCCCCTAAGCTGTCGTAGCTTAAGTTGAGACAATGCATGGATGAAGGGTTCTATAATGGACTTGCTAGTGCTCATATGATATGGCCCTTGGTTGGGATTCAGAGTAGTTTCCATGAAGCTTTCAAGCCTCAGGATTTAACACTCCTTCGCTTTAGGCCTTGCCCGCAAATGTCTAGCTGTACAAGGACTTATGTAAAGAAACCACTCCAAAGAAGGGGCCCCCGAAAAGAGTATAGGGACATTGGAAGAGTTCAGGGCGTAGGGTTTGGACTTCTTGTTCAAGGCTTGGGGCTTAGGGCTTTAGGGATGGTGTGTATTGCCATTCAGACATATGCCGACCCCTATCAACCACCTGAAGAGTCCCAAGCCCCGGAATCCGAAAACTCATGCCTCCTGGATCTTGGATGCTGAAGTGATAGGACTGCGCCTCACTCCCACACTTACATCTAGAGAGATACGAAACCCCAACACCAGTCTGCCAACCTCCTGAGAAGCTTTCTCAACATCTTATCGACGAATAAACCCTCAACAGCTCAACCCCTGAACCCCTGACCCCCAATCCCCAATCCCTCAACCCCCCAAGCCCCTAAACCCTAAAGCCTCTACCTCTCAACTCCGAAATCCAAGAATCCTTAGATGCCTCGATTGGCGCCGGGTCCAGCGACATGCGCTCCACGTGCATCAAGCGCTGGGAGCCCTTTTCCGATGGGCTGGTGGACAAGAGTTCACTACTTGGAGGGTCGGGGGACTTAGTAAGTAGGTAGTAAGTAGACTTATAAGTACCCTAAAAGGGACCCTAATTGGGGTTATGGTACTTATAAGTCCCTAAAATAACCAGTTACTAAGTCCCCCGACCCTCCAAGTAACCTACCCTAAACCCTAAACCCTGAACTTGCAAGTCCGAAACCCTATTCCCCTAAACCCTAAACCTTGAACCCTGAACCCCTAAACCATCCTAAACCCTAAAACCCGGAACCCGGAGCTGGTGAGTTCATGCTTTGAAGCGTCGGGGCTCTCAAGCTTCGCCCAGCGGTGTAGGTAGGTTAGGGCTTTAGGACTTAGTGTAAGAAAAGGGATCCTTAAAGGGATCTATAAGGGTTCTATTTAGGGTTTAGGGTTTTAGGCTTTAGGACGTCGTGTTGGAACCTGATTAAGAAACATTGGGCCTAAGGGTTCCTTTAAAGGGATGTATAAGGGTTACGATAAGGGATCTATGTGGGTACTATAAGGGATCTACAAGGGTAATGTAGGAACCTGATTAAGAAACCTTGGCCTTTAGTAGGGTTCCTTATATGAGGCCTACTATGTTAGGGGGTTATAGACCCCAAGGTTTCTTAATCAGGTTCCTACAGTAGGGCAGCGTCAATGGTTCAAGGAGGTTCGGGGTGTAGGGGCTACCTGAGCAGCAGGATCCTTACCAACCGTCTACCTGAAGCCAGATCGAAGAACACACATACTGTATATATGCAGACTATCCAGCTCATGCCGATATGTATACACTGATTGATTGCTATATTTTCACATGAAAGTACTTAGTCATGTATATATGTCACTTCTTTTGTTTGTTGGTATTTGTGCATGCGCCTATTTATTTGCACACTTATGCAATGGTTCACGTATGCTCTGTCTATCTTTTTGTACCTAAAGCTGTATTTCTTACTTGCAGTGGTCTCGGCTTTGTATCTGTATTCATTGTAGTGCCCTGATAGAAACCTTACAGAAGCCCTTATAGATCCCTTTAAGGAACCCTCACCACAAGGGACCCTTGATTGACCCATTAATCAACCCTAAACCTTAAACCCTAAACCCTAAACCCAAACCCTAAACCCAATACAACGTACAAGCAACAGCAAGGAGTAGAGAGCCTTTAGCCCGGCCGGCGTACCAGCTGCAGAACTGCGGAGCAAGGATGGGAGTCAAGGGACTCAGGTGTTTCGGGTTTAGGGCTTTAGGGTTCTAGGGTTCAAGGGTTTGGGGCTTTGAGGTTGTAGGGTTTAGGGTTTAGGAGTTTAGGGTTTTGCATAACAAACTAGACTGCAGTATACTTGTACTCACCGTCTCTATGGAAAACAAATATTGCAGCATGCTTATACTCAGGGGCTCTAAGGAAATACTGTCGGTAATTATTCAAGCCCCTTTCTTGAGTTGAGAACTTGCGGCTTGAGACGGTTAGGGTTTGAGGTTTGGGTCTTTTAAGGTCAGTGGCTTGGGGTTTGCGGTTTGGGGCTTCAGGGTCTTGCGGGTAGTCGGGCGTAGGGTTGAGGTGGAGTTGTTCGGGCTGATGCCCTCAGGAGTACAGCCGGGGCGAGGGCTTTCGGGTTCAGGCTTTGCAAGCCGGAGAACCCTAAACCCTAAACCCTAAACCCTAAACCCTAAACCCTAAACCCTAAACCCTAAACCCTAAGCCCTAAACCCTAAACCCTAAACCCTAAACCCGGAGGACCGAGCGGCGGAGCTTCAATAGGAAAGCCCGGGAGTCTGTGCCAGGAGGTCATCTGACCTACTACTGATGGACAAAATCCTGCATGACCCATTATAGGGAATCTACCATAGTTCCCATAGTTTAGAGTCCTTACGATCATGCAGGATTTTGTCCATCAATAGTATGGTCAGCATTGCATACCAAGCCCAGGCAGGACATGACATAGTTCTTTCAAAAAGAACCTATCAGGGCAACCAAGTCATAGAGCCCTATGTCCCTCACCGATAGGGCCCAACTTGTCCCTAATATTAATTGTGCCTTTTCTGTCGTGAACTGCACAGCCTGATCTACGAGGAGCTTTTGGGAATTCAGGGCTGAAGCATTCAGGAAAGTGCGGCCGAAGCCTTGGCCGTGAACCCTCATGCCTTAATCCCCAGCACCATATCCCCGAAACCGCTAAGCCGCATATCCCCACATTTAAAGGATCACGGGACTTAGCAACCAGGGCTTTGTTTTGGGGTGACTATCATTGTCGTTTCTTCTAATCCCACGTAAGGCACTTAGCCTCCCTTACGCCCTCCAAGTAGCCTCAACCGATGCCCCAAACTCAAACTGGAGCAGGTTGCCCCAGAGCCCAATGCTGAAGGATACCCTTTTGTCAGATCGTTGAGTCAGCAGGGAATCTCAAACTGAAGCGAATGACAGAGAGAACGTGCAAGCCGCCAAAGCATCAAGACCCGAAATTCTCGAAACGAATACACAACAATCCTAAACCCAAAGCTTCAAAACATGCATCCCCAAATTTCTGAACTCCAAACCCGATAACCGAAACCCAGACCTTAAAATCTACAAGCTGCCAAAACCAAGCCTCCCAACTTCGACCCGTCATCATTATCATTGCTACTACGGCGGTATGTATTCTAGTTGGTGTATATATATATATATATATGTATACATAGGGCTCGAGTCGCCCATTGAGGAATCTCGGTAGCCCCAGTACCGCATGCCATGGCCGCGTAGCGGAAGGCGGTACGTCATGAGCCTGGAGAGCAGCCAACTACCCAGCAACCTGCGGAGTTTGACGTTTGGCTTGCGTTCTACCGGAGCATAGAGAGCAGCCAACTACCCAGCAACGTGCGGAGTTTGACGTCTGGCTATGCGTTTAACCGGAGCCTGGAGAGCAGCCAACTGCCCAGCAACCTGCGGAGTTTGACGTTTGGCTATGCGTTCTATCGGAGCATGGAGAGGAGCCAACTACCCAGCAACCTGCGGAGTTTGACGTTTGGCTATGCGTTCTATCGGAGCATGGAGAGGAGCCAACTACCCAGCAACCTGCGGTGTTTGACGTCTGGCTTTGCGTTTAACCGGTGCCTGGAGAGCAGCCAACTACCCAGCAACCTGGGAAGTTTGACGTCTGGCTATGCGTTCAACCTGAAAGCAGCCAGCAGCAAGAGTTCGTTTGGCTTGCGTTCGTTTGGCTATGCGTTCAACCGGAGCGGCCTGCGGAGTTTGACGTCCGGCTACGCGTTCTACCGGAGCCTGGAGAGCAGCCAGCTACGCAGCAGCCTTCTGAGTTTGACGTTTGGCTACGCGTTCAACCGGAGCCTGGAGAGCAGCCAACTACGCAGCAACCTTCGGAGTTTGACGTTTGGCTATGTGTTCTACCGGAGCCTGGAGAGCAGCCAGCTACGCAGCAGCCTTCAGAGTTTGACGTTTGGCTATGCGTTCAACCCGCGCATCCACTTCATGTTGATGTCTTATGCCTCGGTCTTCACGGCTGCGAAGGCTTACCTTGAGCACCAGTGGGGAATACTGCTGAGCCGATTGCCGGATTGCCCCCTGAGTAGCTTGAACTTGCTGGAACGTAAGAGTGCTCGACATATGTATGTGTATATACGAAGCAAGTTGGCAATTCTCACCTGCCAACTAGTTGGCCGTGTGACCCTCCTCAGATGTGACATTACACCTTTCGGCTCTGCTTTTTCGATGTGCACACGCTGTCACTGCACATTTGGGAATGCTTGAGTGGGCACAGTTCTTTTGAAGTGTGGGGCATGTTAGCTTTGTTCTTGCCTCTCCCAGCCCCTGGAGGAATGCTCAAAGCTGGACCGCAGGGAAGTCTGATGATCAGCTCTCCCTGTTGTCGTCTGTAGGTTTGTTGCTGGCTTCGTGGTCGTTCATGGGCCAGCTGTTGTTGTTGTCACGCTTTTGGAGGGTCCACGCTCCCGAGCCTGGTTGCGTGTGTCAGTGCTTTCAAATGAGAGGCGCTCGGATTGGCCAGACAGCTTTTAGCCCTGGAAGTGGCTGCTGGGTTCATCTGGCGATCCCTTTTTCGATTTTGCCTCTCATCGCAGATTTCTGCGCCACGGGCCCTTAAGGACTGTGAGTGCATACTGCTTTCCAATCTAATTAGGTGCTTGTTGAATTTGATGCGAGAGGCGCGTCCTCTGGACCCATGCCTACCCAGAAAGAATATGTATACATATGTATATACATTTATATATATATATATATATATATGCATATTGGCATTTTTATTCTGACTGCTACCGTCATTATGCGTCACGACCCTCCATTCCTGGAAGACCCGAGCCTTGCAGGACTCAGCCACTCCGATGAGCCCACGAGGTTGGAATGTTTGGGCACCTTGACCTTTCGGGTTCATAGGGGTGCATACGGCGGTTAAGCTAAGGGCTCTGTTAAGGTTCTAGAATGTTTGGCCACCTCGGGCTTCATAAAGGCACCTTGACCTTTCGGGTTTAGCGCTTTGTTTGGTGGGTTTAGGGTTTTCTTCACATTATGCGTTCCGGTGTAGAAGGGTCTAGGGCGGACTCTGTAAGGAGCTTTTCAGTCTTCTATAAAGGCTAACGGGTTACGGAAACGGTCGGAGCCCGTTCTAGGGGGTTCAAGGATCGCTTTAAGGTTTGGGATTCTCATTCGAATCTCTTGCAAAATTGCCTGGGGTTCTCGTAGAGGGTCTTAGGGCCTAGGGGGTGTAGGAGACTCGGGTGTAATGGTATAGGTCTTAGCGTTCAAGCCTTCGAAGCTTGATGAGTCTGTTCGCAGCCTCGTACAGACAATCATAGGATTTCCATTTTGTTCCATATGTCGTGGGAAATCATCTTGGCCTTCTTCACTTGGCGATGGAGGAGAGGCTCGAGAACATCATCGGCTGGTGTCTTCTTCATACCGGACAGAACTGTGTCCTAATTTCGGAAGAATTGTACAAGCTTTTCACTGATCAGCACGACGTTCAAGAGGACTCCCATATCGTAGACCGATCCGTGAAGAGAATTTGTAGTAAGATAGGCATTCAGCTTGTGAAGGATCTAGGGGTTTAGAGGTTTAGGGTTCAGGGTTTGGGGATTTAGGGGTTTAAGGTCTTTAGGGCTTTGACGGTTCAGGGTTTAGGGGTTTTGGGGTTTACGGGTTTAGGATTCATATGCAATTGCTGCGAGCTTTGAAAATCTAAATCCCTGACCAATGCAATCTAAAAAAGTAATTGCTGTGGGGATCGAAGCAAGTGGTTAATGACTCAGGGCTTTCCCTTAAGACCTATGCGCGACAAACCCAGCGCCAACTCAAGAAGCTAGACCTCGAAACCCTAAACTCCAAACAAAAGCTTCAATTCCCTAAACGCGAATGGCACCCTTAAGCGCCCCTGTAAAACGAATTCCCCAGAGCCTCCAAAACCACTTAATTAAGGAATATACCTTAAAATCATATTAGGGATCCTGTTATGATTTAAGGTATATTCCTTAATTAAGGGGTTTTGGAGTCCCCTAAACCCTATAGATCCCTTATAGATCCCTTTAAGGAGCCCTAGGTATCTTCCTTAATTAAGGGGTTTTGGAGGCTCTGGGTCAGTACTCAAAACTCTAAACCCTAAACCCTAAACCCTAAACCGTGGCTCAGTACTCAAAACTCTCTGGGCCACCTCAAGCCCTGCCAGGCGCAGATCTGTTCGGCTAAGCCAGGCCTCATGCAGCGCTCTATTTGGGAGTTTCCGAGGGGTTTAGGGTTTGCTTTAAAGGGATCCATAAGGGTTTCCTTAAAGGGGTCTATAAGAGAACTAGGGGTTTAGGGTTTAGAGTTTCCGGAAATAGGGGAGCCTAACATAGTACCCTACGACCCCAAAATAAGGCACCCCTAATTTTCGGAAACGCCCATATTTTGAGGTACCTACAATGGGTTTTAGGGTTTAGGGTTCTGTATAGTTTGGGGGTACATAGAATGAAGGCACGTCAAGAATTACAGCAGGGCTCTGCGGAATATGATAGTAGAGTTGCAAGTAGTAGATACCATGAAGAAGGGACTGTAGGGGGATAAGGCTTTATGAGGGTTGTGGGGTGCGGGGTCTTTGCTTCCACATCTGTGCACCTGGTGAAATTGAAAAACGATTGTAACTCCAGACTCTGTTCATCAGCTAAAGCAGACTCAATAACATATCTTCATGGCAGGCTGATGTAGGGCTCGTTTCCGGCCGGATCAGTTGCACGTACTTCTTGGATAGGACAACTTAGCTCATCAGGGTTCAGCTTCGAAACCTACAGTTCGAAGCAGCTGGGCAGAAGCACCGAAACACGAAGCCTACCAACGACATCAAACAGCATAAAAACGGACCCGAAGACCAACCAACTGCTGAAAAAGAGCAAGCTCTTAGGTACTGCCCCCATACTCTATAATAGGGCTATTATTAAGGGCCTAGTATATCTATATTATGAATACTATTCAACTTTTACCGAGTGGCGGCCGCACCCAAGCAAGCTCGCATGTGCGACCCCGAAACAACAGCGCCGGCAAGGAGCGAAGGGACACCCGTAAAAGATATTGAAAAAAGTTGTTTTTCTTGTTTAACTCCTTTTCTTTTCAAAAAGTTGTTTAGGGTTTAGGATTTAGGTGTTCAGGGTTTAGGCCATGAACAATCATATAAGGGGTGTGAACCCCCAAGACACGCTGCGAAACCTCAACAACCACACAAACCCTTCCATAATCCATCTAAGACCTAAACCCTACACCCCAACACCCTTAACCCTTGCACCCTAAACCCGAACACCCCTTGAGCTTCTGTCCTGCATCTCCTGGATCTGCTGCGTCTGCTTCCTTGCCTCGCTGAGCAACCTTGGAGTGTGGTGGGGTTTCGGGTTTGATTCAAGCATTTGGGGTTTGGGGTCTGCTGTAACGAAGTGCTTACAATGAATTGGGCTGACAGAATGTTACAGTATTTTGCGGTATGCTTCGGCATATTGGCGTCTCTTCTAGTATGTTTTAGCACATTGTAATGCACTGAGTACATCATACGGCAGTATGGACCAGTTTTGGTTTATTCCAACACGAACCCAACATCGTGAGTGGCAGACCACAAAGACCAGTGGATGGTTTTCAAATCTCCAAATCTAAAGCCTCAGACCCCGCAAACTAGAACACAAAGTACTAGGTCATAACACGATATGCTGAGTTGTGATGCCGTCACTACTATAAGATGCTACACCATAATTACAATAACTATTACAACATGCTACAACGTACAAGTACATGCCATGCCAGGTTACACTAAACTCTTCAAGGCCCACTACTTGGAGGATCATGGGACTTAGTAAGTAAGGTTATAAGTACCCTAATTGGGGTTATAAATTTAGATACCCGAGTAATTAATAACCCTATAGGTACTAAGTCCCATGATCCTTAAACCCTTAACCCCCCATAGATCCGGTATAGATCCCTTTAAAGAACGCTTTTTAAGGAACCCTTAAGACCCTAGGCCCTATTACTAAGTCCCATGATCCTTTAAGTAAAGGCCCCTCCAGCACTCTTCCCAAGTCCGAGGCTGTGCTGTTTGCTCCTCAAGCTGCGCCTGGTGCTTCAAAGGCATCAACAAAGGACTTAGGGTTTGGGATTTGGGGTTTAGGGCTTATAGGGCTCATAGGGTTTATAAGGTTTATAGTTTTTAGGGTATATATGACTTAGGGAATCATTTGGGGGTTTCCGAGAACAGGGGACCTAATATAATATCCAAACTAGTAGGATCCTTGTTGTAAGGACCTGAAAAATCAGGTACCCCTATCTTCGGAAACTCCCATTTGGAGCTTGGGGTTACGGGCTTAGGGTTTAGGCTTCTTAAGTGCAATGGCCGTTCTCCTCCCAGGTCCAAGCCGACCGCTTGAGAGAATGACACTCCTGGTCTGGCCCCTCAAAACCGGACCTCTAGTCCATACAGTAGAAGCCAGAAAGTTGGAACATCAGTAGCCTCATGCCCTCAAAGCAAAGTTAGGGGATCCTAGCATGAATCATCCTAACTCCATGTTCCAACTTTCTGGGGTTCACTATACTATGTTGCCAGAGAAAATTCTACAAACCTGCACCCTCAGGTAAAGTCAAGACCCTAAGCGAAGATCCTGAAATACTTTACAATGTACTGGAATAAACCACAAGCTGCCCACACCCTGTAATAGTGGTATAACAGGAATGTAAGAGGGCCCTATTATAATTGTTATAGTCACTACTGCTGATGTATTGCAGGGTGGGGGCAGCTTCTAAGGAATATACTAACACATCAGACCATCCTGCAACCCATGGTATATGATGTTGCAATAATATACTGGAACCATACACTCCAATACATTGTATTCGCATCTCTGAGAATACAATAGAAGCCGCAAAAGAATGTAGTGCCGAAGAATATACTGTGGCATACTCATGGGACTTAGTGACTAGGGAGATGATTAGGGTAGCTAAACTTATAACCCCAATTAGGGTGCTTGTAACCTTACTTACTAAGTCCCATGATCCTCCAAGTAGTGTCATCTGCTTGAAAAGGGTACCGGAGAAGACACGACCCAACAAGCCTCCAGAGACGAGCTAGAGCGCTGTACCTGCAGGTCAGCAGGATGCTTGCGGCTTTGCGGTTTAGGGTTAGGGTTTAGGGGACGCTTGGAGTTGCAGGTTTCGGGTGATGGGCTTTCAGGGTCTAGGGGGGGTTTAGGGTTAGGGTTTAGGGTATGAAGGTTTCGGGTGATGGGCTTTCAAGTTTGGAATGTCGGGATTAGGTAACGTTTGAGGTTCTTGTCACGGACTTTCTTGTGCCTGGTCGGCGTGCGCTCAATTCAAAGGTTTGGGGCTGAGGGTTGAGGGTTGACGGTGTCGAGCTTGGAGCTTTAAGGGTGTTTTTTTAATGCAACGGCTCTTTCTCCGCATGGCATAGTTTAGGGATTGGGATTTGGGGTTCAGGGTTTGGGGTCTAAGTTTAGGGCCTTTGAAAACCAGCGCTGTTGCAAACCGCCTACCCCTAAAATATGTAAGTCTGGGGTCGGCTTTGAAGTCAAGGAAAAATCTTGGGTACCTCTGGACCCCACCCGCCGAGCCCTGAAAACTCCGCCTCACAACCTTCACCCTGAACACGAAGCCTACTTGGAGGATCGTGGGATCTAACAAGTAAGGGTATAAGTATCCTATTTGGGGTTTTACGTAGTTATAAATATGGTTGCCCTAACAATAACCCTAGATACTAAATCCAATTATGATCCTTCAAGTAATTTCCGGGGACCACTCTCGTTTCCTCACTCTCTCGCACCGCGCCTCTGCCACGCGTGCTTCCAGCAGAGCCATCTTCCTCGTAGCTGCGGCCGCAAGGGGTTACAGTTGGAATATGGTTTCAGGGTAGGATACCTTATAATTTACCATAAAGGGCTTAGGATAATCATATTCCAACTTTCTTGCTTTTACCTTATGTGTCTAGGTCTACACGCTCATGGTTCATTAAGCAACCATTCGGGTAGTTCTCTAGATTAGGGTCCCCTTTTCGGAAATCGCAATGATATCAAAAGGACTCTACAAGGGATCCTAAATTAGAGAACTCCGCATTTCAAGTTCCAGGGTAAATTAACAGTTTCAGGGGTGTCTCGGACGTAGGGCTTGGAGCTTGGTTTAGGGTTTAGGGTTTAGGTTTAGGGGTAGTAAGGTTTAGGATTTAGGGTTTAGGGTTTAGGGCTTAGGGTTTAGGGTTTAAGGTTCAGGGTTTAGGGTTTAGGGTTTAAGGTTGAGGGTGGTCTGGGGTTTAAGGCCGAGTGTAAGTGGGCAACGAGACCAGGCCCGTAAGGCTCAAACTTCATGCCAGACAGCCAGGACTTACTAAGCCTAAACCCTAAACCCTACTACCCCCGAAACCCCTAAACCCGCAAAACACTTAAAACCCTAAACCACTAAACCTTTGAACCCCAAACCCCCAAACCCCTAAACCCTCTAAATCCCTGAAGCCTAAACCCCTAACGCCCTGCACCTTGAGCTTATATCTTGCCGTTGCTTGGCTCCTTCACCTTTCTGAATCTGTTGGAGAACCCCAAAAACTGTATGGCAATTCTTCAGGCTTCTATGTTCCTCCGACTACCGAAAGGAGGCCAACTCACCCGCTGGTTTGAGGTTGAAGGTTTGCAGCCCGGTGACCCCTCTTGCAGGTGACGCCGCCGGCTGTCGAAGGCCTCGAATGCTGAGCACAAGCTTCATTTCTACGGAATAAGGAGATACCTTCTCTACCGACTCAACACTCTCAACCCAACACCCCAAGTGCCAAAGCCCAAGCCATGCATCTACCGCTTGTAAGAACATCCTGGAACAGATTTCTGCTAGCCCCGGCAAGGTCGACAGGGCAAGAAAGCGCCGACCCCGAAAGGCCAAAGCAGGGATTTGAGTTGGAATTCAGGGTTTCTTGGTTTTTTGATTTCAGGTCGCCGTCTTGCCGCTTTCCTGATCGGCAAAAGTAACCTACACAAGATACCCCTGCAGTGGGTTCTTGACTGATCATATCCATAAAACCTGAACTCTAAACCCTCAACGATAAACCGCCATACTCATGAAATCCCAACCCCCAATCACAAAACATGAACTCTAATAGCCTAAACCAAAAGCCATGAATCCAAAAACCCCAAACCTCAACCGGCTACATCAACCCGACTTCAAACATCAACAGGATGCCTCGTTGTTCGAAGTCCGCTGAAGAGATTGGTCCTGGTCACAAAGTTCGGGCTAGGTCCGCAAGCTGTCAAAAAGATATGAGAGCTTTCTACTCGACAGGAAGGTTGTATCATCACGCATGCGCAGGGCGTTTCAGGAGGTAGGGTTCAGGGCTAAACGAAAATTCGACATAATTTTGGGTTTTGAGTCTGTACAGTACAGTTCGACACTTTTTCCAAGTTGCTGTACTGTCATCCAAGCCTTCGGGGGAATCTTTGGGATCAGAGGAGCTGAAGCCAGACAGTATACTGATTTTGCCGCTCTTGGCGCAAGTCGGATACATTAATTTTCCTTCACAACTGGCGGTTTCTAGCACTTGGGTCTTCCGCAACTGGAGCATTACCGCAGAAGCGCCAGTACGGGGTCCAAAACACCAAGAAACCATGCAACCTCAAAGGTTGCAGAAAACGCGCCGTGCCGCCAGCACAACTGGCGCAACACCCCAAAAAAACGCGTCCCGGGGAATCGCAACTGGCGCAACGGATGCGAAATCTCGCAAAATACATGCCTTCACAACTGGCGCACTGTTTCCAGCTACAGATGCATGCCAACTCCCCTGACTAGCCTTATTTGGCAACCGGGAATCGGGCCCTTTTGCAGTGGGGATGCGCTTGCCTCATCAACCACTACCGAGCATGAAGGTTCCTCAAACGGACGCCCGGTAGATACACGGGACTCCGTGAACCTGCAGCCCAAACTTTGCCATGCAAAGATCAGGGGGCTCAGGGGTTCGGGCAGCCTACGGGGAGCCTAGGGGTTAGTCGCGCACTCACTTGCAGGGACGCACACAACATGTCACGAACATGGTGCGTGTAAAACACATGTGTTAAAAATCTTTGAAATACAGATTCATGAAAAGCCTGTTGTAAAACGTGAAGCACGCAGGCGTTGTGCCAGTTGTGGTGGGTTAGAACACCACTACAAAATACCACTACAAAATAAAAAACAAAAGGGCATCACTGAGCAAAAGCACCCACCGCCGAGCATCTGGTGAGACTGCATTGCGCCAGCAGCGCATGCGGCCTACCTAGAATACCACTACAAAATGAAAACGAAAACGGAATCAAGGAGCAAAAGCAAGCACCACCGAGCATCTGGTGAGACTGCATTGCGCCAGCAATGCATGCGTCTCGCGAACACTTTTACTGCGCCAGCAGTGCGCCTCTCGAACGCACTTTGCGCCAGCAGTGCTTGCGCCACAGCTCGGCAGAGCCGGCCCCCACGAAAAAAAAAAACATGTCACAACTGGCGCACAATTTCGGGCCCCCGGCTGCCCCACCATCTCGCCGACACACCCTGAGCTTCCTCTTTTTATGCACGTTTCGGCCCTTCCGCGGGCCCACCACAGATGAAGCAACGTGCTCGAGTAGCGCCAAAAGCTACAAAATCAGTATACTGGAAACTGCCGCGGCCGAAATGCGAAGTAAAAATCCTCAAAAGCTCTCCTAATGGCACGAAGACCTGTACTGCTGCTTAGATCAAGGGCCCTTCTACTCAGGTTATATGGTAGGGATTTATACCCTCGAGGTCAGGTTCGGAGATTTTGAGAAGTTGGAGGCAGGGCGCAAGGCACTACCTTGACGATCATGGGATGTAGCAAGTAAGGTTGTAAGTATCCCATTTCGGGTTAGAAGTAGTTATAAGTATAATTTCCCTAAACCCTAAACCCTAAACCCTGCACCCTTAACCCTGAATCCTAAACCTAAACCCTGAATCCCAAATCCTACACCCTGAACTCTGAATCCTAAACCTAAAGCCAGAAAGCAGTAGTTACGTCCCATGATCCTTCAAGCAACCTCGAGATCGGTGGCCCCCCCGCTTACTGGCGGGATTAAGAGTCCACGCCACAGTCCCCAAGGTGCCTCAGAGTGTGCTTAAAGGATCATGGGACTTAGTAACTAGGGTTATTATTCGGGTAACTAAACTTATAACCCCAACTAGGGTACTTATAACCTTGCTTACTAAGTCCCATGACCCTCCAAGTGGTTGTGCTGAAGCTCGATTTTGCATGCAGACACGCACTGCACTGCGGCGGAAGCAGGATTGCTGGAGGCGGAAACAGGAGCCACAGCCGGGAGCACTGACCAAGACCTCTTCAGCTTTAACCGAAGAAACGCCATGGTGCCTCGTGCCTACACTCCTGACCCTCACCCAAAACCCTAAATCCTGCACCCTTAACCCTGAATCCTAAACCTAAACCCTGAATCCCAAATCCTACACCCTGAACTCTGAAGCCTAAACCTAAAGCCAGAAAGCAAAGTGCTTGGACCATCCTCGAGGCTTTCATCCATCTTTTGCTCCATCTGCTCCAAGCGAAGGTTAAACTCCTCGCCCAGGGTTGAGGGCTTGGGATTAGGAGTTTAGGGTTGAGGGTTTATAGGGTTTAGGGTCGAGGGTTGAGGGTTGAGGGTTTAGGGTTGAGGGTTGAGGGGGCTTGTGAGGTGACGGTTGAAGGGTCTCCAAGCTTAGGACTTTAGCAGCTTGGGGTTTGTTTGCGGTACAGAAAGTTGGAGGACATCATGCTTCTCCTACCCCTAAAGGAAAGTATAGGGACTCCCCTAACTAATCATCCTAAATCCATGTCTCAACTTTCGGGGGGGGGGGGGTTAAGTACTTAAGGTGAAGCTTTGGGTGTTGGTTAAGGCTTAGGGGTTAGGGTTTAGGGGTTAGGGGGACTTTGCGCAGGGTTTTGGGGCTCAAATTTAGAGCTTGGGGCCTGGAGCTCACGATGTTCGGGCCCTGGAGGGGAATGCTGGTGCGAGGTTTCGGGTACATGGCGTGTAAACACTTACTTAAAGGATCATGGGACGTAGTAACTAGGGTTATTATTCGGCTAACTAAACTTATAACCCCAAGGGGGTACTTATAACCTTACTTACTAAGTCCCATGATCCTCCAAGTAAGTCACTAGAGGAAAGAATGAGAGCGAGAGAGAAAAAGAAAAAGAAAGACAGAGATTGGGATTCAGGCTTGTATGTGCTTTCTGGAGGCCTTTGCCGTGATGAGTATTTGTGAGGCTGCATGCCTTGTCATCTTCAAAGCGATGCAGTTGCTAATGTATGTGGGCACACATCTGCTGAATCTCTCGCTTTCAAGGTTGACAACAAGGGCTTAGGGCTCGGGAAGCTGTTCAGAAATTCGCGGCTGAGGGCTTTAGGGTTTGAGGTGTAAGGTTGAGTATTTCGGGTGCCGCTTAGGACCTAAGGCGCTGAAGGGAAAAGGCCATCATGGTGGCGGATTTCAGCATCTACCACCACCTTGCCAAAAATTGCCGCTGCACGTTTGAAGTCGACGGTCTACTACACCTTCAACCCGAAGGACAAAACCAGTAAGGACTCACACAGGAAACATTCCCAAGCAGTTTGACTTCAAGTCCAAATCCTCGCAGCTTTACACCCTAAGCCGTTGAAAGTGAAAGGTAGTTCGAACCCAAACCGTACACCCTGAAACCTGGGCACCTCGAAGCCCGCGAAAGAACGGAACCTCCTACTTAAAGGATCATGGGACTTAGTAACTAGGGTTATTAGGGTAAACTATACCTATAACCCCAAGTAGGGTACTTATAACCTTACCTACTAAGTCCCATGACCCTCCAAGTATGGCTTAGCCTTTCCGGATCTAGATACATCAGGAGCCCCCTGGCAAACTCGGCGCCTCCGCGAAGTGCACGAAGCGCCAGTCCAAATGCCTGGGCTTCAAGGGCAGATCCCTGACTGTGGGATGTTGGTTGGAAGGCTTAATCCCTAAACCCTAAACCCTAAACCCTAAACCGTTTAGGGTTTTGGGGGGCGGGCTGAAGCACGACATGGAACTTCGCATGCTCCATCCTCACCCCCCGAGCCTCCTTCGCGATCTTGAGCTCCTGTGACTACGATTGCCACCCTTAATGCCCAAGCCCCAGCCGAAACCTTCGACAAGCCCGCCACATTGAACCCTGAACCCTGTATAGGAAACTCCAGAAAGTTGGAATATGGTTTCATGGTAGGATACCTTATAATTTACTCTAGAAGGGTTAGGATAATCATATTCCAGCTTTCTAGCTTTTACCTTAGGGCTTCAGCTTTAGATCCGAAACCCAACTCCAAGCCCGGGAAAAGAGCTGAGCCATGCCGCTTCTGTTGGTCGGCCATCGCAGCCTCCCTGGCCTGAACACAGCACGGTTTAGGGTTTAGGGTTTAGGGGTTTAGGGTTTAGGGGTTTAGGGTTTAGGGTTTAGGGTTTAAGTGGTGCACGGAAACCGTAGTCTGTTTTGCTTCTTCAAGGGTTCTAGAAGGGTTCTACGCTGGTTCTTTAGGTGAGGTCTGGGGATTTTCGGTGTTTAGGGGCTTAGGGTCCGGGGCTTCTGAGTTCACGGCTTTTGGGGTTTACGGCTTGCGCTCAGGGCTTAAAGTGTCGGTTCGCTTCGGGCCCTGAAGGGTACCCTCATAGACTCCCTGTCGAGCCCGTTTAGGAAACCCAGGCTTGGGTTTTACGGTTTAGGGTTTAGGATTTGGGTTTAGGGTTTAGGGTTTAGGGGTTAGGGTTAAGGGTTTAGGATTTGGGGTTTAGGATTTGGGTTTAAGGTTTAGGGTTTACAGGTGAGGGTTTTAGGATTTAGGGTTTAAGATTTGGGTTGGGGCCTAAGGGCTCAGGGCTTTAGGCTTTACAGCTTGGGGGTTTAGAGATTTTGGGTTTCGATGTGGGTAACTGGAACTGTTGGGTCTTGTGATGGCATCTGTTTCAGCACAACGCACAGCCCATCATCCTGAGCCTGGAAAAAACCCAAACCCCAAATAATCTAAGGGTAGCAGGAGGGACCCTTAATAAGGACCCCTAGGTATATACCCTTAATATAGCTATTGTATACCCATTATATAGCCTATTATAGGGTAGGGGTCCCCATTAAGGGTCCCTCCTTTTCCCCTTTGAAATAAGTTCTGGGTTGCAAAGCACAGCCTAGCTCCAAAGAAGATGTGCTGCCCCTTGAAAGGCAGATGCTAGAAGCACTAAACCCCACAACTTCCTCGAACCAAGTGACTGTGTGGATGCGTGTCGCTTAGGCCTTACCCTAAACGGTATAGAGTTCAAAGATCCCGGGCCGGGATCTGAAACCCTCAGCCGGAAAGCCCAATAACACAAAGAAGAAGAAGAAGAAAGCAAAAACAAAAACCAAAAAAAACATTGATTCCTGCCTCACGTTCCATCTTGATGGCCACGACCACGTCTTGCAGGCTTGGATGTTCGGGCATAACCTCGCTTTGGAAACTTGTGACTAGGACTTGAATCGTAAAGGGTCAATGGCCACGGTTCGCTCCGACTTCTGCACGACTACTGCTGTGCAGATGCCCGACTTTTTCTGGTGGGGGCTCCCTAGACCCTAAACTTCGAAACCATGAGGCCCAAAACCTAGACAAGCTGGGCACAATCAAGGATCATCGTCCTATCGCTGCTGTCTATAGACGGGCTGTGTGGATGGATGGATGAATGGATGGATGGATGGATGGAAGGACGGACGGAGGGATGGGTGGATGGACGGACGAGTGGATGGATGGGCCATCTGCAGCTATGCAGCTCACCAACCCCAACACTTTTAAATTCTTGTAAGGCACAAGAATGTGTACCGGAACGTCCTCCAATACTCGGAAATCTGTTTCGAAGATGCCTGCCACTCTGCTAAGTGTGTTAAACGCGCAATACCACGCAAAAAAAATGCTCCTAGGAATATTGATAGTATTACGAGCATTGCAGATATCATTGCTACAGTGACCTTATTGCATGACTTTGCGATATTACTACTTTGCTATGTATGTATGTATGTATGTATGTATGTATGTATGTATGTATGTGTGTATATATATATATACATATACATATATAGATATATATATATATATATATATATATATATATATATTGCTATGTTGCGATTACAATTTTACGATATAGCTATATGACTGGATACGAGATGACGAAATGACTATTTTACCATGTTCTCATAATACTAAGTTGGTATATTGCTATGATTGCTGGGTGCCTGCAAGACGACCTCACGGTTCCGAACTTTGATTCCACTTTGCAAAGGCTCGGGCTTAGACCAACAAGAGATCAAAAAATTCAAACAATGTGGACTGCTTCTCAGCCACCCTAAGTCCAAACCATTCAGTTCTTCCATCTTCTTCACTACCCCCCAGAATTGCGGCCAAAAGGCCTTAGCACCAGCCGTTTTGGAGAAAAGATGCTCTATAAAACAACTCTCGGCTGGGAATCCCGCATATTCGTGTCGCCGCATCACTGCCGCCATGGCTGTTGGTGGCTGGTCGCTGGTGTGACGACGCTTTCGAAACCCACCGAGCCGTGACCCCGACATACGTTCGAACATCGGTGGAAATCCTAGGACAGTGCATGCAGGGAGTATCCGTCTTCCATCCAGGCAGGATAACCCAATGGTGTTTAAGGCAACTGCAAGGAATGCTTCCGACTTAGGAGGCAATCTTAGAAAGTGGCCCGCCAGGCTTCATGATCCAGAGGGGGCTCTGCGTCGTCTGGGCCAGAATAGGCGGACCGAGAGAACTTGCAGCTTTCCACGCTCTCCCGGACCTTGAATCCTGGGGCTCAACATCCTATGAGGGCTTGGTAGTAATATATAAAAAGTATATGATATATAATATATAATATAAAATATAGTAAAAAATATAGTACGTATAATATATTATATATAATATATTATATATGATGTGGAATATACACCCAAGCCCAACAAAGCCCTAAGTCCCTCCACCCCACGTTCTGAGTCCAAAACACTGAGGGCCTGAAAATTTCCTGAAACCTAAGCCCTTCAAGAGCTCCCGGGTTTAGGGCTCAGTGTTTAGGGTTTAGGGTTTGGGGTTTAGGGCTTAGTGTTTAGGGTTTAGGGCTTAGGGTTTAGGGCTCAGTGTTTAGGGTTTAGGGCTTAGGGTTTAGGGCTTAGTGTTTAGGGTTTAGGGTTTGGGGTTTAGGGCTTAGTGTTTAGGGTTTAGGGCTTAGGGTTTAGGGCTTAGTGTTTAGGGTTTAGGGCTTAGGGTTTAGGGCTTAGTGTTTAGGGTTTAGGGTTTGGGGTTTAGGGCTTAGTGTTTAGGGTTTAGGGTTTGGGGTTTAGGGCTTAGTGTTTAGGGTTTAGGGCTTAGGGTTTAGGGCTCAGTGTTTAGGGTTTAGGGCTTAGGGTTTAGGGCTTAGTGTTTAGGGTTTAGGGTTTGGGGTTTAGGGCTTAGTGTTTAGGGTTTAGGGTTTTTAGGGCTCAGTGTTTAGGGTTTAGGGCTTAGGGTTTAGGGCTGTTTAGGGTTTAGGGCTTAGTGTTTTTAGGGCTTAGTGGGCTTTTAGGGTTTAGGGCTTAGGGCTTAGGGCTCAGTGTTTAGGGTTTAGGGCTTAGGGTTTAGGGCTTAGTGTTTAGGGTTTAGGGCTTGGGGTTTAGGGCTTAGGGTTTAGGGTTTAGGGCTTGGGGTTTAGGGCTTAGGGTTTAGGGCTTAGTGTTTAGGGTTTAGGGTTTGGGGTTTAGGGCTCAGTGTTTAGGGTTTAGGGCTTAGGGTTTAGGGCTCAGTGTTTAGGGTTTAGGGCTTAGGGTTTAGGGCTCAGTGTTTAGGGTTTAGGGCTTAGGGTTTAGGGCTCAGTGTTTAGGGTTTAGGGCTTAGGGTTTAGGGCTTAGTGTTTAGGGTTTAGGGCTTGGGGTTTAGGGCTTAGGGTTTAGGGTTTAGGGCTTAGGGTTTAGGGCTTAGTGTTTAGGGTTTAAGGTTTGGGGTTTAGGGTTTAGGGTTTAGGGTTTAGGGCTTAGGGTTTAGGGCTTAGTGTTTAGGGTTTAGGGTTTGGGGTTTAGGGTTTAGGGTTTAGGGTTGAAGCTTCTAGGAGATTCTAGGGTGTACTATAGTACGAGCATATACGGTCTTGACATTTGGGGAGAAGGTGTTTGGGTTCAGGCTTAGGGCTATCTAGGAATGATGATGTGAAGTTGGTTTAAGGCTTAAGCATTTTGGGGTCATAGCATTTAGGGTCTAGGGTTTGGTGGTTTCGTTCTCTTGGTTTTGCCCAACAAATACCAGTCCGGACTTGGCAGAATTGCTTGCTCCTGACTGAACTCTAGGATTCCAAAAAGCCCACTGAAGCCAATCGTGCCACATGCAGGAAGGAGAGAAAGAGAGAGAGAGAGAGAGAGAGAGAGAAAGAGAAAGAGATATATACATATATACATATACATATATATATATATATATCCTTTATGCAAACATATATAGGAAAAGAGTTGCACAGATGGCTTGCCAGGTGTACCCGTAAGAGACTAGCCCGCTCCAAAAAGGCTTCAACTTGTACTATTCCTCCTGTTAATGGACAAAATCCTGCATGACCCATAAGGGTACCTTTACGGGGTTCCTTTAAGGGATCTATAGGGTTTTTAGGGTTTAGGGTTTACGGAAATTATAAATCCTGCATGACCCATAATAAGGAGTGTACCATAGTTCCCATAGTTTAGAGTCCTCAGGATCATGCAGGATTTTGTCCATCAACAGTCTCTCCCACTGCCCCGCTCTGCAGCGCCTAACGCTGTCAGGGACTGGTTGATAGCGCATCCTGCGGCTCTTTGCTTACCTTTGGTGAGTAGGGAATGGAAGAATGGTAGTAATAGTAGTTATAATTGCACCCCATTCCTCCATTCCCTACTAACCAAAGGTAAGCTTGTCCAGTTGGGAGCCCTACCCTATGCGATTGTTGAAAAACAATTGCATCACCCTCCCAGCGAACCCTAGTGCACCCCCTCAACTCACCCTCCCCCTCAGATGCTTTGAAGCCCTGTAGTCCCTGCACCTTCAGCCCACCTCAAATGCCTACACCTTCAAAGCTCAAACTCCAAACCCCCGATCCCTCTGCATTCCCCAAGCGCCACGCCCCGAAACGCTGAACCCAGAAGCCCAAAACCTTGCGCCCCGATCCCTGAACCATGGAGCCAAAAAAGCTCATCTGATCATCACGCCAGAAGCTAAAACCGCTCGCAAACAAGCTTTTCGGCTGTTGATTCTACTTTTTCTGCTGTTCCGACTACTACCACGACGCCTGCTATTGCTGGCACTCTTGCCTCCGTTCTGCCACACCTTTCTGCCACACCTTCTGTTTCGATTAGGATATTCTGCTTGCTGTGAGGCGAAGCCTTCATGCCCCAATGCTAAACCGCCATGCTAAGCCCGAAAACCTAGAAGACGTGCAGCCTCAAATGCGCAACCCCAGATGCTGAAGCAATAAAGCCTCGAAGCACAACACCCCTGGCCTTATGATGGGTCCCACCCTAAACCCTAAACCCGAAGCCCTGAACCCTGAGTTGTGGGGATCCCAAACGCTACCGAGGTCTTGCGTGCACATCGGGGCCACGAAAAAAGCAAAGCGGCGCAGCAGCCTGAAGAAAGCCGAAACATGAACCTTATCCTTAAAGGGTTCGGTTTAGGAATTTTTAAGGTTTGAGAGTGTCGGGTTTAGGGTGAACAGTTGCAAGATAGAAGCTCTCTTTGTGCATTTAAAAAGTCTTCTGGTTGTCCTTCGCGGAGCCTAAGGCCGTCAGCGCCACTCCGAGCGATGCCTCGGCAGCAGCGGAGTTAGCCAATACGGTGCAAGTACAGGGTCTCGCAGAGTTGCGAAGGGGTTCTTTATGGTTAGGGTTTAGGGGCTCAAGGCTCAGGAGTTTAGGGATTGGGCTTCCTTGGGTTTGGGCTTAGAAGGCTCACTGCTTTCTAAGAGTTCCAGAACGAGTTGAATGCTTGAAGGTGGGACTTCGGCAGGCTTCGGAAGTGCTTCGGTTGATGATATAAATCCTGCATGACCCTAAGGACCCTAAGCTATGAGAATTATGGTATATTCCTTATTATGGGTCATGCAGGATTTATATCATCAACCGTTAGAATGCTGATGTTAAAGCGCACGTCACACTGAAACCTGCACTGGTCATCTTGATGGGATGGCAGCTGACAATAGACGCAGGAAACACAATACTGGAGAACCATATTGGCAAACAAAGCAATACAAGTAGCAGAAGCAGACATCGATTTCGTGTTCGTCGTCGTCGCAGTAGTAGTAGGAGTAGTAGGAGTAGTAGTAGTAGTAGTAGTAGCAGCAGCAGCAACAGTAGTATGTAGCAGTGGCAGCGGAAGCTGGGCGTCCTGCGCTCGGAGCCGGCCAGATCCACGAGATTTACCCGGGAGCTCAGCGACTGGCGTCCGGCGAAAAGAGGATTTTTCGAGCTCTTGGGCTTATAACCCATGTAAAGGGAGCTGTAGGGTTTCCTTTAAGGGTTTAGGGTTTAGGATTGAGGATTTCGAGTGCTAGGAGTGTACGTAATTTGCGGTTTCAGGTGTTGGTCTTGGGTATTGCCTGTAGCCGAAAAGACCTGCCTATTTGAGGAATGATATGTAGAAACCATAATAAGGAACCCTATAAAGGCAGGTCGTTTCGGCTACAGATGGGGTTAGGGCCCAGAGACTCCATTATCCCTGAATTAAGGAATATACCTTAAATTATATTAGGATCCCTGATATGATTTAAGGAATATTCATTTATTAAGGGATATTGAAGTCCCCTAAACCCTAAACCCTATAGATCCCTTTTAGGAACCCTTAAAAGAACTCCTACAGATCCCTTAAAAGGAGTCTCTGGTTTTTTGGAGTGCGGAGCTTGGGATTCACAATTTCAGGGTGCGGCGGATGGGACCCTGACACGACTGTGAAGAGCCCTGGACGGGCAGCTGCTGGTTTAGGGTTTAGGGTTTAGGGGTTGAGGGTTTTAGGGGTTTAGGGTTTAGGGGTTTAGGGTATGGGGGTTAGGGTTTTTGAGGGCTTAGGGTTTTGAGGGTTTAGGGTTTAGGGGTTAAGGGGTTTAGGGTTTAGGGTTTTGAGGGTTTAGGGATGAGTTGTGCTATGATCTGGCAGCTGTGAACCATGAATTCTGAACTGCGCGTTCAACTCAAGCTGTATGGGGAAAGGTGATGCATACTTTACAAAATAAATCGGAGAGCCAACTGATCCAAAGTACCACCGGAAGCCGCAAGATGAAAAACCGAGAAAGTGGAACACTCAGAACACGCAAAAAAATGGAAACTGAGGCTTCGAAGAGAGAAAAAACAAAACGTTAAAGCATGTTAAGGCCCTAAAGCCTCAAACCCTGACTCTTGGAACACCGAGCTCTGAAAGACCCGCAGAATTTGAAACGCCTCAAAACTTCTTAGTAACTAGGGTTATTATTAGGGTAACTATATGTATAGCCCCAATTAGGGTACTTACAAGCTTACGTACTAAGTCCCATGATCCTCCAAGTACCCAAGCTTACTAAAGCGCTCCAAGCTGAAACTGCGCTCAGAAAGGCTTTTCCGTCATCCTTCTTCGGCGCAGCCCTACTTTCGGTTTAAGGTTCAGGGTTTAGGGTTTAGGCTTTCGGGGTTTAGTTCAGGGCTTCACACAAGGCCTTTCGATCATCCTTCTTCGGTGCAGCGGGCTTGTGTCCTCCAGGCTTTGGTCTTCGGTTTGCGGGTTTTGGGAGAGCTTCCGGGTTTCAGGTGCTGGTACTTTAACTGGGGATAAGAGTAGATATAACTATACTGCTAAACCTATACTTACCTTCATCAGGGTTACAAGTAGACAAAACTATAGCTTCCTTTCTCATAACCCCAAGTATTAAGTCCCCTGATCCCGTCATGGTGTCCCCCAAACTCGACTCGAGGGTTCGGGCTTTAGACTTTTAGAGGGGGGAGGTTGAGGCTCAAGGTTTTTGGAGGGGGTTTAGGGTGTAAAGTTTGGGGGGGGTTCGGGTTCAATGCAGGAATAACTAGGGTTCCTTTAAGGGATCTATAAGGGATCTGTGGGGTTTAGGGGCTTTGGGGCTCAGGGGTCTCCAATATCCCTCAATGAAGGAATATACCTTAAGTCATATTAGGGATCACTACTGTAATCTCAGGTACTTACTTTATTTATTAACAGGTATTGGAGTCTCTGGGACCTTCGTCTGACCAAATTTATGACACAACCCCGCGAAGTTCGAGCCTCTCCCTCAGATCAGCCAATCATCCTTAAACAGTAAACGCTGAGCCGTTTTGCCCTAAACCCTACACCCGAAGCCATGCTAAGAAACCCAAAACCCTCAATCCTAAGCCACCCTGCAAACCTTCAATCTAGTACGGCCCCCTCCTGCCAGTCTCTGGGCTCGGATGGTGAAGACCTTGTTGGGCAAGCAAGGATTAGTTAGGGGTTGTTGTGGGCATGTGTGTGGGATTGAAGGTGCCTGAACAACCTATTTTTAATTTAAGTCCCAGACCGTCAATGGCAACAGCATCTTAAGTACCCTCAACTATTTGGAATTGCGGCACACGGCTTACTATGGGCAGTACGGGCTTAATCTATCAAGACCAGCGCTTCGGCTTTAGCGTTGCGGCTTTTTGGTAGACTGACGGCCTGAATTATACAGCGGATGCCTTGCCCCTAAACCCTAAACCCTAAACCCTAAACCTGCAGAGTTCACAGGCAAGAAAGCTTTCCTTCAAACCGCAAGGTCAGATCCTTCGGGTGATGATATAAATCTATATACGGGTACCTTTAGGGGGTTCCCTTTAAGGGATCTACAGGGTTTTGGGGTTTTGGGTTTAGGGTGATGATATAAATCCTGCATTACCTTAAGGGCCCTAAACTATGGGATTTATAGTATTCTCCTTATTATGGGTCATGCAGGATTTATATCATCAACCGTTGGGGTGTAGGTTTGGTGTCTGGGCTTTCTTGGGGCTGTGGCGTTCGGACTTCAGGGCTGCAGGGCTGAGAGTTTCGGCTTTGCGCCCTCAAAAAGGCTGGGGGCAGAGCTTGGGGGACGAGCCTTTTAGGACTGTCTGTTTCTTTATAAGGAAAGGGGGAATGGATCCCTATGATAGTCCCTTATCAAGGGTCCCTTATGCTCGTCCCAAATAACCCATTTCTCCCATTGTCTTAGTAGGGAATGGGAGAATGGATCCTTATGATAGTCCCTTAAGGCCTCAAGGGTTCCTTTAACCCATTTCTCCCATTCCCTACAAAGGACCAGACAGAGGATGGGAGGGTTCGGGGCCTGGGAATTATGGTACGCATCCTGGACCCCAAATAATATTGTTCATTATCCAGGCCCCTACACTAAACCCCTTTGATACCCCTTCTAATAATCCTTTTAAACCCCTTTAACAGGAACCCTTTACAGGGAACCCTATTCTCATTGCTAAGGCTCCTATATTAGCTTAAAGGATCTTCGATTCCGCAGAGGAAGACTGAGGCTGCCACCGCGTGCGATCGGGAGGACCCGGCGTTCATATTGGTCGCCGCCGTGACACGCCTTGACTTGACAGAGCTCAGAGTTTGCACCCAAGCCTTCATGGAGACCCAGAGACTCCAATATCCGTTAATATACCAAAATATATATATATATACATATAATGTATGTCTACATATATATATACATATCTATATAGCATATAATATATATATATATAAACACACATCTTAAATCATATTTGGGAGCCTACTAGAATTTAAGGTATATTCATCTTGGACTCTCTGCAAAGGAGGGTTCGGGATTGAGGGGTCCAGGAGTTGACAGAGACGCACCCAAACTTGACTCCATTGACACCGAACACAAGGGAGCCCTTGGTAGTGCGATGCCTGGAGACTGGGATGAAAGTGGCTTCAGGGCTTGGGCATGAAGGGTCGGCTACTTTAGATGCTCTGCAACATAATGCCTTCTTGAAGCAAGGGAGGCCTGTGAAGAGGTCTGACTCAAACCCCCAGGCCCCGAGACTGACGTCTTGCGGCTCAAACCCCAAATAGCCCTAGAACCCATACCCTCAGCCTAAAGCCTCAACCTTTCCCGCAGCATGAGGGGGAGAGCATGGGCCAGCCTTGAACAGCCTTTCTAAGCCTCAACCCTAAACCCTGAAACCTGTACCCTAAGCTCTAGAGCCCAAACCCTACGCCCTACACCCCTAAACCCGAAAAGAGGGCGTAGCCTTCGAACCCTGAAGGCAGCGGAGCCCTGCAGAGTCCCCGGCTTCTTGGTGCCGAAGTCGAGGAGACTCTTGACGTCGTGCATCTTTCCAGGTTCGAGGCTTTCTTGTCTTGACGGGCTCTTTGAAGGTTCTCTGAGGCTGTAGGCTAGCAGGGCTTGTTAATTGCTTCGACTCTTTCATGCGAAAGTAAAGTTGTACACGGGCTTTGGTGGGTCAGAGTGATTGGAACAGGGTCTCGGAGCATGTCGTGGTGTGATTACATTGGGCCCGGTCCGCGTTAGTAGGGTTTAAGGGCTTAGGGTTTTAGGGTTTAAGGTGTAGGGGGTAACGGTTCAGGGTTTAGGGGTTTTGGGCTTAGAATGTTAGGGCTCGGAGTTTTAGGATAGCAAGCACACCAAGATTGCTCTCATCGCGGAAAAGGAGGGACCCTTAATGGGGACCCCTACCCCTATAATGGGCTATAATGGCTAGATTAAGGGTATATTACCTAGGGGTCCTTATCTCTCATCGCAGGATGTGCCGTCAAAGACCCACCTAAGCTCTGAACCCTCAGAACTCAAGCCTCAACACTCCCGAGCCTCAAGCTCGAAACCTCTTCAACCCAGACATACTCTAAGAATCAACGAAAAACCTTACAACCCCACCTCAAGCCAGCTAAAAACCTGAACAAAAACGAAAAGTTCTGCCAAGCAAAACGGATAAAAATACAAAACTTCCAAAAATCTCACACAAAGACCAGGAACCTAAGCAAGAACCTAAACCCTAAACCCTAAACCCTTGCAAGACGAGAACAATTGACGGCCTCGCTGCAAGGCGCCTCAGTTAGCCCGGGAACGTAGGCCCCGAGCTCCGGGTGGTCCCGCACCTCGGGCTTTGGGTTTAGGGGCTTATAAAAGTGGAAGGGGCCTTATAAAAGGGTCTATAAGGGTTACTATAAGGGTTACTATAAGGGTACTATAATATAGGGGCTTAATATCCCATAACTTGCCTTTGGTTAGTAGGGAATGGAAGAACAGTAGCAATAGTAGTTATAATTGTACCCCATTCCTCCATTCCCTACTAACCAAAGCTAAGTTTAGGGGCTTAGGGCTTAGGGGTTTACAGTAGGGTCTTGGGCTTATAGATTTAAGGGTTTAGGGGTTTAGGGTTTAGGGTCCTACATCGACTTCTATAGTACCCTGAAAGGCGACCCGCTAGAACTCTATGGTACCTTTGAGGGTTCCTTTGAGGCTTCCTTTTGGGGGTTAAGGGGGGCTGTGCTCCATCTCTGTCTTGTTGGGTGGGTAAGAGTTTAGGACTCAGGATTTGGGGTTGAGGGTTCTTGTTTGTTGGGTGGTGGCCTGTTGAGTCCAATCAACAAGTCACTACTTCGCGATGAAATACCCAAAGGAGGAAACCCTCAACCTTTTCCGACCTACATAGCCCCGCTATGAACTCTTTGTAAACCCTTTGTAAACCCTTTGTAAACCCTTTATGAACTTGAACTAAGCCCTACTTGGAGGATCATGGGACTTAGTAAGTAAGGTTATAAGTACCCTAATTGGGGTTACAAGTTTAGTTACCCCAACAATAACCCTAGTTACTAAGTCCCATGATCCTTTAAACCCTAAGCGCCCCATAGATCCCTTATAGATCCCTTTAGGAAGCCCTTTCAGGAACCCTTAAAGGTTACTAAATCCCATGATCCGTTACGTAACCCCTCTATGAACCCCAATCTCTCAAGACCCTAAACCCTAATCCCTAAAGCCTAAACTTTCCTAAACCCTAAACCCTAAACCCTGAACCCTAAACCCTGAACCCTAAACCCTTAAACCCTAAACCCTAAACCCTAAAACACCCTTGGCCTGCCTTCAGGTCGGGGACCTCACGGCCCGGGCTCAGCCTCGGCGCAAGCGATGATAAGGCGAAGTGCCGGTGAGAGCTTAGGGGTTTAGGGGTTTAGGGGCTTTGGGGTTTAGGATTTAAGGTTTTGGGTTTAGGAGTTTAGGGTTTAGGGTTTGGGGGTTTAGGGGTTTAGGGGTTTAGGGGTTTAGGGGTTTACGTTTATTGTTGCAGGGTTTCTAGGGGGGTACGCAGGGTTTTAGCAGAAGCGAGCGTGGTGCGTAAAAGGGTTTGTCTCACGGTATCTATGCAACTTGTTTAAAGCTTTATAAGCTTTCTATGGGGTGTCTGATATGGTTTCGAGATTCTGTAGGGCGAAAAGAGGGATTTAGGGTTTCGGGCGTTCGGAGGAAGTGTTTAGGCGCCTCATGGTGCAGCAAGGCGAAAAGGAATATTGGAGTCTCCGCATTTTGGGTCCTTGCAAGGCTTATAAGGGCTTTACTTAGAGGATCATGGGACTTAGTAAGTAGGTTATAACTGGGATTATAAGTCCCCTAAGTGGGGTTATCCTAGTTATAACCTACTTATAACCTTACTTACTAAGTCCCATGAGCCTTCAAGTAGTCCATGGGCGCTGATTCGGGTCCAGGTTTTCATGTCAGAAGCGGTTACGGGGGTCTCGGGTTTAGCATAGTCAGGTGAAGGTCCCCGGGTTGCAGACTTGGTGCTTAATGGGGTTTAGGGTTTAGGGTTTAGGGTTTAGGGTTTAGGGTTTAGGGTTTAGGGTTTAGGGTTTAGGGGAGGCTTAATGGCCTGGGCTTAGGGCTTCGGGGCCGTAGATGGGCTTGAGGCTTTAGAGGCTCGTGGGCGGCATCGGTTCTTGTGTGTATTCACTGTTCTCTGTGTCTTGGCCCCGAATACAAACCCTAAGTGTATAACAAGACCCTCAGTATGAAGACCCCCGAAAACGAACCCCCAGCTTTCCGAAACTCCCACTTTGACACTTTGAACGGAGCAACCAGCAGGGTGACGTCGCAGCTGCGGCCTTCGTGGCTTGACTTACCTTTGGTTAGTAGGGAATGGAAGAATGGCTTAGTAATAGTAGTTATAATTGTACCCCATTCCTCCATTCCCTACTAACCAAAGGTAAGTTGAAAAGAACTCCTGTGCCTGACGACGCATCCCCAAAGTTCTCTCAAAATCTTAGGCTTCAAGATTCCAGAGACAGAGAGGTTTAGAGATTTAGCTCAGGGCTTCACGCCCTTTAACCTAAGCCTGAAGAGGCCATGATCCTCAAAGTCTCTACTCTCGCCATCTCTCGCCCACAAACCTTAAACCCTGAGCCCTTAAGGCTTATCCCGCTGCCTCAGGGGGTTTCGGGGTTCAGGGGCTGAGGGGTTTAGGGCTCAGGGCTTTAACTTAAGGCTACCCATCAACCTTCAAGCGCAGAATCCCAAGAGCGGCTGAGATCAAGACAAGTCCCGAATCTGCTCGTTGTAGATTTCCATGAAGGAAATCTGGCAAAAGCTTCCCATAAGGCGTGAGGGTTTAGGGTTTAGGGTTTAGGGGTGATCCTACATCCGAGAATGGTGGACTCCAACGACTAACCCGAAACCTTGAGCTACTACCTCCGAGGATTTTGCATTGCAGAGAATGCTCCGCAGCAAGCTCTGCAATACAGCTGAAAGTGAAGTCCGGTCATCGCTTCAAGGCGGGATCTTCTTGATTCTGACTGACGCGTCACCCTTTACCCCCAAGCTCCAAGACCGAGACAATCGACAGAGGCAGCTGCTATAAGTGTTCATAACAGACAGGTCCGACGTCATGCAGGTCAAGGTATGGAGGCAAGCTTCGGGGGGGGTTTAGCTTGTACCCAGAGACTCCAAGATCGGCGATACACAAATATACCTTAAATCATGCTAGGGATCCTACTATGATTTAAACTATATTCCTCAATTAAGGGATATTGGAATCTCTGAGCAGGGGGGCAGCACACAACGTGATGTCAGCTGGGTCGATGCCGGCTGTCCCCTGCCACGCACTCCCGAATCTAAAAGCAGCCCTGCAGAGGCCCCTAAAATTTGAGCAGGATTTGGGAGTTTCCGGAAAGATGGGGTACCTTACTTCGGGGTCCTTACAATAAGCAACCTACCATTTAGGGCACGTTTAGGGTCTCCTATTTTCGGAAACTCCCATTTTGGGATACACAACAGCTTTCTAGAAAGGGACTGTGAGGTGTCAATATTAGGAGTTGTTCAAACCCCTAAAAGTGAAACCCCGGACACAGCATCCCTGTCCCCTTTACACCAACAACAACCCCCTAAACGCTAAACCCTAAACCCTAAACCCTAAACCGAAAACTTCGCCGAGGACACCCACACCCGAAGCTCATCGTTCTTGAACTTCATGCGATGTTGGTGGAAAAGGCCCTGGGTCAGGGCTTCGGCATGGAGGGCCTTGATAATTAGAATCGGGCTCTGGGGCCCATCATACTACAAATCTACTAAGGACCCCCCAAAAAATAGTATAGGCAACTAATCATTAAGGCCACCGTATTCTGTTTAAGGAAGCCTCTTGAATCACTTGGAGAGCTCGGAGAAACCAACAGAATCCCTTGAACCTTGAAATCATCTGTTGGATCCTCTAGACTTGAAAACCACACTCCTTTGATTCAACTGGGTCTTAGATTCTTCTGTGGTCTGTTGTATCATAGACTCGAGACTCTACAGATCAAGCAGCCCTATGATTAATTCCTTGTCATAGTCAGACAACAGGGCTTCAAGAGTCAGGGCTTCGTCTTGTAAGGTTTAGGGTTGAGCCTTATGACAACTCAGAGGACTGCCAGAACTACTGAGGGCGGCGTGGCGTGCAAGAAGTGTCCCCCGGGCCCGGGGCTGCGTGTGAGCTCGGTTTAGGGTTTAGGGGAGCTGCTTGTTGCAAGTATCCCGACTGTACACCGACAATACTTGGCGGAGCATGGGTAGTAATACGTGCTCCAATTCTTATAGTCACCTATCATGTAGGAACCTGATTAACAAACCTTGGGCCTTTATAGGGTTCTCTACATGAAGCCTACTATTTTGGGGTTGTAGGCCCAGGGTTTCTTAACCAGGTTCCTACATTATAAATTGTGATAGATCCATAATGAATTCCTTATAGTAACCCGAATGGACCCCACCCTTAGGCCCAGGGTTTCTTAATCAGGTCCCTACATTATTCCATTATCCATACGAAGTCCGTTGTGGACCTTGTGGGTCTTGAGAACTCCCATGTGGAAGTTTCCGACAAGTAGGGGTACCTTATTTTGGGCTCGTTAAAATTAAGATCCTACCATTTAGCGTACTACAGTAGGGTCCCCTATGTTCGGAAACTCCCATGTTCCAGCCTCTAGCACATAGGGAATCAGGCCCATCTGCTTGTCTTTGGCAGTGCTGTTCAGCGTGTGGGTCTTCCCGGCTCCTTCCCCAGCCCCAATCCCTAGCCTGAACCCTAAACCCCGAAGCCCTAAACCCTAAAGGGAACTCCAGAAAGTTGGAATATGGTTTCAGGGTAGGATACCCTATAATTTACCACGAAGGGTTTAGGATATTCATATTCCAACTTTCTGGCTTTTACTTTAAACCTTCAGTTTGAATTAGGAAGGGCCGCGGATCGGGTCATTGGTGGGAACGACGTGTGATTCAGATCCCGGAGGCTCTCAAACACCTCTGAAGTCGGCCCAAGTAGCCCTTATGGTAGCCCTTATGGTAGCCATTATGGTAGCCATTTTGGTAGCCCTTATAGTAGCTCTTATAGTAGCCTTTATGGTAGCCAGTTTAAATACCGTTCAGGGGCTTTGGGATTGGGGTCAGGGTGTTGGGTTTCAAACACGCGCATCTCCCCATCATGCCTCTACAGGTTTCCGGAAGGAGGTTTGAAACTTTGGGCCAGGGTTTAAGAGTCAAGAGTGTAGGATTTGGGCTTTGGGGTTCAGGGGCATCAGACTCTGTTGCCTTTAAGCTCCCTCCACGCGAACTCATCTCATGAAGAGCGAGGCCTCGAGACCTGCAATGCTAAAGCCTCTGCACCCGAGGCCAGACATGGGGAGTCTCCGAAAACTAGGGGTACCTTATTTGGGGGGTCCTTAGAATAAGGATCCTACTATTTAGGGTACTGTATTAGGGTCCCCGATTTTCGGAAACTTCCAGATTGAACCGAGAAATTGAAAAGTGTTGGGGGCCCAAGACAAGCAGCAGCACTCTCTGTCACTCCTGTCTGGCCGTACGCAAACACACAGAAGTTGTAGCCCTTCAGCATGTTCCTGAAGAGTTAGTTCAGGGCTTGCTTTTGTGTTCGCACCAGCTTTTCTGTAGGGTTTGGCGTTTCAAGACTTGGAGCTACTGTTGATGAGATGAGAATTATGGCATGTTCCTTATTATGGGTTATGCACGATTTATATCATCAACCGTACCTTGGAGGATCCAGTGATGTTAACAGGTTGGGCGTCTAGGTGCGCCCACGTCTGCAGTTACCTTTGTTCCTGGTACCTCCCAGCCGTTGAGCTCTACCTCTAGACTCCTGAGTGTTTTAAGAAAGATACCTTAAGCCCTTAGTTTTTCAAGAGAGGTACCCTAAGCCGCCAAGTTTTTAAGAGAGACACCCTAAACTCCCAAGATTTCAAGAGACACACCCTACGCCCTTAATTAGTCAAGAGAGATACCCCAAACCTTTAAGTTTTCAAGAGAGAGATACCCTAAACCCCTAATCTCACAAGCGAGATGCGGGGTGGATGGGTTGGAGACGGTGGATGAAGGAGACCGAGAGCTCAACGTCCACCAAAACAGCACAATCTTACGGGTAACCCAGAACCCTAAACTGTGCTCTTGGAAGCTTTCCGGTGAAACTCTCATCTGGGACTTTCCGAATATTAGGGGTACCTTATTCGGGTGTCCTTATAATAAGGATCCTACTATTTAGGGTATCATAGTAGGGTCCTCCATTTTCGGAAATCCCCGAGCCCAGTAGCTCTCTTCGGGGAGGCTGAGCTCAGCTATTCGGGGAGGTTGCGACTGGGACCTATAAGTACAGTAGCTACTGCTGATGATAAAAATATACCATAACTCCCATAGTTTAGGGCTAGGGTCCCTAAGGTGATGCAGGCTTCATATCATCAGCCGTATGGTTATAACCGGCACTGTTACTTGGAGACTTCTCAACCCACTTGAAGCTACAGATGAACCTCCAAGAAGGGAAGGCTGACAATCTACATCAACAAAACTAGAGCTGAGTGTCATACCAAAGCCACGGGACAATAAATTCATAAGCCAGGCCCCTAAAGCCCTCAACCGTACTGCAACAGTTGCTTCCTCTGGAACCCGGAACCCTAAACGCCGATGTTGGAACACAGAGTTCTTGGGTCACGCGCTCTAGGCAAGGCTTCCCGATGTCACTGTTGACCTGGTCCTCGGGCTTCGCTTCTTGGGTTTAGGGTCTAGGGTTTGGGGTTTGAGGTTTAGGGTTTGGGGTTCAGAGCTTTGGGTTTAGGGTTTGGGGTTTAGGGTCAAGGGTTTGGGGTTTAGGGTTTGGGGTTTGGGGTTCAGGGTAGGTCCTCATTCCTCTTCATGTCTGCACGGCTACCATCTACCGTCTTCTTGCTGCTACAATGTGTTCTTGGGGTCTTGGGTTTGAAGGTGACGAGGCGTGACAGTGACGAAGAAGATTGATATGACTATAAAAATGCGGGTGCAGATGATGATGATAATTATAATGATCCTGATGAAGACGGAGAACGGGGAGGAGGATGCAGCGGGATCGTGGCCTCTGCGGTCGACAGTCTAGGCTTAGTAAGTTTTAAGTTCCAGAGACGCGCTTGCCTTTTTGATGCTTTTGGCTCTCGGCATTCGGTTTGAAGCACAAGGGTTGAAAGCTGAACTCCGATGCAGGCCGTTCAAGGCTCGTAGGTGTTGCTTCGGCTTGCAGAAATAGTCAACAAGCCAAAGTACAAATTCCCGAACGCACCTGCACTAAGCCAAGCAAGCCCCCTCCCGAATCCCTAAACCATGAACACAAAAAGAAGCAAAAGAACAAACGTTCGAAGCCAAAGTTCGGACTCACAGATGCAGGGATGCAGGGTTGAGTACTTATCCAGGTGTCAATGCACAAGTTCCAGGAACTATTCACATTTAAGTCTCTATGCTAAACAGTGAAGGCAATTAGAAATTATCCCAAAATCGATACCTATTTATGGTTTACCTAGCCCCTAGATAACCTGCTTTTTTGAGGACTTATATGAAGAAGAACCATTGTAGATCATTTTTCGGTTTTACCTAATGTAGAATCAGGATCCGATAACGTAACCCCAAAAACGAACTATGGGCAGGGCTTTGGGGCAGCACCTGGCTGGCGAAGTGCACATCCTTCGGGCTCACGCTCCAGTACGCGTGGTCGAACCTGCCATGGAAAACTCGTGGGTTTTGGTTCATTTAAGTTACCATCATAATAGGGATCTATAAGGGCTCCTTTGGGGACGTAGGAGTTTAAGCTTAAGTTATCATAAAAGGGATCTAGAGCAAATCGTCCAGTTTGTTTGCTGTGGTAACTTACTGTAGGGTAACCCCTTTACAAGAACCCAGACTCAGACTCTGAACGTTCACCCCTTTGTTTGCGGTTTAGAGTTTAGGGTTCAGGCCCTATTCTTGCAGCCCGTGGACATGGCCTGTCTCAGAATGACGAGCCCTCTCGGGCTCCGATGCTTAGGAGGAGCCCTGAGTCTTAATTCAGGCCGGATCCCACTGAAGAGAAGCCGAAGCCCGGCGCTTTCAACAGAAGCAGGATGCAAGGCGACGGCAACTGTAGGCAATCCTCCGAGTTTTCTGCTCATGACGTGCAAGCGGCCTTGCAAACATTCTGCTGGGCTTGGGACCCCCCGCAGCACTCACAGTACTTGTAGTAGTGCTGGGTAGGGTGGTTCTCTTTCCAATTCTCCTGGTACCAGTTGTAGCCGCAGCCTCCCTCGCAGCCAAGCTCGCAGGTAGGCCGAGAGATGAGCCCCGCCGCTCCTGCGCAGACTTCTTTGCAGTCGTCTTGCTGAGCCTGGGATCCTCCACAACACCCGCAGTACTTGTGGAAATCATCGGAGGGCGAACCGTCTTGCCATTGACTCTGATACCAGTTGTGGCCACACTTGCTGCAGCCTAGCTGGCACTCCACGTGCTTCAGCCCAACTGCTTCATCCATTGAGCCAACGAGCTCGCCCGAGGATTCGACCCTATCGACACGGAAGTGGCCGGTGACGTGAAAGACCTTGCCATTTGCATAGACACCATGCTTGAGTCCCATGCCGTGCTCAAGGACTGACTCCACCGTTTTCTCGCTCAGCTTCGTCGCTAGCTTCGTCGCTAGCTTCGTGACAGCACTGGCACCAGCGGTGATCGCGGCCAGAGCAGCGTCACCAACCACACCAACAATCGGCTCCGCCACGCTCCAGCTATTGTAGAGCTCGGTCCTGGCAAAGTTCGCTTGTGCCCTTACGGTGAACCACACAACTCCACAATAGGCACGCCATCGTTGCCCAGGTTCCAGGACATTGACATAGTGCAGAGGACCGACATGCTCTAAGGACACTGCCACGGGGAAGTTGGCCTTGTTCACGAAGTACATGCAAGGCCCTGCAACAGTCTCGTTGGTCTGTTCCTGCGAGCTTGCACCTTCAGTGACAAGCTCACCATCACGGTTTTCTTGCCGCAAAGCGACAGCAAACACGAAGAACAAGTTCAAGATCTTAGCAAACTGCATTATCACGGCGCGTCTGGCCGTCAGACTTTCGAACCGAACTCCGCGGCCAAGCATGTTCCAAATACACAGCAAAAGTGCCCAGATACCATGACATCATCAGGCTCCGGTGCTTAGGAGGAGCCCTGAGTCTCATTTCGGCCGGATCCCACTGAACAGAAGCAGAACCCAGCTCTTTCGACAGAAACAGGACGCAAGACTGAGGAGCACAGGAACCACATAGGATTTTAAAAAGCTCCACGACAGGTCAACTTCTGCCGATGTTAACACAGACATGATCTTGCAAATCAATCGATGGCAGTTACATACAGCTTATCGACGGAGGCACTGTCCGCAACCACAACTGAAACGAAGCGCACAGCATGAACTCGATTTGGCCTCCGCCCTAGACTTACCAAGGTTTGCTGAAGAAAGTGCAAGAGAAACAGCACATGCGGTCGTCAACATAGCAAAGACGGAAGCAGCAGAAGCACGAAGAACGAGAGCACCCCGCATGTGCAGCATCCTAACTCGAATCCCTGACCCAAAACCCTGAACCGTAACGCCTACACCCCAAAAAAACAACATCCTAGCATACCCTTTAGAGACTCCCCTCGAAGAAGCCCATAAACGACCCCGTAAAAGCAACGTCTGGGATCCTAAAGTGGAAGGGCGGGCCCAAATGTTCGATGCTGGTTTGCGTGCACAACCGAGACGGCCTGGAGCTGTGCATTTTGGTAATCTCGCTTTGGGTTTCTTGGTTTAGGGCTTGTGCATGTGGTTTAGGGTTTCGCAGTTTAGGATAGGGTTTAAGGTTTTTTGGCTTCGGGCTCAGGGTTTAGAGCTTATGGTTACTAGCTTTTGGTTCTGGGTTTAGGGCCACTTCACGCAGTGCAAACTTTTGAAGTTGCAGGCCGCAGTCGCAACATCCATATATATATATATATATATATATATATACACATATATATATATATACATATATACTCCCTGACACCCCTGGCTACGGTGACTCACGAATCGCAAGCTTTGGGGCTTCTGATGGTTCCTTCCGGCTCGGGCATGCGAGGTCTCCGCAGCAAGAAAATCTTGCAGCCGAAAGCCTCAAGCCCTCAACCTAGAACCCAAAAAACGGAACCCAAACACTGAAGATCCCCTCAAGCGCTGAACCTGAAAAGTCTAAAACCCAACACCCCGAAGCCGAAACGAAAAACGCTGAGCCCTCAGGCCGAAATCTAAGGCTCCAGGTACCTAAATAGTATATCTCTATACTACTTCCACCTTAAAGTACCCACACAGAAACCCCTTTAAGGCCTAAGTAAAATAATCCGTCTGGTTCTTAGTAGGGAATGGGTCCCTTTTGTAGCCCCTATACAATCGCCCAATAACAGTCCCCATAACCCATTCCCCCATTCCCTAATCATATACCCAGAGAGCTCAATACCCCTTGATTAAGGAATATACCTTAAATCATAATATTAAGTCCCCTACAATTTAAGGTCTATTCCTCAATTACGGGGTATTGGGCTCTCTGGGTACTACATGGGTACATGGGAGTTTCAGCAAATAGGGGACCCTAATATAGTACCCAAATAGTAGGATCCTTATTATAAGGACCCCCAACATAAGGTGCCCCTATTTCGGAAACTCTACGCCCTAAACCCTTCATAGACTAGAGCCCTTATAGATCCCTTTAAGGAACCCTTATGGCTCCCTTTTAAGGTGCCCCTAATTTTCAGAAACTCCCTGGGTACATGGAGCCCGGATCAGCTCCAGGTCCCCGCACCGCATTGTGAACGGTCACGGCAATGTTCGCCTCGCACGCGAATTTGCAGAAACTCAAAGAAGCCCTAAGTTGAGCAACATGCCTGAAATGAGAGAGAGAGAGAGAGAGAGAGAGAGAGAGAGAGAGATCGATCCTTCTCATGGCTTGGAGTATATTCTATTCCTTCAAAGCCTTCTTGGATGGGGCTTGTGAGTCTCCAAGCCAGGAGCTGCGGTCTACGGTTTCGGGTTGAGGGTTTAGGACTACACTCGAAGTTTTTTTGGTTCAGGGCTCAGCTTTGAGATTGGGGATGTCAGCAGCTTATGGCTCAGCACAACCTCGCAGACGGGGGACCAGTTGGAGCAACTTTCTGGCTTTTACCTTAGGTTTTAAGAGTTTAGGGCTTAGGATGAGGAGTCGAGGGGCCCTTCCGACGCGCCAAACCACGCAAGATGCAGCAGAGTCTTACCCTTGCTTAGTAGGGAATGCAAGAATGGTAGCAATACTACTGATGGACAAAATCCTGCATAACCCTTTATAAGCAATATACCATAGTTCCCATAATTTAGAGTCCTTAGGGTCATGCAGGATTTTGTCCATCAACAGTAGTAGTTATAATTGTACCCCATTCTTCCATTCCCTACTAACCAGAGCTAAGGAGTGTCATGCAAAGTGTTGATCTTCGTGAGAGAGCGTCTATGGCTGGCGAACCCAGCGTTCTCTGCGAGGCATCTACGGCTGGCGACTTTAAATCTTGCTCATCGACACAGCCATGTGCTCTGCACACAAGCTCCAAGCTTGTTCATGTCAAAGGCTGCGCACTTGATACTAAAGATGCCTGTGCAGTAGCTCCCTCCTACAGCACTGTATCCCCACCCCCGGGAGGATCCAAAAAGTAGATCCAGTAATGGGGGTTCCTAGAAAGTACATTTAGTAGCAGAGGGCGCCAAATTAGGGGATCTACTTTCTAGATCCTCCCGGGGGTCCGGGTCACCACAACCGGCAGAACCAGTGCTCTGCCCGAGACCTGTGGTAGAAGCCCGATGAGCATCAGACACAACTTGAGAAAATCCTAAATGAGGAACCTCTCAAGCCTCAGCTGCGGGTTAAAGTAAAAGCCAGAAAGTTGGAATATGATTATCCTAAGCCCTTTATGGTAAATTATAAGGTATCCTACCCTGAAACCATATTCCAACTTTCTGGAGTTCCCTGTAGGGTTCAGGCTTTGGGGTTTGGAGACCAGGATTTTAGAGATCAGGGTTTAGAGCTTTGGGGTTTGGAGATCAGGGTTTAAAGCCTAGGCCAAGCCAAGGACAGGAAAACACGAGCTGCCTCGATCCCAACAACCCTAAACCCTTAAGGCCTGAGACCCTAATTCCCAAATCCCAAACCCTGGAGCCTGAGACCTCAAACCCTCCTTGGAGGGTCATGGGACTTAGTAAGTAGGGTTATAAGTACCCTAATTGGGGATATAAGTATAATTACCCTAATAATAACCCTACTTACTAAGTCCCTTGATCCTGTAAACCCTAAGCCCCCCATAGATCCCTTATAGATCCCCTTTAAGGAGCCCTGTAAGGAACCCTTAAAAGTTACTAAGTCCCATGATCCTTTAAGTACAGATTCCATCCGCAGCAACCGAGGAGAGTGCGCCGGCATCGATCTCTCGCTGTAGGAGCGGCCGCACTCGGACCGCGACCTCGTACGATTCGTGGTGCTACGATTGCTTAAAGGATCATGGGACTTAGTAACTTTTAAGGGTTCCTTAAAGGGCTCCTTAAAGGGATCTATAAGGGACCTATGGGGGGCTTAGGGTTTAAAGGATCATGGGACTTAGTAACTAAGGTCATTTATAGCGTAAATTTACTTGTAACTACTTATAACCCCAATTTGGGTACTTATAAACCTACTTACTAAGTCCCATGACCCTCCAAGTAAGGGCTTCCGATTAGGTTCAGGTGTGGGGGCTTAGGGTTCCCGGTTTTGGGTTTAGGGCTCGTCAAATAGGTGGTGTTGGTTGGGGTCTCGAACTGCGCAAAGGGTTCTTATAAGGCTTTCGGCAGAAGGGTTTGGGGTTGAGTTTGGGACTGTAGGATTCAGGGTCGGGGATTTCGGGTGTCGCTTCGCAGTACAGACGTGAGCGGTCACATGTTCTGAGAAATTTTGACAGTGATATCACAGGCAAGTATCTGCAGGTAGAAATCTTAAACCGCTGACCCGAACCCCAAAACCCAACAATTTGAAGTCCGAGCGAATTCCAGGCAAACTCGCGGATCACGTGCTGCTGCCTTTATTGTTTCGGCCATCCAGCACCACTACACCTCAGTGGCCACAGTTGGGAATTTTGCAAATAGTTTGGTCTTTTCAATCTGGGATTCAAGACTTGGAGTGCGGTGTTTCTTCTTCACAGCATATAAGAGTCTGCTTGCATGTCTCCCAAGGAAGACCAACGAAGACCAACTTCTGTTGATGATATAAATCCTGCATTACCTTAAGGACCCTAAAGTATGGGAATTATGGTATAGTATAGTCCTTATTGTGGTCATTACCTTAAGGACCCTAAAGTATGGGAATTATGGTATAGTCTAGCCTTCTTGTGGGTCATGCAGGATTTATATCATCAACCGTTCCACTGCCAAGGTTGGTCTGTGTCTGAGTGCCAGGTCCTCTTCGAAAACCCTCTTGCTGGTTTGACGAAGCATGATCTACATCCCCAAACCCGAACCCTACAGAACAGTAGGTTATGACCCCTACATAAGAGGGTCTAACCCCTAAAACAGTAGGGTTTTGGGTCCCCAGGGACCTAAACCGTGCTACATTAGGGTGGTTGTCAAAATTAGGGTCCCTTTTTGGGTCCCTATTATAGTACGGCGCCTATTATTTAGGGTACCCAAAACGGAACCCCAATTTTGACAACCAGCCATTAGGGCGCAACTGGAAGCCAAACGAGGTCGGCCTGTGCGACCTGGCAGTATAGCGTGCACCCTTCGCCTTGCTAGACGATACAAAAACTCAACACGAGAGCAAGCCCAACACCCTAGACCCTGGCCGGCAACGACATTAAACCAGGTCAATGTATCACAAGCGTGTTCAATCGCATTCTGAGCAACCAAGCGGCTGTCCTCATGGCATGACGTAGAACGTCGCAAGTCTAACTAGCCCACGCTAGCTGCAGCCCTTTTTTGTTTTTTTGGTCTTGAAACAAAACCGTAACCAGCTTTGCTTTGCAGCAGTGCTATTGCTGTGGCACCTGCTGCTGCCATGAAGCTCCTGCAACAAGCTTTGCCTGTTTCGTCTCTTCCTCGACACGATGGTGCAATTCAGTCAGGACGGAAGTTTAAACAGCTGCGGCAAGATGATGCCCAACTCACTTTGTCAGACATTCCGGAAATCGAGGCAACCGGAATCTAGGGTTCAGGAATTTAGGGTCTCCGGTTTATGGCTTACGGTAAATTGTTTAGGGTTTAGGCTTAGGGTTTTCCGATCAGCTTCCGCACATCCTGTGATGGGTATGTTATCGGGTGCTTCGGGGTGGTGCGATGCAGACCATTTTGGGGCCTTCTCGGGCTTCAGAGCTCGGTGGGACTTCCGAGTGAGATATAGTCCTAACTCCTCTCTACTTGAAGGCTCATGGGACTTAGTAAGTAAGGTTATAAGTAGGTTATAATTAGGATAACCCCACTTAGGGGACTTATAACCCCAGTTATAACCTACTTACTAAGTCCCATGATCCTCTAAGTAAGCCCTACATGTTGAACACTAGACTCGACCTAAAGGCTTGGAGGTCGCTACAATGTGGGTGGTTGTCAAACTTAGAGTGCCTTTGGGGTCCTTATGATAATACGGCACCTAATATTTAGGCCACCCAAAGCAGACCATAATTTTGACAACCACCCGTGTGGAGGTTGTGAACTTCTCGAAGAAGCCCTTGGAAAGCAGCTTTAATGCCCCGGATATGCGTCAGGGTGTACTTTTTGTTGCCTAAAGGGCCCGAATCCCACAGATGGGTGAGCCTCTGGGTCTAGGACTTCACGGTTCAGGCCTTCCGGTATGCCGCAAGAAATCTGGTGTCAAGCCGGCTTTGGGCAGTCATAGGAGGACTTTGGCACGGCTCAGGGTTTACCTAAAGGATCATGGGACGTAGTAACTGGGGTTATTATTTAGGGTAACTATACTTCTAACCCCAAGTAGGGTGCTTATAGCCTTACTTACTAAGTCCCATGATCCTCCAAGTAGGGTTTGGTGATGCATAGGTTTTTTTTTTGAAAAAGTGCATAAGTTTTTGAAAAAAAAACCTATGTCAGAGAATCCGGTGCATTCATATTTTTCGTCGCACACGCAAACCTTGCTTGCAGCCCGGCGGGGCTGGCTCAAGGTCTCCGCACAGCCTGGCAGCACTCACAGCTCAAGCTGGAGAAAAAAACAAAAAGGCATGCAGTTCTAAGCAGAGCACTGGAAGCGAACAGACGCTTTGGGGGTTTAGGGTTTAGGGCCTTAGGGGCTCAAAAATTGCGTAGAAGTTTGGGTCAGAGATAGGAGGCTTTCAGATTGAGAAGCTTCAGCCGAAACCTTCTGGCTTGGATCCCCGATCTTCTTCTTCGGCACCCTAATCCCTCACCGCTAAGCACTGCTTGGAGGGTCGGGGGACTTAGTAAGTAAGTAGTAAGTAGACTTATAGGTACCCTAGAAGGGACCCTAATTGGGGTTATGGTACGTATAAGTCCCTAAAATAACCAGTTACTAAGTCCCCCGACCCTCCAAGTGGCGGTTTGGGTCTTGTTGTCGGGGGAGCTTCGGATCTGGCGTGAAGACTGAGACTTGGGGGGCTTCGGGCACCAAGGCTCATGAGACGCAGACCCATCCCGAAGCCCAAGCCCCAAGCCGTCATCGCTAGCCTGCATAAAGTTTAGAATACTGTTGATGATATAAATCCTGCATTACCTTCAGGACCCTAGACTATGGGAATTATGGTACAGTCCTCATTATGGGTCATGCAGGATTTATACCATCAACAGAAGCTGAACGATGAGGAAGCCCTAGGGACGAGTGTGGGTACTTGTTCCCTCCACAGTCGGATGAATTCTCTCAGTTGGGGGCCTCCTTTGTGTGTGGGCGCCGTCCTATTTTTGGGCTTAGAGAAGCGACCCTAATTCAAAGAACTACAGTAAGGAACCCTTTTAAAGGGACCCTTGTTTCCCTGAGTTGTCCTTTGAGCCCTTTGAAGATTACTTACTGTTAAGGTTCTCCACAATAGCAAGGGAAATTCAAAAACATCCCAGTGGACAACCCAGTTCCTTGAGAGTTAGGATTATGGGGACCCTCGGGGATATAGACCCTCTCATAAGGTCCCTTTTAAGAGAGCCAGAGGTAGGGTTCGGAAGGGGTACCCTCTAAGGGGTCTCCCTCATCATGCAACCCATTCCTAATCACCCTTGTCCTTTTAGAAATAGTAGACAGAGCCCTATACCTATATCCCTTAGTAGGAGTTATTTAAGAAGGTCTACTAGCCGGTCCATTTACTCTTTTGGGGGAACCATGAAAAAGGACAAGGCTGTTCCTACCCTAAACCCTAAACCCTAAATTCTAAACCCTAAACCCTAAACCCCTAAATCCTAAACCCGGCTGTTTTCCTAATTTAGAGAGCAGCCTGAAGCTGAGCGTTGCACCTTGCTGGATCGGCTTCGGTCCTCGCTTTCTGAGGTGCAAGGCCTTACAAGCCCCGGGGATGTCTAGGGTTTAGGGCTTTAGGGTTTTAGGGTTTTGGGGTTTAGGGTGTAGGGTTCCGGGTGTAGGGTTTAGGGTTTAGGGTTGAGGGTTTGGGGTTCAGGGTGTAGGGTTTAGGGTATAGAGTTCTGTAGATCAGAGTCTCATTTCACAGCGATGGGGTTTTGGTGTTTTTTGGGGGTTGACAGAGTGCACGTTCTTGGCCTGGGGTTTAGGGGTGTTGGGGTCGGGGCCTATGGATATACCATGAAGACTGGTCCGGGCTTGGCAAGACGCTTGCTTTCTCACCACTGATGTCTAGGAAGCCGGAAGCCACCTGAAAGCACACTACTTCTGGCCTGGGAGACCTTATGCCACCTGCAGGATTCGTCTGTGGGGCGGTAGGATGCTTCCTGCAAGCCACTTGCAATGATTGGTTCAAGGGACTCTGCACTGCTTTAACTTACCTTTGGTTAGTAGGGAATGGGAAGAATGGTAGTAATAGTAGTTGTAATTGTACCCCATTCCTCCATTCCCTACTAACCCAAGGTAAGATGATTAGCTCATGGGATTCTGCACTGCTTTGATCCAAGCCTCAGTCTGCTGGGGAGCAAGCACTGATTGCGCATACGGCTTCAGGCTCGCAAAAAAACTCGGCACGCCGTGGAAGAGCTTTCACATGCGCAAGTCGAGGCTGGTGCAAGTTCGCAAGACTTTCCTAGGAATGACTCTTTACAAAAGCTGAACAAAACGCGGTGTGCTTGCAGTGCTTCTTTTTCCAAGCCAAAACGTCGAAACCCGCAACAGAGCTGATGTCTTCCGGTCAACTAAGGCGACGGTGGAAGCCACGACGTCATTCAATGACCTCCACCATGTAGGGCGAGGTACAGGGGATTGATGGTCCAAACAATCCCCGAGTCGCAATCTGCTGCCTGATTCGGATCGCAGTCCCCCAACTTTTCCGTCAAATCGCTTTCCTTGACCGAGCTGACGTCTTCCTGCATCTCCGCACACTTCTTCTCCCTGCGTCTGGTGTTCCACTTCTGAACAAAGCGCTTCAGGAGCATTCCAACCGTCACAATGATCGGAGCGGCTGTGCCCAAGGTTGCGATGGCACCCACGAGCCCGGCAATGCCAATGGCAGTGCTTGCAATGAGTACCTCCATAAGCCCATTAAACGTTAAACCCAAAATGAAGAAACACGAATGCAACCTACATATTATATTATATAATCCCCTGAGTCTACAATATCACAGGAAGAACAGACTGAACCTGAACCCTACACCCTAAAGCCAAAACCCAAAACACGCAGACCTTGCGGTTGAACATGTTCAGCTCCAGCAAGCAGAGAGCCTCCGACTCCCCTGTACGGTCCTTCGCAGCTCGCGCTTCCTGAAGTTTACGCTTGAGCTCATTCCTGGGTTCTTGTTAAGGGTTTAGGGTTCAGGGGTTTGGGTTTAGGCTTCCATAATCAGGAAACCCTATTATTTACTGTAGATCCCTCATATGCTAACTTAAATTAAATTCTGTATCAGGAACCGAGATTCCGGTCCAGGTGGCTGTTCATCCCACTCTGCACGGTGAGGATAATCCCCACCGGCGTTGTGTCGGCCACTGCTTCTGCCACGTCAGTCAAAACCGCACCAACCAGAGATGCCCCGCTCCTTCCAAGGGAAATCCAATCGCCAACCTTCGTGGTATACCATGTTTCATTGTACTAGACTAGACTAGACTATACTATGCTATACTATGCTATACTATACTATACTGTATTATACTCTACTATACTTTACGATACTATGCTTTACTCTACTATACTCTATTGTGCTGTACTAAACAAATCGCCAGCCTTCGCGGCCTCACCCCGTAGGGTCACTTTTCCGGACTCCACGACCGAGCTGTTGCACGTCACTTCGGGCTCAAGATCTTCATGAAGGTCGGCATTCAGCGGATTCATGACCTAGGTTAGTACTTGGAGGATCATGGGACTTAGTAAGTAAGGTTATAAGTACCCTAACTGGGGTTTTAAGTAGTCATAAGTACAAGACACTTGCCTTAAGAATAACCCTAGTTACTAAGTCCCATGATCCTTTAAGCAGCCCCTTCATAATACGGGTACCCTTTTCCCAATAGTCAGTTTGAATAAGGGGACCCTAAACAAAAAATGGGCACAAGCATACTACTCAGGAACCTAGTGACCCAATTGATTTCGTCGGTGGGTTTAGGCTCCCCACATTTCAGGCCCACCAGGGATCGGAGCGCGTTGGCATCCGTGCTCTCCCCCCGGGCCTGCATCTCATCTTCGAAATCCGCCTCCGATCGCATCGAGGTGCACAGCGGAAGCATCTGGCAGGAGAAGATCAGATAGATGTAGAAGGCTGATGTCCAGTTTCTCGCCATGGCTGGAGCAACAGCGATTGCACGTGGAAAAAAATGCAGGCAACGAGATTTGCTTGATTACATCTTCGAGCCGCCATGGACACGACATAGTGCGGTCAACCAATAAGCGGAGTGGTCTGAAGCTGGACGATGAAACACACTACAGTGAGCTACCAGAAAGATAGGGGCCTTAATGAGTAGAATAGGGTTTTTGGGCCGGAACCCCCCATGATTTAGGCACCTATACCATAAAACCCTACTATAGATCCCTCATAGATCACTGTAAGGAGTGAGCTACCAGGCTACCAGCAAGCAGCAAAGCAGCAGGGCTACTTTCAACTTTGGCGTCTCACTGAGCTGCTGACAAGGGCTTTGGCAATGAAACTCCATCGGGGAGTTTCCGAAAAATGAGGGGACCGGACCAGAGGGGTTGAGGGGTTCCTTTAAAGGGATCCATAAGGGTTCCCTAAAGGGGTCTAGAAGGGAACCATTAGATCATTAGGTCTAGGCTTTAAAGTTTCCGAAAATAGGGGACCTTAAGGGTTCCTTTAAAGGGTTACTACCAGGGTACTATCAGGGTTTCTTTAAAGGGCTCTATAAAGGTTCAGATGGGGTCTGCTCTCGTTTAGGGCCACCTCGTTTGCTTTTGGGAACAACGTTTAGGGCCACCTTATTTGCCTGTGGGTTTAAAGCTTTCTGTGAGCTTTCGAAGGATGTTGACGGTGGAAGCTCAGATAAGCTACTCCATCAGATTTCGTTGAAGTTACAACTCTCTCTCCTTGCCAAGAGTTTACCCTCCGCGCCTGCAATGCTGGATCATCACATGTATCCACTTAAGCCAGAAAGAAGAGTGCATTTGTCTGGTCCACCCACGCCCCGACACATGATCAAGGGTACCAGATGAATCTCAAAGTGGCCGGTGTATATCAGTGGTCACCATGAGAACATGAGACGGTTTATATATGTACAACGACCTTGTTCCTGATGAAAAACACCCGCCTTCAAGAGTTCGGCTTCAGCATAAATCTGACAACTTCAAACGTAAACTTCACATTCGGAACCGGCAAACGAGGTATAACTTGCTTTGCATGCAGTTAACTGCCAGTAACCGTGGAACCTCACTGAACATAAAGCGTGCTGTGAGCTCTCATGCAACAGCCTGGAATTCATACCGAAACATAACCCGCGGTGTCATGACGGAATGGGAACTTGAAGGCGGCTCACACATCGGAAGCTGACAAAATGCTGTTACTATGGCATGCTGTAGACTCATACTATAATCCGTTCTACCGGAACTATCTCAGGCCATAATATGTGATATTGTCGTTTAATGTATTTTAACATATTGAACTGTCTTGTGCTGGACTGAACTGTTACAATCTGTACTATATAAAGCTACACTAGAGTAGATGATTGTGTATTCAGTCCATTATACTTCACGAACTGTACTATACTATATGAACTATAATATGATACATGGCGTTGTACTCTACTATACTGTATTTTGTGAAAATGTACTGTCCACTCTATCCTGTTACATTAAAACAATATCCCATGTTACATTATACTGACTACACTACACTATACTATACTACACCATACTGTACTGTACTGTACTCTATACTATACCAGACTCTACTCCACACTATACTGTACTGTACCACACTATACCATAAGCAAAGCAAAGTATCTAAGGTATCTCTTTGCCGTTTGTTTTGAACGTGACGCAGCCCACCAGCGTCCACACGTCGTCGTTAACCTTGACAGCGCTTTCAGAAAGCGCCGTGCAACATGCAAACAGCAGAACATGGCTCATGCCGCCGGGCCATGCTGCAGGTTTAGGGGTTTTTGTGCTTAGGTTTAGGGTTTTTAGGGTTTTTTTTTTTTTTTGAGCTCCTTTTTCCGCCAAGCAGACGTCTCAACTCAACAGAAGGCCAGCAGGCCAGGGAGAGGTGGACAAGTGTTGTCCAGCAGTAAAAACCCTCACATCCTCAGCAACAAGTCACCCAGAGAGCACGTACGGCTCACCGAGGCAACTCTCGAACCCTCAGACGATCACATTCTTCGAGCAGCAGGCAAGAACATATCAGATGCCGGTGCCCTCGTCGTGCCCTGAGCCCTCCGCGAAATCCCGAGAGTCATCATCACGCCCATGTGCAGCAGCCCAAGCAGCCCCTCCATCCATGTAAATCCGCATTCGACGAAGGAGCTCTTGCACTGCAGACTCACCAAGCTGGGCTCTCACCCTGTCATTGCTAATCGAGCCTGCTTAAGGGCTTAGGGTTTAGGGTTTTAGGGGTCAGGGCTCAGGGTTTGGGGTTTTAGGGTTTAGGGCATAGTCTAAACAAAATCCTCAGCACCCGCAAGCTGCCAGCTCAGGGAAAGACTCAAAGGCTGCATGACCCAACTCCGACCAACCTCCCAGAATCGTCATGATCACTCCGAGAACAGGGCAAAACACCCAGTGAAATCGAGAAAGACGAGCCTGTGCAGGCGAGGAAAGGAACGCTGCAAGGTCCAAAACCGGATGCACAAATTTCCGTCACAATTGCCTCAGACCCAAAATGTCCACTCCTCAAATGACCCAATCCAAACAATCCGAAGACCTAACAAAACCCCGGCCGATTCCCGCAATGTGAATCTTTTGCCGGCACTGTGATTGCATTGGGGTTCACAGCAGTACCTCGGAATCTGAAGCCCCCCTTGTTCAAGAGGACTGCTGACATGCTGCCTTTCACACAGCACGGACAGTCACAGTCAACACTTGGCTCTTGAATGACCGTGCAGTCCACGGTTAAGGGTTCGTTCCGACCATGCCAGCATCTTTTCTGGGTGGGTTTATAGGGAGGGAAGAAAAGTCTGAGGCTCCCACGGCTGTGTGACATGGATGACTTCATTTGTGCGGCATAACAAGCTCATTCTTCGCATGTATTGCTCACACAAATTTCCGTCACAATTGCCTCAGACCCAAAATGTCCACTCCTCAAATGACCCAATCCAAACAATCCGAAGACCTAACAAAACCCCGGCCGATTCCCGCAATGTGAATCTTTTGCCGGCACTGTGATTGCATTGGGGTTCACAGCAGTACCTCGGAATCTGAAGCCCCCCTTGTTCAAGAGGACTGCTGACATGCTGCCTTTCACACAGCACGGACAGTCACAGTCAACACTTGGCTCTTGAATGACCGTGCAGTCCACGGTAAGGGTTCGTTCCCAACGTTGCCTACTGACACCCAACGCAGCATCTTTTGTTAGGCATCTTCGTCAGACTCAATCGCTCTCAAGAAAGCCGCGTTTTCGATGACATCTTCGTCAACATACTTCAACACCGCCTGACTCCTCCATTCTCCAGCAGAAAGGACTTGAGGCAGAGTGTGGCCTTGTGCCATCATGCAAGTTGCCTTCCCCGCCCGGAAGGCTTTCCATGTATACCTGGAGGGTCCGGCGATGCCCAGGTCTGCCAAAACTTTGTGGAGAACCTTGAGTCCCTCAGACGGTGACATGGCAGTCAGCCTTTCACCTGCGCAGACCTGTGATGATCTTTCAGCCAATCGGTGGCCCACACACAAGCGGCTGAGAGCAGAAGACTTACAACAACAGGGCCGGACCAACAGGGAACCACGCGGCCTGTTCTTCCGAGTTCGGAGCCTTAGCTGGGTGCAAAAACTCGCATCCACTACTATGGCAGAATGACGGCCTTCAGGCAGACACCACAAGTCTTCTTGTGCACCAAACTGGATTGGAAATCCTTCACTTGGCACCCGCAGCAAAAACTGCCATGCGACTGAAAATAGGTCCCCCATCTGGCCCCAACCAAGTGTGCGATCGCATTGCTGCACAAGCAATGTCACCAGCTGTTCTGTCAAAAGCGGACGGTCAATTAGTTGGCCTGAAATGCTTGCCACATAGCTTTTCTCAAGCCCTCGAATAACCATCTGAACTTCCTGGTCGCACCAGCTGGTATCTAAACGATGAAACTCGCAAGCCCAGCGCAGATAAGAAACATAATTCCTGGCAGTCCCTGGATTTCGAAAAATCGTCACGAACTGCACAACGTGTCTCGCGCACTTCGGCGGGAGAGTTTCCTCATCACGATATTGCAGCACTTGTTGGGCAAAAGAATGCCAACACCTGAGGCCAGATGCTACTGAGGGCAAGCTTTTTCTCTGCGTCTGCGTTTTCAGCTCGGCTGCCCGTGCTTCCAGTGCCAACAACCGGGAGTCTTCGTCCATATTCCCCAGAGCAGCAATCTGTTCCCGAGGCCCTCCACTTTGCCACGCGGGACACTGCGCCTCAACATTGCGGGACTGATCTGCGACGTCAGCCGCCGATAGTGCTCCAGCTTGGGCAGACTCCAACGCATGGTAACGCTTCTGCCTCTTACACTCAGCAAATTCATTCACAGAAGTGACTGCAAGGCTTAATAAACTTTGCACCCTCTGGTTATCAGACCAACGGGCAATGTCCCGCCGGTGCAAGCCGTCCAACTGATGAAGGTACTCGAACCCTTTCGACATGAGCACTACTGCACCTTCATGATGCCACGTCTGCGTGTCATCCGCTTTGTCTAGCTGGCGCAGTGACTCGCGCAGGTCTAAGACTTTCTGCAAAAAGACGGAGGGTTTATGGCTGCCAAAGGGTTTCACCCCAGGTCCCTTCGCATTCTTCGTGTCATGTTGGCAAATGTCCTTCCACCTCTTCAACAGTGCAATCCGTCTGGCTTCCCACTCGCGGGGCAACATCTGCCAGACTTCCTCAGATCGAAGAACAACGCCTGCACCCGAACGCTGGAGCACCAAAGCACTAACTTGCAATGCTTCGGCTGCCCGCAGTTGACGAGCCAGCTGATCGCCAAAATGGCGCGTGAATGCCTTCACAGTCTCATGAACCCAATTCTGGGCCAGCCAGACTTGGTTGCAGATCGCGTGATCTTGCCCGTTCATATGACGCAGCAGACGCCCCCGCACACCATGGCTGGGCAACGACACCGCAGTGTCACCCAGCACAGCATGGCAACGTGCACTAGCCACTCTGCGCACTGTGGAGCCTTCATGCTGCCAAGTGTACAATAGTTGCAAGGCTAACTGACATGAGACAAAAAAAAATTGAACTGACTCACACCCTCGTCTTTCCACACTATCCCGCAGACGGAATCTCCCAGAAGTTCTCTAGCCAAAGCGGCAGCTTGGGTTCGACCCACGTGGCTTTCAAATTAGCCAGGAATTGGAAAGAATCTCGCGTAGGACCGTCTGCGACATTCGCCGCGCTTTCCACCCGGCCCAAGTGGAGATCAGCTCCAGCTACAGCTATTTCAAGCCACAACCGCCCTATACACAAAGAAGTTTCTGCGGTTCCTCCGCTTGCTTTGGTGATAGCATGAAGAACGGAGTCATTATCTACAAAGGCCATCCACAAACTCCCTCGCAGAAAATTGTTGAATGTGGTCCAGGCCAAAAGAACGCCGAGAAACTCTTGAAAACCTATTTGGTGATCCTCCCTCGGCAATAGCATTTGCCACACTCGATCGGGCGTGCGCACTCGTGTCCATAAGAACGTTCCTTCGTAGTACAACACTGCAGCCACCCACCGTGACTCACCAGACGCGTCGGTCCACGAAACGACTCGTGACCGCGTCAACGGGGCGAGCAGACGCACGGAAGTGGGACAGTGTTCAAGGTACTGCAGGAACCAACTGCATGCCTGCCTCAACAAGGGAGAAACAGCATTGTTGAACAATGGTTGGTTTGCCTGAGCATGGAACGGCTTTATGAATGCTCGACCAACCCTGTTGCCCGACACTGTCACAGCAAAGGACAAGCGACCAGCCAACTTGGAAGCGTCACCTGGTGTGAGCACACCGCCAGCTATGACACCAAGCAGCTGGCATCTGTATTTCGCTGCCTTTGCCGGGGCAACGCAAGTGCGTAACTGACGCCTTGGCCAATCAACTTCACACTCGGCGCCCAGGACTATCAACCGTATGTCGTTTTCTGCTGATTTATCGTCGTCAACGGGAAAACCAAGCAACTTGCAGATCACTGCAAGGACACGTCCCGCATGCCAACGAACACCACGGCGTGATGCTCCGAAAAAGTCATCAACGCATCTGGCTGCTGGACACAAAAACAACACCCGCCCGACATGACACAACATGAAACCAACACGGTGCCAAGCGTAAACTGCTGACACGGTGCCAAAGGGCATACCTGTGTGCTGCGCCACGAGCAAGCAACCTAAGTGCATCCACACGGTCCATGCAAATTGCATATGTTCAGTCCTGATGGGGACACGGCGGAATGCCTGTGAAATATCAGCCTTCCACAAGCACACCTGGCAGCTACTTTCGAAGAAGCACATTACCATGTCCGCCAAATCATCCAACGTGTGATGTTTGATTCTGTCGCAAGGAACGGTGGCAGCATTGACCATACTTTCAGTGCTATGGTCGACCACCCTGGTCCTCCAACCTTTCGAGCGCTCCTCTCTAACAGGGATCCGTCTCGTCAAAGACAGATGTGAAGCATCACCCGGAGCAAAGGCCCGTGGTGTCGACATAAAACCTTGTTCCGAATCTTGCAAAGCTTGACTCAAAATATCACAAGAAAAAGGCAACTCGCTCACTGACGCAATGACCCTCTCATTGATATCATGCCGACTGTTCACAAGCTCCTCAACAGTAATTGCGGCCTCAAATTGGCAAGCCACGCTTTCTCCTTCACATGCTGCCAAATCACCAACGAGGGGAAAACCAAACTGCAAGTCATGCAAAAACTGCTCACAAGGCATGCCACACTGTTGCAACACGACCTTCCACAAAGGGCCGTGTATCTTTGCAGCATGCCCTTGCAACGCAGCTGGTGCCTGACGCACCCATTCAAGGTGCTCCTGCTGCAAGCTTGCGTGCAGTCTCAAGAAATTACTGAGAGTAGAGCAACGAAAAGCATCAATTTCACCAACTTCATGCCCACACTCGAACTCAATTGCATCCTTTAGCGTCGCTTCAAGCTGCTTCCGACTTTCAGACGGGTGGGATACAGACAATGAGAAAGCAACATGCTCAAGTGGTGACAACCCCTTCATTGCTCCCAGTCCATGCGGGACGAACATCCAATCGCCACAACAGTTCGCCACAACTTCCGCCTCAGCAATGCGCAAACTGTCCGGGAGCTGGAATGACATAGCATCCACGCATGACGACCACGCTTCCCAACTTCCGCTCTCTCGCTGATCCAACAAGGTCTGCCTCACCAGACCTGCAAATTTGATGCCAAGGAGAGGCGGATAACATTGTGACAAACGGGTCCGAAACTGCAGTTTTCCATTGTACCTGGCCAGACCTCGCAACTTAACTGTGCGACCTTGCCAAGACGACTCACCCTTCGCCAACTCATGCAAACAAGCAGAGTTATGCACGAACACTGTAGGCTTGTGGAAAGGCACCTGGAAGTCTGAAAACAGAACCCTCACAGTACCGACTCCCTGACTCCTTCTCAGCTGAATCATTGGAGGGAGGATCCACAACCACGACAGCTCAGGGTTCTCAATTGAAAAGAAGTTGCCGCTTTTGACCTGGCACTGGCACACTTTCAGGGAAAACAACGCCAGCTCGTTGCCTCTGGCAACAAGCTTTAGCTGGCGCCTAGACAGCTCTGACAAACCAAACGGGCGCACAGTACTTCGTAACTGAGGCCGCCTAGCCCATGTCAAGGTTTGACAAGGAGTTCCCAGATGCACCCAAGACAGCGCACCTGCTTCTGACTTTTGTAAAATTAAGTCGCCATGTTCCAAAACATCAAACTCAGCTCCGAAACGCAGGTCCCACGGAAGGATAGTCTTTAGATCAGTCAATGACATGGCCAACGTCAATACGCAGTCACCCGAGAAAATCTCAAGAAACGTATCTTGGCCAGCAGTTTCTGCGATCGTGCCCACCCCGGGCAAATCCGCCAACGCTGGCGGAATCGGCTCCAGGATGGAACTAGCAAGCTCCACAGCTTCACGACTTCAGTAAGACCCTTTCTGCTTGTCACGGTTCCACTGCTGCTGCTCTCGCCGCTCCTTCTGTTTCAGGAACCACTTCTGCGCTTTCTTTTGCTTGCCTGTGAGCTGCTTCTCACCTGTCTCCTCGCTCTCCTTCGTCGGTTTTGCTGCTGCAGCTGCGGCTTTGGCAAGGATGTCTTTTTGAGCTGATGCCAAGTTCTTCGTAACAGCATCCGCTTTCCTCTGCGCTGCCTCTGCAGCAGCAATTTGCTGAGACAACTGCTGCTCTCCTACCCTGGATCCTGAAGCAGTTGCCATCACATCGTGCTCCAGCTCTGCCAAACGCAGAACTGTCCCGAGCCTCTGCATGACCACTTCCTTCAGATCCTTGTCAACTTTCTGCGCTTCAGCGGTGAGGTCGAACGAAGGATCTTTCTTCTCCGCTCTGCGAGCCCATTGTCTTCTCGCCATTTCATCGTACAAAAAGCCCGCATATGGCGGTCGAGATCTGAGCCTCTCTTGCTCACAAATCGACAACACCACGTCCTGATGAGCCAGAACTTGTGCCAACGTAATGTGCTCTGCAGAAATGGCCGCCACCGCCCATCTCCAGAATGCTGCCGTCCACTGCGGAACTGACCGAAAGAACCTGGTCGTAGAAGTAGCGCTCTTTAGCACCCTTGTCAGATCACCCAAATTCCCAATCGGAGAATTGCTAGCCAGGCTTAACTCTTCCTCTTCGCGCAAAGAGAACTTGCCTCCCACCCCGTCACTTGGCACCCACAACGGCAGCGTATCCTTGGCCGTCAGGTCAACGAAATGGAAAGGAATTCTTCCCGTCTTCCGCGCTTCATCGGTGTGCGCTTGGAGCACATCGAACAGAGCTTGGTCTGGCTGCAAGTGGAACTGCAAGCCTGGCAAGTGGGCCTTCTTCAGCAAATCCTGGGCATCTGCCGTCTTCAACGGCGACATGGCGGCCGCCAATGCTCTGGCACTTGCAGATACCCCGGCGGCACTTGTCAAGCTCATGGACTGTGTCACTTGCACTCTTCTAGCCTTTGCTGCTGCTTCCACGTTTCTCAACGTTCTTCTAGCAAGGGCCAGGGCAGGAGGAGAATCCTGCAGTAAACTGTTGAAGGAGTCTTCAGAGAGCCCTTCAGCACCCCAGGGAGTAGCAGCTCTCAGATCATCCGTAAAGGCTTTCACCACCCTATTGCGAATCTCAGCAGATGGAGGTGATTGCTCAACACCGGATATAAATTCCTCCCATGTTGCCATCACAATGGGAAAAGGGAATGATCGGTGGGAAGAAAAGTCTGAGGCTCCCACGGCTGTGTGACATGGATGACTTCATTTGTGCGGCATAACAAGCTCATTCTTCGCATGTATTGCTCACAAAAGCCTTCAAATCTGCCGGTCTCGAGCCCTCCCCTGTCAGTGACGTCCAACGAGCTCAAGATCGCTCTTTTGGGGCTTGAAACCGCCCGGATGCCTACAAAAATGGCACTCAAACGAGCCCTCCCGCACCCTCAAAGGGTCGACCCAGAACTAAATCCTGAACCGAAAAGCCCTAAAGCCCTCTCGCGCTAGGTGCTCTATACTAGCGGAGCCCAATATTGAACAGGCAAAAACCCTGACCCAATAAAGCGGGGATGCTCGGACTGTGGCTGCAGCTTGAGTTACGGATTGGCTCAACCCAAGACCGCAACAAAAACAAGGGCAGAGATCACCTGAAAGCCAAAAACTCCTTGAAAACCCTCGCAGCCTCCTCTAAACTTCAAACCCTAAACCCTGAACCCTAAATCCTAAATCCTGAACCCTAAATCCTGAACCCTAAACCCTAAACCCTAAACCCTAAACCCTGAACCCTAAACCCTATTCCGCTTTGCCTCAGCCGCACCGGGGGACTCCTGGAGCTGGCCCTTGTGGGGCTCGGGTTGCAAGCTCGGCCCGAGAAGTTTCAGGGTTCCTGCCAGAGAGAAGCATGATGGGAGGCCAAAAGGGGGGTTTAAGATTCTTGGGGTCGGGATTCCTTAATATGAACCCTATTATGGGAACCCTCATCCCTACTAAACCCCCATAGGCTAAAACCCCTTTTGGCCTCCTATGAAAGCAAAGCAAGACCTTCGGGAGTTTCGGGGTGTGGGGGTTTGGGGGTTTAGGGGTTTAGGGGTTTAGGGGGTTTACGGGTTTAGGGGTTTAGGGTTGAGGGATGAATGATCAGGGTGTTGGTTTAGGGTTCAGGGTTTAGGGGTTGCCACATAGCCTTTCTGGGTACAGCGGGGTGGAGGCTTCGTGCACTGAGGCATCGGCTTGCAGCGAAGCTCGCGCTCTTTTTCACGCGGCATCCGTCCGTTCAGCTCAGCTCCTAGAATGGCTACCATAAGAGATATTGCTATCGGAGCTACTTTCTATACGAGATAGTGAAGCTACTGCTATAAGAGTCCATGATGAGCTGCGCTGAGCAGCCTTGCAGGGGTTGCGGCGCGGTGTGCCGAACAGGGCGATCCTCCGCCTGCCGTACCAGGATTTTCGGAGCCTTTCGGTGCCCAGAACTCCATGGCAAGGTATAGCAGGCATCACATGTCACCCAAGCACCACGCGAGGAGAAAGAGGCCTTCCTTGAACGGAGGCCTCTCTACCGGTCTCAGGTGCAGAAATACTGGTCTTGGCCGCACTGCCTACATTCTGTATCTTCCTGGTGCTCTCTGGTACTGCAGCACGAGTCCCACCAAGCCGCAAACGCGCATCGATACTCCCCGTTGTTCTTCCCGAGAGCATCATATGCACGGGCACATTTAGGGTTGCTCTTTGTGAAGTAGTCGCCGTTGAACTCCTTTACACAGGAATTCTTCATGTAACCTCTCGGACACTTCATTTGGATGAGGTCGAAGGTGCTCTGGCAGATTTCATGTAAAGGCCAATTGGGCAGCGTACCGGTGGCATACAAGGTTCCGTAGATCACCGATTTGACAAGTGAATCATCCTGGGCAAAGCCTACTATTCCCCTCAAAGCCGATTCATGGAGGTACTTTCCCGCGATTTCGTCCGCCGCACACCTGGGAGTTTCCGAAGCAGGGGACCCTAATATAGTACCCCAGAAAAGAAAGAATCCCTATGAAAAGGACCCCAAAATGGGGTACACCCCCAATTTTCGGCAACCCCCGCCTCTGCCAGCATTCGTTGGAAAGAGCTTTTGTCGGCTTGGCACCATAATTTAGAGCTGGGATCTGCTGTGGCAAAGTCTGGCTCTCACAGGTTCCTGGCATGGCTCCAAGAACTGCGGTTGATGATATAAATCCTGCATTACCCATAATAAAGAAAATACCATAATTCCCATAGTTTAGGGCTCTTAAGGCAATGCAGGATTTATATCATCAACAGTGTGAACTCTGTCATGTAACGTAGGAACCTTAAGGGGTGTATAAGGGCTACTAGAACGGGCCTATAAGGGTTACTACAAGGGTTCTGTAAGGGTTACTATAAGGGGTCTATAAGGGTTGCTATAAGGGGTCTATAAGGGTTGCAATAAGGGGTCTATAAGGGTAACTGATGCACCCCTGGATTAGAAAGAACCCGACTGGATGCAGCCCAGCGGCTGGTACGGGTCTCATTCGCGTTCAATGTGTTATGGGCATGGATCTCGTGACGCATTGTCTGCACGCCACGCTCTGACCAGCTCAGGCCAAAGCAAAACCAAACAACCAATGCTGCGAACCGCGGCATCCGGATCTGACAAACAACGCGGCAAGTTTGAACCAACGGCGACAATCTATCAGAGGAGCATTGTTGCGAGTCCGCAGGGCACACAGGCACACAATGCACACAGGGCATACAAGGCATACAAGGCACACGCAAGGACACAGGGCAAGATGCACAGACCCAGAGCATAAGCATGGATAATTTTTGAGCGACATATTGCATAGAGGAGCCTGCAGGAATCCTAGAAGCAGAAAAATTGCGGATGTGAAACTGAGCATGCAAGAGCCAAAGTGTCTCACGACTGCTGGATGGAAACAGCGCCAAAAAGCACACATGATACAAGGCAGAGCACAATACAGGCAACACGTAGAATCATCAATCAATAGCCTTGAGTCCAAACGTCATTGCACTCTGCAGCTGATCTTCTCCAAAAAACAGTGATTCTGAGACTCTGCAGCTGATTCTCCACATGCGAAAACAGATGTTCATCTTGAGAAAATATTTGCCTGACACATGCTGAAACATGGTGCGAACCTTCTTGAGAAGTGGCCATCTTGAGGACACCTGGCAAAGAAACAAGGCACAAAAGAGCAAAGAGCACAGGAGCATAGAATTTAGGGTTTAGGGTTTAGGATATAGAGGTTAGGAGCAAACAAAACCCGTCCAGAACCTGAAGGCACATCCTCATTTCCGCAAACACCCCGTCAGGGACCTGTTGAAGAATCTGAGGCCGCTGCTTGGCAGGCGGTGCTGCGAGCGTTGGAGGCATAGGGTCTGCATGCTGGCAGCGTGTTGAACTGACAAATTAACACCTGTTGCCTGCGCGTTCGCTCCAAGCCTCGAATCAGAATCCGGAATGCTGCACAAATTCATGCAAAGCTGTGCTGCTGGCACTTGGACAGAGAAGCTTCGGCATTAGCAGAAAAGCGACTGTAGGAACTAGGGGAATGTTTCGGACTGTCCGGGTACAGGGGCGGTCCGCGAACGAAGCTCGAACCAGCCCGACTGCCGACTCGGCGCGCGCGCAAGCGTTTACAGTTAACCATGAAAGTGTCAATGTCATGCATATAAGCCAATGAGATGATGAAGATCCAATGATTCAGTTTGGCGGGTTGCAGTCTTATTGTTCACGTTGCACATGATTATTCAGAGCCACTCATGCATTGCATCTGCACCGAAGAAATTCCAAAGCAGCCCTTGGTTGTTGTGAATTGCAAGCCACTGCAAGAGCCTCACAGGCAATGAGGTCTCGATCTCGTTTTGAGTACCCATCATCATTCATTTACTGATTACTGCTCCTGGTTGGCTCACACCATTACTACGTCCATGAAGAAACTGAGTGAAGCGACATGATTTCTAAGGGAAGGAGTGCTAATAATAGCATATTACACAGCATTTTCTTCATTCCCGATAGGATTAACAGGAAAGATCTTTTTCTAAGAGTGCGTGAATGAAGAGAGCGCACACTACATTCATTGCACACCTTCCTTGTGTCTCTTTCTATCCGTGCTTATCTACACCTGAAGAGTGTGTGCTGCATGGAGCGCCCTTCCCCCTTGCCCCCGTACTCAAGCCCCCCCCGAAAGCCTGCGCGTCCTTGGTCCTTGGTGCTTTTTGACAGCAAGCTCACAGGCAAACGGACATCCCAGGAGGTGCATTGTTCACTACCGAACGGGCACATCATTCGTCCGAAGCCTAATTTGTGCTGACCAAAGCAAGTTTCAAACCTGCCTCACTCCTCACTGGAGTGGCCGGGTTTGGGCAGTGTGGCTTCTGACCACCGTTCCGGCTGTAGCATCATTCTTCGTGCTCAGGCCAAAAAGGCCAAGGGCTTGTGACCCATGATGGGGCTGTCGACGCAGGGCCCACGTCTCCGGGTCAAGAAGGCCAAGAAGGCCGGCTCTCTCCATGGCCAGTCAGACACATTGCTCGCACCTGAAACGGATTGCCAAGATGTGTGCTGCAGGTTGCCAAGACCCTCGAGCCACTTTGAAAGGACACGGGTCTTGCTTGAGACTGCACAGACGCTGGCTGCACCCAGTGACATAGCAGGATGTCTGAATTGATTCTACTTTGACCCAAAGACAGGCCCTACAAGTAGAAAGCACCCTCATCCGCCTTGGCCAGTGCGCTCCACGGGGAGTTTCACGGATGCGGGGGGGCACTGCTATACGTGGCATTCAATGAAATCCCCTGCTGCGAGATGACCAGCCTGGAGTTGATGGAGTCTCCGGCATTGTATCCAGGCCCAAGGGGTTTAGGGTTTAGGCTTTAGGGCCCCTGACCTCAACCGGGTGGTCTGAATCGAAGGAGCTCCTCCGCTCCAGCGCGGACCTGAATGATTGGCGCCGCACGACACAAGCACTCATCGGACCCCTCCTCAGCTCCAGCTGCAGTCTGCGAAAAGCGGCGCCGTTTTTACCTTTGAGGCGGCCTGGGCCTTCTCTTGCAGATCTTGCCAGCACACCTACTTGCACCGAACATCCTTCAGGAGTTGAGGAGGGACCTGGAGCTCCAAGCCCTGACCCAACAGAAGCCTCAAGCGACTCCAACCTGAGCGCCCTGAGCGGACTAGCTGCTGTCTAATGTACTAGCATAGTCCAAAATACTTACTGAGGGATGTTTTAGTTGCAGCGTGGGCCAGGAAACAGAAGGTACCGGTGGTACCGGGGTCGGCTCGGGGGCCCCCTGACCGGTAACTGTTCGGCGAGGAGGTCAAGGAAGAAGGGAACACCTCCGACTGGCTTAGTGAGGAGTCAGAGGCTGCGAGCACAGACTCGGAGGACCCAAACGGGGTGGCCGCACTCCTCCGAAAGGACGAGCGCGCCAGTCTAGCTCCTTAGCCTACGAGAGCCGAGCTTCCTCGGTGGGCTTTGCAAGGCGAGGAGGCGGCGAGGCTGCGAGCAGCAGCACTGGTGGGCAAAGCCACCCGCCTGGCCAGTGGGAGGACTGGTCTGGACAAGGCCAGCAAGAGCAGGGCTGGTCACAGGCAGCCGCGTGGCCTCAGAACACGTGGCAGACCACGTGGCAAGGAGAGGAGGCCAACAGAAGGTGGGCTGAGTGGTACCGCGACTGGCAGTACCGCATCGGCTCAGCGGGTTGGCACCGCTAGTGCGGGTGACACCGCCGAGTTTTTGTGGCGACTTCAATTGCCACGGGAGGTTTCAGCACACGGCCGTGCTTAGAGCTCCGAAGTGCAGTCAAGTCAGAGGCTCCGGGGAAAGCTTCTCATCCCATTGACATGCGCTTCATGGCATGGGCGATCATGGGCTTTTCAACCCCAAATTGCCTCAAGCTCTTATGTCAAGGCAATGTGGCGGCGGGGCGGCGGGGGGGTGCACGGCAGCCTGCAGGGTCTAACTGCAAGGTCTAGACTCTCCATGTTGGCTTCGGGGTCCGACACCCAAGCTTTAAGCTTTGCTGAATTTTGCTATGCAGACAACTCCGACAACACGCCAAACTTCAACAAGGGCGCAAGGCTCCCGTCACCCTGAGTCGAAAGCCGTGCGGACAGGAAATGAGCGCACACAGCGCGCTTGCCGCAATCGACTCGCTGGGGCTGTCCACTTCGAGCTGCAAGCCTCGTCGGTGCGGGCCGGAATTGCCCCATGCGAAACATGCGAACCGAAAGCTGTCATGCTGTTCAACCTGTGCCTCATGGGTGCTGAACGCTGCCTCCGCAAGCTGTGGTGCAGGAGGAGGGCCACAGAAACCGATTCTCCGGAGTCTACTACTCAAAGGCTTTCCAAGCGTGCCGCACATGCATCCCAGACAGATTCCAGAAGTGAGTTTGTCAAACTCTGGCTGGCTGATGGGCCCGTCGAGAGAAAGAACAAGTCAGCAGAGGCACAGAGGACTCTTCAACGCGTGCAAAGCGTTGTGCTGAACGTTATGCTGAGCACGGTGCGAAGCCAGGCCCATTGTGCCAAGGGAAGGGCGGAGGAAAGGCGGAGGAAAGGCGGAGGAAAGGCAGGCAAGCATTGGGGGTGGCACCAGAAGAAGCTGCGCTCCGCAGCCACGGCTCCGCTACAGCCATACCGTTCCACGCTTGGCAAACCATCGGGCTTCGCGCGTCAAGTTGGAGGGGCGGCCCTTGGAAAGTTGGACTTGTCCCAGGCGCCCACAGAGATGCCACCAAGAGGATGTCCGGATCAGAGCATTAACTTCACTCAAGATGTCGCTTGCAGGCTTTAGGGCAATTCGGGGTGCCTGACGGCCTTGGCTACGCGAACACCCAGCTAGCTGCCTTCCAAAATATGCACATCCCAAACCCCCTAAGTCGCTAATTCCCTGAACCCCAACCCTAAATCCCTAAGTCACCCCCCTGGCCCTCTATCGCGGGGGGCGGAATGCTCCCAGGAAACAGCAACCCGGTGGCAGGTCTCGCAGATCAGCTCCAGCATCAGCCTCCGAGCCTCCATTGGGGCAGAGCCGCAACGTTGTCTTCGGCAAGCTGACCGTGTATGGGCCTATGGGTTGAGGGATGGCACGATAGGGCCTGAGCAGAAACCTTGCATCCACAGCCTAAAGTCCTACTCCTTGCGGGCGACAAGCCGGAAGACACCTGCCAGGTCCTGCCCAGCCCAACTCCAGCAACGTAGCGACGTGGCGAAGCGGCCGCCGTTGGCGGCCAGTGTGTTTGTGGCGTGGCAGGGCGTACAGGGAAGGGCTCCATGCCGATGCAGGCCCTGCAATGTTTCGGAAGATCTGGCTCACATGCATGGGGCCCAACACTGCAGGGCGAGGCTTCCCAGGAAGCGCAGCACTGCACTCTACATTACAGGTCCTGTGGTCTTAAGTCTTAAGTCTCAGGTGTGGGAATACCTGCCCCGCGGAGATGAGTGCCACCGAGGGCCACGCCACCGGGGCCTGTGTAAGGAGCCGAAGCACGGGCGAAGGTCTCCCCACGGAACCTTCTGGACTTGATCAAGATATCCTAAAAGGGGGGCAGGCGTTAACTTACTTCTTGGGATCAATGGACAACAAGGCCGACGAGGCCTCCTCCTTGCTAGACAGCGAATTGAACAGGCAATGGCTCATTTGGCGGAACAAGTGATCGGTCCAATTGGTGGTGCATCAGCGCACCACATACCCTCGGGGTGAGTCGGCAAGCAAGTGCAGCAGCGCACCAATGAGGATGCCACACAGGCTGCCCAATCGGCTTCTGCTCTAAGCTGACATGGTGCACACGAGGAGACGCAGAATGAATATTGCCGAGACAGACCATAAGCTATCCTCCCCGGCGATCCATGGCTGCAATGCTCTGAAGGTGTTCTCCTCAGCTGGCATCCACAGTATGGACCGTCGTTCACACTGTGCAGTTACATCAGGGTGAACAAGGCAATGCAGCCTCACCGCCGTGCTGCACAATGCTGTGAACCAATCAGGAAGCATTGTATTTAGGCCCAGCACAGGCTGCCCAATCGGCTTCTGCTCTAAGCTGACATGGTGCACACGAGGAGACGCAGAATGAATATTGCCGAGACAGACCATAAGCTATCCTCCCCGGCGACCCATGGCTGCAATGCTCTGAAGGTGTTCTCCTCAGCTGGCATCCACAGTATGGACCGTCGTTCACACTGTGCAGTTACATCAGGGTGAACAAGGCAATGCAGCCTCACCGCCGTGCTGCAAAATGCTGTGAACCTATCAGGAAGCATTGTATTTAGGCCCAGCGCGTGAGAGGATGGAGGAAGACGGGCACGGATGCCAGGTCAAAGAATGCGGTGGGAGCACAGAGCCTGCTTCAGCAGATATGCCAACCTGCAAAGTCACAGCAGCAGGAAAACATAAGAAGCGCCAAGCCCTATCCCAACGTCTGAGCTCTCCATCTTATGGCTGAACTCGAAGGACGATCTGTCACGATGTCAACCTCGGCCTCAAAATCATAAGCCCTTCGAGGAGTTGGCATAGAGCCGCCTCAAGTCAGGACCGATGCTGACGTCTGAAGCAACTCAAGAACCTGCTCCCAACATAGGGACCGAAAGGGCCTGAAACAGGGCCTAGTAGCATTCGCAGTCGCTGCCAAGTGTGAACTTCCCAAGATCTCTCAAGCTGTCTTCGCAGGGTTTGCAAATTGCTCGAAGCACAACAACATCGAGTGTGGGAAACCCTGCTTAAAGACGGTGGCTCGTGTGTCAATCGCGACAAGCCTGTTTAGAGTCTAGGTGCATGTGCAAAGCGAGGGGTCATAGGCGAGTCAGAGACCTCATGTGGTTGCTGGGCTGCGCATGCTGTGCAATCCAACCAACCCAAAAGTCATGGGCCCGATGATGCGGTCAGACTCCAGTTTCCGTATCTAAACATTGAGCCTTCCCTGAGAGGCCTTTGCGAAGCCTAGGGCTTGGAGAAGTCTTGCCGAGAAGCGACGACATCGCGGGGAGTACCTCTGGAAATCATCGAATCAGTCGAATCGTCACCCGTGGAGTCGAACTACTTATGACTTCTAAGCGATCATGAATGGGGCAGTGCGGGACAAGATGGCATATGCCCGATAGGCCAGAAAGACCATCAAGGCGGTGTTGGGACCTGCAGCGCGGCTCTCATTTGAGAGGCTATGGCCCACAGTTCCCAAAGCACATATGGCCTGGGTTCTGGAGACTTGCGTCAAGCTGCTACTCGTAGTGGCACGCTGTCGTTTGAGGGATGTATACGACGTCATTACTAAGATGCCCCGAGTAGGCCGAGTTCATCGTACCAAATGTCAGCGTACTGCCAGTGAAATCAGATGGCACTCGCATCTCGATTTTCGAGGCTGGGGGACGAAGAGCTCTTCGACTCATGATGGCAGCAGTTTCTGAAACCCCTCACCCGCCCGTTCAGACTTTGGCTCACGGTGCGTTCCAACGTCCCGCATGGCGCAGGTGAAGCAGAGCAAAGCGACGCACGACGCGAGGGAAGGTGCGATCGCAAAGGGAGATGGGACGTGATGGGACGTCCCGGCTTGGTGGGCTGAATGGCCGGAGGCTGGCTAAGCAAGACCAAGCAAGGAGGACGCGCTGTTTCCTGCGGCCAAAGCCACAACATGCACGCGGCCTCAGGAGCACCCGTCCTCATCGGTTCCAAAGTCTTAACTCTTGCGCATCCGTTCGCCGTGCTAGAAGCTCAGGGGTCAGGGCCAGCCTAAGTTGAGCCTAAGTCCGAATGCACAACGTGCTGCCCTTACGTGCCTGCAGCGGCCAAGCGGCCAGACTCGCTGAGCTCACATTGCCAAACGAGGCCAAAGCATTTAAATCCCAGACCCGAAGTGCAGCATTGACGACTCCAAGTCAAGCCCGTAGGACGTATGAGCTACCTTGTTCGAGCTAGCCAGGCGTGGAAAATGTGCTAGCTGTAGGCTCACGGCCCACGGCACCTTGAACCTGAACATGTGACATCTCGTCTTCAAGCAGCGCATCTTGTGGGTGGCTCTTGTCGCAAGGGCGATGGTAACAGTTCCAGTCAGGAGTACATGCGGCCGCCGCCACTTTCGCACCAGCAAGTGATTAAGAACAGAGCGTGTGGGCATTCGCGCGTCGGTGCTTGGACAGCTGGAAGCTTATCGACCTAAGGAGCACCAAGTTGGATGCGCGGCCACTCCCGTCCTCATCACGTCCAACCTCTGGCACGGCCGTTGACCTTCCTAGAAGCTCAGATCTAGACCCAGCCCTTAGATTTGCAGGTGATGGCAGAATCCGTGATGCCCCACATGACCCCGCAAGCTACAAGGCCACGATCCTAAAACTTCTCTGATCTGCAGTGAACTCACTCCACATCAAGCTGGGAGGATCGGTCAAGCACACGATTCAACACTTTCCTCTGCGACCTCATTTCTGGAAGATCTGGCTCACGTGCACGGGGCCGGCGAGGCTTTCCAGAGACTGCAGTGCTGCACTCTGCATTCCAGGGCCAAGGGTCTTCCTAGAGCGCTACAAGCACCCAAGATGGGGGGTAGGCCCCTTCTGTTCCGGGAAGATGGATTTGGCACGATAGATTCTTACGGACTCCCGATGGACATTTAAGGGTTTCCGACGGGTTGTTTATTACGGGTTCCAAAGAGCTGCATCACCATAAAACCAGGCTATCGTTGCAGAAACACGGTTTTGAATGCTTGTGCCTCCAAAGCAAGGCTGGCATTCACAACCCACCTTTGTGTAGGCTCTTCTTGGTGTATGAGAGAAGAACCGCCTGAATCTTATAGCTCTCGAGTCCCAAGCACAGGACAAAGTCCCTCCCCCAACTCGGTTGTGGCTTCTCTCTTGTGCTCGGGCTGCCACAGACGCATCGCCACGTGCAGCCACAGAGAGAGCGAGAGGGAGAGGAGAGGGAGAGGAGAGGGAGAGGAGAGGGAGAGGAGAGGGAGAGGGAGAGGGTTTAGAGTTTAGAGTTTAGGACTCATTGAAGATTCATTGCATCGGTTCCAGAACCCCTTATATAAGAGCCCCAGGAGAGGCGAGTCGGCCTCCGAGTTGTTGAAGCTCAACGGCCGAAATCTCACTGCAATCACTGCAGCTTCCAATGAACCTTTGCACTTCAATGGCAGGCAGCTACCTGACAAAGAAAACCCGCGAGTAAGACATCTTCTGCACAGCAGAAGAGGCACCGCGTCAAGCTTTGATCTGTCATGGCAACTGCCTGGAGCCATCCCTTTCCGAAGCCTCTGTCAGGCTTTTGACAGGTTGTCGCACGTCTGCCGTAACATGATAGGACCCCTGTTCCCTGAGTGGTCGGGCGCGACACTCGATAGGGACTGATGCTGGGCTGCTTCAAAACCATGCAGGTTTCTGACCAGTTCGCTCGGGCTGTGTGGCCCCGACAATCCGTCGGCAGTAGCCGAGTGCATCTTCCAGCAAATGCCAGCGGGGGCCAGTGGATAAGCTCCACGTCCCACAGTTCACTGGATTCTCAAGGGCTCAGCCGAGTCTTTCGAAGTTAGCTCCAGCTGCTGGTTCACGGGGGGTTTGGTGCCGGATGTGCCGCAGCACTATAGAACGTATCGTGGAACTTATCTTTGCATGCGGCCAGCCCGCCCCCGCCGGACACCCATGGCGCCACCAGCCAGCGGCCGTCGGACAACAGCAACCACCGCCACCCACCGGCCCGGCCCCCGGCCCGGCGAAAACCGGACACCAGACACCCTGCAGCCGGCTAGCGGCCAGGGGCAGGCCGGAATCTTTCTGCCCCCGGCGCTATGGACACACAATCGTCAGGCTGTCGGTGCCACCCAGTACATTAAGCCATGCAGCTCACAGTAGACTTGCTTGATACAGGACAGGTCTCTCACGCATCGCTCCATATCATGCTTGGGTGCCGCATGGTGCTGCCGGCAGCCTCAATTCAAGGCGATGCACCGCATCTGTGCACAGGCCAAAACTGAGTGCTGCACGGGAATCGGGAACGACCAGTTTATTTTGTGGGTGTGTAGGATCCTTGGCCACGACGAAGCCCTTGCCAAGAATGCAGGCGATCCAAAATGAGCTCAAGGATTCTCACTGCGATGTTGCTGGGAGCCCACAAAGCCGGCAGTTGACCTTGACGGTTGAGGCCTTGTTCGCCGGGTTCGCTTGCTCCCCTGCCACTAGGCCGCTACGCTGGAAACTGGAGCGGCTCTTGAGGCTTCAGTGCTTGTTTAAGGGGTTCGGGGAGGCATCTGCAGTTTACAGCGTGTTGTGTTAGTTGTGTTTGGGGTCTCAGGTTAAGATGGCCCCAACGGTGATGATCACCCCACTGGCTGCAAGTACGATGACCTGCAAGCAGCCCGCATCAACGCATCGGTTATAATTGGGTGTACACTGTGAAGTGCTTTTGGCTGCAATGGTGAATGATGCGGGCTTCGTGTCGTAGCCTGGGGGTGGTACCCAAGTTTACGCCGCACATCCTGTGACATCATGTGACCTGCCGATGTGGACACCCATGGAAGCCCATATCCAAACGAGGCCACGATGGGAGCAAGATGCATGTGGAGCAAAGTGGAGCAGGGCAAAGCCACAAGTGCAATGCGAAGAAGGCCCCGTCTGGCTCAGAGCCAGCCTGGGACAGAAGCGCGGGAGAGGCGAGGTCCCTGCAAAGGAGGCGTCCGGAGCGATGCGTCATTTGCGGCAAGAGCACAGGGGTTTCACAGAGGAGGGGCCCGGCGAGGCAAGGATTGACCGTCGCCAAACTCTCTAAGGGCGGGTATTGCTGTTATCACAGGCTGCGGCCCCCGAAGGTTTACGTTTGATAAGTTGTGCCGCTGGGGGCAGAATTCATGGAAAGGCGCAGGCTGGCAGGCAGCTGGAAGTCGCGCCGCCTGAAACCTGAGCAGCACTGAAGCGCGCACAGTGTAGCCTGTGGGGGTCTCGACTCGAAATGTCATGAAGTCTTGAAGCTCCAACGATGCAACCCGAACTGCGGGGGTGCTTGTGGATATCACGATGGTGTGGAGGGTTTGAAGGGGGCCTACCAAAACTCCTAAGCGCGACGCCCATCGCAAGGCCCTTCCACTCCAAAAGTTAACTCCCCACCACCGCCATTTCGGCCTGAGGATTGTCGCTTGGAGTCTCAACTGACATGTCTATCATGCTCGGAACAGAGACGGAACAGAGACATGTTCATGCAAAGCTCTCAAGAGCCCTTCCGCAGCTTTAGAGATGCGGTTATCAGGCGTTGAAGGCCACTCCGGTCCAGATAGAATCTTCAGCTTAAGCAGGCCTCTGCACGCTCCAACTCAGCGATGTGTTGGGGTTTAGGGTTTAGGGCCTAGGGTTGAGGGTTTAATTATTCTTGGCTTAAGTTGGCTTGGTCCTGCCAGATTTGCCCGACGCTTTGTGGAGAGACTCCCGCTGGAGCTGCACGCGTCGCTGCACATTACCGTCGACACCCTCGTCAGCCCGGTTTCCACAGATAGTGATAGCATAGCTTGCCCGGAGGCCTCCCCGTCACGCCCTGCAGGCTCTGCGGCCTGCTGTGCGCAGGCACTTGCTACAGACTCCTGCACATGCAGCTGCCGCAGCGAGCATGGAGCTTGCCGGGTTGAAGGCAAAGAGTCAATTGCTGTCCTGACCTCAGGCGAAATGCTATGCTCCATTTCTTGGCATGTTGCGATTTGGTCTCCTGTAACCTATAGACCTATATCCTAGTTACATCTTGGGGTTAGTTGTCTGTTGATTGGTTCCGTTGATTGGTTTCTTGGGTGTTTTACAATGGAATGGCAATGTAAGCGTGAAAAGACCCAAGAAACCAAGCACGAACCAGGAAACAACAACCCGGGCTCCTGTTTCATCTCTTGTGCTTGGTTTCTTTGGTGTTGTGAGTGTCTTTTAATAATTAAATGAAGGAGCCGTGCGTCCTTGTGTTCCCCTTACGCTCTTTATTTAATAGGTTGGCGTTGGGCCTCGCTTGGGCAGGGAGCTGCACAACAAAAGTTGCGCCCGATGTTTGGAAAGACCCGTGCACGGTGCTCGCCGCTTCGGATAAATTCCTCGGCAGAAAGCGGGCAGGGCACTCGAGCAACACAAGCTTGCTCGGTAGGCATCATAGTGGTCGGCCATTGCACACTCACAATGTGCACTTGGCGTACCTTTGCGTGCTATGCCCAGCCAGGCCAGTGAGTCGTTGTGAAAAGCAGTAGTCCTTCCATGGTCACGGACCAAGACCCAAACAGCACAAGAGACCCTGCTGAAGCAACTGTAGCGCGCAGAAAGCTCCCAGTTGGTGGACTGTTCTCCAGGTGGCGGGGCCACATGGGCTACAGCGTGTGCTTATCATCTGGGAGCTTTTCGCACGTCCAAGATTTTCCAGCGTGGTCTTAATCCTTGCTTTTGGGTTGTTCTCCGTCACAATGTAAGAAATTGCAGCCCACCGTGCTGTGATCAGGAACCCTGACCTTCATGGCTGTGAAGAATATGCCCACAGATGCCCGATAGGCTTCACGGCACTACTCGCCCCAGCGGCTCCACGGGAGTTTTTGGCTCCTCACCCGTTCGACCTTAAGTGGGAATGTTACGAATCTGGAAAAGCCAAGCTTCTCGGGGTCTTCGTCGTGCCTCGGCTTCACCAGTGGACCTCTGGCAAAAAGCGGCGCCTTGCCACCTGGCCATGCAAACCACGAGCTATATAACTGCGCAGATGACAACGTGGATTCGAGGCGCAAGACTACTACGCTGTGTGCCTCTGATAGCCTGTCCCTGGAACAAACCACCTTCTTGCCTCATTGCATGGGGCTGGATTGTGGACATCTGGTCAGGTTTTGTTCTTGTGTGAACATTCCCCACTATTTTTTGAAAAGTTACACTCGTCAAGCGGTTCATCAAGTCAAGCGATTTTTTGCCCTGCTGGAAGCTACCAGCTGGAAACCCTTCCACCGCCAAACCGACTGTGTCATTTGTATTGTTCACGCTGCGTGTCAACTTTCATTTCAGACGTTGCGTGCTGCTCACGCTGCTTCTCATGGATGTTCCAGCCATGTCCACCTGTAGTTAGATGTTCATGTCCATGCATCACGGCAGATTTGCGTCAGCCCTCCACTGCACATCTAGCAAAACAGGAAACACAAATCCAACACTTGCCTTTTGTGTGGAAAACTTCTTCTCGATGATCAACGCCGCCAGATTGAAACTCTTCATGAACAACCCGACCTGCAAAGCAGAGCATTGACAGCGTTTGGAGCTTTGGGGTTGAGTCACATACCACCAACCCTGTCATGCATTGAATTACAAGTCCAAGGCCTGTTGGACAGGAGCTCGCCACTCAAGCACCCCACCATGGCGAGTATCGCACTAGCTTGGGCCCGAAAGCAATGTAGGGCGTAATTTGTGTTTGGTTCGCATGAGGTCCCGAAATAGCATGTCTAAGTTTTACCATAGTGCCCTGGACGTACAACGCTTTTATTTCCTCACCAAATAAAAACAATTTTCCATTACTCCCCAAAATTCATATCCAATCTGTAATGTAAACTCGCTATCTCTTGAAACACTTCGGACTGTTTTTTCCGCTATGATCACATAAGGCATAGGGATAGACCGTAAGTTTGTTGAAAAGGTCTATGCAAGCATGAGTGACATTTGCTCCAACTTCAACTGCCTATGGCAGGATGGTTCGCTTTTCCTTCAGTTCTATAGCTGTGTCAGCGCGAATATATCATTGGAAATGCAGAGCGGACAATGTTCAATATGTTTTCCGTTCTAGCCGATGGCGAGTACCAGGTTGTGCCAGGAACAGGAGCACTCCCTAGTAAGACGCGGCACAAGAAATCCCCAGACTCCTCTGAAGGTGCGCTGCGCCAAGAAGGCAGAGACCCGGCCCTGATACTCACAGCAAACTGCTGTCGAAGAGCCAGGCCAGCTGCCCGTCGCTCATGCGGGTCGGTTGCGGACAACAACTGCCGAGTGGCATCCGATGGTGGGGCACAGAAGAGCACCTGCAGCGAGCACCCAGAGACGTAGTGGACAATCTGAGCCACAAGATTCTCAGGAAGCGTGGTCATGGCTCGAGCCTGCACTCAGAGAACCGATGCGGCTGCGAGGATGCAAAGCACGTGCCAGGCAAGATGATCACATCCACAAGCGCAGCTTCCCACCGACTTCTAACATCAAGCCTGCTCCTCAAAAAGTCTTGAGACAGGAGCACACCTCGTGAGGAGGCGTCTGTTTTCCCCACATCATTTGTGCGGGCTTTTAGTTTCTAGCTTGCACTCCCGCCGCCCGCCGCCTGCCTGCCCGCCCGCCCGCACCCACACCACCAACCAACAAACATGTTAGACTGTAACTACCCCTAGGGCCCAGGGATTGCGAGTGCATTGCTTGTGTCAGCAGGCATGAGATCTGAGGGCACGAGCATAGCATGGCCCCTGCAAGGATGACACGCACAAGATTGTGCAACGACTGCAGCCCTTTGCGAGCAAGAAAAGGAGTGAATTTTCATGGTAGCGGAGCCACGGCTCCTGGCCTTTGGGAAGGCCTCTTCGCTCCGAGTGACTGCGGTCACTGCATGGTCCTCGCCCGCGCCGTGCTGCCTGTGCTGAGCGGCTGACGGCGGCGGCGGCCCGACCTCGAGACCTTCGACCCGATCCCGGGCTCCGTGACGGAGCTCCCGTGGTGGCGCGTGGTCGCTGCCGGTGCCTGGCCAGGGATTTTCCCCGCCCGCACCGAGCAGCTGGACAATGGTGCAAGCAAGGGCAGTGTCGGATGCAGCCCAGGCGGCTGCCCAGGCCACTGAAGCCGCGCAGGCGGTGATGGCGAGCGCCCACGAGGCGAGAAGGATAGAGGCACTTTCGCGCTTCTTCCAAAAGCCTGACATGTACAAGCCCGACACCAGGGAGCAGGAGATCGACCAGTGGACCGACTGGCGGCACGTGATGCGAAACTAGTTGGGCGTCATAGACGCCAACTACCTCACGGAGATGGACACGGTGGAGGCACGCACCAACGAGGAGGCCAACCTGAATGCCACGACGCACCCAGACGCTGCAAGGAGAAGCCGGGAGCTCTACGCGATCCTGGCCAGCTTCATCCGGAACCGGCCCTTGAAGATCCTCCGGAACGTTGCCGGCTCCAATGGGTACGAAGCTTGGAGGCAGCTTATGCTGGAGATGCAGCCGAAGACGCGGCAGAAGCAGCTGGCCCTGATGACGCAGCTGAACAACATGACCTTCGACCCCAAGCGGTCGCTCAACGAGCAGCTGGGGAAATTCGATGAAGTGGTCCGGGAATATGAAAGGATCAGCGGCACCACCTACCCCGACGACCTTCGTGTGTCTACTTTGGTCAGCGCTGCGCCCGGCCCTCTCCAGGTCCAGTTGCACATGGCACTGACCCCTACCACAACCTACAACGAGCTCAAGGAGAAGGTGCTGGCCTACGAGCGCTCGACGACCAAGTGGCACGCTTCGTCGGGACTCCAGTTCCCAGCCGTGACCGCGACCACCGACACCAGCGGCCCCATGGAGATCGACGTGGTGACCCATGGCGGCGGCAAGAAGGGCGGCGGCAAGAAGGGCATCAAGAAGGACAAGGGCGGCGGCAAGGGCAAGGACAAAGGCAAAGGGAAAGCAAAGGGAGGCGGTAAGGCCGGCCCAATGTGAAGTGCCACACCTGCGGCAAGCAGGGCCACTATATGCGAGACTGCTGGTACAACCAGCCTGGCGGCGGCGTGCACCAGGTGCAGGAGGAGACCGGCGCGCCATCTACCCCGAGCTCTTCGGCGAGTACGGTGGCACATCCACAACAGACGCCGGTGACTCCGGCAGCCAAGGCGGCGCGGCGCATCAAGCTATCGACTCCCCCGACGGCACCCCACATGGAGATCTTCGACATCTCGGAGGACACCGTCACGGACTTTGCGCTCGAGCCGGCCGCCCCATACTTCGTGCAGATGGTGACCGCGGCGGCTGTGGAGCGCGAGGGCGAGGAGGACACCCTGATCATCCTCGACTCCGGCGCCGACGCCAGCATGGTGCCCTACTCCTTTGGCGCGCGCGGCACCCCGGCCGAAGGGAGCCCACCAGTGCTCCAGGATGCCCAGGGCAACCGGATACATGGAGGCACGCATCGCAAGTTCGACTATTGGTTTGCGGCCGGCGACGGACGGCGCTTTGCCGTTCGAGAGCAGTGTGTGGTTGGGAATGTGCAGGTCCCTCTGCTTGCCATTGGGAAGTTGCTGCGGCGAGGATGGCAGGTGATCAACGACGGCGAGGTCAAGCTCCAGGACCCCTTTGGAAGGTCAGCCAGGGTGGCGTTCCGCCACAACAGCCTGGCCGGCCCTGCGAGGCCACATAAGGAGCGTCACCGCGACCCCCGGCCGTCCGGGCCCTGACCGAGGACCCTCGGACCCTGCCACCGGCGCCTCCACACATCGAGCTCCCCGACTATACCTCCAAAACATCGTTGGCATCAAGGGCCACTACTCCTCCCAGGCATACCGTCTGCTTGACGGGAGGTGCTGGTATGATGCTGAAGTGTTTGACCACCCTGGTGCGGAAGGTGAGCGGCACATGGATCCAGATCGAGAACAGCGCCGACTCCAACTACGAGGCCCTTCCGTTCGGGCCGATTGCCAACCGCGGCTGCAAATGCATCACCCTGTTTCGGATGGAGAGCTTCGGTGAAGGCTTCTTTGGCGGCCGGGACATGGCACCCAAAGCTAGCACGCGCTTCGCCACCGACCCCGCTGACGACGATATGGACTTCCTTGGCGCGGCGGCCGGGGAGGCCCACAGCCGAGAACGCCGGCTGAACCCACCGAGGCGGCAGGCAGCGCAGGAGACAGGCCACCAGAGCAGCCAAGAGGAGCAGCAGCCGAACAGCCACAAGGAGGAGCGGCCGAGGCGGAGGACCCCGAGGGCGACTACCTTGAGGAGCTGGCGGCGGGCCACGCGGCGAAGGAGGCGAAGAAGGTTCTTGAGAGAGTCCCCGTGCCGGTGGCGGCACCAGCCGAGGTTCCCTCCAAGACGGAGGTGCGCAAGCACATGCTGACACACCTGCCCTACGCCAGCTGGTGCAGCGCATGTGTGAAGTTTCCATCAGCGTGTTCGACAATCTCCTGATGGTTTGAATTGCTCGCTCCACCCCGCCATTGGCCTGATGATCCCCCGTCGGGGTCGTCCTCTGGGTCGTCTTTCGGCCCAGGCTCGCTCGAGCCTCGGCTGTCGTGCGAACCACCGCCTTGATCGTGGGCTCGGCGTCCGACTGCAAGACGATCTGGTCCTGGTCGTGGAGGGCCAGCGTGAACCTGAGCAGCTCCTCCGCGTAGCGCTTCAGGGCTGCTTCCTTTTGCCAAGCCAGCCACAGCCAAGACCATCCGCGTGTCGAGGTCGACGGCCACCAAGTTGCAGGAGTGCTCGGGCAGCTCGTCGTCGATCGGCCTGCCCTCGGGGTCCACAGAGGTAAAGGAGAAGTCGACCTAGACGACCGGGGTCCGGTCGGTCTCCTTGCGTCGGCCGTGGCGGTCTCCTCGGGCACGGGTTTTCAGAAGATGCCCGGCGGCTGCGATATCCGTTTGTGGTCTCAGCAGCACGCGGCCTTCTTGCACAACAGGTTTCATGTATGTCCTCACATGCAGCTCACCCCGTACGAGGCGGCATTCGGGGGAAAACCGTATGCCGGCAAACTCTGCATCTTTGGGGAAACCGTCTATGGCAAGATGGTGACGCCTTACAAAGGCGGCGCCCAATGGATTGCTGCAGCCTGGGCCGGGCCGAACCCCACCAACGGCACCCACAACATCCTCACCGACAAGGGCGCGATCGAGGCAGCCTCTGTGAGACGAGCGGCCGAGCGCCGTGCTCCGACCCAAGATGGGGAAGAAGATCGCCCCAGTGGCGGTGGCATTCCCCACGGTGGCGGCCCCGCCCGAGAGAGATGATGATGAGCACGGGCCGTCTTCCGATGAGGAGGCAAACGCGGTGGAGAAGGCAGCCAAGGAGATTGCGGAGAAGGCAGGCTCGGACACCAGCGAGGAGATGATCAAGGGCGACGGCCCACCGCCGTCACCAAAGCGACGTCCAGGAGGCGGAGAAGGTGGACGCAGCGAGCCCAGCCAGGGCAGCAAAAGAAAGGCCGAGGAGGACTTGAGCAACGACCCAGCGGACGTGGAGCCCCAGACCGGCACCAAGCGAATATTCGAGGAGGTACAAGGAGAGGCACAGACCAGCACCAAGCGGACCCAAGAGAAGGCACAAGGAAAGGCACAGACCGGCACCAAGCGGACCCAAGAGGAGGCGGCCTTAGGAGAAGAAGGCAACCCGACGAGCATCCGGATGGTCGAGACCGTGGACGCCGAGTGGTATACAGCCAGCTTGGCCAGCAACGAGCAGGACCCAGAGATGCCAGAGGTAGGCCCAGACGACAAGCAGCCCAAAGCACATCGTGACTGACAATGCCGACCAGCCGCCGGACCTCGACCCCGAGACCCTCCAGGAGTACGACGACATGGCGGAGGTGGAGGAGATCGAACGGCTCATTGGCAAGCAACAAGGCGCGCGGCAATACCGGTGGGCCAACGACATGGACGCCGAGGACACTTTCTCACCAGCGTCCATTGGGTCCCTGCTGCGGCACATGGCCGTGTTGTCGCAGGCTTGGGGCACGCCCCTGTGGGTGTGCGATGTGAAAGACGCCTACTTGAATGTGGAGCAGCCTGCTGACGCGGCGGTGGTGGTGGACGCCCCGCTCTCCTATGTGCAGCGCTATGGGCCCAAGAGATGGAAGCTGGGCCGGATTCCCCCCGGCCAGCGGCGCGGTGCTCAGGAATGGTTTGTGCACCTGAATGTGGACCTCGAGAAGCAAGGCCTGGAGGCGATGATCGAAGTCCCGACGCTCTATCGGGCCAAGAGCCCTGAGGAGCGAAAGGCGGCCCAGGTTCACGTGGATGATGCCATGATGACTGGCGACGTGGAGGTGGTGAACCCCCTCCTGGACAGCCTGGGCAAGGTCTACACCATTAAGATGAACGGGCCGTTCTACCCGAGGAACGAATTCGAGTTCCTCAAGCGCCGGTTCCGGATCGAGGCAGATGGGTCGATCACGGTGCGCGCGGCGGCCCACTTCTACATTGACATCTTCAACCTCCTTGGGCAGCCCCGGCTGCGACAGACACCCGGTCCCGTGGGTGACCTCTTTATGGTCGACGACTCCGAGCAGCTTGGGCCAGGCGAGGCGACTCTTTTCAGAACGGTGGTCGGCAAGCTCCTTTACATTGCCGGCGAGCGCCCCGACCTGCAGGTGGTGATCCAGTTCTTGGCTTCCCGGGCGGCGGCACCAACTGAGGGGGCACTTCGTGTGCTCAAGCACCTGGCTGGCTTCATGAAGGCGACCGAAGGGCACGGGGTGAACCTCAAGGCGGCCAAGCGGGCATCGATCATGAACTTCGACGCCAACGTCCCCTACGGCAAGCACTTGGTGGAGGCGGTAAGCGACAGCAACTTCGCGACGGACCGCAACACCCGGAAGAGCCTCTCGAGCGGCCACGTGTACATCGACAAATGCTTGATGTTTTCGTTTGTACGCAGCCCGAAGGTGGTGACCCTAAGCTCGGGCGAAGACCGACTCTTCGGTGGCGAGGGCGATTTCAAATCGCCTTGGTGTGGGCAGGGTGAAACACCTGCAAACCTCGAGCTTATGGATCCAGCAGTGGGTCCACAAGAAGATGCTGAAGGTAGCGGCCATCGGCACCAGCAAGAACCCCACTGACATGGGCACGAAGATCCTCTCGGCGAGCCGGTTGCGCATGCTGAGCGGGATCGCCGGCATGGTGAACGATGAGGGCGAGCACCTTGGAGGAGACGAGCTCACCGAGGAGCTGAGGAAGACGTCCGGGCTGAACACGCGGACGCTGAAGATGGTACAGTTGCTGCTGGCGACCAGCCTGCAAGGCTGTAGCCCCACTGATGGGGGCACCGTCGTCTTCTTTCTGGCGGAGCTCTTCGGCGAGAACCCCGCGGCGGCGATCATGATGTTCCTCCTGGCGGCTTTCTTGGCGGCTATGGTTGGGAAATGCCTGGCGAGTGTGCGCTGGCATGTGAGCATCCACATTGGCCAGGGCTCGGATCAAGGGCTTGGGCCTGTGAAAGTTTAAACCCTTAAACCAGTGTTCTTGTTACAACCACGGCGCGAGCTTGGATTCTTTTCTCACTTCCTGCTCCGCTGTCGGGCTGTCTTGAGCCTACGTTTGACCTGCGGTGAAACACTGGATTCCTGTATGTAAATGGGCATGAGGGAAAATTGAACTATCTGTTACGCCCTCATCACGTACACAGCTTTGTCGTGTCACCTGATCCTTGTGAAACTTTTCCTACTTCTACCACAGTTTTCGCATGCTCCTGTGAGCTTCATCTTCTCTTCTCGCACGCTTCTTTGAGCACTTGTTGAACATCTTTATCCTTTTCTTCCTTTGGTCTTCATCCTCAATCTTCAGATGTCCTATAGCAGATTTGCGAATTTCCATTCCACACACGATTGGCATGGACTCACTCGGAAACTAAGTCACTGCTAAAATGCGCACTCACTTTTTCTTCACGTCGCTTTTCGCGATGTAGTCCATTCTTGCACTTCGGCAATCTGGAAACTTCTGTCGGACTTTCTTTCACCAGTCCATTCTTGGCTTTTCAGCCTTGTAGACATTGACTTTTGAAACATTCGTGGTGCTCGTAGTGCTTTGACGTTGCCGTGGGACTTTCGTCCACGTGGCTTTTGCTTTTGTCGTTGCCGTGGGATCTTTCCATCCTCGTGGCTTTTCTCTCAAGCTTCTAAAGCTTTCTTGGTGAAACGTTTTGCCTTGGGCACTTTCGCCCTCACGCTTGTTGCTGGGCTGATTTCCAACCCTCACTTCTTTTCTGCTGGGCGTCAGCAACGCCCTCACGGTTCCTTTGCTCTTGCTTTAAACCGCAACCTTATCTGGCGCAACGATTTATTCCAACTCCTTTTCTCCTCGCTGGCGTTTCTCAGCTCTTTCTTAATCGAACGGAGATACGCTCTTTCGCTTCTTCTCCTTTTCAGCTTTTTCAGCCTTTTTACCTTTCTTCTCTTTATCCTTGTCCTTGCTCTTGGACTTGTCTCCTGGCTTCTTCTTCTTTGGCTCCTTTTCTTCTGCTTCCTTTGGAACCTTTGGAACCTTTTCTTCAGCAATTGCTTCATCACTTTTCTTAGACTTCTTTGGTTCTGCTCCCCAACTGTCTTTTGGCGTGTATCCTGAACCAAATGTCTCTTGGAAGTCTTTTAACTCCTTCTCATACTTGTATGCATTGTCTTCCAGGTAGGTTCTGACGCTGTCCTTGTACTTGCAGATGTCTGGGGTATGGGTGCCCCAGCCTTTATATCTGAATGAACGATAGGACACGTTCTGGAAGTAGAGAAAACATACCTTGCAGAAAATTTTGCATTCGGTATTGCTGCTGTCTGGCCTTTCGCCGTTGTAGAACATTTTGACAGCTTTCTCCATTTCCGGGCATTCCGGAGCCTTATGCTTGTCCGTCGCCTTGCAGTAAAAGCAGTGCATGTACTTGGTTTTCTTGAATGACTCTTCTTTTGGATCTTTCAGCCAATATGGGTTCACCTGCTTCTTCGGTGGTGTCCCCTCTGGCTCGCATGGCTTCTCCTTGCTATGATCCAACCTTGCCTTCACTGCCTTTTCGATCGAGTCGTCTGTCGCCTCTTTGTACTGCTCTCTTAGCTTTTGCTTCAATGCTAGCTGCTTCTCCTTGGAATTCGCTGCCTTTCTCTCTTCTTCAGAAATCGTCGGTCCTCCTTTGAGAACGCTTGGCACTTTCTTTGGCATTGCCTTTATCTTTGCTGCTGGCGTTGTTGGGCTGCTTGCCTCGCTTTTTCTCTTGATCGACGCCATCAGCTTTGCTAGGGCTTGTCGCTCCTTCTCTTCATCTGGCTTTGGTCTTGTGTACAGATCTAGGCTTGTGAACTCTTCGCTTAGAGCTGACAGTAGCTTGTCTGCCGTCTGCACGACTTCTCCTAGCTGCTGTAAAGCACTTCTCACGTTGCTTGTCTTCTCAACATCTCCTCTTGCTGCGACTGCATCTTCTTCGAGTTCTCGCACTTTCTTCATCTTAGCCTCGAGCTTTCATCTCCTGCTTGAGTTCTTGCTCGTATCTATCCATCTCTTCTCGGGCTTGCTTGTAAGCTTCTTCAGCTTTTCTTTCGTCCTCCGTGAGCACGGACATGCTCTCCATATACTCTTGCATGTTGTCTTCCACTTTTCCTAAAAACTCTGCGGTCCTTAAACCGTACCCCGATGGGAGTCTTGAGACGGGGCGTCTCATCTGCTCTTGCCACATCACGAATTCTCTTTCTAGAACCGTTGTTGGCATTGATCGCCGAATGCTTTCGACGTTCAGCTGTCCCAAAACTGTTGGGAATATAGACATTGTGTCTACGTTGAAACCACTTCTGAGGGCTTCCATTGCCTCGCGGTTTTCCTCGTCAGAGGATTGAACTACCGCTTCTTCGGCATCTCCTTTTTCCTGCTTCTCTTGTGGCTTCTCTTCTTCTTTCTTCTCTTCTTCTTGCTTCTCCTCTTCTTTTGGCTTTTCTTTTTCTTCTTCCATTGGCTTCTCTTCTTCCTGAGGCTTCTCTTCTTCCTGAGGCTTCTCTTCTTCTGCCTTCTCCGCAACTCTATCCGCTTCTGCTCGTACCTCTGTTCTTCTTTCCTTGGCTGCTGCCTTCATCTCTTCCAGCTGCTGCAGCTTTTCATCCATGATCTCCCCTTGTTCTCTTATCTTTTCCTGGATGTCTTCAGGTATCCGAACAGTTCTTTGCTCCAACGCTGCGAAGTTAGCTTCCTTCGACTTCTTCAACCTTTCAGCCTCTTCTGCCAATTCCTCTGCAGTTTTCTTGAACGTCTCCAAATCTTCTTCCTTCTTGTCTTCAGGTACTTCTTCTTCATCGTCCTTTTCTGCTGACTCGCTTTCTTTGGACTCATCGGACTCTGGATCCGACGCTGCTTCACTTTCTTCCTTTTTCTCTGACTGCTCTTCTTTCTTCTTGTCAACTGACTTGACTTCATACTGCTGATTAAGAGCTTGCACCTCCTTCCAGAGGTCATCAGCAATTGGCCTTTTCGACCGTTCTGTTTTGAGCACTTTTTCGAGGTAAGTGGTAGCCTCGATGCTTCTGCTGCACTCCATGATCATATACTTGACTGCTTCATCGTCTGCCATTGCTCTTGTCCTATCTTCTTCTTTTTCTTCTTCTTTCAGGACTTCTTTCTTGAGCAAAATGGCTGCGCTTGCAACTTTATGCATAATCGCTGATATGAACATGCACAACAGTAAGCACACTACACTTACTCTTCCCAGTCCTTGTTCACCTTCTTCGCCGAATCTTTTTGCTTCAGCCAACGATAACAACACTGCGGTCGTAACCGTCTGGATAATCCTTGTAATCATCCTTTCATCGAATCTTGGAACACTTCTTGTTCTTTTCCTTCTCACTTCAGCTTCTTGTGCTTCTTGATCACTTGGTGTCAAAAATTCACCTGTGTATCCTAAGCTTAGCATGTACTTGCGTATCTTCTCTCGTGTCAGGGATTTGGTCCCCAAGTCTGAGGGATTGTCCTTACCTGCTATTGCCTTTATGATAAGCTTCGGAATTCTTTGGATCCATAAAAGGTCTACTTGTAAATTGTAAATGGCGTGCTCTTCCTAAGCCTTTTCTTGAGATCAACTGTCTTGAGCTTGACGAATCACTGTATAACATCAGTCTTGGCACAACTCCTAGGATTCTTGTCAGTAATCCTTTCAGGAATACACCTTCGCTTAAGATTGATGTCGCTGCGATTGTCTCAGCTTCGCAAGATGACAATGCTACGCTTTTCTGCCTCTTGCTTTGGAAATGAATCAGGTTTCCATTCACCATGATCACTCCGCATGAAACACTTTGCCTTGACTCTCGATCTGCTGCCCAATCACTGTCGCTTATCACTTCTATGAGCGAGGGAACTTTGTAGTTGTCCCTCTCGTCGTTTCCTTCATTGCTTCTGTTCTTCACTTCGAGGAAACTTTTCCCGGGATAACTTCCTTGGTGTACCAACGCTAGCTCTGGTGATCCCTTGAGATACTTTCCAACGTACCTTAGCAGTTCCATGTCTGCTTCAACGGGTGATGCGAGCTTTGTTGACAGCTTCTTCAAGACATACATGATATCTGGCCTCTCGGGCGCGAGGTATAGTAGGATCCCTACTCCTTTTCTGAACGTGTGGTGATCCTCTGTACTCAGCGGTTCCATTCCACCTTCTTTTGTTTGAAACGATCTTCCATTGTCCGCTGGACACGGTAGCTTCTTCGGATATGCTCCTTCCAACTTGAGCACTTCTACCAGTCCTTCGATGTACTTTGAGTTCATCGTGATCTCTACGTTTCCATTTCCCATTGACTTGAAACTTCTTTTCAGGAAACTCATCGATCCTTCATTCTCATCTATTGGTCCTTCAACTTTGATCTTCAATCCTTTGCTTCTTAGGAATTCGACCAACTTCTTGAATTCTTCTTTTGATGCGTACAGCTCCATGTCATCTACATGACTCAGCACGATTATTCCGAATCCTTCTTTGTCTGGCATTCTTGAGAATAGTGCCGGAAGTCCACTATCACTTGTTAACCCGTACTCCTCCAGGTAACTTTTCAACTTCCCGAACCAAGCTGCACTTCCGATTCGTTGACCGGGCAACGTGAATCCCAGTTCATAGTATTCTCCATCAACTTCAACCACTGTTGGTTCTTCTTGTTCCACCATCAGGTAAGCATCTCCCACATCAATGCTTCCAAGTGTATATCCTTCTGAAGACGCGAACAGGGCTGATAGTAGCTTCACTGTGCTTGCTACACCGGTTGGCGAAAACAAACTTGCAATATCTGTATCACCTAACCACTTGAACTCTCTTGCTACCAATCGTCCTCTTCTTCTCCACTCTTTGTCCCTGTGCCTCCAGTCATACACTATCTTTGTCGACAGAAACTTGTACTTTGAGATGTCTGTTCCTTCTGGCAACTTGTTCAGCACTTTCATCTTCTCAAGTCTTTCCAACTCGTGCTTCTTGGATACTCCTTCGACTTTCTCTATCTCTTCATCTGCTAACTTTGGTGGTCCGCTTTCAAAATCATTCGACCATTTTGGCATGTCTTCTGGTATCTCTTCCTCACCATCTGATTCTTGCCATTCTTCTTCTTCATCAAATTCAGCTTCCATCTCTTCAAACTCTTCTAACTCGACTTCTTCATCATCGTGATACTGCGGGAGTTCCTTTCTTAGGAATGGTTCTATCTTCTTCACGCTTCTCATGTCGATCACTCTTCTTACTGAACTTGATGCATCTCCGACGGCGATAAATTTTTCTGGTCTCTCTTCAACTTCCGTCGGTCCTTCATCCACTTTCTGTCTCACCGCTTCTGGCTGCTCGCCTTTTTCAAGGTTCCTCTTTGGCGATGCTGGCGGTGGATTTTCTCCTGTAATCAGCTCATCAGTTCAAATACGAAACGCATTTTGCATTCCCCCCAAAAGCATAGCACAAAAGTTCCAGTAGCGTGCAAACAGGAAATCGGTATATATATCAAAAACAAACTCGAAACGCATATGTATCGAAGTGTAATCAAATGTGATTCCAATCCAATATAAAATACATCACATACCGAACTCGCTCCACTCGCCCTATGTTTTGTGCAGTGGCGGAAATCGCAGATGTAAGATCTGAAAGCATCTGGAATCTCGGTTTAGTCAAGGCCCCATTGGGACCCAGATAAACCAGGAAACCTCATGGAGGGACTTTGTCCCCGAAGAAAAACGCCAGCGAATGGTCCAGAGACATTCGTCCAGAGTCGACCGCAACGACTTGGGGTCCGCGGAAGACATAAGATTAGCTGTACCCAGACGCAAACGCAGCTGCAAGATGCATATTGACAGCCGGCTCCCAAAATAGGGAGAGGAGGGTGGGCAAATCAAAAACGCAACAGCTCTCTCGTGAGCCGGCTTCGCTGCGGCATCCGATAAAGATGCGAAAGAGGGCTCCAAGAAAACATGACATGCTGCATGCAGAAAAGGAGGGAATACAAAATCGCACTGGGCCCGCAGGCAAAAGCAAAATGGTTTGATATTTAAACAGGATCGAGTAAACACGATAACCGTTCAAATACGAAACGCATTTTGCATTCCCCCCAAAAGCATAGCACAAAAGTTCCAGTAGCGTGCAAACAGGAAATCGGTATATATATCAAAAACAAACTCGAAACGCATATGTATCGAAGTGTAATCAAATGTGATTCCAATCCAATATAAAATACATCACATACCGAACTCGCTCCACTCGCCCTATGTTTTGTGCAGTGGCGGAAATCGCAGATGTAAGATCTGAAAGCATCTGGAATCTCGGTTTAGTCAAGGCCCAAACAGCAACTGCCACAGCACAGAAACATAGGTGGAGGAATCGCCATGCACGCCCCACAATTAAGTGAGACGAACACCTATGGAAAAGAGGGTGCAAGCATTCAGATTTCAAGAATCGTTCAGGCGCTCTGATACGAGCTCATCGAGGCAGCTTCCAAAGCAGCTTGGCATCGGCTGGGAAAAGCCGCACATCATGACGTAGATCGAAGAAATCCGCGACTGTGAAGCGGTATCTGAAGTCTGGATTCCATGGTGCAGGCAAAGGGCTGACACCATCCCACCTGGACAGGAAATCAGCATCAGTGTTACGTTCACCCGCGATGTGTTGCACCTCCAGACTGATCCCCATGCGAGTGCTTATCATCGCGACCAGTTGGGTAAAGAAACAAAGAGGCGACTTCGTCGTCAGAAGCTTCGCACATATAGACTCCGCACCAGAACTGTCGCAGAACGATGGTACGCAGATTCTCATACGCCCGCCTGGGCACAGGTGCCCAAAGAGAAGCATGAGGCCCACTTGAGCCAATGTTTCCCAGCATGAGATGTCCTTCTGCGATTCAGAGTGCAGCGGAAGTTCCAAGTACTTAAAGTCGGCCAGATCGAAGCGCTCGGAAAACCACAAGGAATCCGAGCCCGGCAACGTGATGAAGCCGCCAATGCCGATCGAAGTACCCTGAGCACAAGCGTCAGCAGCCATGGTAGCATCAAGAGAGCGCTGAGGAAGCATCAGACATTCGTGAAATTGATGTGAACCGCACCAATCAAACCAGAATTGCAAAAGGCGCCTGCTCAGCACAGATAAGCGCCGAAAGCGAGATTGAGGAGCCGCAATCCTCATCCATACCCGCTTGGAGGTGAGCGGAACTTTGGCCAAATCCGATTTCTTCCACAGTTCGATGTGCCGAGCACTCAGCAGCTTAGAGCCCACAGGGATAGCCGTGCCAGCTGGAGTGGAGATGAAAACCATCGCATCTGACAAGCAAGGAGCCAACGATCCCCACCGAGATGGCTCAATGGAAAAGGACGTCCCCGGCGGCCGCGAAATGTCATCGTACAAAGAAGAAAGCCAAGGACGAAGCTCCTTGTGAAGTTGCGTGATCCATTGAAGAAGGCCCAAAGCTTGTTGGATCAGCTTCAGCTCCACTCGGCCCGCCACCAGCAGGGGATTCAGTAGGCCGCGCAATTTCTCCCGTTTAGACTGCGGAACCCGAACTGTCCCAGCCCGATAAGATAACTGCCAGCCTATCCAAAGACAGCCCGAACCCAATTGTAATTTAGGCCAAGACAACCTGATACCGAAAGCTGCTGCAAAAGCCAGAAGCAGACAAGCTGAGATGTCCAAGGCACCGGAGGCCATGGCTAAGATCAAATCGTCCACGTACATGGACATGAAGTGAGCCAAGAACACCAGAAGATGCCATGTTCGCATAAAGAAACCGGAAAGACGCTGCCACCAGTAGGCTGAGCAGCTCATGCCGAAAGGCATGACCCTCTAGAAATAGGTCTTGCCGTTGCAGGTGATTCCAGATAAACCACGGTCCCGCTCCTGCATGAGAATGGACTTGTGCGCAGCCTTAATATCTAAACTGAAGGAGCGAAGCTCGGACACCTGCCCTCGAAGAGGATAGCTGGATTGCAAGTCGCCCAGGCCCGGCAAGTTGTAACGTTCCGGAATGTGGCAAGCCGGGTTCACGCCAGAAATTGTTTCATCAACCGTCAAGCGAGGGTTTTTGTCCGGCACGATCACAACGTTGAGTTTCCCAACGGCAACCTCTGGCCACCTGGAGCGAGCCTCCTCAAGAGTTACCTCCTCCAAGTAGCCGTTATCCAGTTCTTCTTGTATCAAGGATTCCAGAGTTTCTGGATTCTCGCGAGCTCCTTTCCAATTCTCTTGGCACTCCAGCAAAGGTTGCTCCTCCGAAGTTGTCGCCTCCGGCGCAGGAACAAACACCCCGCTTCTCGGGATGTCCTTGAAGTAACCAGTAGGAGCGCCTGATTGGAGGCAAGCGAACAGAGTGTCGTCGGGATCTTCCAAGGCCTCTGACAGTTGCTGAAGTGCATTGAGAGTGTACGGCTGAAAAGGTTGAACAGACCAGTCCACCGGACGGCCTGTCGTGGCCACCAAGAACTCTGAAAAGATGGCCCGAAAGCTTGCAATCTCTCCCTCCGAGAACAATGGAGAATCCGACTTGGCCTGGACATGTTCGCGCAAGCGAATCGGGGCCTTCAACTCAAAAAGCTTCTGTGTCAGAGCATGCCTGACCTGCTGAAGTCTGTCAACAGTCCCATTCGGGGGGAAAGACCAGTCGGGGACTGAGTAGATGCCAGCCCCATCTTGATGTGCGAAAGGCATGTCGAAGCGACCTTTAGCAGGGATTAGCTGATATAGCTGAGACAGCTGGACATCCAAAGGATTTTCGCATGTCGAAAACAGTGGGAGAGCGGCCGATACATACGCCTCCGCGAGCTTCGCGGGGAACTCAGATGTCTGTTGAGAGGCATAACCACCGGACTCATCCCGAACCCCAGCAACAGGACGATGAGAGCCCTCAGCATGTGAACAATCCTTGGCCAATCGCTGCATATCCCGAAAAGAGGTAGCGAAAGCCCAGCGTTTCGAGATATCCCAACCGTAAGCGCAAGCCGCTACCACAAGCACATCGGCATTGGCCTTCTGAAGCAGAATGCGGACCGCTTCTTCCAGCCAAAGCATGCTGTTTGCTGGATTTTCAAGGCTAAAATGCCCACCAGCCTTGTAGGTGGCGTGCAGAAGCTCGACGGCCCGCTCCATCAAAGTCCGGCTGGCGGCCACCCGCTCTTGATCCGAAGAAGAAAGACCTGGGATCCCTGCCAAATGTTCTGGGGTGCGCAAGGGCTTCGGACCAGGCCGGATAAGCTTGCACCTGGAATACTCCCGGCATGGTGGTGACGCATGAGCCGAGGTGACAGCTCCCGAAAAGCTCAATCGCAAAAGAGGTTCAAAAACCGAATCATCCAGAAGATCGTGCTCCGAAGCCAACATTGTATCCACCGAAAGAACAGAAACCCCAGCTTGCAAGAAGGCAGACGATAGTGGCCGAGCATGACCCGCAAACAAGTCCAGGAAAAGGTTCCCGCGCACCTTGGAAAGATCCAGAACCGAAGGTGGAGCCGGAAGAATCCCTGCCCCAGACAATGCTGAAGCAGCCGTTTGACAAGAAGAATCTGGCAGCGGAAAGTGCAAATCCCGCAGCTGCTGCATCTCACTAGCCGATACACCCGGCAGTTGGGCCGAAGTATATGCTGTCAGGACCCACCGGTCCCCAGTCCAAGGCTCCGAACAATGTGGTAGAGCCCCGTCAAAAGAGATCCCTGACCTTCGAGTGTTGAAGATGCAACCGCGCAAAGTTTGATCAGCCTGAGCGTCCGTAGGAGGGACCCGAGGATGCTCCGGAAATGCCGAATCCGCGACCTGGATCCAGAGGCCCCCTTTGTCGAAAGCCCCCAAGCTGCAAGAGTGATTCAAAGAGCCTGGCGCATTGAAATCCGAATGAATGTGAGCGAATTCGTTGTGCGAAATGCAGAAACTCGACCATGTCCCATCAGGGAACACTGACTGTAAGAAAAGGTTTACATACTCCACCAACTTGGGGTTTTCCAAGGTGAAGCGACACAGGCCGCCCAGAGAGCCCGAGCGTACACCGGCATTGAAGTAGCTAGCATGGTTCCGGCCACCCTGCAGAACCTTTGTCCGAAGCAACTGAGTTGATCCTGGACAGTGCTGTTGCAAAACTGATAGACATGTCTCCCAATCCAAATCCTGCTGAGAGCTGGTCTGCACTAGCTCCGCGGCATCGAATCTGCCTGTCCTGACATCCGAGGAATCATCCGAGAGTCAGTGAGGCATCGCCTTATGCTGATGCGCCGGGTGCTTGCCCAAGCAAGGTCTGCCGTCAGGGCGCGGGACCGGACACAAATGCTCGAATTTGCAATCCGTGAAGGAGCAACCCTTGGCCGAAGAGTAGTCCCGGCACAGCAGACGAGTCTTACCCTTGTCCTCAAACTTTGTGATCCATTTTGCCCCAGTTTGACCAGACTGACCCCCGTTCGCACCTCGACCTTTGCCGCCGCCCTTCTGCTTGCCTTTGCCCCCAGGAAGCCTTGGAAGACCAGGTGGGATAGCGAACTTTTTGGGCACCGCCACCCGGGACTGCAGTAACGAAGCCATGTCCCCCCTGATCTCCGTGTACTCTGTCAGAGCATCATCCAAGGACCAGCCATGAAGATTGACCAGATCGGCCATCTGGCACCATAGCTGACGATCTGCCTGCATGATTTCCTCAGCAAACGGATTGCGAATGCCCGCCTCACATTTTTGCGTCGCCAGTTTGATGAACTTGCGCTCAAACTTGCGAAGGCTGGCAAGGTGCGCGCCCTGAAGCATCGCTACAGCCACTGAAACCAAGCCCAAGATGCCCGAGAGATAGTTCGCGCCAACTGCTCCAGCTGGTATCTCGCGCTGGGGAACGTCGTCGTATATCAGCTCTTCTAACCGAGGCACCTTAGCTGGGCGCCGCAAAGCCAGGGAGTCTTGTTGGGCCTGGCTCATCCTGATCTTCCACGGGATCCACCGCAGCTCTCCTTTTTGAATGACCTTAGCCACGTAAGCTAGCAACCTGGCCGACGGATAATTGTCGGGATCTAAGATCTCCCCCGGGTAGCGGGCGTGAAACTGTTTCTGAAGAGACATCACACGTTCGCCTGAAAGCTTGGGGGGAAACTGTTCGGACCAGCTCGAGGTAGACAACCCCGAAGTGATGTCGTTCTCCTCTTGGCGCTTGCCCTGGCGGGATGCTGACGACTGCTGACGGCAAGTCTCGTAAAGCAGTCGTAGCGAAGAAAGCAGAAGCAGGCGCTGAGCAGTGGATGGCGGTTCCACGGTGCCCTCGAGTAGATCCTTGAGCGCCTCATCCAAAGCTGAGGAATCAGCTGCAATGCAGCCGAAAAGGCTGACATCAAATCCCGCGAGAATCCCATGATAATCAGGCGGGACTTTGCACTGATCTGCCAAGGCCACCAAAGCTTCGTTCAGCAGCGCAGGCAGAGCTTCGGGTTCGCCATCCGTCATCACCCTAGCACAATGGTACTCGAAAGAGGCCAGCTACTAATCTGCATAAAGTCTGGTGCCGGAGCCGGCACGCCACACGAGATCATAAGAAGCAAACTCACCCTCGACCTCACCGGCCGAAAAACAGCCGGGACCGCAAGGCAGCCGACGCACCCTGACTGTTTGTCCAAGATACCCTAAGCTACCCGGGCATACCCCGAAGTGAATTTCGATCACAGGACAATAGCTCCAAACAATGCCGCACGCTGTGGAATCATTTGCCGCAACCACACTTGAACGTACTGCACATTCATGTTTCCCCAGCGCCTTTTCTGACATCCAAAATTGACGCCAAGTGTGCATTCTTCAGTCCCGGATGTGTACTGATCGCCCTTGCGCAGAAACAGTCCCCTCGATGCCCGGCGCGCTTGCCAACGCATGCGAGGATCGCCATACCCGACAGTGCAGTACGCAAAAGAGATGCTAGCCGACTGAAGCCGCTCCAGCCACCAACCTATGACACAAAAATTGCCTGACATGCTTTATGTCGGCAAAATCTGGGGTTCGATGGAAGCTCAGGTCTGATATTCATGTTATGCGCCAAGGTGCCACACCGCGGCTTGACCCGAACAAGCTCACCGTCCTCGCGCTTCACCAAAACCCCATCACACCCGGAGCATGGAGTAGCAGCATGAATGATGCCAGACGATGTCTGAACCCAAATCTGCTCATCACATTCCGAGAGCCTCTTGCCTGCCGTCACTAAGGAACCTTTCTTCTTGCCCGAATCCGACGACGAAGAAGATGATGAAGAATCAATGTCCGAGTCAGATGATTCCTGCTGTGCCTCGGGCTGCGGATGTGCCTGTGCTTGCTCCTGAGCCGGGGTATGCACTGAAGATGCCGATGAGCCAGCCTCCACTGGGAAGCGATGATGAGCAGGAGACGAAGAGTAGGACAAGACCTGCGGTTCAATGGCTTGTTGCTCAGCTGGTTGCTGACCGCCGCGAGCCTGCGGGTTCAGCGGCAACCAATTGCTACGGACCCGATCCCAAAAGAGCTGTTGAAGGGAAAGTGCTCCATGTACATCATCCCTGCTATAAAGAAGAACGCAGCCATTCTGTCCGGTTCTGTGATGACCTTGAAGGCCTCGTTTGCGAAAAGACACCTGCAGTTGTGCCAACGCAGCCAAAAGACAAGTCTTCAGGGAATGTAGAGTGTATGAGGCAGCCTCCGTGGGACTCATGCCAGCCAACACCAAAATCCCCCTGAATGCCGATAGAGCTTGCGCGTAGCTCATGGGTTGCCATTCTGTGGAGCTGGAGATGAAGAATAAAGCGTCCGGAACTGTCTCCCCAAAGCGCGAAACAATTGAATCCCATTCGGAACCCAACAGAAAAAGGTATTTGCACACCCAACTATGATAGTAGGACCCTGAGTCGCCGTAGTAGCCACAAGAAACGAAGCCGAATGGCATCCCCCGCCGGGAGGACTTTGTTCGATATGAAATGGCCCTCACATTGTCTTGGGCAGCTTGAATCGATGTCCATAAAATGTGTTGCGCATCGGAGAAGCGAAGGCTGGCCGATGCCGAAATGAGAATTGCGCCCAAAAATAATCTGAACCCCACTGAACCCGACTCCAGTAGAAGGGCACGCTCACAGTAAGCCAAAACATAAATCGGAAGCGGAAGAGCCTCCTTTCTGTCGGAAGTAATGCGAGCCTCCACTCCAACCAAGAGACCTCCATAGAGATCTGGCAGGGCAAGCCCAAACGTCTTGGCGGCCCAGCGAACCGCCTTCAAACCATTGGTGACATGTGAGCCTGACTTGTGCATAGACAGAAGAGCATCGACCACCTCAAGCTGTCGAATGGACTCCCAGCGCACGTTTAAATCCTGTAATGTTCCCACGAACTTCAGCAGATGAGCCAAATATCGAACCAAAGTGTTTTCCGAAACCGACTTCAGCAGATTCTGCAACAGGGTGGAAGCATGACGAGACTCCCCGAGCTCCTGCAACACTGAAGAAATCGTCAGTAACCATGGTTGAATCAGTGCCCACAACTTCAAGCATCTCTGCCAGACTTCAGCGTGCAACATCGCAGATGATTTGAAGCCCTCAGTACCCCGAGGGCGAACCCCACCAACCGAATGGAACTGTGCGTTGAGGGGCCCGCGAGTCGAACCAGCCGGAGCCATCCCAGCTGAGTCCACGACAGGTCCAATCGGAGCCTGATGCCTGACTGGTGCATGCCTGAAATAATCTGCAGCTCTGCGAGGGGCAGGAATAGGAGCAGGAGCCTCCCTAAAGTAGGGTGCTGAACGTCGAGGTCTAACTGCCGGCTGAGACAGAGGGTTCGGCTCAATCCAGTTGCCCCGTGGGCGTCGAGCCGCTTCTGACAAGCGAACAGGATGATCAGCCCCCGAATGCGAGGGACGAGCCAGAGTCTGCAATGGCATAAATGAATCGAAAGCCCCAATCACACCTTCGGACGATGACTCCATTGAACTTCAACCCACAGACCAGCTAGCAAAGGGCGCCCCGCTCCACGAAGCGAAGCAGATCACCTGGCCAGCAGGAGAGGCAGAGACATGTTAAGCGTCAAAATGCCAAAGTGCAGTTCCGCATTCCGCTGACCAAAGTGAAAAGGCAGCTGAAGCAATCACCAGCATTTGTGCCAGAGCTAAAGGGTGCCTGGTACGCAGCATGAGGGGAACCCCCCCCTACGAAACCGGCCGCAATCCTAAAGCTGAAATGCCTATATGCTCTGTTGGAAGGTGCTCAATCTAGCATGCTGCATAAAACACCTGTCGCCTGAAGCATAGGCCTAAGCCACCATGTGCACATGATTGCCGCGCTATGGTGCATTTGAGCCCGCCGATCGCAAAGAAGGAGTTTTCTCACCCCTCACGCAACAAGGGGCAATCAAGCTCGATTGGCACGCATGAGCAAGAGCTCTCCCGCTGTGCACCGCAGAGAAATCCCACAGAAGCTTCTGTGATCGCCGCCAATTTTTACCCCTCGAGGCATCAAAGTGCTGTCGCCATGATGCTTGGAGCACCACTAACGCAAAGGTCGCAATGATGCTTGGAGCACCGCTACCGCAACCCTCTGTTGAAAAAGCCCTGCGATTGCCACCTTCCAGGAGGGCAAACGCATTGCCCCAAAACCGCAGCTTGCCTAGCTAGAGAGGCGAGCATGCATCCTGAGCACCGGCCGTGGCAATGAGCAGTCAGGCCTCATCGAACTGTTCGGCAGCCTCTGCGAACTCGTCGACGACGCTGTTTCTGAACGTTCTTGGCAAAACGACCGCAACGCACCAAGCGCAGAGCACGAAGCATGCGCATCTCGCACACGTCAGCCCAGGAAGACGAAAAAGTTGGGCGTTCCCCACAGCTCTCCAGATGCATAACCATGCCCCGAAGAAGGAAAGCGGGATAGCGTCCGCCCTCTGCACATGTACGCGAAGCTGCATCCAGAAGCTGAGCCACTGTAGTAGACGAAGAAAAATCCACAAGGCATTCTGGAGATCCATCTCGAACCACCTGTAAGCTGCCATGAGTCCGAGTGTCCCAATGCAACAGCTTATCTGATGATGGTTCAGAAGTCGAAGCATTCTGCAGATTTTGCAGCCGGAACCAAAGCGAGGCATCATGGTGAGCAGGAGTTTCGCCATCGTGGGCTGCTGAAGCCAGTCCATGGCCGTAGGAAGCCGCTATCGCCGTTGTCCGGGGTGACTCACACTGCACCACCGACATAGGGCTTTCAGACCGAGGGTCGGACCCAGGGTCCCGAGAGCTCGCCACCAAATTTGCCAGCCGCGACGATTGCGCCTCCTCAGAGCCCTCCTGATGCAAACTGACAGAAGAGGCCATACTGTCAATACCGCCTGCAACCCCCAACTCAATTGGCAGAAGGAAGTGAAGGCGGCCCGCCAGCGGAAAACAGCACTCCCGAGAAGCAAGCCCGAGCTCGCTGGACGAGCTGCTCCAGCCACTGCAATCTGGAGGCCTGGCTGGCTTGCTCTTGCTCAAGGACCTCAATGCGTGCAATGGCCTGCAGAAAGCGATGCTGCAAGCTGTTGTGATCAAGCTGCAAGCGATGCAAATGTGAGCTGATAAGCTCCACTGAACTGGTGGCCGAACCCGAGTCAGAGGCAGCACCGTCGGAACAAATCAAAAACGCAACAGCTCTCTCGTGAGCCGGCTTCGCTGCGGCATCCGATAAAGATGCGAAAGAGGGCTCCAAGAAAGCATGACATGCTGCATGCAGAAAAGGAGGGAATACAAAATCGCACTGGGCCCGCAGGCAAAAGCAAAATGGTTTGATATTTAAACAGGATCGAGTAAACACGATAACCGATTCATCACTTCTTTCACTTCTTCTTCTTCTTGTGACTCCTTTTCCACGACTGCTTGAGCTGCTGCTTGTTGATCCAACATGTCCTTCACCTGGATCTTCGTCCATGTCTTGTTCAGTCTCGCTTGCCGGATCTGATGCCGCTTCTTGGCTTGGGCTGTAGTCCTTCAATTCATCTTCTTGTTCCTGGCTTCTTTCTCTTCTGGGAACAATCTCCGGCTTGTCACCAATTGCCATCTCGATTCCACTGTGCGGTGGCAATCTCTTCGTTGCTTTTCTTCCTACAAGTGTGTCTTGTGTGTAGTTCCATGGTGTTCCTGTTGCTTCTGCTAGCACTTCAACATCATACAGTGGCGTACACTGTCTTATCGTTCTGCTCTTGATGATTCCTTGTCTTGTGCTTATCAGATTCAGGTTGTTCACCGAGTCTTTTCCAACAAAGATTCCTTTCCTCCATGCTTCTCCCTTTTCCTTGACTTTTGGTACTGGCTTTGCCAATACAACGCTTCCCCATGGTGCTAGTGTTCCTTTGTACTCTCTGTCGAATAGCACTTCAAAAGGTGTCGATCCTTTCTTCACAACAAACCTATTCAGCAGGAATGCTGCATGTCTTGCTGCCCATGGATATAGCGTACTTTCCGAAGTAATCTTCACTTTCGCTTGCGATTCAACTCCATACACCAATGTCTTGGACAAGTTCCGAACTGTTTGAACCCATCTTTCAACTTGCAATCCCTGGTGTTCATCTGGTGCTACATCCTGTATCTCTGTTTCAAGATTCTTCATCTTTCGTATTCCTTGCACTTTCTTTCTCAGCGAAATCATTGCTGGTTCTGTGTCAGTTCTCAGAATGACCTTAGAATTCAACAGCATAAGCACTCTGCAGACTTCTTCAACAACATATGCTGTCACTTCTTTTGTCGCTACTGGAATGACATGTACGAACTTTGTTGCTTCTTCAACCATCACAAGTCCGATTGTTAATGCATCTTTGTTGTCGTTTGTGTTCTCTTCATCTCGAGTTCCAGTGAACTTGAAATCCATTGAAACTAACGATGCTTCATTCTTCTTCTCAGGTACATCGAAGTTGTCTTCTCTTGATCTTGTTGCTTGACAGCTTTCACACCAATCAGCCTTTGGTAGGTGCGTCAGTTCGTGCTTCTTTCTTTCTTCTTCAGTTGGCATCTCTGGTCTCTTTTCTCCTTTTGGTTCTCTTGTGAACTCTAGTTCCAGTCCTTTGGAGATTTCAACCAACTCCTTCATCTTGTTTGCTGATATAGCTTGTTTCAACCTTTGCCATATTTGAGACTTGCTTCCAGTCTTTCCTATCTTCAGGAATTCACATGCTGTTCTCATCTCCTTGAGTGAACTTCTGGATTGAGTTCAACTCCTGCCACAATCATCGCTTCTTCCATCTTTTCTCCTAGACTTGGCAGTTGCTCTTCAATTTTCTTCCACTCTTTCATATCTTCTTCTGCAGGCGGTTCACTCGGAAACAGGTTCTCCATGGCTTCAGCTGCTTCCTTTTCCACTTGTTCTATATTCTTCTTTGTATCACTTCCTTCTTTGTGAACCTTCATCTCCACGTCTGATGCTTCCACTTCTTTCTCTTGCTCCTTCTTTTTCTTCTTAGGGACTGTTCTTTCATAGTCACCATACTCTTCAAGTCCCAGAGACTTTCTCTCCAAGATCGTGATGATCACCGAGTTCTCTTCAACTGCGTCTATCGCAATCTCTTCTCGGTCTTCCCACTTTTCAGCGCACTCCACAAACTCCAGTTCGCTCCATACGATGTTGTCACCATCGTACCTCGATACCAAAGTAGTTCTGAACTTGAACGTTTTCACATCATCATGTGTGGGGTCATATGTTACATACTTGTCATAATCGATCCTTGCTGGCTTCCCATCTGACATGAAAAACCATCCTTGATGATACTTCATCTTCTCGAAGTCATCTTCCATCTGCTTGATCAATGTAAGCTTTCTCACTTGTGGTTCATCACTTTCAACCTTCACTTGAGCTCTGTAAATCTTGAGGTCTGTCACTGTTGAGTTTCTTGCAAACCTCACTGGCACTCTTGCTGAACCTTTCTTCAGGTAAGCATTGAACTGATCTAGGGGATCAAGCCCCCATCTAACTTTCCACAACTTGCCTACTGCAAATAGTGGTTGTGTCACATCTCCGAACACAGCTGAATCTCTCACCTTTATCACTCTTCCATCTGTTCTTTGGAATTCGAATGTGATGTTTGCTCTTGTTTCAGTGGTTCTTATTCTGTTGCCTTGAGCATCTTAAATGACACGTCTCAAAGCTGGGAACTCAACTGTTCCTAAGTCTTCGCTGTAGTAGCATAGCGGAAGTACATGACAATCCGCACCGCTATCTAGCACAACTTCAACGAGTTCTGAGTGGCTTGAGTTAATGGCTCTTACTAGATGCACTTCTGGTTCTTCATCATTCTGGACAGTGGCGCTTCTGACTTCTCTTCCAAAGAGTCTTTCTCTTTCTCTTGCATGCTTGGCATTCTGCTTGTCCACTTGCAGATCTTCATGCCACTTGTGAAGTTCATCCTTCTCATAATCTTCTTCATCACTTTCATCAACCATGCTTGAAAGTAGCACAACTGTGTTGACCTTTACTGCTCTTGCAGCATAGTCCATCACCATCTCTTCGAACATTCCTACAAGGTCGACGTACTCTTCATCGTCGTCGAACACTTCTTCAATCACTGGCATAGGTGTTGTCACCAACCTACGCACTTGTTCGTTTCCTTTTGTTCCTTGCGGTGGCCTTGCTTGTGCCTGTGTAGAAGAACTTGGTTGCTCTTCATACCATTCTTCCTCGCCTGTCTCTTGGACGTTGCGAACTTTTCCTTTTCCTCCTTTTCCTTTTCCCTTTGGTGGCGACCAACACTCCGAAGAGTAATGTCCGGTCTTACCACAGTTGAAACATACAGGTCCGTTGCGTCCACCTTTTCCTTTTCCTTTGTCACTTTCGTAGCCTTTTCCTTCGGCCTGCCTGATGCTTTTTCCACCTTTCTTTCCGTATCCTTTTCCTTTTCCAAAACCTCTTCCTTTTCCTTTTCTTCTAGAGGCGGCGAGGAGTCCGCGGCCCGTAGGCCCTCGACGTGCACTTAATTACCATGGGTTTTCCATGGTCTTCCGCCCCGGTAGGAGCGGGCATCGCCCGCAGGCGGAAAAAGGAAGCTAAGTCCTACGGGAGAGTAACCTCGTCCCAGATGTGCTAAGGAGTGCGAACAGTCCTAAGGGAGCGTAGCGCGTCCCTGCTCTGCACTACGGAGCCTACGGGAGGGAGCGTCCCGTCCCGCAGAGCTGCACATCAGAGGAGTGAGACACGTCCTCACCGGGAGTGCTACACGTCCCAAGGAGAGAGGCCGTCCCCTGCAGAGCAGAACAGGAGGCTCCCGTGTTCTCGCTCTTACGGAGCAGGGAAAAGTACCTGAGCCGAAACTCGTGCTGAGCTGAGAAGAACCGGGTGAAAGACAACCAACCAGAAGCTCTCCGAGCAAAGCTGGAGGATGAAGTGGTCGAGACCCGCCGGAGCGAATCTCTTAACCACCGCTACGCACCGGTGTCCCCACGCCACACGCCTCGAGGAAGGGCAGTGCCGCAACAGGCTAGCCCTGACGTTAAGGAGGCGGCCGGTACAGGCGCCCGCGGAGTAACCCTGTTAGAACTAAAATCATGATTCCACCAAACCCGACCTGCCGAAACCACTGACATTGGTCTTTTAGCTGTCGCCCGTTGTTGCGCGACTGGAAGCCATGTCGACTATATACGGACTTGGTGGTCGCCGTTCAAAGGCAATGGACTTGACATGACTTGACTGAGCTGCTCGCACGGTTGCAGCAGCTGCTTGATGAGATCAGCCCGCTGTCCAACCGAGAAAGCGCTGTGGCTTTGCGGGAGGCTGCCGTGTCTGAAAGGAGGCTCGCCTTGCTGAGCGGGAGGCCCGGGAAGGGGTGAAGCCAAGAGGTCCCCAACGACGACGGCGACCGTCGGCCACCACGTATGACGACTACGACGAGTTTGCTGCACTGTCGCAAGGTGGAGATGCTCAGCGCCTGCCTTCCGTGTGAGTTGTTTTGATTTCTTTTCTGTGGCCGGAAAAAGGCATGCTTCTGCGTTTAACCTTGAGTTCCTGATGCGTTTGATTTGATTTGGACGTTAAGTCCGAAAGCACAGCGCCGGACCAATCGGTAAAACTTACAAGCTCTGAGCCGTGAAAGAAGTCCTCCGTGTATGGCTGCTGAGCTTTGAACTTACACATGATTCTTGAGACCCTGAGATAAGTAAGAAGTAAGTTGCACGAGGGGAACGAGGCAGTGAGACAGAGAGTGAGGGGGACGTGAGAGACAGCGACGAGTGAATCGTAAACCAATTTATTATTATTAGAGGTTTTATTAGTATTATTATTATTTTTTTAGTAGTATTCATATTTCAGCAGTGTTTTTGACAAAACCAAAAAAATACAAAAAAAAATAACCTTAACAGCCGACCAGAGATGTGGTTCGGTGAGCGTGCGAGTGAATGTGCAAGTCAGAGAGTGCCACTAACTTTGCGATTGTTAACATATGTGAGATTTGAAGCAGTTGCAGACGCCCGCAGTGCAAACATAACGTGCACGCGGCCGTTCAATGTGTAGAGTGTAATATAGAAGTTTCTGGCAAGCGCGACACTTCTTTTGATGCCTCCCTGGGATTGCGGGCGCAGCCCGCTCTTTCCCTCCAGTCTGCTGGACTTTTGCACGCCGCATTGCGTCGTCTCCGCACGGCTGCCATCACCCGGGGTTGGGAGCTCAGTGCCGTTGTTGTGTTTTGGCTACGCGGCCCTCGGAAAATGGACTTCTACTTCCCTGTACGCCTGTGGCGCTATGCCCACTTCGATGTATGGGACTGTCGTGCCCAAGTTCTGATCCATCGCTTAGTGGCACAGGAATCCAATCAGGGGCTTTGCCCGACGGTAACCAACCGCGGTATCGTCTCGGGCATACGTGGGGACAAGACGAGTGGCGTGCAGCGGCCCATGCTTTCATCGAACAGGGTGGACTTGGCCCGTGCATCCAGCTCCCATTTCCCCTCAGCTTATTATGCCGCATCTTCATGAACCAGACCTGGACCCCTCCAGTACGGCTTCCACCGCCTCAAAGACTTGTATGATGAGGGCCAGTTTCAATTGCTGTACCTTCTGCGAGAATCCCACTTTCCACGAAGTGGCAACGACATGCAGCGCGTGCTCGATCAATGGCCTCCTGCCTAGGATCGAGGCCCTTTCAGATCCTTGGACTCAATGGCTGGCCACTGTCGACCTTTCGACATACGTCGACGTGTCTTTCCATTGCCGCTGGCCTTGGGCTTCTGGACTTGTGGATTTTTCCGTGCACGATCGGGACACAACAGGACCTCGGGGCCGACCGTTGTTCGACGGAACTAGAACGGCGGCCGGAGCCTTGGCTTGGGCTCCACTGACGGTCTTGGGCAACTTTGGGCGACGGCCCACTGTTGTTGTGGAACGATCGCTGAGGACCCGCAGCAGGTGCTGAACGGCAAACCCCGGCAAAGCCTGGGCGCTGCAGCTGGTTCCGCCCTCTCTGGTATCTTGTTTCACCGCTGTTTTCGTTTGTTTGATGCTCTCTCTTGTATAGCGGGGTCTACGGCCCACAATCGATCATCCAGAAGGAAGCTGATTCAAAATCGAAAGGGTGTTGAACCTACAGCCTCGGGTCAAAAACGAAAGATCGACAGGGCTCAGGGCCGTAGGACGCAACGATCCTTCGGCCCTTTAGGCCCAAAATTTTCCTCGCAATCGCAGCTCGACGATTGTGGACTCTCTCGCTACCCTCGAGCTGGGATTTGCTCGGTCCTAAAATGTTTGGCCTAAACGGCCGAAGATCGTTGCGTCCTACGGCCCTGAGCCCTGTCAATCTTTCGTTTTTGACCCGAGGCTGTAGGCTCAACACCCTTTCGATTTTGAATCAGCTTCCTTCTGGATGATCGATTGTGGGCCGTAGACCCCGCTATACAAGAGAGAAGCCGCAGCTTTGTGGCAGTTTCCGGGCTGTGCGGGTTATCGCCGTGGTTGGGGGGGGGTGATGCACCTGTGATGCACCTGTGGTGCACCTGTGGCGGTGCATCATGGGTCGGGGGTGGTGCACCTGTGGGCGGTCACGGCTGGTCGCAAACTCGTCGTCGGCACGTCGTCCTTTAGAACAACACGAACTGAAATTGTTTTGATCCCAGGCAGGTCCGGGAGAGCCGGAGGGGTGATGCACCTGTGGTGCACCTGTGGTGCACCTGTGGCGGTGCATCATGGGTCGGGGGTGGTGCACCTGTGGCGGTCTGGTCGCAAACTCGTCGTCGGCACGTCGTCCTCCACAACAACACGAACTGAAATTGTTTTGATCCCAGGCAGGTCCGGGATGTCGGCCGGGGGGGTGATGCACCTGTGGTGCACCCGTGGCGGTGCATCACGGGTCGTCGCAAACTCGTCGTCGTCCTCCAGAACACCACGAACTGAAATTGTTTTGATCCCAGGCAGGTCCGGGAGGGCCGGGGGGGTGATGCACCTGTGATGCACCTGTGGCGGTGCATCATGGGTCGGGGGTGGTGCACCTGTGGCGGTCACGGCTGGTCGCAAACTCGTCGTCGCCGCATGGTCTTCCAGAACATCACGAACGGAAAATGTTTTGATCCCAGGCAGGTCCGGGAGGGCCGGGGGGGTGATGCACCTGTGGTGCACCCGTGGCGGTGCGTCACGGGTCGTCGCAACCTCGTCGTTTTGATCCCAGGGAGGTCCGGGCACCGGCGCGCAACGGGCGCCAAAACATTCCGAGCTCCGATTTGCGCCTAGAGGTCAAGCCTCCACTTGTGAGCCCTTGCTTCTTGCTGCAGCCATTTCGAGTCTCGGGCGTCGCGGGCTTCCTTTTCGGAGGTCTCAGTGCATTGGTGCGGGCCCCAGGCCCTCCTCTCTCGATTCCAGCGCGCCTTGTTTGTTTTGCCAGGTGATGTCGCTGAAGGAGACCTGGCTCCGTGACTTCGGTCGGGAGGAGCGGCAGCAGATGCTCGAAGAGTGCAGCTCACTTGAGTTGCACGAGCTCCTCGACCAGATCAACACGTTGCTCTTGGCCAGGCCGTTTCCTCAAGGAGGTGTGCTCAACTGTTTCCTTTGTGACCTGGCAGGCTGCGCATGGAGGAGATTCGGCGAGAGCAGGAGGAGCCGGGACCTTGGTCGGGAGGCTCCCCCCCCCCAGAAAGCCCTTGACACTTTTCGACTGCGAGGCAGCGACGTGAGACGCGGCGAGAGCAGGAGGAGCCCCCCCCCCAGAAAGCCCTTGACACTTTTCGACTGCGAGGCAGCGACGTGAGACGCGGCGAGAGCTGCCACCGCCAAAGAAACGGCGACAGTGAGCCGGAGGGGGGCACGGGCAAAACAATTTGAGGTCCGAGCTCCGAGCTGCGAACTGCGAGGTCTTGAGCCTTGAGCTTCCTTCCTGCTGTTTTGTTGCTTGAGGATACAGATGGAAGGTCCGGGAGGGAGTCTTGGAGGGGTTCGGGAGGGGTCCGGGAGGAAGTCTTGGAGGGGGTCCGGGAGGTCCGGGTGAGGTCCTTGAAGCAGCTCCAGGAGCTTCATTTCGTGCGCGCTCATTGATTTTGCAGGATGTGCTGCTATGAGTGCGGAGCTTTCTGTGGAGCTGAGTGCTTGACCCTGGACCCCTTCCCTGGCCTGAGCTTGACCCTTTTCACCCGCGCCGCGGTTCATTCAGCTCAGCTAGGGCACACGCAGGTGATCTAGGGCACAGGCAGCTCAGCTAGGGCACAGGCAGCTCATCTAGGGCACAGGCAGCTCAGCTAGGGCACATGCAGCTCATGTGGGGCACTTTAAGGCACAGCAGCATCACAGCAGCACAGCAGCATTACAGCAGCACAGCAGCATCACAGCAGCACACAGACAACATTGCATGGACTCGGTGGTTGAAGCCGGGTGTAAGCTCGTTGGCGTGATGCGGATGGTGTTGTGGCTTTTCCAGCTTTGCCTTACTCTTTCTGCTGCCGTGGTGCCTGCCGAGACTGGTGGCGAGCTGCCGGTGACTGAGACTGCTGGCGAGCTGCCGGTGACCGAGACTGCTGGGGAGGTGCCAGTGACCGAGACTGCTGGCGAGGTGCCGGTGCCGGCCGGCGAGCTGCCGGAAGGACCGGTGGTCGAGGCAGCTGCGCCAGCGCAGTTCGAAGAGTCGGACGACGATGCTTTTGCCCAAGAATTCCTCGAGCAGTCCCAGCGAGATGCTGAGGATGACGAGAGGAGAGCTGCGGAGGACAGAAGGCTGCTCGAGGACCGCGTCGCTGAGGAGCGTCGCAGAGATGAGCACAGAGCAGCTCGGAGGCAGGAGCGGGAGGATGTGGAGCGCCGCAGCCGCGCTTGATGGCAAGAAGCCGAGAGTGCCCGAATAAGAGAACAGCTGTTGAGGGAGATGGAAGCTGCCTTGGAGGGCAGAGTGCGTCATGCATTGATGGAGCGTATTGCTGATGCCGAACGAGAGCAAGCTCAGATGCCGTTTCTCATGGAGATCATGGGCACCCTCCGCGCGCTCCTCATCAGCTTCACCGAGGAACGCACCGAACAGAGAGAACTTATTCAGGGGCAAATCAGAGCTCAGAGTCAGCTCCTTGCTGAAGTACAAAACGCGAATTCGCGTATGCTTGGGCGTTTGACAGAGCTCATGGGACATCAGCTTGCCGCAGGGTTCTCCCAGCCTCCAGCGAGCCGACGCACGTCCCCTGCGCGTCACTCTGGCACACCGGGGGGTCGCACACCCGGGGGTCGCACGTCCCCTGTGCGTCACTCTGGCACGCCGGGAGGCCAGACGCCCTCTGGCGTGCTGAAGGGCGTTCCGAGGGACGAGAGCGGCCGGCTCCTGCGATGTGGTCGTTGTCATGGCTGCCTGATGGTTCAATCGAACTCCCGAAGTCGGGCTCATTGCCTGCAGTGGAAAACAGACAACTTGGACTCGGAGCAGGAGGAGCAGGAGGACGAGCCGAAGCTAAAGAAACGGAAAAAAAAGAGAAAAAAGAGGCCAAGTGTGAGGCTCCTGAGCGGAAAGACCTGGAGGACAGAGACAGGAACGGAGACGGTGGCTCAGGCGGCTCAGGGGCCAGCCGCGCTTTGATACAAGGAGGGCGTGTGGTTCTCACGAGGAGCTAGGTGTCCTGCTAGGCAGCCAGAGAAGCCAAACAGCAGCACAGCGGCAACAGCACAACACACAGCAGCAACAAAAACACAGCAGCTGCCTAGCAGAACCACGTCAGCACCACGAGCCACCCGCCCCTCCCGAACGGAACCTGCTTTCTTAGTTCAGCAAGCCTTAAAATCATCAGGCCCTAGGCTTAGGTCGGGGTTAAGCAGGTTCCGTTTGGGAGGTGTTGGGGCAGCGGCACCGAGGGGTTGCGTTCTCCGCTGCTTTTTTGAAAAGGGGTGCTGCGTGTTTGGGGGTGGGTTGGTTTAGTGGGTTTCGTTCCGGGAATTCGGGGTCCCTATAACCCTTTTGGAAGCCCCCGGTAGGAGCGCCCAGCAAGTGCCCTGCCTGCAAGTGAGTGCGCGACGAACCCCTCGGGCGGGGGGCGGTGGTGCGTGCCAGACTTCTGCCAGGTCTGTCGTGCGCGCTCCCCTCCCCGCCCCCTTCCTCCCCTGCCTCTCCTCCCGCCCGCCGGGCACCCCCCTCCCCAGGTTTCAGGGCTTGTGAGGTGGGCTGGGTTTTCGTAGGCTGCGAGGTCTGTGTGCGCGAGGCTTCGGGTTTGGTTCAGGGTCACTTCGGAGGTTGGAAGGTGTGGGTTTCGCAGGCTGCCAGGTCTAGAGTGCAGGTGCGCAGGGCTCTCTGCTGGGGTTGCGGGGTTTCTGTTCAGGGTCTTAAGTCCCGAACCCCTTGGTTGCATCCGGTATCCCCGGCCCGCTCCGCGGCGCCCAGGTGCAGCCGCCACTACACAATCATGTACCGCTCGTCCTAACCCAGAGGACCGCCGATTGAAAAAAATCAAGCGGGATTGAAAATTCTCAGCGTTTTGATTGTGTCGATCAAATTCAATAGAAAACGATCTTTTTCAATAGAAATTTAAATCCTCAAAATCAATAGAACTGCGACATAAAAATCAATAGAAACCTCCACATCAAAATCAATAGAAAATCTCCATAAAATCAATAGAAATTTTCCATAAAATCAATAGAAATTTTCCATAAAATCAATAGAAATTTTCCATAAAATCAATAGAAATGTTATCTCAAATCAAACGAGAAACACTTCTGACATCAATAGATTTCAGCGCTATCTCTGCCTCCACCACTATATATAATACCTCTACCTCGACCTCAACCTGTACCTTTATCCGTATCTCTGCCTGTATATCTCTACCTTTACATCTTTACTTCTTTATCTCTCTATCGCTGTATATCTCTCTATCGCTCTACCGCTCTATCGCTCGATCTACCGCTCTACCGCTCGGTCGCTCTATCTCTCTATCTCTTATATCTCCCTGTCTCTCTATCTCTCCATCTCTACCTGTATTTTTATTTCTATATATCTATCTCTTTCTTTTTTCTCTTTCTCTATCTCTCACTTTCTCTTCCCCACCCTTTCCCAGAAGGCTTCCAGCCTAACACTTCTTTTTCACAGCAGCGGCAGGGAATCTTGGGTGAAGCTTCTTTTGAGCTCTCCTTCGAAACTTGGCCTTGTAAAGGCCTCGGAGCCTAACTTTCAAAAACGGTTCCTGGCTACTTGGACTTGGACGTGGAATTGGACTCAGGCATTCCAGCCTAACACTTCTTTTCCACAGCTGCGGCAGGGAATCTTGGGTGAAGATTCTCTTGAGCTCTTCCTCAAAACTTGGCCCTGGAGGCTTGGAGCTTACCTTTCAAAAAAAGCTCCGGGCTACTTGGGCTTGGACTTGGTATTGGACACTGGCAGCCCGCATGGCTGCAAGCCGTCCCTGACTCTCGGGTTTTGCTTGATGATCATTTTTTGAATCGGGGACAAAAAATCCCAAACGAGAAGGTGACCCGGCGGAGCTTCCGCTTCAGCTTCCTGTGAGGGGTCGTGGTAAAAGTCAGGCTCCTCTGGCCACTCCTTCATGGCCTGCTCAAAGTCACTCTGAGTGATCGGAGGGTCATACATGCCCAAGACCATCGTTTCCTGGCTCAGGCTCACGTTGTCCGGGCTCTGGTTTGGCCCCTTGGCCATGGTCTCGGCAGCTTGGCAAGCTTCCCAAACGGCTTCCAGACCTCCATCCGAGTTGTCTTCTTCCTGCAGATCTGTTTCGGCGTAAGGGTTTAAAAGCTGGTTATGAGGGTATAGGGGTTCACATCTATCTATCTATATATATATATATATATATATACAAAATCTATATATCGCACTGAAAGAATCCCGCCTCGAGAGCAAAGCAGGTGGCGGCTGCAGGCCTCTTGGCTGTCGTCTCTGCCGGAGTCTCCAAGGTGGCGTCTGGCCTCTTGACTGTCGTCTCTGCCGAAGTCTCCAAGGTGGCGGCTGGCCTCTTGACTGTCGCCTTTGCAGAAGTCTCCAAGGTGGCGGCTGGCCTCTTGGCTGTCGTCTCTGCAGGAGTCTCCAAGGTGGCGGTTTGGCTCTTGGGAGCTTGGCCACTGGAGGTCGTGGAAGTCGCAGGTCTTTTCTTGACGACCTTGACCTTGACGACGGCCTCCTTGTCTGCGAGCTTGGCAGCTGGCTTCTTCGAGACCGGGGCCTGTCGAGGCACAGCCAAAACTTCAAAAAACAGACTTAAGCTCGACAAGCTCACAGGCAAGTATCTGGCCTGCCGTGCGGCCGGCTTCTTCTGGCTTCCTACTTTTGCCATCTGAAGAGCCTATAAACTGCAGCTATAGACGGCGACACATTTTTGCAAGCGTCCGGATTATACCACTTGGGAATGTACGTATAGGGCCGTCCGGCCCTTAGCAGATGGCGCAAGCGACTTGTTTTCCATGGGCCGTTTGCAGTCGGCCTGGACCTGGACCGTTTGAGCAGCTTGGCTGCTTGGGCCGTTTGCGGTTGGCCTGGACCTGGACCGCTTGCAGCTTGGCTGCTTGGGTCAGCTTGGCTCATCCAGCACTAGCAAGCCCTTTAAAAGCAGATGCCAAAACGTCCTGTACTTGAACAGGATGGTTTCCGGCACCTTGTGAGCTGCAGTGCCTGAAAGGCAAGCATTGGCGATGTGAGACATCAAGCCCATAAAGGATTCGGAACCATACGTCCAAAAAAACCTGGGGGCCAAGTGCTGCGAAACTTCTGGCAAGTGTGCCGTCATGTGAAACTTGGAAACTTGGCTATATCGACACTGCTGGGCATCAAAAGCCAGCTTGGCAAGATGGCCGTAGTGCTTGGTCAAGCACTGGACTTGGTCGGCGAATTTTCGCCTGACGTCCTGGGGCCACTTGAAGTCTTGCCTGTCCAGCAAGTCGTAGATGTCCCGCAGCGACTCAAGGACACGAAGTCGGTGCAGGCTTCGGCGATCATCTTGGGAGCCTGAAATTGCTGTAGAACTTTAAACAAGAATAAGGTCGTGTTCACATTTATAGATATAATGCAGCTTAGACACTGTACCTCCTGGCGAGCTCCACAGCAACAGGCATGAAATGCCTGATTCGCCTGCCCTTCTGGTGCTTGAGGCAAGGGTACTCATTGGCACTGCTGGCAATGTCAGACTTCCATTTCAGGTTCGGCAACCTGGTGCCTGAAGGAATGCCTAGCTCCTGGTAGATTTCCTGGATTTCGGCATTCAGGCAACTCATGTTGGTGTCCCTGGAACCTGGCTTGGAGTCTTCGATGATCTCCCAAAGCAGATTCCCCACCACATGGCAGGACACACCGAGGTCCAGGACGTGGAGGACGTCAAGCTTCAAAGCCTGAGCATTGACGCCTTGGACCTGGAAAAGCGGGTGCTCCAGCCTGGCTTCCAGCTGCCTTGGCCTGAGTGTTGTCCTTCTCCAGCCTGCTTCCTGGCGAAAGTCGTTCCAGCAGTTCTCGCCCTCTTGGGTGCAAGCGCACCAAAGGCAAGGGTTGGCTTGGTTCGGCCTGGGGAACTTGAATTCCTGGTAGAAGAACTCCATGTCCCCTGTGATGCAGTAGATCACTCCTGGCCTGAACCGCCTGGAGGTCGTTGGGCACCTTCCTGAGGCCATGGCTTGGAGGGACTCGCAGAGCTTGGTCCAAAGATCTTCCATGAGCTTGGGCGTGATGCACGACTTGGGAATGCAGGCCAGCAACAATTGGCTGCTTGCCTGGACTGCGAAAGCAAAAATTAGAGACACCAAGACCTAAATGGTGATTTTGCGGTCGTACTGCCGAAAGAATACTAGACAAGCCAAGCGTCAATCGAACGTCGTGACGTTATCGCTCTCATGGAGATCACAAGCAGACTGTCCACCTTGGAGTGGGGAGCTGCGTCGCCGTGCAAAGCGAAAGGGACCAAGGCTTGGGTGTCCTGGAAAACTTGGTCAAAGTAGTCCTGGCTTTGCGACACCCTGGAGTTAGCGCCTTTTTGGCTGTCCCAAAACTTGGCAATGTCCTGGATACCCAGGATGTCATCGTCCATGCCATCCAGGCTTAGCATCCAGTTGTGCGGAAGCATGACTGGAAGCTTGCAGTCTACCTGGATTTTTTGGCCTGTGGCGCTTTTCCCCCATGCCTTGGTCTGCACGACCGTTGGGTCTGGAGCAGCCATGTCCTTGAAGACCCTGGAAAGCAGCTGGTGGTGCGTGTGGTTCGGGTTAACACCATGCGAACCCAAGCTGGCAAGTCCCACAAGGTCGGCCTGGGAGCAGCCTGACTTGACAGCTGCCTGGGACAGCTCCTGGACGACTCCGTCTTCCTTTTCCTCCCTGACATGGCTTCGCCTGGACATCTAAACCTAAACCTGGCTTGGTCCTCGAAGCTTCAAAGCGGGGAATTTGCAACTTGAACACGACAACAAAGGCAGTTTGCAGCAGTCCCTGGCAGCAAAACGCTTCTTTTTGGCGCTTGAAACTCCAGCTTTAGGTTTCAGTAGGCTCTCTCCCTTGAACTGCCTTTGCTCTTGGAGCCTAAGAGGCTGGAGGGTTCAAAACATCCAGACTGCGTGGCCTGGACTTAAGGCCGTTCACAGCTTGGAAAACCCTGCCTGCCTGGACTTCATGAAAACTATAAGCTAAAATCTCATCAGGAATAGCTGCCGGGTCAAGACTCAAGACTTCTAGCTTTTGCTGGACTCTGCAGGGCCGTGGTACCAAAGACTGTTGCGTGACACGTTGCTTGAGCTTGGGCCTCTATGCAGCTATCCTGAAAAAAAACCTGCTCAGGCGTCCTTAAGGGTCTTAGTGAGTTCCACCTTAAGCTTCTTGGAAGCTTGGAGGGTGGTCACCGCGTCAAGCAAAACGGGCTTCATGTCCTCCATCTTGCAAGCCTTCTTGCCAGCCAGGGTCGTGCGGATCCGCTCCAAAGCCTGCAGCTGCTTGGTGAGGGACTTCAAGAAGGTGGCCTTGTCGTCCAAGCCGCTGCCTTGGATCTGGAGCTTCAAGCCCTGCAAGAGACCGTATTCCTTGCCCAGCTCAGTGACGAAGAGCTTGGCCTGGAAATGGTTGGGCGAACAAACAGCTACAGAAACGGTTCGAGCTAAACTTAATTTGAAAAAACAAGCATGAATCGAGTGGCCTTCTCCTTGAGCTGTTCACTAGTGGTCTCTTGGCTGACTTGGCTGGCTTCCTCCCACTTGTTCGTCTTGGCCTTGGGCTTGGGCTTATTTCCACCCTTGTTGTTGTTCTGCCCACTGCCGCCTGGCAAGCCCACGAAGGCCTTGAGCTGGCTGTCCTCGTCGTCACCTGAGACTTCGCCTAAGTCGAAGTCCTCAACGGCGGGGGCCTTCTTGAGACTGTCGAAGGCGAGGAACTCTTCGAGGGAGGAAGCGTCCGCCTTGGCCTGGGCCCTGGAGCCAGCTCTGCGGGAGGTCGTGGTGTCTTCGGTTTCCTGACAATTGTGAAACTGCATGACTCCACTATCTGTTCTTAAGTTTAAGTGGGAAAAAGATCAAGTATTGAAAAATTATGGCAGCACCAAGCCTTGTGGAGCTTGAACTGAAAGAACCTCCTGTCCTCGGGGTTTTTCCTGTGCTGGATGGTTCCAGCCGCCACTCTCGCCTTCAGCTCTTCCTCGCCGATCTTGTCGCACGTCTCCTTGTAGCTCAACCAGGAAGCTTGGAGGCCTGAGGAGTGGGTGCAACTGAACTCCACTGAGGACTGCTTGAAGTACTTGGCCGGCTTTCCACCATCTTGGATCCACCCCCTGAGCATGCCCCTTTTCCTGGCAAGCTGGCCTGATCCTTGGCCAGCGCCGTCCTTGAAGGCTTGCTCGGCTCCTGGATTGCCCTCCCTTGACACCTCAAACTTCTTCCACAAGCACTGCTTCTGCTTCTCGTCGAGCTGCTTGAAAAAGTGGTCGAAGTCCTCCTCCGAAAGGTGCTTGGCTTCCTTGAGGAACCGGTTGTGGTCCTTGAGGGCTTGCTTGGAGAGCGTCGGTGCTGTCTTGGAAGGCTTGGCGTTCTTCGTCTCCTTGTCGCCCTCCTTGACCTCTTCTTCGGGCTCCTCTTGGAGCTCCTCGTCGTCTTGCTCCTCCACGTCGCCCTCCTCGGCTTCCTCCTCCTCTGGCTCCTCGGCCGTCTTGTACGGAACCAAGGGAAGTTCCTGGACGGCGGAGGCTGGCCGCTTGAGGATGCCCTGCTGCTTGGAAGCGGGCTTCTTCAAAACACCCATGGCTGGATGCTTGGCGGAAGGCAGCGGCGTGGGCTTGACTTGGCTTGGATATGGCTGCAGATTCGCAATTTCCGCAGCACCTATACATTTTCATTGGTATGTGTGTGCACGTGTATGTATATATATATATATATATATGTATATGTATATGTATACGTGAAGGGAAGCTTGCCTGAAAAGTCGCGGGGTCTGACGTGGCTGGCGGGTGCAGTGGATTTTGGTTGCATTAAATTCCCTATGATTCCTTTAGCAGTTTTTTTACAAAGATGCCGGTGTACAGTATTTTATTTGAAGTTTCGGTGGTTGTGTGTAGCTGTAAACATCAGGAACTTAAGGGTTAAGGTCCATAGGCTATATTTTTACTTTTCAATTTCCAACTTTGTAGAAACTCGGTATATTTTGGATTGCGGGCTGCGGTTGGTTGTGGTTTTTGAATAAAAGGATAGGGACGTCCCATATAAACCCCTTCAAAAGGAAGCCCAATAAGGTAGGGACATACCGGTAAAATGTTTATGCTTATGTGTTTTTTGGGTCCCTAAAGTTATATATGAGTTTGGGGTTGAACGTTTGGTGTATCTTTAGGTATGTGTTGGTTGTTGTGCTGTGGGTTGAACTTAGTTTTTGGGATATGATCTTTTGGTGGATTGGATTTAGGATCTGGTGTTATGGATTGTTGGTTTGAAGGGTTTAAGGATTAAGGGGTTTAGGGGTCTAGAGGTTTAGGGGTTTTGGGGGTTTGGTGCTTTCGAGTTTTGGGGTTTAGTAAGGGCAGAATTCTGGCGCTTGGGGTTTTGTGTTGTGGTTTTGGGCTTGGGGCTTCTGGTGGTGCTGGTGGTGGTGGTGGTGGTGGTGGTGGTGGTGGTGGTGGTGTTGGTGGTAGTGGTGTTGGTGGCGGGGTTGGCGGAGGTGGTGGTGGTGTTAGTGGTGGTGGTGGGGTGGTGGCGGGGGTGGCGGAGGTGGTGGTGTTGGTGGTGGTGGTGGTGGTGGTGGTGATGGTGGTGGCGGCGGCGGTGGTGGTGGTGGTGGTGGTTTTGGGTTTGGGGTTTCGGTGGTGGTTTTTGGCTTGGGGTTTCGGTGGTGGTTTTGGGCTTAGGGTTTCGGGTGGTGGTGGTGGTGGTGGTGGTGGTGGTGGTGGTGGCGGCGGCGGTGGTGGTGGTGGTGGTGGTTTTGGGTTTGGGGTTTCGGTGGTGGTTTTGGGCTTGGGGTTTCGGTGGTGGTTTTGGGCTTAGGGTTTCGGGTGGTGGTGGTGGTGGTGGTGGTGGTGGTGGTGGTGGTGGTGGTGGTGGTGGTGGTGGTGGTGGTGGTGGTGGTGGTGGTGGTGGTGGTGGCGGTGGTGGTGGTGGTGGCGGTGGTGGTGGTTATTGTGGTATTCAAAACCTACAATTCACAGAATATCATGTGATATCATGTGTCTTCATGGGATCTCATGGGATTTCATGGAATCTCATGGATGCTCACATGAAGCGTTCATGAGGGTTCCATGAAGTTCCATGAAGTTCCATGAAGATCCATGATATCACATGATATCACATGATATTTCATGAAGCCTGAAAGGCTGTCCAGCCTTGAACAATTTTTTCACGGTCGCAGCGCCTGAGGTCGGTGCTTGGTTTCTGAAACAAACGAAGTACGGCTTGAGGCCTCACCTGGAACACTTGGTACTTATAAATGCCACTGCTTCTTATTTCGAAACACTGAAAACTTCAACTTTAAATGTCCTGGAGAGGCGCTCCTGTTGGCGAAAGAACTCGCTGTATGACTGGATGATGGCTTGCGACTTCTTCCATCACAGCCATACAATGGTCCCGTCCAAGCTCCCACTTTAAGCGTTCTCGGAGCCTGGGGCTTTGCCTCATCACGGCACAGACCGGCTGCAAGGCCTTGCAAAAAGAGACAAACGTGTCGTGGTGGGTCCTGGCTAGGTCATCCTGGACTCCAAGCTGTTCGGAGCTTGAAGCCTGGGAGCCTGAACCTTGGACCACTGGCACGACTTGGAGATTTGGCGATGCGGATCCTGATAATGTGGATCCTGACGCCTGGCTGGGTTGGGAGCCTTGGGAATCTTGGATGGCTTGGACCTGGAGATTGGAATTTGTTCTCCTGGTCACCAACCAAGCTTCCACAAAAGCACCGAACTTGTCGGCATTTGACCAGCCTGAAGAAAGTGAAGGTTCCAAAAGCACAGCCGCCAAGCTTAAAAGGAAGTTCCCACCACTTAGTTCCTGCTCTTTGTTGTGGTATACATCGTGGGCTTCAGTATAATGTCCCGCTTCTTTTCTCTCCCTTATGGAGATGTTTGCTTGGGACCTGACAAGAATTTCCAAGCACTCCTTGATTATAGGTAGGGAATGCTTAACTACCGATGCAATACCACTGTACAGTGCGATATCAGCAGGACTCCAGCCCCTGGTGTCCATGAGAAGAACCCCTACGTTGGTGCTTGAGGGCCCTGCTGGTACCCACAACGGAGCCCCCACATGTCGTGGAGGGGCCTCCTGAAGACTCACAAGGTTTTCTTGGAGGGCTGGAGTGTCGACGATCGGGTTCTCTTGAAGGGCTGTAGTGTGGACGACTGGGTTCTCGAGGTCGTGTTGGCTGCCTGGGGTCTCGATGATCGGCTTTGTGACCCATTTTGGAACCTCCTTGGCTAGCGGGTTAATGTACGAGACTTGGATCCCTGATATAAGCTTGCATATGCTTGAGTATACGAGTTTTTTTGGTTTGATGAAACACAAACATAAATGAGTAGTTCATGTTGTTCGTGGAATTGGCATTTACTCGCTTACAAGCTTGGGATCTGCAAAACATTGCCCTACACTGACAGTTGGTCCTCTGCCGCACGTGGCTTGGACTCAAAGAAAAGGTGCTTGAAAAAGAAGCTGCTTCAGACAGCTTGGGCAAACCTGGAACCTGGAGTGTGGATTAAAGATCATCTTCTCTTCCAAGGCTCAGATGGCCACAACTTCCTGAAGAGGTCCTTGACAGCATTGTCCTCTCTGTAGTCGTAGCAGTCCTTGAACATGCAGCCTCTGCACGTGGCGCACCTCAAAACGCTCCGCTGGCCCACATACGAGCACCTCTGGCCTGAGTTGCAGATCAAATAATTAGCTAGTGCTTCCCAGCCCTTGGACGTAAGAATGGGTTCTAACGAATGCAATGAAAGCGATTCCAATACAAAACAAGACTCAGCTTCGGCACTTGGCGAAGCAGTCCCAGCCGAATGAATGGATGAATTCTGGTTCGGCGTCGCCCTTGTAGTCGCCACCTGAAAAGGGATGAACAAAAGAATGTGGGCTTTAATTTGTAGTTTGAGCTTAGGGTCTAGGGTGTTGGGTTTGCTTGCCTGTGGAATTGATCCAGGGCGGAAGCCAGGCGGGAATTTTGCCAAGGGCTTCTCCTGGCTCATGGCCCCACGATTGGTGTTGCTGTTGTTGCTGTTGCTGGTAGCCGTGGGAGGAGGAGCCTTGGCCTTGGGTGCGGTAGTAGTTGCCCGTGTTGTAGCTCCAACTGCCGCCCTGGTTGCCGCCCTGGTTGCCGCCTTGGTAGCCGCCTTGGTTGCCACCTTGGTTCCCGGAGTTGGTCCACCCCTGCTGGTTCTGGCCATCCGCTTGGCCATCCCCTTGGCCATCCCCTTGGCCATCCTCTTGGCCATCCCCTTGGCCATCCCCTTGGCCATCCCCTTGGCCGGTGTTGTCAGTACCGTCTGCTGGGCCTGGGGGCTGCTCCGTGGTCTGGTCCGGGCGGTGGCTGGCAGGCTCCTGGTTGGCTGCCAAACTGGGGAAGCTCCTGGGGCGGGGCTTGGTCCTGGCCAAGACCCAAAAGATCATGGCTCTGGGGAACTTGGGACCGGTCGGACTTGGGAAGACCGACTTGAGACCTGAGCTTGTCCATAGCTGTCTTCAGTGCGTGGAAGAAGCTTGAGGAGCTTCTCGGTCTCCATCTCCAGCCTGGTCGTGAAGTCCTGGTCCTTGGACTTGAAGACTTCCAACTTCAACCTGGACAACTGGTCCCTCACGTCCCGGTCGTACCTGGAGATGTGTGCTTCCTGGAGCTTGGAGAGCTCTCTGTCGATGTCTTGGCGCTTGACGACCAGCGTTCTGCTTAGGTCGTCACTCCTCGTCTTCGACCTCTTGGCCCTCCTCTCCTCCACCTCCTTTATCATTTTTTCCTCCCATTCGGCATCAGAGTTCGCCTTGACTTCTTCCATTGACTTCGCCTTGACTTCTTCCATTGACTCTTGGAATTCTTGGAATTCCGTCTCTGTGGCCTGCCTTTCGTTTTCCTGCTCGTCCTGGAGCTGGGCCTTGGAAATCGTATATTCCTAGAATTCAGAATAGAAGGAAACAGTATAATAGGTTTTTTACAATAAAATCTTTGCTTAAAGAGTAGATGATAATTATGTTTTAAAGATCCGACCTCGCGGTTGCGCCTGTAGATCTCGTGGGCCACCTCGAGCCTGGTCTCCTGGAGCTTGGCAAGTTCGGCTTCCAAGAACTCGAGGGCAGCGGGATCCTCCGTCTCAGCTTGACCTCCTGCAGGCTGCCGAGATTTCAAAGAAAGCTTACGGGTTTTCAAAAATCGTTTTACATGTGGCTTATACATGACTTTGGATAATTCAAGCCTGGAAGGTCGCCTTCTGCTGTGGTGGCTGGGACTGAGGTCGCCGGGGTAGCGGGCGGAGCGGGCCTGAGATCATGACTCAAACTTAAGGGCTAATTTTGGGTGTTTCCACTGCTACTTGGGGGTGCTTCCAGCTAAAAGGGCTTCCAGCCCCTGACAGCTTCAATAGGGCTTCCAGCCCCTGACAGCTTCAATAGGGCTTCCAGCTCTTGACGGCTTCAATAGGGCTTCCAGCCCTTGACGGCTTCAATAGGGCTTCCAGCCCTTGACGGCTTCAATAGGGCTTCCAGCCCTTGACGGCTTGAAGACAGCTAAAGGTTTTGAAGATTAAAAGGTCAAGTAAATTCAGTCAAGCTGCTCCTGGGCAGGTGCTTTCGGCGGCGGCTGCTTGGGAGGTGGCGACGTCTTGCCCTGGAGCTGGAGGCCCTTGGGAGGTGCAGGCAGTGGCTGTGGCTGCTTCCAGGGCCGCTGACCCTGCTCATCCTGCCCATCCCTCCTGGAGGTCCAATTAATGTGGAGCTCCTGGGATTGCTGGCTCCTGGATGAGCGGGGATCCTGGGGCTCCTGGCTGCTCCTGCTCATGCTCATTTCATCCAACTGTACCTCCAGCCATTCGTCGATCGAGTCGATTGTTCCTGATTGCTCAAATACCCGGTTAATGAACAACCTGATCGACTGGTCCTGGGGCATATGGGTACTGAACTTGAGGCCCAGGTGTTGCACCACATCGTTTTGCCAGTGGCCGAAGGTCTCGCCCTGGCCGCAGGGGTTTTCATTAAGTATATAGTTTTAGGGGATGGGGGCTTAGATAGGGACCGCAACAAGGGACACAAACATATAAAAATCAAATATATATGTACATATTTTTTTATTTATATTGTTAGATATATATATATATATATGTATAAACTTTTGCTTGTTACTCCAAGGCCGGCCTCGTCCTTGTACTGGTTGTAAAGCGCCCTCCAGTTCTCTCGCCAGGCGCTTGAGTCTGAGTGCTTTCAAACATAGACATCAACGGTTTCGTTAAATCCTTAAAACAAACGCAAAACTTTGTTACGTGCGTGCAAGTGTCCGGTGCCGCCTGGCTGACTGTTTCGCTGGGGGCCCTTTCCCATCTGGGGGATGGGTCCTCCTGGCCGCCCTCGAGGCTGCTGGCCGGCCATGGCTTGGACCGGCTTGACTTGGCAGCTCCTTGGCTGCCTGACTAAGTAACTCCTAAAGCTGCTTCTTGAGCTTGGGAGCTGCAGCGGCCGAAGATCGATCTCGCTTGGGAGCATTTGCCGCCGAAAAGGGCTGTCCAGCCCTTGAAACTTTACTTGCAGGCTCATGCAGCTGGAGGGTCGATGTGTTTTTCACTCATGCATACTGGCTTATGCAGTCGAGGCCACCGGGCTTCCAGCCCTGGCTTGGAACACTAAAAGACTTGAAACTAGGACTCCAAAAACTTAGCCTTCTCCTTGAAGGCCTCTGCCAAAGAGCCGCCCTCGGCGAGCTTCTTCTTCATCTTGGCAACCTGAAGCTTGGTCTTATCCCGACCATGCTTCCTGCACACGATCTGGAAAAGCTGCCTAGAACCGTCGACTCTCAATGCGACACTGTCGTGGTAGTGCATGATCTGCAGCTTGCCCCTTTCAGCCTCCGTCAACTCGGGCTTGTCCTTGTCCTTCGGGGCCTGATGATGGAGAAAACATTCAGGGGTTCACTTAAATACATCTTCCTAGATAGAAATATATGCTTACGAACAACAAAAATATTTTTCTAATGTTAAGATTAGAGGCCGGCTTCTTCTTCGGCTTGTCACTGTCCTTTTTCACAGGCTTAGCGGCTGCAGCTGGCTTCTTCAAAACCTCGCCCTCCCAAGACTTCCTGATTCGAGCCTTGCTGCCTGGCACGGGACTGCCTTCGGCTTCCTGGCTCAAACTCGTCTTGGCGGTCTTGGGAGTGTCTGGAAGCTCCAGATCCCTGGTCCGAATCTTTCGAAGCGGACTGCTCGCAGGTAGCTTTGGCGGCTTGGTCGCAGGGTTTGGCGTCCCTGTGCTCGGCCGCTTGGTGTTGTGGGTCTCCGCCTGCTGGAGCTTGGCTGGTGAGGCCGACACTTCTGGAAGAAGCAGCGCCCTGAGTTCCTCGAGATCCTTGATCTCGAACTGGGTCGCCTTGCTGCAAGCCTCCTTGAACCTGGTGTCGTTGCACAAGCGGCGAGCATGAGCCATGACGATCAGCAGCATCTCGGCCGTGTCCCCAGCCCAAGCAGTTTGCTTGCTCAGCGGGGCCTGCTGGATGAGGTCCGGGTAGTCTTTGCTGACCTTGGCCAAGCACTCCTTCAAGTCCTTGTACTTGAAAGCCAAGCCGCTCTCCACCTCCTGGAGTTTCTTGAGCAAAACCGTCGCCTTTGAAAGCCCTTTGGCCTGGACAGCACTCGTCTTGGTTAGGTTGCCGTAGGGGTCGAAGTTGAAGGCGGCCTGGACACCTAGGAGCTTGACGTATTTCTTGAACACGTCCAGCAAGTGCTCCTGGTCCACCTCCGGCTTGGCGAAGTTGCGTTCGCCGCCGCGGCCAGCAGCTGCGGGGCTGCCCATGGCTCTAAGAACCTGAGGACTTGCCTGGCGGCCTGCAGCACTTAAACCCGACAGACCTGCCTGGAGCTTGAAGCCCAGGACCTGGCTAGGCCTGCCTGGCTTTGAAGCCAGGGCCTGAAGCTTGAAGCATGCAGCGTACTATGAAAAAAAACTTCAGCTCAGGTCCTCTCCTCGCCAAGTCAATTTTGCACGTCAAGCAGGGCTTGATCGATCTCGGCTTGAATTATACCCTGGCAGTAGCCTGCCCTGGATTAGCACTTGAATTAAGCCGCTTCTAACAAAAACGCCCCCTTGAATTTTTGAACCTGGGACGGCGCGGAAGCGGCAGAATCTCTGCCGCCTCCACACTTTCCTATGTTCTCAAAACTTGAGGCTTGTCCTGGAGCTCACCTCCCAGCCGCCTGGCACTGGTCAGATCCTGGGACCTGGCGCACGGGCGGCTCACATGCCTGGGTTTGCTTGGAGAGCGATCAATGAAGCATCGTTGAGCAACAAGCGGATGTACCCGTGCTCCTTTATCTTCATGTGCTTCGTCGCCTCCGGCCAGCGCTCGGGGTCGATGTCCATATCATTCTCGATCTTGTACATGAGGTACTCCAAAAAGTTCAGGAAGCCCACTTCCTTGTCGACATCCCTTAGCTCTATATAAGTAAAAAATTAAATACATAGTCTATATACGGCATATGTATAAGTATATATATGTATATATATGTATATGTATATGTGTTCATGCCAAGAATCTCCAGCTGGTCTAGGTAACCTCTCCGCCACATCACGACCAAGGACCTCGCGACTTTGCCTGGAACCTTGGCGTGAAGCAGCTTGGCATAGGCCTGGACGACAATTTCATCATCGCCCTGCATCTTGACCTAGCCCAAAGTTCCTGGCAGCTTGGCTTGAAGACGGCTGCCATGCACGAGATTTGAAGCATGATTCCCCCCCTTCTTCCTTCTTAGGGCCGTCCGGCCCCTGGAAGCTTTGGTTGCAAGACGGCTGCCATGCACGAACCTGCCAAAAATGATTCCCCCGCCTTCTCCCTTCGTGGGGCCGTCCGGCCCACATCCCATCTCTTCTGTCTGTCTCCTCCGTCTTTCTGTCTCTCTCTCTGTCTCTCTCTCTCTCTCTCTCTCTCTCTCTCTCTCTCTCTCTCTCTCTCTCTCTCTCTCTCTCTCTCTCTCTCTCTCTCTCTCTCTCTCTCTCTCTCTCTCTCTCTCTCTCTCTCTCTCTCTCTCTCTCTCTCTCTATTTGGTTAGCAAACTGGGGCCGCCCGGGCCGTCGTTTCAGCAAGCTGAAATCAATAGAAACATCCACCTCAAAATCAATAGAAAATCTCCATAAAATCAATAGAAATTTTCCATAAAATCAATAGAAATTTTCCATAAAATCAATAGAAATTTTCCATAAAATCAATAGAAAGACCACGATTAAAATCAATAGAAGTCAACACTCAAAATCAATAGAAACACGTACCAACAAAAGTTCCAAACGATTGAAGTTTCCTCAAATTCAATAGAAGTTTCGTGTGCCTCCAAAATCAAGCGGCCGATTGAAAAAAATCAAGCGGGCGTCCTCTGGGAAGGGCAAGGGCACAGGTAAGGAACCTCCGGGAACGCTCGGACAGGCTCGGATGAGGCGGAAAGCGTCCATGGTGGCAAACTGGATGTCATTGCCGCCTTCTCCAGTGGGCTGCTTCGGACGCCATTCGGATGAGCATCCGCCGCTGCCTCTCAGTGACAGCGGCCGGTGCTGTGCCCTGGAACCCTGTGTGATCAACAAGAAGCCTTCGGGGAAGGTGTATCAGCGGCTCCTCCAGAAACGGGTTGGCATCTGTGGGGTGGCTCCCACTGATACAACCATGCAGGAAGGATGAGGGAGTCTACTCGCTACAGTATTGCTTGAGGATCGTCGCCTCTGGAAGTTCTGCTAAGGGAGAAATGGGCCAGCTCTTCTTATTGTCTGAGCTCCACACCAGGGGCTCCCTCCTCAGGGATGTCCCGGCAGAAAGGGCATGCGGTGACCATAGAAGGGGTCATGAGCCGTTTTTTGATGCCGCGTTGCGCGTGCAAGACCTGCCGTGCTTTGCCTGCCCAAGGCTTGCAGACGATGACATGGCTGTCCTTGCTACACCGGTTGAATCGGTTGGACCACGTGGAGTCCTCACTTACATGGCGAATCTTGCTGCCATGGGAACGCGACTCAAGGTTGCCAGAAGTACTTTCCAAGCTGAGGGCTTGGAAGCTGTCAATGGGGTGGCGTTCAACCTTGGACTGGACGTCTGCTCACGGATGTTTACTTGATTCCCGCAGGCCGTGCAATGGCAGCTCACTCCGGTACTGTAGATCGCCAGGAGTGCCTGCTATTGGCAGGCTGGCGTCCTCGAGCACCGCCAGGGAGGAGGCTCTTCGCAACCCGCATGGTCAATGGCAGCCGGGACTCCAATTCGACAGGACAGCTTACGGAGCCTTCTGTTGATCGTCCTCTCATCTCTACATCACGCAGGGACACAGGATATGCGCCTTGGGCGGTGAGCGCCTTGTGCTGGTTAACCCGGTCCACAACTTCCAAGCTTTTGTGGGACTGAGCAATGCAGAGCTGACGGATCAACACGAGCAGCTTCAGTCGAGCGAGGGGGTCAAAGGGAAGTTTCTTGCGGAATGGGCCCCTGGAGCCGTCGCTGCCGGCGCCGGAGCAGGTTACCACGGTCCAGCAAGCTGAGACGGTTTGGAGGTTCTTGGACAACCGACACGCAGAGCTTGGCCCCTTTATTGACCTCTTCTCAGCTACGGCTTGCACTGGATCCACGGGGGCCGTCAACCTCTGTATTGTCGATAGGGTTGCCGACTTTACAGAGTGTGGGGAAGCAGCGCATCAGCGACTCACGGCGGCGCTTACACGAGGAACCGGGCTGCTCCTGGTGGTGTCTCCTGCCCATCGCTTACGGATGCTGGTAGGGACCGGGGTCGACATAGCGTCCTTTCGCTTCAGCGACGATGGCACCCTCTCGGCGGCTGCTGGGTATGACAGGAGCGGCCGTGCGATCCTTCAGCGAACAATCAGTTCGGGAGCCCGTGCTAAGGAGGACCCCGCCTTTGTGGACGAACCGTATAGCGCGGGCTGCCCCTGCATTTTCCAAACCAAGTCATGGCAGGAGGATTCAGACGAGTTACTCCAAGCTCTGGACGCTCATCCTACCCGGCACCGCCCCACCCGATAGGGCTCACTTGCAACATGGCGCCCACGGATGATCCCGCCACTCTTACTCTGCAAAGGGAAATTTTACGGGAATGGCGATACAAGGCCGGGGCCCCCCCCCCCGCCTGAGCAAGCAGCGGGCGAACACGCAGACAAACTGCGCGGCATCCTCCCTTCTCGAGCGGCCTGTAACACGCTATTGTCCCTACCGATGTCCCTCACGGCGGGGTCAATACGCATCAACGTCGACCAATTCGCGCATCCGCCGGTATACCAGGGCCGGTTTCGCGTCTACTTGCCTTTGTCGGAGGAGGCGCTCGGCCTGAGGCCTGCCGCAACGCTGGACCCGGCAAGGCGGCTACGACCTCCAGCAGGCGTTAGCCGTCTGGCTTCCGGGGATCAACATGTGGTATCCTGAGCGCTTCTTCTTGATGGGCCGACACACCCTGGAGGGACGCTTTGCCGAGATTGTCCGAAGGGACTTTGCCGATGTGCCGATGTTCCCTTATGTTGAGTACGAGCCCTACACATTGGGCGACGGGATAAACTTCGAGGAGTGGGTTGCTGCGGCCCGGCAATTTCGGGCGCAAGGGGGGCTGGCGGACGGCCTGTGCTACCCCTTTTTGGGCTACAGGCTTGTACCCAAATACCACAAGCCCTCCAATACGTATCTGTTTACCAGGGCACAGCTCGCCCGGTGCCAGGACCTTGGCGAGTGGACCTTTTTACACACTCTCAATGATGAACACATGGAGGACCCTGCTCATTTTCGTCGGATTCTGTGGGGTCTTGCGATTCACTATTGGGGATGGCATGCACCGCAGGTTCGCCTGCAGCCGTAGTGCTGGCGCCTTGGATCAGGCCCCGCGAACTTTGATGCCACATCACAGCCCCACCCTGGCCATTCGGCTTAGCGGCGGTGGCTGGGATGGTGAGGATTTGAGGCCTGGATCATGTGCGGCTCTGGTGCCCCTTGCCGTCTGTGGCGCCCCCACCATTAGCTTTACATTGGGCATGCTCAGGTCCTCTCATCGGAACGGTGCCACCACTGATATGATATGCCGTGTCTATGGCCCTGCGTGGCGTCCGATTGGTTTGTCATTGCTTCCTGCTTGCGGCAGCTGTACCAGTCTGCGCCTGCCAGTCCCTTCAATGTGCTTCCTTCCTTCAGCATGACCTCGAGGCAGTGTGGCTCGGCTCCTCGCTACGGGATGGTCCGGGTTTGCCTCATATTCTTGATGCGCCACAAGCTGCCCCTGCCTGTTCACGCAGCTGTGCTGTTCCTGGCGGGGCCTGTATGCTTGACACGACCTGCAGCTCATCGGCCCTTGGTTTCGTGCCCCGTGCCCCTGCGAGGCACACTTGGTGGGAAGCTGGGCATGTGGATGTGATTGCTCCGGGATTGCACTTGCCCTTGCGTCCCACTTTGGTGGGAAGCTGGGCTGGCTCCCGTGTGGCCCTGGTAAGGTGTGCGTAGGGGCGAGCCCGGCACTCTTTTTGTCCACGAGCTGCCCCTGTCTCTGTTTATGCAGCGATGCGGTCCATGGCGACCTGTCTGCTTGACACGACCTTCAGCACGTCGGCGTGCTTTTGCCCTTGCGAGGCTCGCGACCAACTTCCAGTTGATCGTACGACTTAGCTTTCAGGTGCGCGCCACCATTCTACAAATCGATCTCGAGGCCTTAATGGTGCTGGCTCCGGCGTCGCGACTTGTCTGTCGGATTGTCCTCGCACTACACGAGGGCACGAGACTGCTTTACTTTCCCATGGAGCTCTTGGTGAGCTCCCCATTACACGCCTGCGATCTCCGCTGCCGGTTTCCGTCCTACTTTGCCGGGATTCCTCTTGCTCCGATTAGCCCTTGCCCTTGCGAGGCCCACCATGGTGGGAAGCTGGGCATGGGCGCATTTACTGAGCAGCTCAGGGTCGAACTTGCCTTTATATAATGTGGTGTTCGGCGTGGTCGCTGCCTGGTTTTCTCTGCCCTTGCGAGACCCACGTGTGGGAAGCTGGGCCAGGAACGCGTGGCGTCCTGCAAGCTGCTGATTGCCCAGCATGGCCCCTGTCCATTGCTACCTGGCCTGCTGTCATAGTGCGAAAATCAGAGTGTCTGCCCTTGCGAGGCCCACATTGGTTGGAAGCTGGGCTTGAATTAAAGGTGCTCATGCACTTGCCACTGCGGCACGCTCTCCGCTTCTGTATGGGTGCTTGGGCGCATTCTCCCACACCAAGTGCCTCTCCGTCTTGCCCTTGCGAGGCCCTCTTTGGGAAGCTGGGCCAAGTGCATAAAACGGACGGGATGGGTATGTTGTTTTGCCCGACCCCTTTTTGGATGCTGGGCAATTTATGTGCCATTGCGCAACTCAGTCCGACTGGGAAGCGGGGCATCTGAGCGGTGGTAGTTGCTAGGTGCCGGGCATGTCTTGCCGAACGACGTCTGCCGGCTAAGTCTGCTAGTCGCGGCCTGTCTCACCCTGTTATGCGTCGTCTTCTCTTTTGTACAGTTGATTTCGTTCTTGGCATAATTGTAGTTCTTACTGGGACCGAGTGCAGCAACCTGCTGTCTTTGAGGCCCGCCCACGCCAAAAAAAGAGCCTTCTGAACTGGGCTACGACCATGAGCAAGCATCTGCACCCATTCATGGCTCCGCTCTACAAGGCTCGCAGCGACGCAGGATAGCACCGTCAGCCTGGCAGCACTTTGACGACGCTTTTGGACAAGGCTCATTGGTTCGTGTGCATTGGTTGGTGTGTGTCGTTTGGTGTACGTTGCTTGGCATGCGTTGGTTGGTAAGTTGGTCGGTGCGAGTTGTATGCGGTCTGCGTTGGTCGGTGCGAGTTGGTTGGTGCACGTTGGTTGGTGTTTTGAAAATTCACTCCTTTTCTTGCTCGCAAAGGGCTGCAGTCGTTGCACAATCTTGTGCGTGTCATCCTTGCAGGGGCCATGCTATGCTCGTGCCCTCAGATCTCATGCCTGCTGACACAAGCAATGCACTCGCAATCCCTGGGCCCTAGGGGTAGTTACAGTCTAACATGCCCCCTCAGTTCGTGATGCTCCGCATCGTGAACTGGAGCTTTTCAGCGGCGCTTGCGCTTCGGCTTCATGTCGAAGATCGCCGCATTCTGGTCCACCAGGGCCACATGGTCGTCACCACAGCACTGCTCGCACGGGTAGAGGCCCGCCTCCAAAGCTTGCCTCGTTGTGGTAGGCTCCTTTCTCCGTGCGCTCCTTCCAAAGATCGTGCAGGTAGGCCGGTGGTAACTGTAGCCGAAGTTTGGGGCGTACTGCACCGGCTTTTCAAGGTCCAGGTCTCCGACCCACATAGGCCCACGGATGGTTGAGACCATTCGCGCTCCTCGTTGGCCTCTTGGTCGCACGTGGACCCTGGGAGGATCCGTAGAGCTGCCGGCAGCAGAGACCAACCGTGGCATCTCTGAGCTCGGTCCAGCCTCTGCTGATGGCCTGACCGCCTCCCTGCTGGGTCTAGTTTCCCCTTCGCCACGTGCCTCACCAAACTCCTTCTCGTGCTTCCGGTGCCTGCTGGCCTTCAAGAGGTGTCCACGTAGTGGTCGTGGCTGGTGGCCTGCTGGTCCTTGGTGTGCTGCTGGTCCTTGGCGTTCTGGGTCACGTCGGCGTTCTGGGTCTCGTCGGCGTTCTGGGTCTCGTCGGCGTTCTGGGTCTCCTTGGCGTTCTGGGTCTCCTTGGCGTTCTGCGTTCCACCGTGGCCGGGGCCAACGTGGGTGTAGCCAGGCTAACAGATAGTTCAATTTTCCCTCATGCCCATTTACATACAGGAATCCAGTGTTTCACCGCAGGTCAAACGTAGGCTCAAGACAGCCCGACAGCGGAGCAGGAAGTGAGAAAAGAATCCAAGCTCGCACCGTGGTTGTAACAAGAACACTGGTTTAAGGGTTTAAACTTTCATGGTAGCGGAGCTGTTGGCAAAGGCCAGCAGCTGATCAAGCAAAGATCCAGGGAAGCCAGCCACGAGCTGGAAAAGGTGGAAAGTGTGGAACAGGAAGTTACGGTTTACCAAGAGCATCCTGTCGGAGAACAGCGAGGAGTTACGGCTAAGCCAAGAGCACCTTGCAAAGTCGGAGAAAAGCGTGGAAGTGAAAGACCTTGAGCCAGATATACAAGGACCTGCCAAAGTGTTGGAAAGATGCAAGAGCAACAACAAGCTCAACAGCCACAGCCCCAACCGAACCCTCATTGGCAAAAGCCCAAGCATCACCGAAGGCAGCCCCTACGGGAGGCCAGCCAGCCTCAGTAAGTTTTGATACTGGAGGAAAGATCCTCAAGCCACCAGAAGCATTCAATCCTGCGACAATTGAAGAAGAAGTGTCACAATGGAGTGACTGGTCATTTACGTTCAAGAACTTCTTAGCGTTCATGGACCAAGAATTCCTAAAAGACTTGAAAGCGGCAGAAGAACAAACAGCCGTGATAACAACAGAAGTGACAAATGCATTCTTCAACAGTGATCACACAAGAATGAACAGAGGAACGAAGCTTTACTCAGTGTTAAGCAGTTACTTGAAGAACAGACCTCTGAAAGTGTTGAGAAGCGTGAGCGGGATGAACGGATTTGAAGTGTGGAGAAAGTTGACGGCTGAATTAGAGCCGACATCTCGTTCAAGGAGTCTAGCAATGGCACAAGCATTGGTTGGATTCCCGGCCATGAGTAAGGGAGCATCGTTGATGGACTACGTCCTGACATACGAGAAGCTCACAGCAGAGTACGAAAAGCTCTCAGGGCAGAAGTATGATGACAACTTGAAGATTGGTACACTGCTGAAAGGAATTCCACAGCACCTCAAGCAGCATGTGATGGTCGATATCACTGATAAGACCACGTATGAAGAGTTAAGAGCAAAGCTGCTACAATATGAAAGAAGCAATCAGACATGGTCAGCTGAGGACATCTTAGGATCGCTGAGTGTTCCAGACCCAACGTCACACTCAAGCAACAAGGCTTACCAAGGACCAATTCCAATGGAACTCGATAGATTGCACATGAGAAAAGGTAAAAGGAGATGGAAAAGGAAAAGGTGACAAAGGAGGAAAAGGAAGCCCTTGAGAAAGGAAAGGCCAAAAGGAAAAGGAAGGGCCTGGAGGCTGCGTCCCTCCGTTTCAGCTGCTCGGACACGTAGTGGGCAAGAAAGGGCGTTTTGCACAACCCTGCCCTGCGAAACTGACAGAAGGAGCCGGTACAGACGAGTGCTTCAAAGCCCACACTGCTTCTGTGCACTGCCTAAGGGCTCGGGCGCTGCCTGCGGCAGTCGCTGCCCTCTGCTCGCCCTTTTAGGGTCCCAGCACGTGCGCAGTCTCACCTTCAGTTCTTGCTTTCTCCTCGGCCGCCCTGGCAATGAGGATTAAGTTACGGCAAGGAGAAACCCCTGCTCAGGCATCTCTTAGGCGATGGCCTTTAGGAGGGTTCTTTGTTAATACGCCTAGGTCTTTGTGGGTGTGCTCCCCCTGCAGTCCCTTTATGGCGTCACCGCCCTGTGTCCTGCCTACGACACACCGCGGCGATGAAGCTACTGCTGCTATCTAGGCTATTAGGGACGTGTTGCCTCCCACTCCCTGGCCTCCTTCTAGAGGTTGGCGTTTTCTTCGGCAGTTAGCTTTTGTACAACGCTCCCTGGTGCTTTGCACTGCACTGTGCTCGGTATCAGGAATGTCCGCCTGGTTGACCTCTTTAGGCTCCGCAGGCCCCCTGGCCCAATGCAGCCCTAACTCGTCTGCAGGCACGTGGGCCCCGCGCCACCTGTTAGGAAGATGAGGGGCAGCGTCGTCCCTGCGCCTCGTGGAGGGAAAGCGTTGGCCCTGCGCTTTGTTGAAGGACGTAGGCGGTTAGGGTTGCTTTCGGGTTAGGACCTGTTGCTCCGATGGGGGCTCTGCCGGACGCCACGACACGTGGTTTTTAGTTGAGCGAGGCCTCCCCTCCGGGGTACGGTGTGCCCAGCGTCGCTCTCGTGTTGTGTCTGTTTTCCCGTGGTGGTTTACCATAACTCTGCATGGCTTGATCTGCTCTGTTCAGAAATGCAGAGTCACCTCTGCAACAATTTCCCTGTCTTTGTACAATCCTCAAAGCTGCACAGTTATAAGGCTGCGGGCGACCCATTTTAAGGCCCGCAAAACACACGCAATTCTGGCTTCGCCAGGCGGCCCTCCACATATCTCAGAGTCGCAAGAATCCTGTGTAAGTTCAAAGCTCGGCAGCCACACACAGAGGACTTTTTTCACTGGTCATGGTTTGTAAGCTTCACCGATTGGTCGGGCGTTGTGCTTTCAGACACCAACGTCCAAATCAAGGCGAACACATCATGAACTCAAGGTCAAACGTAGAAGCATTCTGCTCTTCCTCCCTCTCTCTCTTTCTCTCCATGTGTCTGGCCCCCTTTCCCAGTCTCTCCTCCCTGTCTCTGTCCCTTTCCCTTTCCAGTCTCCTTCTTCTGCTCCTTTTTTCTCAATGTCGTAAGGCTTTTGCCAATCAGAGCCCATGGTGCGATAGTGAGAGAGCGAGCCGCGTGGAATTGCATGCAATGTCCTCTGTTTACTCGGAGGCTCCGCTCCCCTGCCTCAGAGGGGGGCCACTCAAGCGAAGCCAAAATTGCTCTGCTAAGCTTGTTCGACCCCACATTTGGAGCGGCGTGTGCTGCAGTTGGTCCGCACCGAAAGTGGACGTCGGCGGCACTGGTGGCCGAACACGTTCCAGACACAGCAGCCAGAACACTTCCACCTTTGAGCTGCAGGCGGACTCATGGGACCAAACAGGATCTGGTCCAAACAGGTCAAAGTCGATGCTTTCTCAGGCACAGGTACCTTCTGGGAGAACTCTCAACTCCAACCTTGCACAGGCGAGGCCGTGGCGCTTCACAGCTCTCAGGAGTCCACTAACAAGAAAAACAGAGTGCGCAGCACTCGATCTTTTTCAAGAGCTAAAAACATTCGAAGCAAAACGAAACGAGACAAAACGAGTGCGGTCACTAACCAACCGAAAAACCTGTGTTGCGGAGGCGGCAGCGGCACGGATCTGTGTTGCGCAGAGATGTGGATTTGCTGAGCAACAAAGTCGCTTGGAGCGCCTGCTGCGAGCGATCTTTTTTTTGTCGGTTTGTGACAGCGGATGCAACCATCCTGCGCAAAGACACACGCAACCATGAAGCAAAAAAGACCCGATTTGACGATGGAACTGACTCAGAGAGCAAAAAGAAATTGAAGCAGAGGTGCAATCTCCGAGAACAGCGAAAAGTGCAGTTCGGTCTTTTGAGGGAACGCAACCACTGGTCTAGCAACAGCAAATGCAATCAGAAGCAAGGCAGAGGCAAAGAATGTTGCAAATGGTCTCTGCTAAAAGGGCAAAAAAAAATCTGGCGAGAGCCACAGGTGAGCCCATGTCGTGCATGAGGGGTTTTGGAGTTAAGCACCGTGCACAAATTCCGAACCGTCAGCCACACCTCTCAATACCATAACTCTACACAGCTCAAGAAGTCCTGTTCAGATCTGGTGGAGATATCTTCCAGAAAATTCCGCCGCTCTTGTACTAGGGAGGCCACCCCCCACGGACCCCAAACCATACCCAGTTTTCGGACCCCAAAACAGGGGACACATTCCGGCTCAATGGGAAGCATGCCAGGCATGCTCCTTTGGCCTTTGGCTTTAGCCTTCGCTTTCGGCGGCATGGCACCTCAAAGGATAACCCTGCCAGACAACGCCAACTCCAAAGGACAATATTGAGTGTCCGACCAAAGCTCTTGCACGTGCTTTCGTCAGGGCTTTCCGTACACTGCGGAGCTGTGCGGATGCCACTCATTCAGCCATCCGAAACTCCGAAAGTTTCAACGGGAAACTGAAGATCGTAACGTGCTGGACGCCCTTCAATGTTGAAGGAAAGAAAGAGACTGAAAGTTCTGAAAGTGCGTCACGGCCCTCGGAAGCAAGATAGCCGAAGTCCAAGAAACTTCTACACGTCTGCACGTTGAACGGCCGCGCGCACGTTATGTTTGCACTGGGGGGCGGCTGCAGAGAACTGGTCTCAAATCTCATGTTGCAGCAATCGCAGATAATGTGAGCTCGTGATTTTTAAAGGCCCCCTCAATAGAGCTAAACTCGGCCCGGAACTCAATAATAAAAGGTCCCCTCAATAGAGCTAAACTCGCCTGCACGTAATAATAAACACCCCTCAATAGTCCTAAAACCCGTCCCGGTGTAAAATTTTTATAAGGTTTAGGCAGAGAAGCACTCCTACTACAAAGTGACGCCCTGGAAGAGGAAAGACAGAAACAGGCAACATAAAAGAGACAGTACTACTGTACTACTGTACTACTGTACTACTACTGAGAGCCCCGGGTCCCAAACAACTTCGACCCCGGTCCCCCAAACAACTAAAGATCAGAGAGGCGGACCCTCCGTTATTATTGGGGTTGAGGGGGGGTTTAATAATCAGGAGACAACATTAGACACTCCGTGACTTGCGCATTCACTCACACGCTCACCCAAACCACTTCTTGACTCCCAAACTCCCTCACACACTCACTCCAACCGTGCATCCCCCGCCTTCCCTTGCGCAATATTTCCGACATTGCGCGAAGACAAAGTCGAAGGTTTCTTGGTGTCACTTTAGTGTGAAGACCGCACAGAGAAACGTCTGATGATGCTTTCACTTCCGGCGTCTATGCCTTAGAGCCCACCGTAAAGGTCTCTTGGTCCATTTTGGGTGAAGACCACACAGAAACACGTGCGATGCTTTCACTTCCGGTTTGTAAGCCTCGGAGCTTACCAGAAAGGTCTCTTGGTCCCATTTCTTTGGGCGAAGACCATGCAGAAACACGTCTGATGCTTTCCTTTCCGGTTTGTAAGCCTCGGAGCCCACCAGGAAGGTCTCTTGGTCTCAGTCTTGGGTGAAAACCACACAGAAACACATCTGATGCTTTCACTTCCGGTTTATTTGCCTCGGAGCCCAAAAACAATCTGCACGGCGGTCCCGGCTCGCTTCTGGTCCCAGGCATGTTTGACAGCGAAATTGTGGTATTCTTTAGCACATCGTCCATCAAAGTTGCAGTATTTTTCACAGGTCCAGCCCTGCTCTCGCAGCATCTTGCGTAGAAATCGCACTGTTTCCACAGTTCCAGGCTTGTGTGATAACGAAATCTGGCATTTTCCAGTAGCGCGGGGCGCAATCGTAACGTGCTTTAGGCGCGTTACGATTGATTTGGCTGGCATTTGCAAGGGAAAACTCGAAATCGTAACGTGCTTCGCGCGCCACAAAAAAAGACTAAAGAGCTTTTTTTGACGCACGAAGCACGTTACGATTTTGACGTTTCCTTGGAAACTGCCAGCGAAAATGATCATAACGCGCCTAAAGCACGTTATGATTGCGCGCCGCGCTACTGTAAAACGCTGAAAACCGTTCTGTTCTGTGTCTCCCGCTGTGGCGCAGTGCACATTTTCCAGTCGAAATAGCATTTTTCCCACTCGCCTGGTGGTTCTATTGTTCGGAGAAACCGAATTCGCGATAAACAACACAATGTGGGCAGCACTCTGGACCCTGCTGCGAAATGTCGAAAGCCCCAAAGCCGGACTGCTGGCGTGCTCGGCAAGCACCGCCTGGCTTGACAACTGTCGCAAACACGGCATAGAAAAAATAGGTTCACCAGCAAAAGCTTCGGGGCCACTTTTGGGACCCAAAACCTGCTCAAAAACGGCGCCTTTCAAAGTGGGCCTCCCCAGTGCCAAATTATCATGCTTCGCTTGCTCAATTGCATGAATCCACAACAGCGTTGTTGTCGTTGTCTCTGAAACCTGCAGCAGCTCAAACTGTCATGTTGGCTGCGCAAAAAAGAAAGCGAAACTGTGAAAGATTGTAGCCTTCACAGCAATACTTGCTTGCTGGCATTTTGTCACAAACTGCGTTCAGAAAGTGTAAAAAAGCGGGGCCCAAAAATGGGCCCGGAATTCGGGCCCGTTTCTGGAGCCTTCTAGTATTGGCACAATTAAGGAAGGCTTAGAAAACGGGCCCATTTTTGGGCCCGCATTTTGGTGCCGGAAAACCACTCTCAAGCTCGTTCTTGGAGTCACAAAATCTGACGCAGGTTGAGAAATACCGTCCACCAGTCATTCGCAAGATGCAGCTGGACAACTCCAAGGTGAAGCACCCAATTCCTGCTTCTCTTGAACACGCATTCGATTTCAACGGTGAAATTGAAAACCCGCTGCATGTAGTCTAACTGTCTAACCAATCGCAGCTGCAACAGTGCCAAATTATCATGCTTCGCTTGCTCAATTGCATGAATCCACAACAGCGTTGTTGTCGTTGTCTCTGAAACCTGCAGCAGCTCAAGCTGTCATGTTGGCTGCGCAAAAAAGAAAGCGAAACTGTGAAAGATTGTAGCCTTCACAGCAATACTTGCTTGCTGGCATTTTGTCACAAACTGCGTTCAGAAAGTGTAAAAAAGCGGGGCCCAAAAATGGGCCCGGAATTCGGGCCCGTTTCTGGAGCCTTCTAGTATTGGCACAATTAAGGAAGGCTCAGAAAACGGGCCCATTTTTGGGCCCGCATTTTGGTGCCGGAAAACCACTCTCAAGCTCGTTCTTGGAGTCACAAAATCTGACGCAGGTTGAGAAATACCGTCCACCAGTCATTCGCAAGATGCAGCTGGACAACTCCAAGGTGAAGCACCCAATTCCTGCTTCTCTTTAACACACATTCGATTTCAACGGTGAAATTGAAAACCCGCTGCATGTAGTCTAACTGTCTAACCAATCGCAGCTGCAACTAGGGAGGCCACCCCCCACGGACCCCAAACCATACCCAGTTTTCGGACCCCAAAACAGGGGACACATTCCGGCTCAATGGGAAGCATGCCAGGCATGCTCCTTTGGCCTTTGGCTTTAGCCTTCGCTTTCGGCGGCATGGCACCTCAAAGGATAACCATGCCAGACAACGCCAACTCCAAAGGACAATATTGAGTGTCCGACCAAAGCTCTTGCACGTGCTTTCGTCAGGGCTTTCCGTACACTGCGGAGCTGTGCGGCTGCCACTCATTCAGCCATCCGACACTCCGAAAGTTTCAACGGGAAACTGAAGATCGTAACGTGCTGGACGCCCTTCAATGTTGAAGGAAAGAAAGAGACTGAAAGTTCTGAAAGTGCGTCACGGCCCTCGGAAGCAAGATAGCCGAAGTCCAAGAAACTTCTACACGTCTACACGTTGAACGGCCGCGCGCACGTTATGTTGGCACTGGGGGGCGGCTGCAGAGAACTGGTCTCAAATCTCATATTGCAGCAATCGCAGATAATGCGAGCTCGTGATTTTTAAAGGCCCCCTCAATAGAGCTAAACTCGGCCCGGAACTCAATAATAAAAGGTCCCCTCAATAGAGCTAAACTCGGCCTGCACGTAATAATGAATACCCCTCAATAGTTCTAAAACCCGTCCCGGTGTAAAATTTTTATAAGGTTTAGGCAGAGAAGCACTCCTACTACAAAGTGACGCCCTGGAAGAGGAAAGACAGAAACAGGCAACATAAAAGAGACAGTACTACTGTACTACTGTACTACTGTACTACTACTGAGAGCCCCGGGTCCCAAACAACTTCGACCCCGGTCCCCCAAACAACTAAAGATCAGAGAGGCGGACCCTCCGTTATTATTGGGGTTGAGGGGGGGTTTAATAATCAGGAGACAACATTAGACACTCCGTGACTTGCGCATTCACTCACACGCTCACCCAAACCACTTCTTGACTCCCACACTCCCTCACACACTCACTCCAACCGTGCATCCCCCGCAGTCCCTTGCGCAATATTGCCGACATTGCGCGAAGACAAAGTCGAAGGTTTCTTGGTGTCACTTTAGTGTGAAGACCGCACCGAGAAACGTCTGATGATGTTTTCACTTCCGGCTTCTATGCCTTAGAGCCCACCGTAAAGGTCTCTTGGTCCCATTTTGGGTGAAGACCACACAGAAACACGTCCGATGCTTTCACTTCCGGTTTGTAAGCCTCGGAGCTTACCAGAAAGGTCTCTTGGTCCCATTTCTCTGGGCGAAAACCATGCAGAAACACGTCTGATGCTTTCCTTTCCGGTTTGTAAGCCTCGGAGCCCCCCAGGAAGGTCTCTTGGTCTCAGTCTTGGGTGAAAACCACACAGAAACACGTCTGATGCTTTCACTTCCGGTTTATTTGCCTCGGAGCCCAAAAACAATCTGCACGGCGGTCCCGGCTCGCTTCTGGTCCCAGGCATGTTTGACAGCGAAATTGTGGTATTCTTTAGCACATCGTCCATCAAAGTTGCAGTATTTTCACAGGTCCAGCCCTGCTCTCGCAGCATCTTGCGTAGAAATCGCACTGTTTCCACAGTTCCAGGCTTGTGCGATAGCGAAATCTGGCATTTTCCAGTAGCGCGGGGCGCAATCGTAACGTGCTTTAGGCGCGTTACGATTGATTTGGCTGGCATTTGCAAGGGAAAACTCGAAATCGTAACGTGCTTCGCGCGCCACAAAAAAAGACTAAAGAGCTTTGTTTGACGCACGAAGCACGTTACGATTTTCACGTTTCCTTGGAAACTGCCAGCGAAAATGATCATAACGCGCCTAAAGCACGTTATGATTGCGCGCCGCGCTACTGTAAAACGCTTAAAACCGTTCTGTTCTGTGTCTCCCACTGCGGCGCAGTGCACATTTTCCAGTAGAAATAGCATTTTTCCCACTCGCCTGGTGGTTCTATTGTTCGGAGAAACCGAATTCGCGATAAACAACACAATGTGGGCAGCACTCTGGACCCTGCTGCGAAATGTCGAAAGCCCCAAAGCCGGACTGCTGGCGTGCTCGGCAAGCACCGCCTGGCTTGACAACTGTCGCAAACACGGCATAGAAAAAATAGGTTCACCAGCAAAAGCTTCGGGGCCACTTTTGGGACCCAAAACCTGCTCAAAAACGGCGCCTTTCAAAGTGGGCCTCCCCAGTGCCAAATTATCATGCTTCGCTTGCTCAATTGCATGAATCCACAACAGCGTTGTTGTCGTTGTCTCTGAAACCTGCAGCAGCTCAAACTGTCATGTTGGCTGCGCAAAAAAGAAAGCGAAACTGTGAAAGATTGTAGCCTTCACAGCAATACTTGCTTGCTGGCATTTTGTCACAAACTGCGTTCAGAAAGTGTAAAAAAGCGGGGCCCAAAAATGGGCCCGGAATTCGGGCCCGTTTCTGGAGCCTTCTAGTATTGGCACAATTAAGGAAGGCTTAGAAAACGGGCCCATTTTTGGGCCCGCATTTTGGTGCCGGAAAACCACTCTCAAGCTCGTTCTTGGAGTCACAAAATCTGACGCAGGTTGAGAAATACCGTCCACCATTCATTCGCAAGATGCAGCTGGACAACTCCAAGGTGAAGCACCCAATTCCTGCTTCTCTTGAACACACATTCGATTTCAACGGTGAAATTGAAAACCCGCTACATGTAGTCTAACTGTCTAACCAATCGCAGCTGCAACAGTGCCGGATTATCATGCTTCGCTTGCTCAATTGCATAGCTGCACAACAGCGTTGTTGTCGTTGTCTCTGAAACCTGCAGCAGCTCAAGCTGTCATGTTGCCTGCGTAAAAAAAAAAAGCGGAACTGTGAAAGATTGTAGCCTTCACAGCAATACTTGCTTGCTGGCATTTTGTCACAAACTGCGTTCAGAAAGTGTAAAAAAGCGGGGCCCAAAAATGGGCCCGGAATTCGGGCCCGTTTCTGGAGCCTTCTAGTATTGGCACAATTAAGGAAGGCTTAGAAAACGGGCCCATTTTTGGGCCCGCATTTTGGTGCCGGAAAACCACTCTCACGCTCGTTCTTGGAGTCACAAAATCTGACGCAGGTTGAGAAATACCGTCCACCAGTCATTCGCAAGATGCAGCTGGACAACTCCAAGGTGAAGCACCCACTTCCTGCTTCTCTTGAACACACATTCGATTTCAACGGTGAAATTGAAAACCCGCTACATGTAGTCTAACTGTCTAACCAATCGCAGCTGCAACTAGGGAGGCCACCCCCCATGGACTCCAAACCATACCCAGTTTTCGGACCCCAAAACAGGGGACACATCCCGGCTCAATGGGAAGCATGCCAGGCATGCTCCTTTGGCCTTTGGCTTTAGCCTTCGCTTTCGGCGGCATGGCACCTCAAAGGATAACCCTGCCAGACAACGCCAACTCCAAAGGACAATATTGAGTGTCCGACCAAAGCTCTTGCACGTGCTTTCGTCAGGGCTTTCCGTACACTGCGGAGCTGTGCGGCTGCCACTCATTCAGCCATCCGAAACTCCGAAAGTTTCAACGGGAAACTGAAGATCGTAACGTGCTGGACGCCCTTCAATGTTGAAGGAAAGAAAGAGACTGAAAGTTCTGAAAGTGCGTCACGGCCCTCGGAAGCAAGATAGCCGAAGTCCAAGAAACTTTTACACGTCTACACGTTGAAACACGACCGGCGGCAACGTTTTAATGTTGAACTGGGGAAACGGCTCAGGAGAACTCTGGCAATAAACCAAATCTCATATTGCAGCAATCGCAGATAATGTGAGCTTGTGATTTTTAAAGGACCCCTCAATAGAGCTAAACTCGGCCCGGAACTCAATAATAAAAGGTCCCCTCAATAGAGCTAAACAACTCGGCCCTGCACGTAATATAAACACCCCTCAATAGTCCTAAAACCCGTCCAGGTGTAAAATTTTTATAAGGTTTAGGCAGAGAAGCACTCCTACTACAAAGTGACGCCCTGGAAGAGGAAAGACAGAAACAGGCAAGATAAAGGAGACAGTACTACTGTACTACTGTACTACTACTGAGTACTACTGAGAGCCCCGGGTCCCAAACAACTTCGACCCCGGTCGCCCAAACAACTAAAGATCAGAGAGGCGGACCCTCCGTGATAATTGGGGTTGAGGGGGGTTTAATAATCAGGAGACAACAGTAGACACTTCATGACTTGCGCATTCACTCACACGCTCACCCAAACCACTTCTTGACTCCCAAACTCCCTCACACACTCACTCCAACCGTGCATCCCCTGCAGTCCCTTGCGCAATATTTCCGACATTGCGCGAAGACAAAGTCGAAGGTTTCTTGGTGTCACTTTAGTGTGACCGCACAGAGAAACGTCTGATGATGTTTTCACTTCCGGCTTCTATGCCTTAGAGCCCACCGTAAAGGTCTCTTGGTCCCATCTTGGGTGAAGACCACACAGAAACACGTCCGATGCTTTCACTTCGGTTTGTAAGCCTCGGAGTTTACCAGAAAGGTGTCTTGGTCCCATTTCTTTGGGCGAAAACCATGCAGAAACACGTCTGATGCTTTCCTTTCCGGTTTGTAAGCCTCGGAGCCCACCAGGAAGGTCTCTTGGTCTCAGTCTTTGGTGAAAACCACACAGAAACACGTCTGATGCTTTCACTTCCGGTTTATTTGCCTCGGAGCCCAAAAACAATCTGCACGGCGGTCCCGGCTCGCTTCTGGTCCCAGGCATGTTTGACAGCGAAATTGTGGTATTCTTTAGCACATCGTCCATCAAAGTTGCAGTATTTTCACAGGTCCAGCCCTGCTCTCGCAGCATCTTGCGTAGAAATCGCACTGTTTCCACAGTTCCAGGCTTGTGTAATAACGAAATCTGGCATTTTCCAGTAGCGCGGGGCGCAATCGTAACGTGCTTTAGGCGCGTTATGATTGATTTGGCTGGCATTTGCAAGGGAAAACTCGAAATCGTAACGTGCTTCGCGCGCCACAAAAAAAGACTAAAGAGCTTTGTTTGACGCACGAAGCACGTTACGATTTTGACGTTTCCTTGGAAATTGCCAGCGAAAATGATCATAACCTAAAGCACGTTATGATTGCGCGCCGCGCTACTGTAAAACGCTTAAAACCGTTCTGTTCTGTGTCTCCCGCTGTGGCGCAGCGCACATTTTCCAGTAGAAATAGCATTTTTCCCACTCGCCTGGTGGTTCTATTGTTCGGAGAAACCGAATTTGCGATAAACAACACAATGTGGGCAGCACTCTGGACCCTGCTGCGAAATGTCGAGAGCCCCAAAGCCGGACTGCTGGCGTGCTCGGCAAGCACCGTGGCTTGACAACTGTCGCAAACACGGCATAAAAAAAATTGGTTCACCAGCAAAAGCTTCGGGGCCACTTTTGGGACCCAAAACCTGCTCAAAAACGGCGCCTTTCAAAGTGGGCCTCCCCAGTGCCGGATTATCATGCTTCGCTTGCTCAATTGCATAGCTGCACAACGCGTTGTTGTCGTTGTCTCTGAAACCTGCAGCAGCTCAAGCTATCATGTTGCCTGCGTAAAAAAAAAAAAGCGAAACTGTGAAAGATTGTAGCCTTCCTTCACAGCAATACTTGCTTGCTGGCATTTTGTCACAAACTGCGTTCAGAAAGTGTAAAAAAGCGGGGCACAAAAATGGGCCCGGAATTCAGGCCCGTTTCTGGAGCGTTCTAGTATTCTAGTATTGGCACAATTAAGGAAGGCTCAGAAAACGGGCCCATTTTGGGGCCCGCATTTTGGTGCCGGAAAACCACTCTCAAGCTCGTTCTTGGAGTCACACAATCTGACGCAGGTTGAGAAATACCGTCCACCAGTCATTCGCAAGATGCAGCTGGACAACTCCAAGGTGAAGCACCCAATTCCTGCTTCTCTTGAACACACATTCGATTTCAACGGTGAAATTGAAAACCCGCTGCATGTAGTCTAACTGTCTAACCAGTTGCAGCTGCAACTAGGGAGGCCACCCCCCACGGACCCCAAACCATACCCAGTTTTCGGACCCCAAAACAGGGGACACATTCCGGCTCAATGGGAAGCATGCCAGTCATGCTCCTTTGGCCTTGGGCTTTAGCCTTCGCTTTCGGCGGCATGGCACCTCAAAGGATAACCATGCCAGACAACGCCAACTCCAAAGGACAATATTGAGTGTGCGACCAAAGCTCTTGCACGTGCTTTCGTCAGGGCTTTCCGTACACTGCGGAGCTGTGCGGCTGCCACTCATTCAGCCATCCGAAACTCCGAAAGTTTCAACGGGAAACTGAAGATCGTAACGTGCTGGACCCCCTTCAATGTTGAAGGAAAGAAAGAGACTGAAAGTTCTGAAAGTGCGTCACGGCCCTCGGAAGCAAGATAGCCGAAGTCCAAGAAACTTCTACACGTCTACACGTTGAACGGCCGCGCGCACGTTATGTTTGCACTGGGGGGCGGCTGCAGAGAACTGGTCTCAAATCTCATATTGCAGCAATCGCAGATAATGTGAGCTCGTGATTTTTAAAGGCCCCCTCAATAAAGCTAAACTCGGCCCGGGAACTCAATAATAAAAGGTCCCCTCAATAGAGCTAAACTCGGCCTGCACGTAATAATAAACACCCCTCAATAGTCCTAAAACCCGTCCCGGTGTAAAATTTTTATAAGGTTTAGGCAGAGAAGCACTCCTACTACAAAGTGACGCCTGGAAGAGGAAAGACAGAAACAGGCAAGATAAAGGAGACAGTACTACTGTACTACTGTACTACTACTGTACTGTACTACTGTACTACTGTACTACTGTACTACTGTACTACTGTACTACTGTACTACTACTGAGAGCCCCGGGTCCCAAACAACTTCGACCCCGGTCCCCCAAACAACTAAAGATCAGAGAGGCGGACCCTCCGTTATTATTGGGGTTGAGGGGGGTTTAATAATCAGTAGACAACATTAGACACTCCGTGACTTGCGAATTCACTCACACGCTCACCCAAACCACTTCTTGACTCCCAAACTCCCTCACACACTCACTCCAACCGTGCATCCCCCGCAGTCCCTTGCGCAATATTGCCGACATTGCGCGAAGACAAAGTCGAAGGTTTCTTGGTGTCACTTTAGTGTGAAGACCGCACAGAGAAACGTCTGATGATGCTTTCACTTCCGGCTTCTATGCCTTTCAGCCCACCGTAAAGGTCTCTTGGTCCCATTTTGGGTGAAGACCACACAGAAACACGTCCGATGCTTTCACTTCCGGTTTGTAAGCCTCGGGAGCTTACCAGAAAGGTCTCTTGGTCCCATTTTTTTGGGCGAAGACCATGCAGAAACACGTCTGATGCTTTCCTTTCCGGTTTGTAAGCCTCGGAGCCCACCAGGAAGGTCTCTTGGTCTCAGTCTTGGGTGAAAACCACACAGAAACACGTCTGATGCTTTCACTTCCGGTTTATTTTCCTCGGAGCCCAAAAACAATCTGCACGGCGGTCCCGGCTCGCTTCTGGTCCCAGGCATGTTTGACAGCGAAATTGTGGTATTCTGAAGCACATCGTCCATCAAAGTTGCAGTATTTTCACAGGTCCAGCCCTGCTCTCGCAGCATCTTGCGCAGAAATCGCACTGTTTCCACAGTTCCAGGCTTGTGTGATAACGAAATCTGGCATTTTCCAGTAGCGCGGGGCGCAATCGTAACGTGCTTTAGGCGCGTTACGATTCATTTGGCTGGCATTTGCAAGGGAAAACTCGAAATCGTAACGTGCTTCGCGCGCCACAAAAAAAGACTAAAGAGCTTTGTTTGACGCACGAAGCACGTTGCGATTTTGACGTTTCCTTGGAAACTGCCAGCGAAAATGATCATAACGCGCCTAAAGCACGTTATGATTGCGCGCCGCGCTACTGTAAAACGCTTAAAACCGTTCTGTTCTGTGTCTCCCGCTGTGGCGCAGTGCACATTTTCCAGTAGAAATAGCATTTTCCCACTCGCCTGGTGGTTCTATTGTTCGGAGAAACCGAATTCGCGATAAACAACACAATGTGGGCAGCACTCTGGACCCTGCTGCGAAATGTCGAGAGCCCCAAAGCCGGACTGCTGGCGTGCTCGGCAAGCACCGCCTGGCTTGACAACTGTCGCAAACACGGCATAGAAAAAATAGGTTCGCCAGCAAAAGCTTCGGGGCCACTTTTGGGACCCAAAACCTGCTCAAAAACGGCGCCTTTCAAAGTGGGCCTCCCCAGTGCCGGATTATCAAGCTTCGCTTGCTCAATTGCATAGCTGCACAACAGCGTTGTTGTCGTTGTCTCTGAAACCTGCAGCAGCTCAAGCTGTCATGTTGCCTGCGTAAAAAAAAAAAGCGAAACTGTGAAAGATTGTAGCCTTCACAGCAATACTTGCTTGCTGGCATTTTGTCACGAACTGCGTTCAGAAAGTGTAAAAAAGCGGGGCCCAAAAATGGGCCCGGAATTCGGGCCCGTTTCTGGAGCGTTCTAGTATATTGGCACAATTAAGGAAGGCTCAGAAAACGGGCCCATTTTGGGGCCCGCATTTTGGTGCCGGAAAACCACTCTCAAGCTCGTTCTTGGAGTCACAAAATCTGACGCAGGTTGAGAAATACCGTCCACCAGTCATTCGCAAGATGCAGCTGGACAACTCCAAGGTGAAGCACCCAATTACTGCTTCTCTTGAACACACATTCGATTTCAACGGTGAAATTGAAAACCCGCTGCATGTAGTCTAACTGTCTAACCAATTGCAGCTGCAACTAGGGAGGCCACCCCCCACGGACCCCAAACCATACCCAGTTTTCGGACCCCAAAACAAGGGACACATTCCGATGCCAGGCATGCTCCTTTGGCCTTGGGCTTTAGCCTTCGCTTTCGGCGGCATGGCACCTCAAAGGATAACCGTGCCAGACAACGCCAACTCCAAAGGACAATATTGAGTGTCCGACCAAAGCTCTTGCACGTGCTTTCGTCAGGGCTTTCCGTACACTGCGGAGCTGTGCGGCTGCCACTCATTCAGCCATCCGAAACTCCGAAAGTTTCAACGGGAAACTGAAGATCGTAACGTGCTGGACGCCCTTCAATGTTGAAGGAAAGAAAGAGACTGAAAGTTCTGAAAGTGCGTCACGGCCCTCGGAAGCAAGATAGCCGAAGTCCAAGAAACTTCTACACGTCTACACGTTGAACGGCCGCGCGCACGTTATGTTTGCACTGGGGGGCGGCTGCAGAGAACTGGTCTCAAATCTCATATTGCAGCAATCGCAGATAATGTGAGCTCGTGATTTTTAAAGGCCCCCTCAATAGAGCTAAACTCGGCCCGGAACTCAATAATAAAAGGTCCCCTCAATAGAGCTAAACTCGGCCTGCACGTAATAATAAACACCCCTCAATAGTCCTAAAACCCGTCCCGGTGTAAAATTTTTATAAGGTTTAGGCAGAGAAGCACTCCTACTACAAAGTGACGCCCTGGAAGAGGAAAGACAGAAACAGGCAAGATAAAGGAGACAGTACTACTGTACTACTGTACTACTACTGTACTGTACTACTGTACTACTGTACTACTGTACTACTGTACTACTACTGAGAGCCCCGGGTCCCAAACAACTTCGACCCCGGTCCCCCAAACAACTAAAGATCAGAGAGGCGGACCCTCCGTTATTATTGGGGTTGAGGGGGGGGTTAAATAATCAGGAGACAACATTAGACACTCCGTGACTTGCGCATTCACTCACACGCTCACCCAAACCACTTCTTGACTCCCAAACTCCCTCACACACTCACTCCAACCGTGCATCCCCCGCAGTCCCTTGCGCAATATTGCCGACATTGCGCGAAGACAAAGTCGAAGGTTTCTTGGTGTCACTTTAGTGTGAAGACCGCACAGAGAAACGTCTGATGATGCTTTCACTTCCGGCTTCTATGCCTTAGAGCCCACCGTAAAGGTCTCTTGGTCCCATTTTGGGTGAAGACCACACAGAAACACGTCCGATGCTTTCACTTCCGGTTTGTAAGCCTCGGAGCTTACCAGAAAGGTCTCTTGGTCCCATTTTTTTGGCGAAGACCATGCAGAAACACGTCTGATGCTTTCCTTTCCGGTTTGTAAGCCTCGGAGCCCACCAGGAAGGTCTCTTGGTCTCAGTCTTGGGTGAAAACCACACAGAAACACGTCTGATGCTTTCACTTCCGGTTTATTTGCCTCGGAGCCCAAAAACAATCTGCACGGCGGTCCCGGCTCGCTTCTGGTCCCAGGCATGTTTGACAGCGAAATTGTGGTATTCTGAAGCACATCGTCCATCAAAGTTGCAGTATTTTCACAGGTCCAGCCCTGCTCTCGCAGCATCTTGCGTAGAAATCGCACTGTTTCCACAGTTCCAGGCTTGTGTGATAACGAAATCTGGCATTTTCCAGTAGCGCGGGGCGCAATCGTAACGTGCTTTAGGCGCGTTACGATTGATTTGGCTGGCATTTGCAAGGGAAAACTCGAAATCGTAACGTGCTTCGCGCGCCACAAAAAAAGACTAAAGAGCTTTGTTTGACGCACGAAGCACGTTGCGATTTTGACGTTTCCTTGGAAACTGCCAGCGAAAATGATCATAACGCGCCTAAAGCACGTTATGATTGCGCGCCGCGCTACTGTAAAACGCTTAAAACCGTTCTGTTCTGTGTCTCGTTGAGCATGTCGTTAAAACCCAAACGCGCCTTGAGGCACACTTCTAGGTTTAGTAAAAGGAGGTGCAAGCCGACTGACTGACTACGTCACGCAAGGCTACAGCAGTGAAAGCTAACAGCACTTTTACACCTTTCGTTGCAACCAACTGTTCACCACGCGCTTGTCACGCAGTGCAAGGCTTGAGCCAAAGTGAAACGGGGCGCAGACAGAGACTTCAGCACACTCACTTCCGCGGTAAGTCCTAAGGACTCCTAACGGCTTCTCTGCACTGGCAACTCTGTTCTGTGGCCCAGGTGCTCCCCGGACTTCGTCTAGAAGTCCGTTCTCACAGCAAACAAACTGAAAACACTCTGATGTTCATCATGCTTCAGGGAAACACCGTTCTTCGTGAAAACTCGTGAGGAAAACTCCGGTTGGACACGCTTCTGGTAATGATCACTTTCACCGCAAGGTGAGACAGGAAGCGTGAGCGCAGCGACCGACAGACAGACAACTTTTCCCTACTCCTACCGTTCACAACTACACCTAAGGTTCTCTAAAACTCACAAAGGAGAAAACAGAAAGTGTTCCTGACCTTGGCGAGACACAGGGGCACCATTATAGGATTGAAAATCACGCTCGAGCGGCGAAGCGCTGGGCTGAGCCCGGTTTGAGTCAGGGGTGAGACAGGAAGGAGAAAGAGAGAGAGAGGGAGAAAGGAGAGTGTCAGTGGGGGAGTCACCTCACCCTGAGACTAGTCCACTTTGGGAGCGGCGAGTTTCTCAAGACCAGTCTGACATCAGGTGATGTCCTTAAACAGCACCCTCGGCACAGACTGGTCGAGCTCACCTGCCTACTGCGGTTGCCCTCAGCCTACCTTCCAAGGAGTCTCCTCACTTTGAGCTAGGCGGCAACAAAAGGGTGCAAGGGAGGTTTCTCACCTTGAGTGAACTGTTACCCTGCAGTCTGAAGAAAGGAGTCTGGGACTTCGGCAGGTACTGGTCTCCATCGCCTCACTTTGGTTGGACCGGTAACAGAGAGCAAAAGGGAGTTTCCTCACCTTGAGCGGACTAGGACCAAATTGGCTCGTTAAATTAGGTAAAGGAACGATTTGGGGAGAGTCCTCACCCATCGCTGCTTAACATGCAAAGGCCACACAACACGGGGAGGCACCTCACCCTGTGTGTAGGAGTAGAAATTAGTAACCTCAGGGAGGCACCTCTCCCTGTACTCAAGGACCTAAAGCAAAGGTGGTGAGCTCCCACAAGGGAGAAGAGGCCCAGCAGAGGCGGCACTCCACTGGGCACCACTCACCTCCACAGGCATAGCTCGAGACCCGAGTGCTTGAAGCGGAGGGAGACACTCGCCATGAAACAAGGCACAACCCGAGCATTGGAGGGAGGTGCAACTCCCTGCCTGTGAACGAAAAGCCAAAGGATTGACCTGGGCAGCATGCACAGAGGGAGAGAAGGAAGGATGAAGGGAACTGAAAAAGGCCGCTGCCCCTCAACGCGGAATTTTGGCGCAGGGCCGACGCCAACCCCTCATTGTCGGCAAGCCAGTGGCGCGGGGTCCACGCTTTCCCCTATTCTCAACTACGTGGTGGTGCGGGGAACCACACCCTGCAAGGCCAGTTCCAGACCCCTAAACCCTTACCCTCAAACCTGAGTACTGCGAGCCCAGGTGGGCCTGTATAGCAACCAGCAGGACGGAGATGCTCACAGTCACTGCAGCCCTCCTGACCACTGCACAGCCCCAGTGACAAGCCTGCAGCAACTGGGCGGGAGAGTCCCTGGCAACAGAGAAAAACCTCCAGAGGCTGCTGACGCAGGAGGCCTGCCCGGGAAAGGCAACGCAAGGCCCCAAGCAAAGTCACTCAAAACTTAAAACTATCAGAGCAAAATCAAAGAACAAACGGGTCAACCAAGCATGAGTCCCCAGTCTCTCCTACCTGCCGCCTCTGGGGCCAAGGCAACAAGCGGCCGGAAAACTCAACTAGCAAGGGTCCCTAAACCTAAATAGAAGCAAAAGGGGAGAAATCTCACCCTGAAATGGAGATACCCATCGTCGCCCTTGCAGCCAGAAAGCTCAAAAGGGCCCGGCGGGCTATCGCAGCAAACCTGACAAGCTGCAATGCTCCAAGAAGCAGGGCTGTGAGAAACCCTGGCTGGGTAAAGCAACACACAGGACCTCCAACACCAAACCCAGCCTTGGCGATAGAGGCCTGTAAGGAAGCAGCAGGGGAAGTGCCTCAAACTTGCTTAGCAACCAAGCGAGGCCGGCAGTCAGCAGGGGACGACACGACCAAACAGGGCACAAGACCGGCTGCATCAAATTGCCTACTCAAAACGCGCCAAAGGACCCCAGGAAAGACACCCTAGCATCGGCTGGCTTGGGAAACTACACCCCAGACGGGGGAAATGACGAAAGAGCCGCCGAGTGTAAGCGATATGCAAACCTGGAGCGCTCAGTCCTGCTGGCGCAGCACACGGGCTAACAAGCCCGGGCCCCGAGAGTAAGGCAAAAGGCCGTGAGGGAACTCACACACAAGGATACACAAACTTTCAGAGAGAGAGGGGATCCAGGCAGCCGCTGAGCCGACCTCCAACTCAACTCCGGTTAGGATCTTTGCGGGCGAGCGAGCTCAACCTCACAGGGCTATCTGGCGGCACACAGCGCTGGCGAGTTGCCTCAACCAATGTCTGTCACTAGACACACGTTGTGTCAGCCACCTGCAGGCGAGATGCCTCAGCCTAAGCTCGTCTGCAGACCTGCGGGCTGAGCTACAACTACCTGGCGAGGCTCCACCTAGGACAGTCACAGGACAGACTAAAGGCTAAGCTACAACTACCAGCAGCTCACGTGCAGCTGCCGCCTCTCTTCAAGAAAACTGTACGACAAGAAAAGTTGGCAACAAACTAGGGCGTTTTTGCAAGCAAGGCCCTCAAAACAACTCCCTTTTCCAAGAAAATCAAGCGAACTGTGCAAGCAAGATTGTTTCAAGGTTCAAGGGTTTGCGCAAGCTGTTGGTTTGCAATGGCTCAACTACGCACACCGGAGTGTATCTGCAGCTACCCCCCCCGCGTCCCGTGCTGCTCAGGCAGCCTACGAGAAAACACAGAGATTGGTTTCGAGTGCTCTTTGGGACCCACCCTTAGATACGGCCTCAAGAGCCCAGTGCCACGACGGCAACGGTGCGGCGCTTGCCAGTTTGAACCACAACAGCTTGAGCCAGGATTGAAAATCAACTCCCCCTCATGAACCTGTCGTCGAGAAAAGGTACCGGTCCAGTGGCTGCTGTTGCGTATTGGGCTCGTAGATCTTCTCACGGTCCACGATAGTTTTATGGCTCTTCCAAAAACGGCTGCGGCTGTACAAAGAGGCGTCAGCACCTACCAAGCACTCAAAGCCCTAAGAGCTGTGTGAGCAAAAGCTTCGGGGTAGTGCTGGGTGTTCTTCAGAACGAACATCTTACTATGCTCGTGGTTTCCAGGGCACTTTAATTTATCCATGCAGTGAATGAGAACATGACTGTTCGAGCACAACCTCCAAACCTTCTTCACAGGAAGTGCGTCCATTCCAACCATACCGCAAGCACAACCATGCACAAGAGCGGTCTCATGCGGATTGATCTTAAGGAATGACTTCGTAGCGGACCATCCCCAGTAAGCACAACGTTGCGGCCACTCAATGACCCAAGTTGCCGAATCAGATGTGTTGACTAGCTTCAAGAAGCTCTTCCAGAGCTTTCGGTGGACTGTGAAAAGTCCTTTCATCCTTTCATCATAGTGATCTGCAGATCGGGCTTGGTGATACCGCTGCCAAGGCGAACCACCGGTACAGGGCGTCGAAGCCCACACAACAACATGCATGTTCCGACGGTGCGCCGAACGAAGCGCATGCTCAATGAGCTCGATGGTCTCCGGAAGAGTCCCATCCGTTTCTTCCGTCACGGGAATAGCATGGATGCCATAGTGGCTAGCAAGCTTAGTCAACCAGGCTTCTCCAGAGGTGCAGAACTCGACCATCACAATGTAATGCGGTGTCTGCAACCGACAACGACCAACCAACACACTCCAAGGATCATCGACGCTTGCAGAAAACAGACCTTTGAACGCGGCAAACACAAGGCAACGGACCGGGGGCGCATCACCTCGAAGATAGTCACTACGGGTGAGACGTTCCTCAAGACACAACTGTCCTATATGATACCAAGTTTGCGCGACACTCAAGTTCTTTGTTTGCAAGTCGGCGACGTTATCCGTTCCTGGGACGTGTGTAACCAGGATCTCGCCGTTCTCAACCTTATCCTGCAAGTAGCAAAGACGAAGGTCCACATGACGCATCCTTCTCAGGAAGCCGGACATCATACTGACTTGGCGAGCGGAAGAGCTGTCCGTAGGCAGGTATAGGGGTTGCGCAACGCTTTCGAAAAGGTGGCCCAAAAGCTGCCCCAATCCTACAAGCTCGCGCGCCATCTCAACCATAGCGAAAAGCTCAGACTCCGCACTGGAGAGTGCTACGATAGGCTGGAGCCTCGAGTAAGTCTTGATACAATTCCCATTCAGGTAAATCACTCCTCCGCTGGTGCTCTTCCGTCCAGTAGAGCGCTCAGAGGCCCAATTAGCGTCGCTGAATCCAACGAGGGTTGCAGTCCCAGGTTGAGCTTTGGAGTCCTTCTGAAAGACCTGAACAAGATCGGGAACCTCCAAAAGCCAACGGAGCACTTTACGCATACAATCCTCATGCACAGCGCGCGGACAGGCTTGACCTCTAGACAGCATGGAGTGAAAATAACACAAATCCCCCCTGGTTTGCACAAGCCAGCCTAGTTTCCCTAGGGTGCTTCTAAAGCGGCTCGCGGCTTCAGGGGAGAGCTCTTCGGAGGGCTTCTCGGGGTCTTCCTTGTCAAGGATCGATCGGAGGTCTGGTGGTGCAGTGCAGGGCTTCATCTTCCTGCGGTTCTCCTGGCTCCACCCAAAAGCCTCGAAGATCGAATCGACGTATTCTTTCTTCACAGCCAACAAGATCTCATGGCCACGCTTGATTATCTCACGGCCTAGGAATCCGATCCTGCCGTCCTCATCCAAGCGTCCAGTCAACTTGACCTTAAGACGGCCCATGAGGAAGTCTAGAAGCTGTTGGTTTGCCTCTTTCGTTCTTGTGGCTAGCAAGATGTCGTCGACGTACACAAGACAAAGCACAAGGATGTCTCCCCAATACCCTTTGTACAACGTAGGTTCAATAAGAGAAGGAAACAATCCCAACTCAGCAAGAAGTCCAGCAAGATGCTTCTGCCACGAAAGGCCTGCCGATCTCAAGCCATATATGGCTTTCTCCAGGATGACGTAAACCTTAGAGCCATCAAGGTTCTGAAAGCATCCCGGCAACTCAAGCACGGTATCAAGAACCAACTTGGCATACAAGAAGGCAGTCGAAACGTCAAGTCCCCAAAGGACAAGCGTATCCTGGACAACACGACAGATGAAAGCCTTGAAGGCCTCCACAGAAGCAGTCTGGCTCGCAATGCCCAAGTCAAGCGCCGAAGGTTGATTGAAAGCAAAGTCTTTTGCAACAAGGCGCGCACGCACAATGTGCTGATCGTCAACATCAACCTTGTCAGTGAAGACAAAACGCGACTTAATGATCTTGGCACCTGTCTCCTGGCAGTGGGTCTTAATCTCATCATAGGTGCGGGCGTTGCCGACACCCAAGTTGTGCATAGCAGACACCTCTTTCTGCATGCCAACCCACGTTTTCTCAGGATCCAAAGGCAAGCCACTGACATCATCAACCACAGAAGTGGGCTTGATGACCCACACCTCTCGATCGCCGAAAGGCATGGTCACCCCCTCATCGGGGTTACTGTGCTGAGCGGGTGCTTTTCTCTTAAGCTGAGCAGCAAACAAGCCGACCTCACCGTAATCAACAGGACTCAGGTGATGCTTCTGGTCCGGAATCACTGAGAACATGAACTGAGGCATGCTCGTACTGTCAAGGACATCCGGGACCTGAGCAACATCCATGGGCACAGTGTAGTCGTCCATATCAACCTGATCCATCTCAACGTCCCCACCAGGGAGATACTCCTGAGGGAGCTCAGAGTCTTGGGCTGCTTGTGAGGGTTCGGGCACCAGGTGCTGCAGATCCTCAGGAACAGGAGACCCAGGAAGACTGGGCTCGTAGTCCAAGCTCTCTTCTTCAAACTCCACAACTTCAGGGTTCGGGTTGATTTTTACTTGAGGCTTGTCAGGGGCTTGTTGCTGTTCAGGATTGTCAAGATCACCGAGCGTATCCCTGATGTAATCACGAAAGCGAACTTTGCAACGCCTAGAGTGGAAGCGCGATCTACCTAAGCATCCCGGACAACGTGCCGTTTTGTTGTTTTCAAGCCATTCAGGCGCCGGTTGCGGCAACGGGATTGCTTTCCTCGGTAGGGCCACCCCTGGTAGGCTTTCATAATCAGGCTCATCAGGATTAGCCTCGGCGATAGTGGGTAACAAGTTCGACGAGAACGTCACTGGGTAGGCCATCTTGAGAGCCCGGGCGACGCATCTTTTCATAGACCCATTTGAGAGTCTGATCATGCAGTGATGCCCTTGCCCACCAATCACGGGGCCGAGATAGGCACCAATGTCGTATCGACCATCAACTTGTGATGCAAGGTGTTCTGGGGGCTGAATGTACATGATGCAAGCGAAAGGAAACAACAAGTGAGGCGTGTGACTCTCACCCAAAGCTCGCTGCAAAGGACTCAACAGTTGACCCTGTGACGTTCCGAACCGGTTGTGTGAAGCAGCCGCATGGCTGTGAAGCAATTCCATCGCTTCCTCATTTGCCAACAATTTCAAGCCACTCACGCCCTTGGCGTGAAGCTCGTTGGCCAAAGCGGTTTCTTTAAGCGTGCGGATTGCTCTCTCAGCTACCGGGGCGTGCCTGCTAGGAGAGGTTTTGGTAGAAACCGAACTCCCACCTGTAACCTCAACAACCTCGGCTGCTATGGCTGCTAAAAGCGGTTCCCCGTCATGTACAACATGAACTTCTTTGAGACCGAATGATTTGAGGAATTTGACTAGCTTCCCCACTGTGACTTTTCGGTAATCTCCTGCATAGGTAGCAGCTGTGCCTACACAATACGTCGGTACGTGCACCACAGCGATCAAACGGATGCCTCGATACCAGTATTGATCCATCTGCACCTCAAGTGGGTCGACACTTTTGCGTGTTCGGGCGGGTGAGAGCCCTTTAGATCTTACACAGCTAGGACAGCCACCCCAGTAGGGGGTATGACCCTGACGTTGGTGGCGCAATCTAGCTTCGGCACCGATGTTTTCGGGGAGAGCTTCTTCAGGGTCTACCGGGGGTTTGGTGTTGTTCGGGGTGGTTCTCTCTAACCCTTCACGGTCATCACCATCATCATCAAAAAGCTGCTCTAGCTCTTCAACACCAATGGCACCACCCACATCACCTGAATCAAGCAATGGGCGACCGACCGACATGCACGCTGAACTACCTACTGGCACGCAGGCTGCACGACCTACCTGCAAGCAAGCTAGACTACCTACCGGAACACAAGCTGGGCAACCTACCTGCACGCAAGCTAGACTACCTACCGGAACACAAGCTGGGCAACCTACCTGCACGCAAGCTGGACTACCTAGCTGAACACACGCTGGGCAACCTACCGGCAGCACTTCTCTGACAGCGGCACTCTGCAAGAGAACTTCACGAGCTCTCTCTTTTGGCTGCTGCTCAAGAGCGGCTAAAGTTACAGGTCGCTGTCGCTGCTGATTGCCTCGACCTCTTCGAGGTCTATAAGCGGAGGAGGCAAAGGTGCCGGTTTCACTGCCGTTGCCAAACTGGTCGGCGGCGCCACAAATCGTTCCTCTTCCGTGGGCATCTCGATGGTGTAGTGAACGCCCACCAGAGCCCGTGGCTTTGGCGCATGCTTGGATGCCGGCATCAGCTTCTTTGTTATAGGCCTTGGTGTGGCTGCCGGCGGCATGAACGACGGCCTTGATGTTGGAACTGGCGCCCTGAGAGAAGGCGCTGCTGTGGGCGTTGGCATCGGCGCTGAACTCGGCGCCACTGGTACTGTACTCGGCCTCGGTGTTGTGGTCGGTCGGGCCGGATAGGGCCTGTAGCGGTAATCCATGGGATCTGCGGGGGCACGTGCATCTGCATGGGCACCGGAATCTGCATAGGAACATGCATCTGCATTGTTGTTGGCACCGACCTTTGAGCTGGAACTCGAGGAGGCTCCGGCGTATTCTCCACCTTGGGCGCCGGAGGAGGGCTCGGCATCCTTGTCGAAGCGGCCTTTGCTTGAGCACTGGCCTTTGCTCGAGCCGCGGCCTGTGCAAAGTCCGTCACTTCTCTCTGGCCCAAGAACCCCATCCGGGCACCTTCCATGGCCGAGAAGGGCATATGCCTCGTCGGCACCACAGGATCCACCGTCGCCACCGGAGGTGTTGTTGTTGCCACCGGCTTTGCCACAGGGGCCGGCGATGTCAAAGGAGCCGGGGTTGTCACAGGAGCCGGCGATGTCATAGGAGCCGGCGTTGCCACAGGAGCCGGCGTTGTCATAGTCGCGCCCTTCGGCGGCTTTGGAATCGCTGCCTTCGGACCCTTCGGCGGCTTTGGAACCGCTGCTTTTGGAACCTTTGGAGCGGCAGCCTTCGGAGCGGCCCTCGGTGGAGGTGGTGCTGTCCAGATGTTGGGCGGCGCTGGCGCGGCCTTTGGCGGACTCTTTGGCGGACTCTTTGGCGGTGTGGTTGGCCCCTTTGGTGGTGTAATCGGAGACTTCGGTGGTGTGGCTGGCCCCTTTGGGGGCGTACTTGGCACCATAGCTGTTGATCCTGGGGCCTTCGGTGGAGTCACAGGCTGCTGTGCCCCACTTATCGCGGATAACACCCCCTGCCTCCTTTCGCTGGCTCGCTGCCTGAACTGGGCTAGATCCGCAATCTTCTCCTGCATAACGGCGCCCTGGGAGCTGGCTGCGGGCGCACCCGAGCCAGGAGCAATGTTGGAGGCTGTGGTGCTCGACGTTGGTCTCCACCTGCCCCAACACTCGTCCTCGTCCGTCTCCTCCTCCTGTGCTTCCACGCTCATAGGGGCCGTGCTCGGCTCCGGCACGGGAGGCATAGGAGTTGTATCCGGCTCTGGCATGGGTGGCTTGAGAGAAGCCACTCTCCCACGCCATGCGTACACAGGAGTAGTCACGACCGGGCTGTCTGGAGAGTCTTGCCTGGCCAGTGCCTTGGCACCAGCCTTCGTAAGAGCGCCGCGGGGAGAAGTCTCCGATCCTGGCAGAATCAACGGACTCGGCGGCTCCACCGGGCTGCTTTCGAAAAGGCTCGCAAAACTCATCGGCGGACTCTCTTCCACCTCTGCTGTCGGCAAGTCCGGCTCTGTGAGGTGAGGAGACAATTCCGGGGAAGAGACCGGAGGCGGCAGCGCCACGTCGTTGGAGAGCTCCGTCTGCTCCGCCGGCAACCTTTGAACCCGGAAGGTCGAGTTCTCCATGTCCTGGTCCATCTCGTGGTCGGACCCAGCCATCGTCCCTTACAGGTTCTACTGGGCCTTCAGAGCAAGAGTGGGCTAGGTGACACCAGGTGAGACGAAGCGACCGACCGACCAACACGTGCTCCTACGGTTTCAAGCCCTACTCCTACACCTACAGGGTGAGACGGGACAACAGAACTCACGCTTCCCTTCTCAACCGACTGCACGGAACCATCAGCAGAATCAGGCTCAACGTAGGTACAAGCTTTCAGCCACGACGTGTTGGCATACAACTCTGTCTCAAAGCGCAGACCACCCGGAGGATAGGCAACATGTAACTGAGGATCATAGTCATAATGAAAGATCCTAAAGCCTAAAGACTGCAAGATGCCTGAGCTAAGGATGCTTATCGAATTGGGGGCAATATACGCTTCCAGCTGCACTCGAATCTCTCTGTAAGCTTGGGTTCCAGAGGGCCCCTCTTCGAAACAAGGGAACCAAAGCTCTAGCAACCCATACCTAGTTATCTCCATAGTCTGGTCGTTGGCGACACTTACAAAGAGAGGCTCAACCTCAAGCTCTCGGATCAGCTTCGCAGTCACTCCAAGCATGTCTTTCGAAACAAGGTGAACACTCCCACCGCTATCAATCAAGAGATACGAGGGGTCGTCCCTAGTGACTGCAGGAAGTGCCAAAGTTGGAAAAGCAAGGCACTCTGAAGACCGATCCCGAAGCTGAGGCTGCGGCGCGGAAGCAAGTCTCAAAGCAATCACTGCTACGGCTACGCAAGCATACGTGAAACATGACTGCCGTGGGCTACTCAAGCATGCAACCAACCGACAAATCAAGCATCCTACCATGCAAAACATGAAAAACGTGAAAATCAAGGCAGTCATGGTGAAAAGCTGTCCCCTCTCAGGCATTGCTTCAGAAATCTGCCCTGCCGCGGGCAACAGTGACGACATAAGGAGGGCCGCTTTGCCAATCTTCCCGGCACCCTTTGGAGCAGTGGGAGCTGGCGCCGCAGTCGAGGAAGGTGCAGGAGGGGCCACCTTGGGAGCGGCACTCTCTGTTGCCGCCGCTGCGGTCGCAGCAGCCTTCTCATCGGCAATCCTCTTCCTGCACTCGTTGGCCCAATGGCCCGGCTTGTGGCAGTCATTGCAAGTGCCCGGCTTCTTCTTTCCAGGAGCCGGCGTTGCAGATCGTGGCCTTCCGCCCTTCTTGCCACCTTTGCCTTTGTCCTTTCCCTTTCCTCCTTTGTCTTTGCCTTTGCCTTTATCACCATGCTTGCCTTGGCCTTTTCCATGATCTTTTCCCTTGGGCTCGCCACCCTTGGGCTCACCCTTTTCAGAACGGTCACCACCAAAAGCTGCAAAGCCCTTGGCGTTCGAGGCTTCCTTGTGAAAGTTCAAAACACGAAGCTGCTCATCATAGAAAACCAAACCGCGCTCAAGCTGCTCCAAGGTTGTCAAAGACCCATGCAACAAAAGGTACTTCTTGCAATCATCATGAAGGTGCTTCAAGATGCAGCTGATAACATCATCCTGCTGCAGTTCAAGGTCTGGGTACTTGTTGGCAACGAGCGTGCGGTAGCGAGCAAAATCAGAAATCATATGGCGAAAAATATCCAATGGCCGTCTCAAGTGCTTTGGTGGCGCGATCAAGAGAGCCTGCTCTCTGAGCGCCTGTCCCTCCACACGAGACCTAACCGACAGTTCTTTGTTCAACTCACGCCAGAGGTCGTACCCTGCAGCGGCACCGCCTTGACTCAACTCGACAAGCTTGGCTATGTCAACTCCTCGCTGAAAACCAGCGAGAGCCTGCTTCAAGAGGTACCACAGCTTAGTGGAACGAGCGGCCTTCCCCTTTGAGAGGCTGATCTGCTGAACCTGATCACCGCTCTCCACAGCCTCTTGCAGTTCCTCCGCGTAGCGGTCGTCTAAAAGACACAGCCAGGAGGTCAGTTCTTCGCGGTACGCGGTCCACGTGGAGATTTCCTCATGGCGCGATCTCATCTTGTCTGCTGCCAACTTTGGCAGGGACGGAATGTAGTTTTCCGCCCTGTTGCTGCGCAAGCCTGTGTCCACATCCATCTTCACAACACCATCAGAGTCAACTCTGAAGGAGCCCAGGGCTGCAGCAGGCGTCTCTTGGGACGAACTCGCAGCAACGGGTGCTGCACTTGCGGCCGAACTTGCAGCATTCGCACTCGCAACGGCGAGCGTCTTCACCATCTCGGTGAGCTGCGAAATCTGGCCCTGCTGAGCTCGGATCTGTTCATCCTGGGCTTGCAACATCTGCCTGAAAAGGTTGACAGTGTTGTCTTCTGGACTAGGCACAGTTGCCTGCTGCGGATTCCCTCCTCCGTGAGGGAAAGTCGGTTGCGTTCCAAACTGAGGCTGCTGCTGCTGCTGAAAACCCTGCTGCAACGGAACCTGTTGAGGTACCTGTGGAAAAGGCACCTGAGGCACTTGACCTGCACTCACAAGAGGTCTGGGTCTACTCACAGGCCGGTGTGCTGTCGGACTGTTCCGAGCAGGGAGCGACCTTCCACGAGTCCGCGAGCCAGGTGCACTTCGAGGGGTTGAAGGAAAGCCAGAAGAAACTCCACTGGCACGACTAGCACTCCGCCCCGAACTCCGTCCTCTTGGGGAACGGTCGCGGCTAGGCTCGGCTCGTGGGTCCATGGCTCTGAGGAGCAACCTTGAGCTCCGCTACCAGGTTAAAACCCAAACGCGCCTTGAGGCACACTTCTAGGTTTAGTAAAAGGAGGTGCAAGCCGACTGACTGACTACGTCACGCAAGGCTACAGCAGTGAAAGCTAACAGCACTTTTTACACCTTTCGTCGCAACCAACTGTTCACCACGCGCTTGTCACGCAGCGCAAGTCTTGAGCCAAAGTGAAACGGGGCGCAGACAGAGACTTCAGCACACTCACTTCCGCGGTAAGTCCTAAGGACTCCTAACGGCTTCTCTGCACTGGTAACTCTGTTCTATGGCCCAGGTGCTCCCCGGCCTTCGTCTAGAAGTCCGTTCTCACAGCAAACAAACTGAAAACACTCTGATGTTCATCATGCTTCAGGGAAACACCGTTGTTCGTGAAAACTCGTGAGGAAAACTCCGGTTGGACACGCTTCTGGTAATGATCACTTTCACCGCAAGGTGAGACAGGAAGCGTGAGCGCAGCGACCGACAGACAGACAACTTTTCCCTACTCCTACCGTTCACAACTCCTAAGGTTCTCTAAAACTCACAAAGGAGAAAACAGAAAGTGTTCCTGACCTTGGCGAGACACAGGGGCACCATTATAGAATTGAAAATCAACTCATGTCGAAGCCCGAGAAATGATATTGGCCGGATTCTCGCTCTACGCACTACCAAGGCAACCATGTCAATGGATATCGACGTATGTCGACGTGCCGGCAAGGTTAGAAGTCCCGAGGGAAGAAGAGCACAGCGCAGATTGATGTACGGCGACATGCTGGCAGCTTAAGCACCCGACGCATTCAAAATCCAGCGTGGACACCGCCATGTTCCCCTTCCCGGACATGCGGCCGGCAAAGGAGGAAAACCAATCCGGTGTCACTGAGAACGAACATCGACGTACTGGGGTGGCCCACTTTGAAAGGCGCCGTTTTTGAGCAGTTTTGGGCCCAAAAGTGGCCCCGAAGCTTTTACTGGAAACTTATTGTTCTATGCCGTGTTTGCGACAGTTGTCAAGCCAGGTGCTTGCCGAGCACGCCAGCAGTCCGGCTTTGGGGCTCTCGACATTTCGCAGCATGGTCCAGAGTGCTGCCCACATTGTGTTGTTTATCGGGCGAGTGGGAAAAATGCTATTTCCACTGGAAAATGTGCACTGTGCCACAAGCGGCAGGCATGGGCAGAACCCTGCACCTTCCCTCTATTGCACTCAGCAGGGTGTTTTTTGCTACCTCGTGGATTGGGCCGTGTGCGCTCAGTCTGCACACCTGCCGATTTTGACTTTGCGCATTGTTGCGAACGGAAGAGCTTAGCCGCCCTGTTCCGTGGTTGAGGCACCGCAAGTTGTTTGAACACAGTTGGTGCAGCTGTCATCAAGCGGGTTCTCTTTCTCACCCGTCTTCCGGTCGAAGCCGCTTCTCAACCGCGTCTTCATATCTAAATTGCTAGACCTTGGCTGCAGTTGCTGCAGTAAACAAGCCCTCGTCCGAACCAGTTAGAATGCCCAAGACTGAGACAGGCCCTTTTTCGGATCAGGCCCAGAAAAGTCTATGACAATGATCTGTGCCGTCATAGTCTTCACTGAATCCAAATATGGCGGCAGAGGCCTACAGCGGCAACTAGCGAGTTATCAAGAACGCGTCTGCCTCGTTAGTACGGTGCAGTTTCAAACGCGTCTGGGTAGATACGAGCTTCTAGATGCTTCTTCGGCTCGGATTTCAGACTTCTTCAATGCTGTGGCCATTCGGACGGAGCGCTGTGCGGCTATGCGACGGCCCGGATTGGCGACCAGCTCTACTTTCCAGTTAGCCAGCTTAATGTGCTACCAGTTACGCGTGGCCGCTTTGAACCACATTCTCTGCTTATGCTCAACAACTCCGACAGACCCGTTGGTGGGACGCAGGCCGTATGAATGGATTACAAAGAACAACTCCAATGGTTTGTCTCTGCTTACGGCCCATGTACCTGCAGCCGTCTGACACGGCGGGCCATGCTTTCACTTCTTTGTAGTTTGGTGGGCCACTTCGTCATTCACCCATGTGCACTCTTGCTGCCGTTTGAGTTACGATGTGTAGTTCCAAGCCATGACCATGCTGCCGGACGCACCAATCACTTTTGCATCCGTGAAGTCATACCGGTTCTCTTTGGAGCTCCACCATCGGACACCACCCGCTAGATGCTTCGTGCCATTGGTTCCTGGGAGCACAAGGCTGCTGGCTTTGTGCTCGGTCATCACTACAGGGGAGGCCCTTCGAGGCTTCCTACGATTCTGTAGGAAAAAAGAGCTCCTGCAAGTGGAGCTTCCAGACGCAAAAAGCACCGCGCACGTACAGCAAACAATCGAAACAGTTGAAGCTACAAGCTGAGATTAACGTCTGCCAGTACATGCCGCAAAATCCTTGCATCACCGTGCCAGCATTTAGCCGCAGCAAACCTATCAAGAGCATTACAATAGGAGGGCGGCGAGCCTCATGTGCATCAGAGGTGGGCCTGTTTAACGTCTTTGGTCTCGACCCAAACTGCAAACAGCAGACGCGAGCTGGAGAAACCATGGGAACCCACATGTACTCCAAGGGGAACCGAGCTGACACATTGCAAGAGCCAAGGCAGCCCGCCCAGACCTTTGCGCAATATATGCTGGAAAAACCCACTTGCAATGCTGGAAAAAGCAAGGAACCCACAGGGAACCCACCGTCGATGCTGTTAAACCATGGGAACCCACTAAACATGCTGCAAAAAACCAGGAAACCCACAGGGAACCCAGCTGACATGCTGCAAAAGCTAAGGGAGCCCGCCCAAACCTTTGAGTGATATAGATTGGAAAACCATGGGAACCCACTTCAAATGCTGCAAAAAACCAGGGAACCCAACAGAGAACCCACCGTCGATACTGCTACAAAACATGGGAACCCACTTAAAAATGCTGCAAAAACCAGGGAACCCACAGGGAACCCACCGTCCATGCTGCAAAAACCATAAGAATCTACAAGACAGCTGAGTGAAGAACAGACACAGACCCACCCGAAATGCTGCAAAAAACAAGGGAACCCACATGTTGCCCACCTGAAGCGTTGCAAAAAATAAGGGAACCCAACAGAGAACCCACCGTCGATACTGCTACAAAACATGGGAACCCACTTAAACATGCTGCAAAAACTGGGGAACCCACAGGGAACCCACCGTCCATGCTGCAAAAACCATGGGAATCTACAAGAAAGCTAAATGAAGAACATACACAGACCCCCCCGAAATGCTGCAAAAAACAAGGGAACCCATATGTAGCCCACCTGAAGTGCTGCAAAAAACAAGGGAACCCACAGGGAACCCACCCCATCTGCTGCAAAAACCAAGTGAACCCACTTACACACCCTTTGGGTAGTATAACACTATTAGAACGGTGGAAGGTCCCAGACATGCCGGAGTCAATCAAACTCAGTTGGCAGCTGAGTATTATACCACCGGCTTTGTCCTAAGGGTGAAATCATTTGCCCGCCCCCGCTGGGCTCGTTCAGGTTCCCTCGTCTGTATCCTCACACCCTGCAGCATACAATCTCGAATCAAACTGCGGCGGATCAGTAGAGTCTGCCTGTCCGAGCTTTCTGCTAGCGGACAATTTCGGATCCAGATTTCCCATGCTGCGCGTTGCTCTATGTAAAAGACTACGGCGCTCAGCTTCGACCTTGCAACGGGCTCAACATTTCAGAAGCACTTGCGAATGAGCATGATATGACGGGCTCACATTCGTGCATTCGGAAAAACCTTCTAGATGTCAACAAAGAGTTTTGGCTGCCCACATGGACTACAGCAAGGCTCACTTACTCATCCTAAACCCTACACCGCAACGCAACCACGTTTTGTGGCCTGCAGAAAAAGAAGGCTGGGATTACGTCAAAACAAGGCTTCGTCACTGACTAGCCGGAAAGTTTACCAGCTGCTCAGGCAACAGTTTGGGCAATGCTCATACATTCACTGGCTCAGATGGCAGACCTCATTGCCAGATGGCAAACCCCACTCCACAGAGTCATCGCTTTTAGTGCCAGGCTCAAAGCCCGTAAAACATTCGTGCTCTGCCTCAGACAAGGCTTGCACACTGCTGAACCGCTCACGCTCAACCGAAGACGAAGAAGTTACTAGCTGCCACGCAACATTCGGGCCACAGCCAAGCTCTCTCACCCACTGCTTCGGCAGGGCTCGCACCGCTGACCACTCTCAGCGCCGGGCTCAAAGCCGTAAACATTCATTCCCTTGGAAAAGAAAGAGCGAAGCTTGGTCACTGCTCACCCGACACCGAAGAAGAGTTTACGCGCTGCAGGCAGCCGTTCGTCGCAGCAAAGCTCACTCATTCACACTCACTGACTCACGTACTAAAAGCTGGCAGAGCTTAGTCACTGCTCAACAGATACTCGCTGCTGGGGCAACAGTTCAACACCAGAGAAGCGACAGCGAAGCTCACTGACCGCTGATCACTCTCAGTGCCGGGTTCAATGCGCGTTAAAACATTACTGCCATCGTGTGAGAAACGACAAGGCTTACTTACTGCGATTCAGAAAGCTGCCGTGCTACTGTCTTCTACATTCTACGGGGCAGCAGACAAAACCATGCCTTGCGAAGTCTTCTTTGCTCTGCTTTCAGGGTCTTAAAGTCTTAGCGACTCTGCACGCTTCTACCTAATCAAGACATCTTGTAGACACGCAGACAATACCACACCTTTGCATCCTGAAGCTCCTGTCGCAAGCGGGCCAGACGGCGGACAAAGTTTCCTAGCAACAGGCCAGACGAGAAAGGACATTCATTTCTACACTGCGGCAACTCCACTCTTTGAGGGGAGGAACAGGAGGTGCTTCCATGTCGGACATCGTTGCAACACTTGAGCCAAAAGAGCGCTCGAATTACGGAGCCAATTCCGGAAGCTGTTCTCTAGGATGCTTGGAAGGGCCTCCTCTGTGTGAGAAAGTTCTGTTTGCAAGGTTCACATGTTTGCGAGCGTTCCACTTGTTATTTTGAGTTTTGAAGGAACACCGGCAAAATGCAAAACAGAGCTGGCGAGGTTTCTATACTGTTGCACGCAACGGCCAGCTGTGTACGCAGATGTGGCATCTGCTCGACGAAAAAACGGCATAACTGGGCCCCGGAAATGGCTCCCAAATCTGAGCTCTAATTTGGGGCCCCGAATTGCGTGAGCTTGTATGTCCAACGAAGAAAGCCGAAATCTGGGGCCCGTTTCGGTGCCCGGGCTAGAGCTGCTTTTTGAAACCCGTTTCAGCTGGAAAACTGCACGGAAAAAACAAAACTCCTTCCACGTGCTGTTTAGATCAACGTCCAAGAAAGCCAACATGCTGTGAAATGTGAGATACTTTTGGAAAATTTGCCAAACTTGCCATCGGCTGCCGTTTCAAGACAAGTGCTTCTGTTCTTGTTCGTACAAGATCTTTCCCGCGCAGGGGAGGCCCTTCGAGGCTTCCTACGATTCTGTAGGAAAAAAGAGCTCCTGCAAGTGGAGCTTCCAGACGCAAAAAGCACCGCGCACGTACAGCAAACAATCGAAACAGTTGAAGCTACAAGCTGAGATTAACGTCTGCCAGTACATGCCGCAAAATCCTTGCATCACCGTGCCAGCATTTAGCCGCAGCAAACCTATCAAGAGCATTACAATAGGAGGGCGGCGAGCCTCATGTGCATCAGAGGTGGGCCTGTTTAACGTCTTTGGTCTCGACCCAAACTGCAAACAGCAGACGCGAGCTGGAGAAACCATGGGAACCCACATGTACTCCAAGGGGAACCGAGCTGACACATTGCAAGAGCCAAGGCAGCCCGCCCAGACCTTTGCGCAATATATGCTGGAAAAACCCACTTGCAATGCTGGAAAAAGCAAGGAACCCACAGGGAACCCACCGTCGATGCTGTTAAACCATGGGAACCCACTAAACATGCTGCAAAAGACCAGGGAACCCACAGGGAACCCAGCTGACATGCTGCAAAAGCTAAGGGAGCCCGCCCAAACCTTTGAGTGATATAGATTGGAAAACCATGGGAACCCACTTCAAATGCTGCAAAAAACCAGGGAACCCAACAGAGAACCCACCGTCGATACTGCTACAAAACATGGGAACCCACTTAAAAATGCTGCAAAAACCAGGGAACCCACAGGGAACCCACCGTCCATGCTGCAAAAACCATGGGAATCTACAAGACAGCTGAATGAAGAACAGACACAGACCCACCCGAAATGCTGCAAAAAACAAGGGAACCCACATGTAGCCCACCTGAAGCGTTGCAAAAAATAAGGGAACCCACAGAGAACCCACCGTCGATACTGCCACAAACCACGGGAACCCACTTAAAAATGCTGCAAAAACTAGGGAACCCACAGGTAACCCACCGTCCATGCTGCAAAAACCATGGGAATCTACAAGAAAGCTAAGTGAAGAACATACACAGACCCCCCCGAAATGCTGCAAAAAACAAGGGAACCCATATGTAGCCCACCTGAAGTGTTGCAAAAAACAAGGGAACCCACAGGGAACCCACTCCATCTGCTGCAAAAACCAAGGGAACCCACTTACACACCCTTTGGGTAGTATAACACTATTAGAACGGTGGAAGGTCCCAGACATGCCGGAGTCAATCAAACTCAGTTGGCAGCTGAGTATTATACCACCGGCTTTGTCCTAAGGGTGACATCATTTGCTCGCCACCGCTGGGCTCTTTCAGGTTCCCTCGTCTGTATCCTCACACCCTGCAGCATACAATCTCGAATCAAACTGCGGCGGATCAGTAGAGTCTGCCTGTCCTAGCTTTCTGCAAGCGGACAGTTTCGGATCCAGATTTCCCATGCTGCGTGTTGCTCTACGTAAAAGACTACGGTGCTCAGCTTCGACCTTGCAACACTGCAACAGGCTCAACATTTCAGAAGCACTTGCGAATGAGCATGATATGACGGGCTCACATTCGTGCATTCGGAAAAACCTGCTAGATGTCAACAAAGAGTTTTGGCTGACCACATGGACTATACAGCAAGGCTCACTTACTCATCCTAAACCCTACACTGCAACGCAACCACGTTTTTTGGTGGCCTTCAGAAAAAGAAGGCTGGGATTACGTCAAAGCAAGGCTTCGTCACTGACGAGCCGAAAAGTTTACAAGCTGCTCAAGCAGCAGCTTGGGCAATGCTCATACATTCACCGGCTCAGATGGCAGACCTCATTGCCAGATGGCAAACCCCACTCCGCAGCGTCATCGCTTTTAGTGCCGGGCTCAAAGCCCGTAAAACAGTCGTGCCCTGCCTCAGACAAGGCTTGCACACTGCTGAACCGAAAAGTTTAGTAACACAACAAGACTCAAGACTCACACTCAACCGAAGACGAAGAAGTTACTAGCTGCTCACGCAACAGTTCGGGTCACAGCAAGGTCGCACCGCTGATCACTCTCAGCGCCGGGCTCAAAGCCGTAAACCGTAAACATTCATTCCTTGGGACAAGAAAGAGCGAAGCTTGGTCACTGCTCACCCGACAGCGAAGAAGAATGTACGCGCTGCAGGCAACCGTTCGTCACAGCAAAGCTCACTCACTCACACTCACTGACTCACGTGCTAAAAGCTGGCAGAGCTTAGTCACTGCTCAACAGATACTCACGCTGGGGCAACAGTTCAACACCAGAGAGGCGACAGCGAAGCTCACTGACCGCTGATCACTCTCAGTGCCGGGTTCAATGCGCGTTAAAACATTCGTGCCATCGTGTGAGAAACGACAAGGCTTACTTACCATTCTACGGGGCAGCAGACAAAACCATGCCTGCGAAGTCTTCTTTGCTCTGCTTTCAGGGTCTTAAAGTCTTAGCGACTTTGCACGCTTCTACCTAGTCAAGACATCTTGTAGACACGCAGACAATACCACACCTTTGCATCCTGAAGCTCCTGTCGCAAGCGGGCCAGACGGCGGACAAAGTTTCCTAGCAACAGGCCAGACGAGGAAGGACATTCATTTCTACACTGCGGCAACTCCACTCTTTGAGGGGGAGGAACACGAGGTGCTTACGGAGCCAATTCCGGAAGCTGTTCTCTAGGATGCTTGGAAGGGCCTCCTCTGTACACGGAATATCACCGTCGTGTTTTGCTCACTTGGCGCAGCGTATGCCCTGATACCTGGCCATGGCGGATTTATCGAACGCAAGAGTATTACCCAAGTTGATTTTGAGGCATTGATGACGCTCGCCGCGGTCTCCCACCAATCACCATACCTGTCGCGGTTGTTGGACCACACGAGGACACTGACTTTTCTGCGTGCGTCGGCCATCCATGATGCAGTGGATGGTTTACGGTCTTGCACCTTGGGTTGGCCTAACTTGTGCACCACGCCTTCTTTCAACCTCACGGGACGGCAGAATGGATGGAACGCAAGGACAGCAACAGCCAACAAAGAACCGCAACAGCCACAACAAGGACAACAGCAGCCACATCAAAAGGACTGCAACAGCCGCAGCAACAGCAGGCCAATGACGGGCAAGGAACCTAGAGCGCATGGAACGGCTGCCAAGGCAGCCTAGAACAACATCGCGACACAGCGGGCGAGAAGCTCATGAAGAGTGTAAAAGACCAATGGAAGCGGGTGAGAACCTAGAGTGGTGGTTCTAATTCGAAACGAGTCTCTTTTATGAAGAGAACCTGCGCAACCTCGACTAGGACTTCTTCTAGATGACATAGTGGGCAGCAGCCAGCGGCTGTGTGGTTCGTAGGCGCTCCTTCTGCTGATCAAGAGCTGTGACGGCACAAAGTCTGGCTATAAGACCATCCATGTTTTTCCCGGAGAACTTGGTCTTGGCGACGGTTCTTACAGAAATGAGAACCTTTGCGTTTCGAGCTGCAGTTGCGTTTGACGTCGGAGACAAAGTACAGCGAGATCAGAAAATGGATTCTGCAATGGGAAAGTCTTAACACACGGTGGAGCAGCACAGAAAAAGGCGGCAGAAAAGATGATGGAGGCTTGCGTCGACCAGATCAAAAGCAAGAAGCAAGAAGAGGAAAGAAGCAAAAGAAAAAGGAAAGAGCAAAGACTAGAAGAGCAAGAGGAAGACTAAGAGCAAGAACAAGCCGACCTTACACTGGCAAGGGCAACCTGACAAGCAATGGCCAGCTTCTAAAGGTTGCCGAGGATCTCGTGCAAAGGCCTGCTGGGGAATTCTTCCCAGTGGACTGCCTCTCCTGAGCATACATAAGACCGAGAAGCTGAACCTAGAGCAGTCCATTTGGTCAGCCGACGATTGGGCCTGGATTGCGGTCTTTGTCCGGGTTGAGGAAGCAACCAAGCCGCTTCGACCTGGAGATGTGTGGGTCTAGCTCCTGACGCTTAGAAACCACGAGTTCGAGCACGAGTTGGAGGAAGATCTAGTTGGACGGCGAGATGTGGCTATCCTCTTCCACGTCGAGGAGCTCAAGAAGGACTTGCTTAGCAACCCAAGGTGATGGAGGTGAGGTTCAGGCACCAGTCTCCATGGAGGAGAAGGCCGGTGGCATTGGAGAAAGCCCTCTTGAGATCGAGTTCGAGGGTGCCGCTTGAAGTCCCGGCTGGCGAGAAGCAGGACGTCCTTGAGGGTGTGCGTCTTGTGGAGACGCCGCTAAAGAAGTTGAAGGAGCTCTGCGACCAGCTTGGTCTTTCACGAAGTGGAGGAAAAGAGAAGGTCTTGGCAAGGCTGAGGCAACAAAGAAAAGTCCTTGAGAAGAGGATGACCGCCGAGGTTGCCAAGAAGATGTACCTGGAAGGTGCCGAGATGCAGACATGCCTCGCATCCCAATCCTTCCTTCGGCTAAGCAACAGGAGCTGCACAGCATCACGCATCATCCTTTGGTGCGAACACTGCGTGGTGGGCCGAAGCAAGCAGTCGCCCCACGCACAAGGGCAGCAAGATGTCGAGTAGAAGGTCGACGAGAAGGTGCGAGTTGACCCGGTGATCCAGATTGACTATGCCTTCACCTTCACAAAGCGAAAACATGAAGCACCGGCTGTGCCTGCCGAGGCGGGGAACCCTCCTGGAGAACCTGGCGGTGACGACCAGGCGGAGCAGCCAGATGAGGCAGAAGGTCAAGGCAATCAGCCGGCGGACCGGAAGCCGGAGGAGGAGCAAGGCGGGGACCACAGAGACCAATATGGTCTTACTTTGGTGGCAGCCGAGAGCACAACGGGCTGGATGCTTGTGATCCCAGTTCAAGAGAAGGGAGCTGGATCGCTGAAGCGAGTTACTGAGCAAATTGTCCGGCTGTCGCTTCAGGTGAGCCCCGGGGACGCCATCACCGTGCAGGGCGACCCGGAACCTTCGATAAAGCAAATCCTGAATGCAGTGGAGGCCTGCCGTGCGAGGTTGGGTCTCAAGACGACCGCCAGGCTGATCGAGAAGGGGTCCCACGAGAGCAACGGCCAAGCCGAGAAGGCGATTGACAATGTTCGCCGCAACAGCCTCACCTTGAAATCCTACCTCGAGGCCCACATCAAGGCGAAGGTCGAGGGAGACAAGCATGTGTATGCGTGGGCTATGCGGCACGCAGGCTTCCTGATGATGAACCGGTTTGCGGTTGGAGTTCGGGGCAACACGAGCTTTGAGATTATGAACGGCAGGAGGTATAAAGCAAAGCTGGTTCCCTTCGGTGAGCAGGTGATCTTTCACAGGCCCACCAAGCATCGTGGAGAGCTGCAATGGACCAAGGGCATCTTCTTGGGCATCAACGACAGGAACAATGCCTTCATTCTGGGCACAAGCGAGGGGGCCGTCGAGAGCAGAAGTATCAGGCGGTTGCCGGTGGAGCAGCAATGGGATGCAGCGGCCGTGCTTGGGATGAAAGGCCTGCCCTGGAACTATCAGGGCCAAGGCCGACGGAAGCGAGCCCTGTATACACAAAGGGTCCCCTTGTTGCCCGACACAGCGACCTTGGAGCAGCTTGCGAGGGCAGCCGGCCAAGCAGCCGCGCAGACCATAGCAGCAGCAACGCCAGGAATGAAACCTCCTGGTGACGAAGCGGCAAGCGACCCTCCTTCTACTCCGAAGTTAAGTTCGTCTTCTACCTCTTCCTCTCCAAGCCCAACGGGGGTGCCAGCTGAAGCAGAGCAGCAGCGAGAACAGCAACAGAACGCACGCGCAGAACCCGAAGGACAATCACAGCTCTCTGGTCCAATGGCGGTAGATGCTGAAGCAGGTCAGCGGCAAGAACAGCAGCAGCAGAACACACACACAGAACCCGGAGGACAATCACAGCTCTCTGGTCCTGGCCCAATGCAAGGTGTGTCCGGAGAATCAGCAGGTGCAGATCAAAGCGGTCAAGGGGGTGGTCCACAAAAGCGTGCAAGGCTTTTACTGGACAGGCCAGGAACCAGGACGCCAGCAGCATCATCAACAGCTAGCCCGGAAGGTCTCTACCCCCCTACTTTTGCAGGTGTCCGGCACGTCCATGGTGATGTTCTCCCGAGGAGCTTTGTGGTTTTGCCGATTGGGGCGAGGACCTTCAAGAGGCTACGGCTGAGGCGTGGGAGGAGGACGATGAGGTCCCACATCCTTGGGACAGTGGTGGCGAGGATCCGCCTGATGTGTCGGAGGAGGACCTCATGAAGATCGACAGGGAAGCCGACAGAGTCGAGATCACAAAGGCTTCTTGAAATGGGGGTGGTTCGGTGGCCAAAGCCTGGCGAGGATCTGTCAGCCCACAGCCTCCTCACAACCAAGGTGGTCAGGGACTGGAGAAAGAGGCCAGGGTGGATTAGGAGAAGCCGCCTTGTTGGGCGAGAGTATCGCACGCTGAGTGCATGGACCGAGGACTTGTTTGCTCCATCCACCAGCCTGGCCGTGATCCACTCTTTCATTTGCTTTGCCCTGTCCCAGGACCTCAACCTTTACACCTGCGATGTGAAAGACGCGTATCTCAATGTGCCGCAGCCGACCCCGGTGATCATCCAGGTTGACCGGGCAGTTTTCGGTGAAAGTGGAGGTGGATTTGTGGAGCTGGTGTTGGAAAAGCTCTTGCCCGGCCAAAGGGCAGGAGCGAGCGGGTGGTACAATTTCGCGAAAACCATCCTCACTGAAGAGGCCAACTTCGACTACTTCATCAAGGAGCCCACCCTCTTTAAGACCAAGGACCCGAATGAAAAGACGGGTCTTCTACTTCACGCAGATGATGGTTTGTTGGCTGCGACAAAAGAGCAGAAGGAGAAGTTTGAAAAACAAGTTGGAAGCAAGGTGACGCTGCAAATGAGCAGCCCACTTGCCGAGATTGGGGATGAGATCGAATTCCTCAAAAGACGATATGTGAGAACAAGCGAGGGTGTGGTTGTCTTCCCCAACGGCAAGTACATTGAGGCCCTTTCGGCAAAGCTCGGGCCGAACATCAAGAGGCGAGACAGCCCGAGTGACCCGACCTTCTTGGAGCCCGACACCAGCAAGGAGCTCGCACCTCTTGAGGCGAAGCTCTACAAAGAGAGCGTCGGCCGGCTGATGTACCTCAGCCACTCAAGGCCAGACATCCAGTTCCCAGTGTGCATCCTGAGCTCCAAGATGAGTGCACCCACGACCATGGCCAAGAAATGGTTGCTGAGAGTTGTGGGATACCTTCTCAACACCCCAGAGGTCGGCTTTCTTCTTCAACCGGCCCGGGACAACATGAACTACGACTACGGTGGAGATGGTGACTTGAAGGAAGGTGGAACCTTGGTGGTGGAAAGCATCACAGACGCCGATTGGGCAGGATGCAGGAGGAGCCGCAAGTCGAGGACCTCACTCCAGCTGTATGTCTCAGGCAGCTTGGTTGGAAGTGCAGTGCGGTCACAGAAGGCCATTGCTTTAAGCAGTGGAGAGAGCGAGTTTGTTGCGGTGGTGGCCGGTGCTTGTGAGGCCCTCTACTTGAAGGACTGCCTTGCCTTCCTGGCTGGGCCCAGCTTTGAGATCGAGGTCAAGTGCAGGACCGACAGCTCGGCCGGGAGGGGAATCACGCAGCGGCTCGGATGTGGACGTGTACGACACTTACAGACAGGGATGCTCTGGATCCAGGAGAGCGTCAAGTCCAAGGAGCTCACTGTGGGCACCATACCGGGAGCCCGCAATCCCTCCGACTTGGGGACCAAGCCATTGAGTGGCGCAAGGGTCCGTGAACTTCTATGCCTGATGGGAGCCCGAACCCCTGACCTCGAGCGCTACGGTGTTGAAGACATGGAGAATGCCGAGTACAAGCGCGAGGCTCAGAAGACCTTGAAGGAGTTCAAGAGCGGAGGAGCAAAAGTGAACAACGTGAAGGCGATGCTTCCTTTGCTTGTTTTGATGATGCAGGCCACCAGCGTCCAGGGCTTGAGCTGGGTTACGCCACTAAGCGCAATGATGAATGATGAAATGGTGGCCGAGCTTGCAGCCACGGCCGGTATCGGGATGATTGGTTTGATGATTCTTCTGGGGATGCCGTATGTCATCTACAAGGTTGCATGGTGGTTGCTTGGGTGCTGTCGGTCTTCTCGGAAGGCCGCCTGCAGCAGAGGAGTGCAGACAAGGCCGGCAGAAGCGACGCCAGCCAACAGGAGCAGCGAGACCCAAGCCAACCTCGGAATGAGCCCAAGCGAGAAAAGGTTTGCGGACGAATATGTTCGCCGTTGCCGTGAGCTGGAGAGCTTAGTCTACGAAAGAAGCAGGGAAGCCGAACGATACGAAGAGGAGATCGTGAACCTGAGGCGAGAGAACCGTGAGCTTCAGGAAAGACTCGAAAGAGTAAGGGCACGACGGGTGCCCGGGCTTTTGAAAGTTGCCTCAAATCGGGGGCAACGCTTCCACTTGCCCACATGCGGTCACATAATCAATTCAGCGACAAAGAGTTACACACCATGTGCTGACTGCATAGGGCAGGCGGGCTTTTAAATGAGTTTTCCACTGCGACCAGCTGAAGATAGGAGGCTAGCCGCAGTGAGGCGGGGTGTCACACGTTGTACCCCACTGAGGGGAGATCATTCGCACTATCCGAAGCCCTGGCTTACAAGGAAAAGGGAGCGCTTTTCAAAAAAGGTAAAATTTTTGAGGAACCTGCACAGTACATACATTTACAAGACGATCTTTCTGGTTTCGTTTGGAAAAATCATTTTCGGACTGCTCCGATGATAATGGCGCACTCTCTTGCTTAAAAAGCTTCGAAACTAGTTATTTGACTACATGTGGCACGATTCACTGGGTTTCCTAGACTCTTGTGGTTGTCGCTTTGAATCCAGACAACTTTTTCGATTTCTGAGTTACTGTGTTTGACATTTTCTTTTTAAATAAAGGCTGGCAGAAGCTTTTTCAAGACGTAAAATCCTTGACCAAGTATCCCTCGAATACTTGAATATTGCTTTAGAATCCAAGAGCGGTAGTATGGCCTTCAGACGAAATGTTAAGATTGGAATCTTTTGTATCAGAAATGCTTCAGTGCTTGTTTGCTTATCAACCACCCAGACGAGGATGCGGTAAGCATAGCGGAATGTTGTTGATGTGTGTAGCTTTACGTGAGAAGAGTGGTTTATGGCGAAGAAGCATAGCAGCTGATCGGACAAATTTCAGATGTTGCGAAGAATTAAGAAGAGTTTAGCAGCTAAGCACACAGGTGTTGGTGTGACATCAAGCCCCAGTGCGGTCCGAGCTTTCGTTTTACACAGTTTGTTGTCCGTTCTTCGTTTCGCGTTGGTGTCGTAGTACGACTTGCCTGGAAGCGTCGATGTGAAACCCAACAAGTTTTTTTTTTCAAAATCATTAGTTCGAGACAGGTGTCATTTCAATGCTTGCAGGTTACGCAATCTGATCATGTCGATTGGGACAAACATGCATGTTAGGCAGTTTAAATCAAGAATTCGTCCAAAATTCAATCAATTTGTTGACTGGCTGATCAGAGCTTGCCTAGGGTTTTTTAACTGCCATGAATTGTCCTAGATTATCTCCAGCTAGATCTGCTAAGAAATGATGATGATGATGATAATGATGATGATGATTTGATGAACTGATGATGAGACAATTTGATGACCGGATGGTTTGATCCTGACGATGATGACGGTGACGGTCACGATGATGACCATGACGATGATGTTATGGCTGGTGGTGGTGGTGGTGGTGGTGCTGCTGCTGCTGCTGCAAATGTCGCTTGTCGAGCCTTGCTGCGAAACATGTGGCGGCCGTCTGTGTCTGTCGTTCCACCATTTGATTTAACGTTTCATCGGTGCATTTCGTTTTGTCTTTCAGCTGAATAGAAAGCTGCAAGTGTCGATTCATATTCGTGTCCGGCTCACGACGGGACGCAGCCCGTTTGGCATACCACCACTATTTGTGGAATTGCTGTGCTCATCGTTGGTGATGGCAAAGGACAGTTTTCCAGCTGCATGTGGCCGTGTTGCCACGTCCTGCAGTGTTGTGTGGTAACCTAATAACAAGTCTGAACCTGCCCAGGCTACAAAGCCCTGGGCGTCGAGAAGGCTTTCAGTGCATTGCGTTGTTTGAACATGATCAGCTGACCGTGGGAGGATGTCGAGGACGGCGAAGAGTCCAGTGAGGCCAGCCAAGCTTCCGGGTGCTGGCACGAGCCTCCGGCTGCACACTTCAGAGGTCTTGGGTCGTGACTTGCATGGAAGGCATCCGGCTCCGATGAGGATGGTCCAATTTCAAAGCTCCAGGGTCACCTAGCGGATGCGAGGCTGGCCGTGGCAAGATGTTCTGAGCGACTGATATTGGTTTCACATGTTTGGACACGATGGGCCCCAGCACGTGGCGAGCGGTCCGATCCTCACAATCTACCATGCAGGGATGGGTTCGTCGTGTCGCACAAGACCGCGTTGCAGGTGGCATGTGTGGCTCCCAGTGCATACTTGTTCTTCATGACTTCTACTGGTTGCATTGGCTGGACACCAACGTATTTGCTTGCATCAGACATCGTTAGTTGTCATACAAATTTGATTGAGCGAGTTTGGTTTTCTCTGTCAGCGAGAAGCCAAGTTGTGGGCACATGGTCGCTGAAGCCCGATTTGCGAGTGAGTTAAGCTTCGGTCTCAAGAATAAGGTTGGGTGACAATCTGGGCTGCTGTTGCTGTTTATTATCGGCGATCGACGCTCACCGAAATGGGCTTCAGCGCTTCCTCAATCCTGCTGGGCCCTTGGCTTCTAGCGGCAAGCCACCAAGACAGTGGAAGCACATGCGCTGAGACGCTGACCCTCCTTTTCATGAGCTGAGGTGCAACGTCCTTTTTATTATCGGCTCGGACATGGGTTCCACCGTGAAGAATATCTATTACGGCCTCATCGGTCAGTTGATTGCGTGGTTTCTTGTCGAAAAGCAAGGCCTTCTGCACTCACAGATCGAATTGGACGCATCGGTTCTCTGTACTCACAGATCGAACTGGACGCAGCGGTTCTATCAGGTCCGGAACGGAAGTAGCGAACTGCGACACCTGACGAGTTGGGACGGTGATAGATGTTCAGTTCTCTCGTGTTTTCAAGCATGGCGAAATGTGCGCAAACGTGGCACGAGGTTCGTCTACTGGGTGTTCATGGGATTCTTCCCCCAAGGATATGACGGAGAGTGCCGCGATTCAACCGTAAGACTTTGGTCGGCCTTCTGACAGTCAATGCAATGTCAGTGTGTGATGAAAAGTTTAGCCAGCGGTTAGCAGATTCCAAGCCTGCAAGGAATACTTCAGTGCTCTATGCGGCTCTGGTGGTGATCTCTCTCTACACTTTTGGCTTGATTTTCCTGAAGATCGACGAGACAGTGCGTTTTTGGGCACTGATCTCCTTTACGGGCGGTTTTGCGATGAACATGGTGAAGCCCGGTGTGGAGAATGAACATTCGACAGGCTGGAGCTAGCAAGTTCCTTATCCCATGTGGGAGTTTCCGAAAATTGGGGTACCTTGTTTTTGGGTCCCTTATAATAAGGATCCTACTATTTAGGGTACTTTTGGTTCCCCGATTTTCGGAAACTCCCATGTGAATGTCAGCCAGAGAGGGGTTCTATAAGGGTACTACTTACTACTATAGTAATGTAGGCCTAATTGGAATAGGGTTCCTTATCAAAGAGGTCTGTAAGGTTGAATGTGCCAAGTTCTACCTGTGTCGAGCTGCGCTATTCTGCTATGTGCTGGAAACTGTCCAAGTGAGCCTGGAATGTCAGCTGCTGCATTTTACTTCGGCATCAGGTGGCTTCAAGTTCGATTACCGTGGAACTGCAGAGAACGAGCCTTGAATTTCATTTAATGCTTGCAGACAGTCACTTTGCAAGCACGGAATCAATTGTCAGATTTTATGGCGTGTAGTCCAGGCGCGCGCACCACACAAATGCGGGAGGCGATAGAGGAGGTAGTGCTAGTGGGACACCAGAGTGGAAGTGCTCGGCAGAAACCTGAACCTGAATGTGCACGACCTGAGGGAATCGTTCTCTTCATTGTTGCCGGCGTTCTTTCCATGTTGATTTTTGCGATCCCCCCTATCCTGTCCCTGGATCGTGGCCAGAAGCGCGTAGAGACCTGCCTGCAATAGTCGGCAGAGCTAAGCGCAGCATCAGCTTGAACTGTCTGAAAGAGTCTATGATGAGGTGATTGTGTTGAAGAAGCTCAAGCAGAACATCCAGTGTCTTGGTCTTGATGTGTATGTCCGTCCACCAGTTTGCTGCAGACTGTTTGACGAAGTATCCGGAATCTCTGCTTCTCTGACAGTGCCAAGCCATCAGGGAGCTGAACACCTACTATGCTCGGGACACGGCGGGCTTGGACATTGTTTCCATCAAGGAGCGGGCATATTTACGATGCATACTCTGAAAATGACGGTGCTGTCTCCTATCCTCCCAGTTCCCAATTCCTTGCATTCCTCCTCCAGGGACGCAAAGAAGCGGGGAGGATTGAGGGATAATGGTCCAGGCTCAGACTGCTAGACCCTGCTCACAGTGCTTATCAGACGAAAGGGGGCATGAACTGAAAGATTCTGAAAGATGTTGTGTTGATGTCCCTCGAAGAGGGCCGCCCTCCAACCTCCTCTACGAACGCAAGTGTCTCAACCGCTACTGGCACTGGTCTTTTGCAGGTCCACTGCATGAGGGTTTAGGAGATGGACCCTACCGGGTAATGTACCGCGTGGGCTCCGTTGAGGGGTTTGTGGGGCAAAATATGGAGCTTTTTCTATTTCTGCACCAAACAACTACAACTGCAACAGGGGCTTGCGAACAAGCCAAATGGCATGAACACACATGATAATGTGCCGAGTGTTGACGCACGCTACATGTTTCAGAAACTTCGTCGTGCGCATCTTCGTTTGGCCGCTCGAAGTGTTGTGTGTCCATCCAGAAAGCCTGCAGGTTCAATCACTAGTCCAAAGTCCCACCATCCGGCGGAGAAAGCTTCCCTGCCCTTCTTCCATACTGTCGTATGACGGATAGATTCGTTACCAGACGTCAAGAAGCGACAAAATCCGTATTGTTTTGCTAAGTCGACCCTGCAAGGGTCTGGGAGTAGCGGAGCGGCAAAGAAGCAGCTGGGACTGTTGAGCAGGAAAACTTCGCTTTGCTTACCAAAGAGCTTGAAGAAGCAGAAGCTTACGGCCTCTCGGCAAAATTTCTGCAAGTGAAGGGCAGTTCCAAAAGCCTGGGCACGAGGTCAAGCATCCTGGTATGAATCCTTGGGCTCCAGCAGCCGGCTACTCCTTACGACGAAGCTGACTTCACTCATTCGGGACTGCCTAAGACATGTCTGGGACGTGAGACCAGACTCCACAGACTGAAACGTGCGCTGCCGTTCCTGCAAGGACTTGATCGAGACTGCCCGTCCATTGTTTAACATTGTTGCAGAAGAGGATTTTGGACCAAGTGCCGAGCTTGATTCACGGTAAAGGTGCAAGCAGCTGGTTGCGCCACTTCAACCGCCAAGACACCTCTGATGAGGTCATTCAGCCATGATGAAGCATATCAAGACGCCCATGACGAACGTCGTCGACAGCCCCCTGCTTATGTGGATGTAATGTTGACTTTGTTCTCAGTCCTCAAGAGCCAGACTGGCGGTGAGGTACCCTCCGCATGGTGGAGATGTTGATCGACGCCTGTGAGGATGGGTCTGTAAGCAAAGACGAGAAAGCCAAACTGAAGGCCGCGAATTCCGGGTGTTGCTAGTCTGGGATGATTCCGGTATGTACATTTATGCACCTGCTCGATGGATGTCAGGCAGAGATCGAGAAGATGCCAGGATTGGTGGACGCGTTGCAGCAGAAGGCGGATTTCATTTCTCAAGCTGACCGGAACACAGGCCTTCAACCCTGGTAGTCTTGGCATCTGAGCACTTTGGCAGGTTAAAGCGGCCCAGGGGGGAGTTGGCAACAAGAAGATTCAGGAAGAGGTCGGGGAACGCTGTTCCTGGATGGCGTCATCCTAGAGAAGTGTTGCACCGCTCATGACGTAAAGGTGTTCACTTCGGGTGTGTTCTAGCACATGCGATTTCCCTCCTAATATAGCAGTGCCCAAGCCAAAATGCTGTTCTGACGGCGGGGACTTTCTAGAGCAGTGAATAGTGGCAACCAGCAGAGTTCTTCTGATTTGGCGGACGTCGGGCGCGATCTGCGGGACTTTTTCGACAACTTCTTCTTAACGGTTTTTGCCTTGGTGTCGGTTGAACCAAATTCCAGCAAAGCGCAGGCTGTCGCGCACCACGTGCCTTGCTAGTTCTTTTCGAAAACTTGGTCAAGATGTGTGTATGAAGGGCAGTCATCATCATATAGGATTACCGACAGCGTCGCAAGCCCAGTCTTTGGAATCTTTGAGCGTTTTTTACGTCTGTTTAAGCTTGTGACATGGTAGAAGCTGACGTATCAAACCCGCTGAGCAAAGTGTGGAGCCTAGTTTGCGATCAAAGGCCGTCAGTTTTCGAGGCCTCAGGCAGGTTGGAAGTTGTGGCTTTGCAGATGTTGCTGCCGATGTGGAGGCATGGTTGGTTTTCAATACGTGACATCGTTTGCGTAGTATCGCTCGAAAGCTCTATTGCATCATGAAACACAGATCTCGCTTTGCTGCCTTTATCCATTCTGATGGCTATTCTTCCCTTTGCAGGTGCTCGGAGAGCATTACGTGGTGCTCACGATCTGCTACCTCGCGCAGATGGTTCAGGATCAGTCGAAGTTCTTCATTGAGTACAAAGGCAGCAGGGGGAGAAGTGCCGGTTGTGTGTTTGTGCATACTGTCGAAGTTACTAAGTCTCGAGACTTGCAAGCTAGTTGGAGCCTTGCTGAGAGGTCGTGGAGGCTTGATGCAATGTGGCAACCCACTCGTGGGCCTGTTCACCTATGACAAGGGCGACCTAAGGCATCCATCGTTCGAGGTTGTCTTGATCTGTGCTTTCGGTCCTCAATCTTGCACTGTGAGCTTCCAGTATTGATAACTTCATTATCTATTTTCGATGTCACATGGAAGGTGGGCGGCAACCGCGACACTTTGTCTGCTTGTCAACTTCTTCATCGGCTATCGTGGCTGCTTCGACAGTATTGGTGCATAGGAGAAATCAAGAATGACCCTCATCTGTGACCCTCATCAACGCAAGCCCTATCCTGCCCCTCCCAAAAACTTTCAATTCTTCCCAGACATGTTCCTGAGAAAGGGATGGCTGCAGATACATGGAGAGAGTGGTGGGGGGTTGGTGGGACAGGCACAGAGAGTACAACATAATCAATATGATACGGTATTGCATACAATAGAACATGACCTGAGACTTGGTAAAAGGATAGTGCGGTGTGACTGCTCGCACAGCGGGGGCACATACGAGCACGTGGTAAGTTAAGTGTTTGAGTAGGCGACTTCTGAGCTTGACCATATTTGCTTGCTGGACGATGCCTGTAACCTAGTGCAGCAGCTGCTCAAATTCCTTACCTCGGTAAGAAACGATGCCAAAAGCTACCGAGTTGGAAATCATGAGTATCTCTCGTACCGCAGGTGGCAGCGCCACCAAGCGTTACCAATGATGCTGTAGTAGAGTGTCCTTGACATTGCATCTCCGGAGTCTGGTAGTATCTGAGATCTGCAAATCCTCGCAGTTTGTGAAGCCCAACGGTTACCGGTATGCTGATGGATCATTCATTGCCTTGTTCTCCTGAGGCTGGTGTGACGACGCCGCCCTGGAAGCTTACAAAGCCAACCCAACTGGAGAGGCTGAGACAAACCTCTGCCATCTGATGGGGCTACACAGCTTTCATGCAAGATCCAAAGTACCGCTGCATCGGCGAGGAGCGGTAGAGGAAAGCAGTGAGTTCTTGTAAGTGTCCTTGTTGTCGGATTCAGTGACATGGATGCTGGTGGAAGGTGTTGTGTCGCTGCTGCATGGTGTTCCTACATATTCTACTTTTCTTGGTCTTGCAGCAATTTTGCTGGCATTGCCGCTGTCTTCGATGGTGCTGTCGCACGAGAGAATCTCCGCGCAGGCTCCGGTGTGCTTCATCAACAAGTACACTGCCGGTCTTGCAAACATCAATGCCTGTTGGCAGCAGCTATGCTTCTGATGCTAGCGTCCGTCCTCCCTTACCAGGTTCACTAGGGTTTTCCTCGATGATCAGTCTCTTTCAGGCAGGTGCAGCGGTGGTGGGGAGGCACGGGAGGAGCTTAGAAAGAGGAGGAGGTCACAAACTGGAGACGAACAGAAAGGGGAGAGGAGGAAGGGGGAAGGGGGAAGGGACAACGGGGGGTGGGTTGGGGAGGGATCAGAGGTCAGGGGAGTCGGATGGATGCAAACTGTTCTGTGGATGGCCGGTGTGGCACACAAAGAGGCGGAGTGTTTTGGTGATGACGGTGCTGGTTCTTAGCCGAACTCCTGTTGTTGATCGCAGCCAGTCCTTCCCAAGCTTTGCGGCCAGAAGTGCCGTGCCTTGCAATGGACATCGATGCCGAACATGTCTGTGTGGTTTGCCTTATTGGCAAACCCGACGTGCTGTTCCGGCCTTGTGGACATGTCGTGTGCTGCAGCGGCTGCTCGCTCTTGCTGCCCCGGGATGCCTGTCCCTACTGCAACGCGCGAATCCAGGACTTCCCTGCGAGCCCGAAGCCATCAGACACCAGGTTCTAAGACCTCAGAACCAGGAGACCCGAAACCATCCTTCATCCTTCGGGAGGTTGCATGCGACTTTAGCAGTTTGTGGTTTGAGTGTATCTGTGTATGCACATATACACATGAATATCTACATATATATGCATATACATATGTATAAGTGTCCTTAGTCGTATGTGTGCTTGCCTGCTGGTGCTTGCTTGTTTGTCGTTCGTTCGATCGTTTGTTTGTTTGTTTGTTATGTTTTGTTTTGCTTGCTTGATTTGTTTTCTTTCGGGCAATGCCTGGACAAGGTCACAAGAGCCTGCACATACTAGTCGGTGGAAGCTAGCGTTGGGATTTTGTGATCCGAGTTCAATTTCACAGGTGGAACGATGAGAGAACAGCCGTCGAACAACACTAACAGGTGAAAAGCCACGACAGCAGAACAACACGATCACTTAAAAATTGCATGTCATGTTCGGGCTTGTAGAGAGGATGAGCCTACGATGGTAGAAGGAGCGATTGACAAATTCAGGCACAAAACACTGTTAGTAAGCTTGGCAGAAGCCACCGGCCTCAATACAACCAATCGCCTCCGGTGCCGCGCTTTCGGCCGCAAATCGCGTCAGGACCGGCGTCGCTGCCATGCCAACACCTTCTTCATAGGGCAGCAGCATCCTCTGATGCAGACAGGGAGCAGGAGCTGGTCTTTCAGGCCTTGCACCCTAGGCTTGAAAACAAGCCCCCAAGATTTCACAGTCCATGCAACCCTTGCCTAAACCGCAAGCCCTGGAAGCCCCAAGCTCGGGTACAGGACTGGATCTCGGCGTTGGAATGACAGGTGGTCTGTGCATGCAGCCATATGGGCATGTGTAGCTTCTGGGTCTTCGTTGATCCTTCTTCCTGTTTTTGGTGGTTTCCGAGTTGCTCAAGATACTCGGTGTTGCTAAAGAGAAAAGCCAAGGTTTGTCTCGCCTTGGCAAAGGTGGCTTGCTCTGTTGCTGCTGCAGACGATTCGAATGCATCCGCCCACCTGTCTTGGGGAATCGCTTCGGGCGTGAAGTTCGTCTGCAAGATGGGCTTGAAGCCACTGTACTGCCATGTGCTCGCTCCAGCGCCAGAGTTGTTGTGGTATGTTCTTGTCCAGATTTGCACTGTGGTGGCTTCTGGCATGCAGTTCACCTACAACATGGGCTTCGTTCCTTTGTATTTGCACGTTCTGGCCCCGATGCCGCAACTGTTTTGGAAAGCATTGGCTGAGTTGTGCTGCGGAATCACAACTGGCGCACACTTCGTCTACAGCATGGGCGTGGTCCCTCTCTGTGTGCACGTACTGGCTCCGACACCGCAGCTTTTACACTATGCCATGCTGCAGATGTCGTCGGGAATGGCTTCGGCTGCACACTTCGTCTACAGCATGGCTCTGGTACCACTGTACAGTCAAGTCCTCGCTCCAACACCACAGTTGCTGTGGCATTTGCTGATCAACACGTCGACGGAAGTTGCCTCCGGTGTAACCTTCGTCTACAAAGCGGGCTTGGTCCCGTTGTACTGTCACATACTGGCTCCGTTTCCATGGGTCTGTTGCAAAGTTTTCGGGGACGTGTTCTGCGGAATAGCTTTGGGTGCGCAGTTGCTTCACAGCATGTGTCTAATCCCCCTTTATGTCAACGTATTAATGCCGGCACCAAGTCTGACATACTATGCCGTAGGCAATCTGTGGTTGGGAATCGCTTCGGGTGTGCAGTTCGTCTGCAAGATGGGCTTCATGCCACTGTACTACCATGTGCTCGCTCCAGCGCCAGAGTTGTTGTGGTATGTTCTTGTCCAGATTTGCACTGTGGTGGCTTCTGGCATGCAGTTCACTTACAACATGGGCTTCGTTCCTTTGTATTTGCACGTTCTGGCCCCGATGCCGCAACTGTTTTGGAAAGCATTGGCTGAGCTGTGCTGCGGAATCACAACTGGCGCACACTTTGTCTACAGCATGGGCGTGGTCCCTCTCTGTGTGCACGTACTGGCTCCGACACCGCAGCTTTTACACTATGCCATGCTGCAGATGTTGTCAGGAATGGCTTCGGCTGCACACTTCGTCTACAGCATGGCTCTGGTACCACTGTACAGTCAAGTCCTCGCTCCAACACCACAGTTCCTGTGGTATTGGCTGATCAACATGTCGACGGAAGTTGTCTCCGGTGTAACCTTCGTCTACAAAGCGGGCTTGGTCCCGTTGTACTGTCACATACTGGCTCCGTTTCCCTCCCTCGCATGGAGTATATTAGTGCAGATCTCTTCAGGCGTAGGTTGCGGTGCTCAATTTGGCTTTTAATCATTGGTCGTTTCTGCTGCGGACATCTTCCGCAGCCTGAGATCGGCTAGCAATCGGGCAAAGACTGCGAGGGTTTGCGAATTCGGCAGTGGTTTCGAAAAACGTCTGACTCGCTGAGGACACAGCGCCCACGAACCACACAAACCTAAATGGTTGACCTCACCGTGCATGTTACTCCAACTTGAAAGTGGATCTTTGGTCTAGCGCGCCAATCCTGAAAAGCTACAAAGCCAGAGCTTCTGCTTCGTTTATTTGTTCGAAAACGGTGAAATTACCTGTGGACACCTGGAACTTCTTCAGCCAAGGAAAGATGCGTCAAGTATGCTAGCACTCCGATCCATCATGGGTTCTGTAATGTCGCTTTGATGAGGTCATCCTGATGTCACGCTACAGTGGAGGCACACTCAAGGCTGACGGGACCGTCTAGAAGCAGCCCGTTGGGCATGAGAATTCTTGCTCGAACGGTTTCCTGAGCTGTGTCCCACTAGGCTACTCTAGGCTACTCGTACCTTGGGCCCTTTGCCAGGCAGCATTGGAGCGAGTGGCTGCTGTGGTCTTCGCTTCTGTTGTGGGCCTGGAGCACAGGCAAGAGAGGTCGGTCCTCTCATGGGTTTGGGGGTTTGACGGATCTCTACCTTGGTTTACCTGGTGCCTTTGCCGAATTTGCTAGTAGCGGACGCTGCGCTACAACACCCGATGTTGGGTGATAGCACTTTCGATCAGATGGTACAGCAGATGCGATTGGAGTTGATTGTCAGCCGATTTCTAGGCGATTCTTGTTACTCACGGTATTCGTGAGATACTTGCGACATGTAGCAGGATGCTTGAATTGGGGCTTCTCGTTGCTGTTCGAGGCATCAGAAGTCCGAGGGGGCTCCTACAATTATCTTCTTAGTATTTCTCTTCTTGTTATTGTATGTATTGTTATTGATTGTCCATGTTGTTATTATCATTGCTACTCTTAAGATTTGGCTAATTATGGGTATTGCACTTCGCTACTATCACTACGACTGCTACTCTGCTGCTACTACGTCTGAGGTCAGGTTGGTTTCGTGGCCCTCGGCTGGTGCTCCGACATTACAAGGACCTTGATGGAGGTTTTTCCAAAGCCCTCTACGTGACTGCATGGTGTGATTCATGGCATCCGTTTCTAGTCAAGGGCTTAGCTCGAAGGCAAAGGTCTGCACTGGCATGTATCGTGTCGTGACGAAAGAGCTCCTTGAATTGGCTGGTCTTCGCAGGATGCTCACGGTGGTCGTGGTGTTTTTCGTGACGTGGGGCTTCATGCTACCTGGCGGGACATCGCGACAGAGACTAAGCCAACTTCAGAATCATTCTGCCCACATTATACTCATCTCAGGTACTTCACCTACGATGGAAGTGAGAGTTCGAAAGGAATCGCCCAGCGTCTGGCCGCTATCACCGCTACCTGCCTGCAATTTGCGAAGCTTCTGGTGAATCGGCACGCAAGCCGCGGGGGTCTCGTGAGCGCATCCATGTGCGCAAGGTCTCGTCTCTCATGTCCGACTGCTCCGACGAGTCTGGCACGGCGGTTACCTACTCCAGCTCCTACCACTCGCTCAGTGAGATCATTCTTGGCGCCCGTGCATGTTTGAGACTGGAGCTGCTTTTCGTGTGTGCAAGTTCAGAAAGACAAGCTGATTGTAGATCAATCCCATCAGGCTGCGGCAGCTGCAACATTTGACATTATGCTGGTTTGAGGTGTTCTTGTCATGACCCTTTTCGACACCTTGTTCGGAGACAAGCCTGCCGCATCACAGGCGATGTTCTCAGAATGTGTCTCCATGTCTGTCTTTCTACCTATCTTTCTATCTGACTGTTTATCCATCTACGGAGCACATATTCGTATTTCTGCATACGCATGTACGCATGCACGTCTACTGTACATATTTGTATCTAAGATGGTGTCATACATACAAAGACAGTACGCAACACAAACGCACACAAGTACATGCATGCATGCATGCATGCATGCATACACCTCACGGTTTCATCCTGCGGCTGCAGATACACGAGGCAGCAGAGGCTCTTCAAGATGCAGTCGAAGGCTACCGCAAGGCGAGTCTCTTGGTTTGTTTTACCTGTCCGTGGGGTCCGTGGTGGAACAGTGTCTAACGCTCTGCTCCCGAGCGACGAAGGCCGTGATATTCATGTAATCGACCTGCACCAAAGAGAGGGGCAGCAGTATAAGTCTGTTTTGTCAGAACCTCGAACAGGGATTCTTTAAGCATGGAGACATGCAGACGGAAAATACCTTCAACAGAAACTTGAAAACCTTAGCCTCAATCCGAAACCCCAAATTGTGCACCTTCAACACAAAGTATGCCATTTCATCTCACATCGCGTTGCCTCTGGTTCTTCCGTTGTCAATGAAGGCAGTGAAAGCAAAAGGTTTTCGCTCTCTTTCCACGGAGTGTGCCATGTTTATGTGCTTCGCTGGAGAAGCATGACAGGGACGGGTGCGGTGTTGCGAAGATCGGTTCGCGAACTTCCGTACCGAAAGCGCGTGACAAGCTCTAAACTTGTCGAGATGGCGTCCATAGCATCTGGTTGGCCACTCGACTTTTCTCGAACGACCACAGGGGAGGGGTTCGCCAATATCTTATCGCATCTGCCATTTGCTTCACCCGCTGTATCGGAAAATTCTGCAATCCGGCACGCAGGGATCAGAACAAGCTCCGACAACATGTCTTCAGACTGGCAGAACCCACAGCACGATGGGAGGTGTTCATCAGATACTTCAGCGGTGAGATCGACGACACGCAACTAGCTGGTGCTCTTGTTCCGAGACGGCATTGACGTGAGTTGCTTTTGTGCTGCAGGTTTGTGTCCACCAGATCATGGAGCTTGGGGCAGAGTGGTCTATATTCTGTTCTGTTTCAGTCGCTGCAGCGTCACATGTAATTTGTACTGGTGGGTGAGTTGCCATGGTAGTGAGCCATTCTGCTTGATGCCGTGCTATTCGGGCAGTCTTAGAGTTTGTATTGGGTCCTTTTTGCTGCTTCTATTATCATGCTTCTCATTCCCCTTGATATGTGATGTCACTGGTATTGTCTTAATGCCACTACCCATAGTGGTGTTGCTGTCACACTAACTGCTGTTGTAGTCAATAGGGTTAGTTTCTGTGATTTTGATTAGCAATACTGTCACATGTTTTGCAGTTGTCATCATCACTATAAGAATTTTTCTGTTCATTATGAGTATTACTGCTGGGATTGCCACCACGTCTATTCCCCAAGCCTCAACCCTAAACCCTACCCTAAACCCTAAACCCCCAAAGCCACAACCTGAAACTCTAAACCCAAAACCAGCCGGCCTCCTGGGGCCGCTCCCACCCATAATTGGGTGCCCAGACACTTAAGCTGCCCGGCAGCCTTGACACCTGCACTGGGCCAAAATGGGTGGAGCCTATGGAGAGTGGTCGACTACAGCCCAATCTGGGCCCTTACGATTCCAAGGACCCGGGCCGGTCCTAGAGGGGGAGACCCAGCCAGAAACGCGGGCCGCCTTGGGCCCCTGCTCGCCTAACTGCCCTAACAGGAAATGGTTTGGGTGGTTGCCGGTGCTATCATCACAGCGGGCGGGTTTAAGAGAACTTCCGGTTTCACCGGGTTGTAGCATACATGCAAGCTCGCTTTACGCATATTACGCAGGAAGACAGCCAAAACCCCAAACCCCAAACCTTACACCCAAAGCCGATCGTCCCGACGTCCAGCGAAGGTGGGGCCTCAGGCCGACCTAGCAGAGGCCAAGTCTGCCGCCGGCTTCGCGGTGATGGAGCCGAGGCAGGCTGAACGTGGTAGACACCCGGACATATGTTTACCATACTTACTTAGGTATTCACATACATACATATATATATATATATTACAAAACCGGGCCTCCAGGGTGACGCTTTCTATATATATATATATATATATATATGTATGTATATGGTATGTATATATATATACACACAAGATCTAGATCTGAATCTATATCTAGGTCTAGATCTATATCTATATCCATATCTATGCCTAGATATACCTATATCTATATCTGTGTCTGTATCTACATCTATGTCTTCATCTGTGTCTGTACCTATATCTGTATCTGTATCTATATCCGCATCTGCATCTATATCTGTATCTGTGTTTCTTGCTATATCTGTATCTATACCTATATCTATATCCGTATCTATGTGTGTACCTATATCCATATCCATAATTTTAGCTATATCTAAATCTATGTCTGTATCTGCGTTTGTATCTGTAATCTATTTCTATCTCTAGACCTGGATCTATCCATGCATCCATCTATCAATGGACAGATCTATCTATCTGTCCATCTATGTATGATTCAGAGTTTTGAGACGAGTTTTGCACATTCACGCATCTTCATGCCTGCACGCGCAAAGGCATAGGCGAAACTGTATGCATCTGTGCGCCTGACCAATCCACACGCGAATCTAGATTGAGCATGCTGTCTACCTTCTGCATATGTATGTCAGGTTCTGGCGCCCGACATTCAACAACACCCTCTATGAAACGGTGATCGTCTCTTGCTGCATTGGTGATGTGGAGTGACAAGCTGCTGTGACCCCTAAGCCCTACACCCTAAACATATATTTCTAGCTAAACCCCAAAACCTTGTAAAGGGTTTTAATGTGGGATGGTATGAGGCTCCGGGGACTTCCGTCCAAAATGCACGCATGTACGTCACCCCGAGGCGGCCTATGAGACTTTCTTCGCCGAGTTGAACAAGTTGCCCGACTGGGTAGGGTTTAGGGCTTTAGGGTTCAAGGGTAAAGCGGAACAACGCCTTCTCAAGCGTTGGCGGTAGTCGACAGCGTTCTCAAACTTTTGGAAGTTGTCGCTTCATCTTGAAATCCACGTCTGCTCGCTTTTTTTTTAATCAGTTGCCTGGAGAGAAGCGGATGGCTGTTCTCCCCCAGGATCAATCGTGTCCTGGAGGATGACAAGGGGCTGCTTCTGGACGCGCTGCCGTGCTACGCTCGTCTGAAGCGACTGGTCTTCAACCAAAGGCAGTTTGAGAATTCCAAACACGGGCATGCGGCATGTCCCTGTGGTGTCCAGCTGCTGAGGGCACAGATGTTCGGGATCCTGGACCAGACAACGGGTTTTGTCGTGGCGAGCATTCGGAACCTTGGCAGCAATAATTACTTCGTGTGGAAATCATGTAGGCGGCGATGGCAAATGGCCTGAGGCGAGATGGAGAGGAGTTGCACCGCCTGGCAACTGAGAAGAGCATGATCGAGCCGACGGTGATTGATCCTTGAGCACTGTTGTGTATCAATGAGAGCATCGGCAGTATTGCGGTCCAACAAATCGACAGAACAATCGCGGCTCCTGCTTTCATGACAACCTGCTTGATGTCCTTCGCTCCAGCTGTAACCATCACCATCTCCACATTGCAGTTGATGCGGCAGCCGAGGGAATGTTGGTGAACGACCGCCCCTCAGACATCAGCCACTCCGGGGGCTTCGGCGTCGCAGCCTGACCGGACGTTCCCAGCTATCGCTTCTGAGGATATGAATGCACAGCGGGAGGAGCCCAAGTTGAAGGCCATGCTTGCAGTGTTTTTGGGATGTTGCAACAGTATCTGCCGAGTCCGGGACCTTTGATTTGCGAGAACTCCAGGTTCTTTCGCTCTGATGGCAGCCTTTTGTCGATGTAGGTACGGTTCATTGTCAGATACAGAGATCAATGCTGCGAAGTCTGAGTTTTTGTGTCGCCTGCGGATCCGCCGACTCCACTTCCTTCATGACGTAGCAATTCCGTAACTGGTATTCTCATGCATTGGCCCTTCAGAACCGTGATGGTGAGATGCCTGTGGTGGCCGACAGCCGGCGAAGCGCTTCTTGAATGCATTGTTGAATTACGGTGGGCACTTCGCAGAGATTGAGATTGGCATGAAGTCGTTTCATCTATCAAGAATGGCTTCAGATACGCTTTTGAAAACTTGGGACTGCCAGCCTCAGTACTCCTAGTTCCTCAAAGGGAAAACGTGGAACTGTTTGGGTTTGTGCCTTTAGTCCTTGTCACACAGTTTGAACTTTTGGGGCCCGGGCTGTTGAAGAAGAGAGTACCTCACGCCGTGAGAATCGGACGGAGGGATTGCGAAACGAGGCTGTCGCCACGATGATTCAGCTTCTCGGCACATTCTCGACGTATGTTCACTTTGACTGTCTCCTTGACTATGGAATGCCCCTGCATGCCATCTGGGATCATCAAGGTCCCTGGAGAAGGCTTGCTTGGCAGCACATTTTGTGGTTTTCATTGTGGTAGCTGTTCTCCACATACCTACTCGGGCTTGTCAGGGAATGGGCACACTCCAGCGCGCCTGCCGAGCACCCAGTTGCTGCGACTGTTGCAAGCCGCCAGCGTGTTGTCTCACCTCAAATCCAAGCCATCCCTAGCACGGACAACTGCCCTGGTCAACACCAGAATCCACGCTGTGCGAAACTTCAAAGTGTGGCCACAGCCGTGTTTCGGCTGTTGCATCTCATGCAGGTCAGATTCTACCACGGAATGCCATGGACATCTTTTGCCGTGACGACAGTGAAGACCTTGTGCTATTCACAACTCCACTCGACGCTTTCGTTGGCAACCCTTACTGTTGAGCCTGACCTCGGCAGGCATCGGGTTGTCTCACACCAACACCACCTGCGAGAACACAGGTACCTCCAGACACTCCACATTGTCTGGCGGATATCAGAAAGCCACGCCAAGACATCCGCAGATGCGAAGCATTTCCTGTGCTCGAAATGTTTTGGGCATCGTGACAGAACCCCAACATTGTTGTTTCAATTAATGCGTGCCTTTTCCAGCGATATACACTCGTCGGACATCAGCTCGCGGGTCGTCAGCCATTTTGTCATCGCTGTTGTGGCGGCAACGGGTGGCAAACGGCACCAAACTCCCACAACAGGGCAGAGACGAGCAAGAACTTGGAGGAGAAAACATCAATCGTCGTGTTCGCACCCTGTCTTAGTTTCCTTGTTGGGGGTGATCTTGGTCATCTCGTTCGTGGCTTGCGAGCTATCGGAGCGGGCGAGGAGCATTTCAACAGGTGTAGAATGCTGCAGGAGCGAGTGCAGCAAGTAAACGGGCTGGGTGTTTTTTGCCACCCGTATGGTTTTTTTTAGACCCCTTCCCGAAGGCTGTTTCTGCGCCCTGGGTCGGCCTCCTGGTCGCCCCCCTCGTGGACAGGGTCCGAAAAAAGCCCTCCTCGCCAACCCACGGCTTTTTCTATCCCCTGCCATGCACCCAGGACGAGAAAAAGCCTCGCCCTGCCTTGATAGGGCTTTAATCCCGCCCTGTGCAGCCCGGACCCAGCCTCCCGTGCCACCTACACGTCCCGAAAAAAACCCTTCTCGACCCGACGGTGGGCTTTTAACGGGCCACTGTTTGACGCCCCATGTCCCGAAAAAAGCCTTCTCGACCCAACTGCGGGCTTTTTTTGGATCACTGCACGAGACCCCCGGCCGGACAGGTCTCAAAAAAAGCCCCCCACCCTTCGCCAATGGGATGCAAATGGCCCCCTTAATAGCTTCAAACGCGCTTCGGGGGCGCAGGGCCAGAATGAAGCCCCACGGGGGGCGGTAAACACCCTATGAGGCCTAGGAGAGCTTTTTTCACGCCCCGTGAAGGCTCTCTTTACGTCCTGTTCGAATCTCAGGGCCTCTCCAGGGCCGCTTGCGACTTCATACACTTGGCCCCCTCTAAGTGAGTGAGTGAAAGAAAGAAAGAAAGAGAGAAAGAAAGAGAAAGAGAGAAGGAAAGGAAAGAAAGAAATAATGAATGAATGACAGAATGAATGAAAGAAGGAATGAAAAACGCAGAGGGGCCTACCCGGGTTTCGGGGTTTGAGGCGTTTGGGAGTATAGTGAGGCATGTGGTATGGTCCCCCGGTCCCGTGTTTCCCGGTCCCGCAGTCAGATTTTGGTTGTATTTGTGTCTTTGTGTAACAATAGTAGAATAAGTTCTGTAGTATAACATAGTATCATATAATACGTGATAATATATAGACAATATACGTATATAATATATACAAAAATGGTTTATTAGAAAATATATATATATATATATATATAATATTGTTCAATATGGGGAAAGTAGGCTACATATGGCTTGACTACGAGGGCATGAGTCCAAGGTGCTTGGCTAGAAGTGTTTTTACTTGGGTTAGAAGTAGATGCAACTAAAGTTGTTGTATGTGCGACTCTATACATACCTCTTTGGGTAGTTAATATAGTATAATATAATTTAATATAATATACTTTAATATAATATAATATAATAAAATAAAATATAATATAATTAAATATTTAATATAATATAATATAATATAATACAATATAATATAGTATAATACAATATAATATAATATAATATAATATAATATAATATAATATAATAAAATATTTTATATCAGAATTAAATATTTAATATAATATAATATAATATAATACAATATAATATAATATATTATAATATAATATAATATAATATTATATAATACAATACAATAAAATATAATATAATATAGTATAATATAACATAATACAATATAATACAATACAATATAATATAATAGAATAGAATAGAATAGAAAAGAATAGAATAGAATATATAACAATATAATAGAATATAATATAATATAAGTATATAAATATATATAATATATAAATAATACAATACACTAATATAATATAATATAATACTATATATATGGGGGGGGGCTGCGCCCCCCCCCCCCCCCCCCCCCCCCCCCCAACCCCCCTGCTTTTTTTTGGCTGTGCAGAGCTCAAGAAACTAGTTGAAAACACATCGTGTGAGTGCGAGCATCGTGTTTGCAAATGGGGGGCCCCCCAACCCCCCCGCTTTTTTTTTAAAGCCGCGCAGAGCGTGCTTCAAAACCCGAGAAACTTGTTGACGCCCATCATGTGAGCAAGGTGTTTGCAAAGTGGGGGGGGGCTGCGCCCCCCCAACCCCCCCCCCACTTCTTTTAAGCCGTACCAAGCGTGCTTAAAAGCCCAAGAAACTAGTTGAAAAACATCGTGTGAGCATTGTGTTTGCAAATGGGGGGGCCCCCCCCCCCAACCCCCCCGCTTTTGTTTAAAGCCGTGCAGAGCGTGCTTCAAAGCCCAAGAAACTTGTTGACACCCATCATGTGAGCAGGGTGTTTGCAAATGGGGGGGGGCTGCGCCCCCCCCCCCCCAACCCCCCCGCTTCTTTTAGGCCGTACCAAGCGTGCTTCAAAGCTCCAGAAACTAGTTGAAAACACATCGTGTGAGTGCGAGCATCGTGTTTGCAAATGGGGGGGGGCGCCCCCCCCAACCCCCCCGCCTTTTTTTTTTTAAGCCGCGCAGAGCGTGCTTCAAAACCCGAGAAACTTGTTGACGCCCATCATGTGAGCAGGGTGTTTGCAAAGTGGGGGGGGGGGGCTGCGCCCCCCCAACCCCCCCCCGCTTCTTTTAAGCCGTACCAAGCGTGCTTAAAAGCCCAAGAAACAAGTTGAAAAACATCGTGTGAGCATTGTGTTTGCAAATGGGGGGGGCTGCGCCCTCCCCAACCCCCGCGCTTTTTTTTTAGGCCCTGCAGAGCGTGCTTCAAAGCCCAAGAAAGTTGCTGACGCCCATCATGTGAGCAGGGTCTTTTAAGCCGTACCAAGCGTGCTTCAAGCCCAAGAAACAAGTTGAAAAACATCGTGTGAGCATTGTGTTTGCAAATGGGGGGGCTGCGCCCTCCCCCAACCCCCCCGCTTTTGTTTAAAGCCGTGCAGAGCGTGCTTCAAAGCCCAAGAAACTTGTTGACACCCATCATGTGAGCAGGGTGTTTGCAAATGGGGGGGGGCTGCGCCCCCCCAACCCCCCCGCTTCTTTTAGGCCGTACCAAGCGTGCTTCAAAGCTCCAGAAACTAGTTGAAAACACATCGTGTGAGTGCGAGCATCGTGTTTGCAAATGGGGGGGGGCGCCCCCCCCAACCCCCCCGCCTTTTTTTTTTTAAGCCGCGCAGAGCGTGCTTCAAAACCCGAGAAACTTGTTGACGCCCATCATGTGAGCAGGGTGTTTGCAAAGTGGGGGGGGGGGGCTGCGCCCCCCCAACCCCCCCCCGCTTCTTTTAAGCCGTACCAAGCGTGCTTAAAAGCCCAAGAAACAAGTTGAAAAACATCGTGTGAGCATTGTGTTTGCAAATGGGGGGGGCTGCGCCCTCCCCAACCCCCGCGCTTTTTTTTTAGGCCCTGCAGAGCGTGCTTCAAAGCCCAAGAAAGTTGCTGACGCCCATCATGTGAGCAGGGTCTTTAAGCCGTACCAAGCGTGCTTCAAAGCCCAAGCTAAGGGAAATGAGAGGAAATCCGTCTAAAATCTAAAATGTAAAGAAAATAGGGTTTTCCCTATGAAAAACCAAGGAAAATCTAAGGGAAATAACAGAAAATCCGTCCAAAATGTAAGGAAAGTAGGGTGTTTGCTAGAGAAGACCACGCCCCCCCCTAAACATGAGCACGAAAGGGCGCGAAAAAAGCCCCAGACCCAGCCCAGGGCAGTCCGGACAGGGTGCAAAAAAAACCCAGATCCTGAACAGGGTCCAAAGGGAGCCAAGTCGGGGTGTAAAAAAAGCCCTGCCCCAAGTAAACGGAGCTGGGCAAGTGAATCGGAGCTCTTTGCCAGGGTCAAGTTAAGAAGATCCGAGTCGGAAGCTGGTCGTGGGGATTGCCTCATCATTGCCATTTTTGCGAGTGCTGTTGTGTCAAGACTTAGGTGTGAAGACAAAGTATGCAGCTTGAGCTGCAGACGAAGGCTCCCAGTGCTCCTGTAGTTGTGGTCAGGTATACTGAAGTGTGCATTCTGTTTCGGCGGGCTTTTGTGCAGAACTGGCCAGGACCTGTGTCGACTTAGACCTGAAGGCTAATGCTGAGTGATATGATGTGCTACGCTGCTATGTCTTTTCTCCGGGCAGAGCAGTCTTGGCAATACGGAATTTGCTAAGCTGTTCGAGCTGTGTGGCCGCGTGGGCAGGTAGGTCAGTAGTATGCCGATCACTACCTGTCCCTGCACTTCCCACCGGCGATTTGCTTGATTGTTCACACAGTGCCTCGCTGCGGACATACCTTCCAGCACCACTGTTCCGGAAATCTGTTCTTGCTGCATGCCCATGGCTAGAGTGACTAATTACTGTGGTGGGTTGTGCTAGGCAGAAATCGAAATGATTTCGACTCAGATGTCCGCAGCGATGCAGCCGTGAGTTTCGTGTAGCTCGCGTAGACTGTAAGCTTGTCCATGCTGCTGACGCAGCACAAAGCATTGGATAAAAGAGCACGGTCTGCTTGTCCAGCGATGGTGGACTACATTCAGGCTCACATTCATGTTGGGGAGAAGAGTGCATATTTGGCGGCAACAGGTTGTACCTGCCAGCAGCCGCTAGCACCCGCAACAAGTATGCAAGTTTGGGATACGTACCTCTGCCACTCCTTACTTTGACCTCCCAAGCCGTCACCGTAAGCTGGTAACCAGCTGAGACATGCAGAAACGAGCGGAAGTATCGTGAGATGGGCTGTGGCAATGGTCCGAAGGCCCAGTCCTGAATCGAACGGGCGCGGTTGCCACGGTTCGCCAACATTCAAGTGCTAGCGCTTGTCTGTTTGCTTGTTGGACAGCGCAAGCTGAGTCATGCTATCCATATCATCACGACTGCTGAGATTTTATTGATGATCTTGCGAGGTTTCGACCTCTCCTTCCGCTCCTCCTCTTGGCGCCTGTTGCCCTGGCCCCCCTGACGCCGTGGGCCTTGCTAGGCAGGGAAGTTGTGGTTGTGTGTGTGGGGATCCGTTCTCATGCCGGTTCCGGCATAACAGTGGCGGTTGTGATGACGATGATGGCGATTCAGACACTGATGTAGCTTTTCTATTGTCACCACTGCTGCTGCGATTTGTCCTGCTCAATGTCCCGTTTCCGATAGCAGCCAGCGAAGGAGATCATGTGTACAGCATGTTGCACATGCCAAGAAAGCAGCATTTCATCAGCCGGCCGTTCTCGCTGCTGTGTTCTGGCGAATGATACGATGGGTTCAGGGTCCATCTAGATCTCTTCCTTCACAGGGCCCTCGCCCTTGGGCCGGCTACGGCTTCAGCGGCTGCCCTGCAGAGCTCAGGCTCTCCGGCCCGGGCTCAGGGTGGAGGGTTTACTAAGGGTTTAGGTGCAAAGTTTAGATGTCTTGACTCTCAGTGTGAAGGAACCTGAGTTTGACGACAGTGCGAGTTGTCGCAGCAGCAGGAGCTTGTCGGACTGTGTAGGAAACATATCGTATCCCACTTGCTAGCAACTGCACCGGGCACGGATTGCACCTCGTCCATGCAGGAAGCACGTCATGAACATTTGCACCCCCCTCTCAACCTCCGAAGTTTCTGACTGACTGTCATCTTATGCAGATTGTCTATGTTTGTTCGACGAGTGTGTCTGGTGCGAGCGCCTGCTGCTGCTGAAGGCAGCCGAGAAAACTGATGGGCGGGCTCCACAGCTCCCATTGCGACAGTGGCCTGTGTTGCTTTTTAGTCTGGCTTCCTTGCATGTGGCAACTGGCAGGCAAGGGTTTATGGGAGTAATCCTAAACCCTAAACCATATGAGTATTTAATTGCGAGTGCAAGTCCAGACGCACTTTGGCCTCGTACTCCTTGTGCCAAATCTCCAGAACCCGAGAGTAAGTAGGACTGCCACGTGGCATGAAAAGTGCTTTCCTGCCCAGTTACGGCTGCCAGAAATTCTCGTGGATGTAGCGCATCCGCCGCCAAACGGTGCGGGTTTGGCACGACCTGGCTGGGGAAGGGGGAAAGGGGGCTGGTCGCCCGGCTCCAGAAAGCTCGAAGCAACGTGCAGACAAGGATTCGGAAAGCCGGGCTGTGGGGGAACTGAGCAAGGGATATCTGCTTTAGAGACTTTAGAGAGTAGATATACCCAAGCACGCTTCATGCCGAACTTGCTTGTGACACATGTCCCAGTGGACGATGATGGTGTCGTCGATGATCAACAAGCCATGATAAGTCAGGCTCAGGCGGGAGTGGGATATCTGAACTGATGTGGGTGGTCTGTGGCTGAATGTTGCTGTATGTCGGAGGCAGTTATGTCGGAGGCAGTGGCAAACACTGCCTCCAAGTGTCCCAAGTGGCATGAGCTCCCAGTAGTGGGATGTGCTCATGACTCATGCTTGTGCTGGCCGGGTGTGCATCGTGTGTGAATGTGAGTCCAAATCTTGGAGGGTTTCCCGCCACCCGGTGCTCAAGCATCCTCTGTTCTCAGCATGGTGCTATCGATTCCAAGGTCTTGGGAGCCCAAGGACAAGATTTATTCCAATGCTATTCGGTCCCTGCGATAGCCCCAGTCATGCCCAGTGGAGCGACACATGTGGAGGGCCTGATACTGACAGGCCAGGAAGTGCGACGGCCTATCGAAAAGTGCTACCTTTGGGCAAGGCAGGAAAGCAATTTCACCCAGCCCAAAGTCGACAAGCAACGCCCATGGCTTGCATATCTTCGTTCGCTGTGTGCTGATCAGGCAGTCATCCGCAAGCGAGCCAAGTTTGCTTGGCTCTCGGTTCCCGCTCTGCTGGGCCACAGAAGTGGAACCCGTCCACAGTGTGGAGCGAATTTGTGCCGCTCAGGTTCGACTCTCTCTTTCTTTCTCTCTCTCTCTCTCTCTCTCTGTCTCTCTGTCTGCTTAATCGAGACGAGGTGAAGGAAGAGCGCATCTCGCGAGAAAAATCCCAGAATGTGGCAGAGGAGCTGGCGAGAGCCTCAGCCTTCCAAAGCAAAGTTTCTGAACCCTCGGCCCTAAACGGCTTTCGCACCAGTGCGAGGTTTCAGTGATGCGTGGACCCAACTTACCTGGTGCGCAGCTGAGTGTGGAAAAGTGCTTGGAATGACAGTTCCGGGTGAGCTTTCTCGAGGCAGGACCTTCAAGGGAGGATTTCTGACAGCACCGCATTTGGGGACGCCATCGCGTCTGATCGTGTTGGAGGACGCTACCCCTGATCCTAGCTCCATATCGATCATTAAAATCGATGACTCTGTGTGTCAGGATCCGCCAGCCGGCGTCAAAGCACTTTCAGAGACCGAGCAGGCCAACCACCCTGCCTGCTCGACGCAGATTACAGCCTGATTGCGGCTTGCGCACTGACAGTATGGAACAGGTGGAGCAGGGACGGCCGGAACCCTTCCCCTGCAAGGCCGACCGAGCTGCTTGTCGCTGCCTCGTCAGCGGCTGTATTTCGTCGCCGTCTGATTCTGCAGGCAGTGTTCAACCCCCAGCTGCGCCCGACATCCAATGCAACCTCCGTGTACTGGGAGAGAGACCCGAGCGTCCCAGGCATCGGCAGAGACTTTCCAAAGTACCCGAGCATGCAAAGTTGCATGTGAGCTGCTAGAGTTGCTCAATAGCGTCAGTGTGAGGATTCTGGCGAGTATCGCTATGTCACGGGAAGATGCGAGTCGAGCAGGCTATCGGGCCCTCGTTGAGCGGTACAACGAAGTGCAAGTGTCAGGCCGGGATTTCTGGATTTTTCTGGACTTGTTTTGGGATGAACTTGATCTCTATTTGAGGCATCAGCCCTTAGCCTTAGCCCTCAAGCCGAAAGGCCCCCAAGTCCTCGAATCTTTGCTTCCTGCGAAGGCTTTGACCCTTCCGGCAGCGCTGTTGACTTCGTTGCTCGGGGCTGGCAGGCACGGCTCTTTCAGCAGGCCGGGGCTCTGGGATGCGCTGTAGAAGGCATTCGTCTGGTTCAGGAAAGTTTAGGTGCGTCAGAAGACGCGGAGCTGCACACCGTGTCTTCGCAGTGAGAAGATGTTTTCCAGGCTGCGGACGTCCTGGATGGCAGCATTTTCATTGACCGCTGCATCATGCGATCCCTTTGTCACCTGGATGCGCGCCCGCGACTCGTGTTCCGGCAGCGGCGCGTTGTGATGTTCAGACATGTTTCAGCTTTCGAAGCTTGCCATTCTGATTTCATGTGGATATGCTCGAAAGGCAAGGACAGTTCTTGCCCCGTTACATCCTTTGTTCCCTTGTAGTGATTAATGGCATGGCAATGGCGGTCAGCTCCTACAATCTCGGGTACGTTGTCTACATTCAACTGAACGCGGAAGTTGCCGCAAGCATTTCCCTCGCAGCTTGGACGGCCGGGACATGATAGATTTGGTTGGCTGTGGAATACACTTGAATGCACTGACGGTCCAGGAGTCGGAGATGCTATAGACATAGTCCTAGCGACCTTTCGGGCCATCCGTGCCTTGTTAATTAATTAGGGTTTAGGGTTTAGGTTGGTAGTTCAGAACAAGGTATCATATGCGAGGGTGTTCTCCACGTTTGGCGAGATCCGATCGCTGAACGTGCAAAGATGCAAAGTTGACGGCACTGTGACTTGGATGTCTTAGACAGAAGTCCACTGTCCGTGAAGATCCCGTAGCACTGAGATTACTTTTTTGTGTAAGCCAAGAGTCCGGCTGGAACAGCCGCAGTAGATCTCTAAAGCATTCTCCAAGCCGAAACGCGAGGACTTGCTTGTGTGTCTGGACGAGGAACCACGAGAACCGTAAACAACCTAAACAGTCTAGACTCGCAATAACTCCTAGAATTTAGAACCGCCCATCCTAAATGCTTTGAAACACCTAAAAGCCCTACCCAAAAGGGCTTGAGGACCCTAACTAAAAGCTTTAGGAGCCATGAAAGCCCAGGCGCTCCAAACACCCGAAGCACCTTGAGATGTGCAGAAGATCTGTTCAGCCCGGAAGCATCACCCTGACACCAGGGCAACCTTAATCCACAGAAGCCCTAAACACCTAATGAGCTGTAAGAATGCTGGAGACCCTAAATACCTGACGCTCAACAGACCGCTGAAAACCTATACGTTTGGAATGCGCTTGAACACGCAAATGCCCAAACAGCCTAGCACCTGTAATTAGGCCTTGAACACCCTAAACCCTAAAGCTGAGCACCCTAAAGACACTCAAAGTTCTTGCAAACCATCCAAAAATCACTCTGAACACCCTAAGGCCCTAAACGCTCCAAACCCACTCAGAACTCCAAACAGCCTCAGCACTTTGAACACCTGATAAACCATCAAAACGCTTCAACAACGGTCAGCACACCAAAGCCTTTTAAACCCCCCAGAAACCCTGCAACAAAATTGCCTATGCGATTTTGGGGTTCCTTATTATAGCTATAGCACAATGGGCCCCAAAAGTAAACACTCCACACCCTTAGCGCTCCATCCCGCTATGAAACAGCAACCAACGACCCCCCAAAACGGAAAGAACCTTGAAGGCTGCAAACGCGATCATAAACAGTCACCAGATATCCGAAGCCTTGAGAGAAATGAGAGCCGGAAAGTCCCGCGCGCGCAAAGACCATCTAGGCATCAGAGCACCAAGAAGCGTGAACACAACACTCCGAGATTCTTGGAACCACCAAGGCCGCAAACACTCTAGACAACCATTCAAACTGCAAGTTTTACAGGTGGAAGTTCAGTTCTTTGAAGAGGACGCTGCCCGAGCACTCTGCACTCACATCGACAGCTTCTTGGCTAACAGTCTACGGCCTCAGGGTTTAGGGTTTAGGGGTTTAAAGGGTTTTGGGTTAGGGTTAAGGGTTTAAGGGGTTTTGGGTTTGGGGGTTTAAGGGTTCAGGGTTTGGAGCGGTTTGGGGGGGTTCCTTGTACAAAGGTTCTACAAAGGGTTTGGGGCCGTTGAAGGTTTCGACTTTTCACAGCAGAAATGCATATCACCAAGCGCTACACTCTCCAGACATCTAGAATTTGGGTTGTGTCAAGCAGTTTTATAGGGTTGCAAAAGGAGATTTAGGGGTCAGAGTTTCGGATTTAGACTTTAGGATCAATTGGGGGAATTGGGCTTCACAGCTGCTGGCAGGATCAGCAGTAACAGTAGTAGAAGTAGCGGAAGTAGTATCAGCAGCGGAAGTAGGAGGAATCGTAGCAGCGCCAGTGGTGGTTGTGGTGGTGGTGGTGGTGGTGGCGGAGTTGCAACAGCAGCAGCAGAGGCAGCAATTGCAGAACTAGTGGTACCAGTCGTCGTCAAGGAGCGGTGGCAAGGTAGTTGTAGCTGAACCTGAGAAACCTTTCATGAAACCGGGTTTGCATCTTCTCAGTCCATCCTGACAGGCCATCGAGGTCTCCATGGCTTGAAGAGTGATGACAGTGCTGACGCCGACTCAGCCTTTCTTTCTGGCTCTGCCGTTTCAGTTCCTATACGAGCAGCTCCCGCTGGAGCGATTTGACTGCAATTGACACAACTTGTAGGGGTTCAGGGGGCAGTTTCGGGTTTAGGGCTGTGCCCGGTAAGGGTTTATGTGCTCGGAGTGCAATTACCAATCGACCCGGCTAACCTTAAGAGTACCGTTCCCTCGTGACTTCCTGCAGTCATGTTCGAGGTGACGGCGCCTGTACGCGCCTATGCGTTTTTAGCGATTTCAGAATGAGCCGTTTCGCATGGATGCGCGCGAAACCACAGCGAGAGCGCAATCTCACAGAAAATTATGGTTCAGGCAGGTGCGCGAAACACTAGAGGCTGAAGTAAACTTTGGGCCTAACTGCGTTTTCGCTCGGGTTTTAAGCTCATGTTTGAAGAGGCTGCAGAACAAACGTTTATTTTAGAGAGAGTTTGTTTAAAGTATTGACTTGTCTTAGGTCTTAGGTTAAACTTATAGGGTTAAGGATTGGGTTTATGTTTGGTTGTACAAAGAGGCGAAAACGCTGCAAATACCAGTGTTTCGGGCATGAGTCTGTGACGCAAGGATGGATTGAAAGGCCTCCTTTGGAGATGTCGCGAATTCGAGCGATCCGCTTTTTCACAGTCTTTCAGAGTCTGAATCATCGCCAGTGTAGTCGTGACCAACAGATGCTCTCAATGCGCATATCCTTTAGGATTCAGGGTCTCTCGCGGAGTTTCTGAAAACCGTCGCCTGCACTGAGGCTGACAGAAGACAGTCTGCACCAGATGCGTTTAATGTCGACGACGTGTGTCTTACTAGCGGTCAGGCCGGAATGTCATTTCAGTTTTGAATGTGTGCCAGCATTCACAACTGTTTCAGCTCTACTTATGAAGTCTCAGTCTTGCACATGAGCATATTAATCTGTTGAGGCTGTAGCTGCAAGCTGATGCAACCTTGCCGAACGCAAAGAAGCAGCAGAGCTAGTAGCAGCGCTGAGCGAAGCGCAGGATAACGCCACTAATCCTCAGCGCCAAGCAGCTAAACCTCACCTTGGAGGAAACCAGGAGCTCCATCATTGTGGGTCAAGTTCCCAAGGCGGGGAAGCCATTGCAGGATTGGAGGCGTGTGAAGTTTAAGGTGTAGGGCCAAACAGCTAAGCATTGCGTTCTGCTACTGTGTGCACCATGTGCCCACGCACTCCATCCCAGATTATGCCAGGATTGCAGTGCCATCACCTTCCTTGAGCAGCTTCAACTCCACAATATCTTGGACCACATCAACTTTTTCTACATGCCAGTGGACAAGGCCAAAAGGCCAGCACCTGCAGGAAAGTGATCTGGGCCTCACTGAGCATGGGCGGGTGATAATGTGTTGTTGAATGTTGGTGCAGCAGTGGTGGTGCTGGCGGTTGCTGACGCTGTTTCTGCTTCTATTTCTGCTACTGCTGTCGTTGCTGTCGCCGTCGTCGTCGTTGTCGTCGTGGTTGTTGATGTTGTTGTTGCTGCTGCTGCTGCTCTTCTGTGAAGCCTCTCGGCTCAGGAAAGGTCAGGCTAGTACAGTTGCCTTTTTCCTTTCTTGCCATGGCATTTGTCAGCGCCTGAGCAGTCCCGGTCCCAAGTCCGGGAGGGAGTATTAGATTTACAGCTCTCTAACATCTCCCAGAGGTGAGGGTTGTCGGTATTGCGAAGCCGACAGGAGCCGTACTCAACATGAGTGCTGCGAAACAGCCTAGTGGTTCGACCAAGCATCAGCCCGTTCCTAAAGGGAAGGGTAAACGCTCTTATCAAAGGGCAGCACGTAAAGCTCTGCTTGAAGGTAGTGCGGTCTACAAGGGAAGGACGATGTCGTCAACAGAGCTTGGAGTTGCTCCGGCACATGTAAAGCCCACCAATCCCGGCAAAAGGACTCGGCCTTCGAAATTTACAGAAGATAAGAATCTCAGCTATCTATCCTGGAACGCAGGATCTCTCACAACAGCAGTTTGGGAAGAGTTACTCTCCGTACTGCAAAGTGCCGCATTTCAGGATGTGAAGCTGGTAGCAATCCAGGAAACGCACTGGAGGGGCTCTTGGCAATTCAGCAAGTCAGGCTGGCACGTGATCAGCTCTGGTTCCACAGGGGAGAAGGGAGCCGGGGTCCTCATAATGGTGCACTCCACGCTGTGCAAGTCACAGGATCTTCGCTACAACGAGGCTGTTCCAGGAAGAGTTCTCCAGGTCCGGGTGCCGAGCAACGGCATCTCACTGGATGTCTTCAGCTGCTATCAATACGTTTGGCGCTCTAAGGAGACAGTTGCTCAGAATAAGGAAACCCGGAAGCAGACCCTTCACGCCCTAAGTAAGTCCATCCGAGCTGTTCCCAATCGCAACACTCTCCTTGTGCTAGGAGATTTTAACTCCTCGCTCAAAACCGACAACAAACACGTAGGGCCATGCACGATCCAGGCTTGCAGACTCGGGCATCGCGGATCTAAGGATCTCCAGACCCTACTGTCGGAGCACCAGCTAGTCGCAACCAACACTTGGGGAGTGCATAGACCAGCCACCCACGAACAAGGCAATTCTGTTTCACAGATTGACTTCTCGTTTGTCAGGATTGCACAGTCCCAAGGCCCCGCCAGGTTTTGCCGGCCACTAAGGACCTTCTCAGTTGCATCCTGGAGGGATGGTAGTAGGCATTTCCCTCTTCTTGGTAAACTGAGGCACAGCAGGAGATACTCCGCCCAAGCCTCAAAACCCTATGACCAGCAGGCAATGGAGGACTGCTACAGACACCGCTCCCCGAAAATACAGGCATTTGCCAGGGAGGTAGACTCCCTCCTTCAGGATCATCCCCAAACCTGGCAGAGTCTCCATCAAGCAATGAACTCAGCCCTCGCGACTCACTTTCCCAAGAGAAAGGAAGCAGCACAAAGATCAGATCTCAGCATCTGGGAAGAGCGCTCTGCGTTGCGCTCACTCCCACTAGCAGTCAAGGTCTTAGCAGAGTTCTTGCCCGAGCTGCAGGTCCGTATGGTGTTCCGATGCTGGTGCACGTTTTCCCAGCAAAGTGCACAGGCCAGGGTAGCAAAGCGTCACAAGCAGGAGCGGCGGCGGCAGGAAATAGATGAACAACTCCAGCAGGCAGAGCTTAAGTCCAAGCAGGACGGGAGTCATTCCCTTTACAAGGTAATCAAGCGCTTCAGGTCGGGGAGGCCCCAGGAAAGAGTTCAGCTTCGTGATTCTGAGGGTCGCTTCCTTACTGCCAAGGAAGAAAGAAGACAATTAGAGGAATATTCCCTAGACCTGTTTGGAGCAGGGGATGACTTCCCGCTTTCAGGGATACAAGGCAGCCTGCACATCACTGAGCAAGAAGTGCAAGAACAGCTTGGCACAATAAAGCTGGGCAAGGCGGTTCCTAAAGAGAGTCCTCCCGTAGTAGCCTGGCGCTCCCTAGGTCCCCAAGCAATCCGGCTAATCTCGGACACCCTTAATAGGGAAGTCACTGCAGGAAGGCTCTCGGACAGTGTCACCTCGTCACAGATCTCCTGGCTCCCAAAGCCTCCCAAGAAGCCAGACAAACCAACCTCACTCCGTCCGATCGGGGTGATAGCACCTGAGGGTAAGGTCCTAGCCGGACTCGTGAGGAAGAGACTCAAGTCTACCCTCCAGCTAGCAATGACCGGCGTCTCTCAGTTCGGCTTTGTCCCAGGCAGGGGCACAGAGGAGGCTATCTGCAAGGCCCTCACACATGTGGACCAGGCCAGGTTCATACAGGCCCTCACCACTAGGGCTGCAGGTAAGGGACAACAGGGGCTCAAGCTCAGAGGCAGTCTCACCATGAGCGTGGACATGAGCAAAGCCTTTGACACTGTCAACAGGCTGCGACTAAGAGAGGCCCTGGAAGCCGAACAAGCAGATCCTCTTCTGATAGAGGTGGTAGGCCATCTCCACATCAAAGCCTTGTACAAGATGACAGCCAGCGATCAGAGCTTTGAGATAGCCACACGCAGGGGGATCAAGCAGGGATGTAAGCTAGCACCCTCTTTATTCGCCCTTGCATCAGGGCTTCTCTTTAGGAAGCTCTCTGGGAAAATCAGCCCAGCAGAACTAGTGAAGCTCCTCACAATGTACGCTGACGATAGCTTGATCCAGTCGCATTTCGACTCTGCGGCCGGCCTCATGACAGCACTAGGGTACTGCGACATGCTTCTGGATCAGCTGGTAGAGCTTGGGTTCAAGGTCAATCCGTCCAAGTCAGCAATTCTGCTACAGCTGCAAGGGGGCTCAGCCTCGACCATTAGGAAGAAACTCTTTCGCCAGGTCGAGGGAGAGAAGTATGTTGAACCCCCTTCGGGCAGGCTGATATCGCTGCGCTATCAGGTTCCATACTTGGGGGTCATTCTTTCTTATCACGACTATGAAATGAAGACTCTCAAACATCGGCTGTCATCCAGTAAGCTTGCAATGTCAGAAGTAGCCCATGCAGTTCGGAACCACAGAGTCTTATCAGACAGACGTCGTCTGTCGATTTGGACAATAACTGCGTGGGCCTCTGCTCTGTATGCACTTCACGTGGTGGGGATGACACAGCAGGGATTGCAAAAGCTCCATTCACACATGATGTACCAACTCAGATTCGTCCTGCGGAGTTACTCCCAGGAAACGAAGGAATCAAACCAGGAGTTACTCCGGAGATTACGGATTACTCACGTGAAGGAGCAGCTGCAAAAGAGAATGACCCAGTTTATAAAGAGACAGCAACACTCCGATCCCCAGCTTCTCCCACACTATAAGTTGCGTGCTGAGGCAGTTAGCCAGGCATTGGAAGGCCTCTCCACGGACTTCTCCTCGCAACCTGTGGAGGATAGGCTTCTGACCTGCGGTGAATGTGGAGCATGTCTCTCTGGCACCGGAGCACTCCGTCGCCACCTGCAGAAGGCTCACCCAGATTCTCAGCAGGGCCTGAAAGGACCCAAATTTGATCCTATTTTGCATTCAATGCCAGGGTCAGCAACTTGCATCGCCTGTCGAGCAACATTCCGAACAGTGTTTTATCTGCGCAAACATGTCGAAGCATCTACCTGCCCTAGGGTAGAGCTTTTGCTTAGACAGCAGGAAGAGCTACCCTTAGAAGCGCAGAACCGGATCTCACTCGTAGAAAGTCTACAGTCTGATGCCCAGGACAATCCAGAAGGCGCCGCTCGAAATCCGGCGTTCCATGATTACCTGATGGAACACTGCGCACTCTGTGGTCAGGTCAGGTCCTCGTAGGCCAGAAAGGAGCCAAACAGCATTTAAACAAGCAGCATCCTGAGGTGATGGCCAAGCTGGAGAAAACTCTCCAACCAAGACTCAATCAATTCAAGGTCTTCTTCCACAAAGGAGATAGCTGTCGATACTGCAAACTTCGTGTGGATGCCCCGGGTAGACATGCTCAGCAGTGCGTTCAATTACTGCAGGTGCACGTACTGCAGGAGGTAGCGCGCCAGCAGCTCAACAAGCAGCCCCGCGAATATACTCGAGCAAAGTCCACGGCATCGGCGAAGACAGTCACACAGAAGCCTTCAGATGCAACGCCAGGAATTCCTCACCCCGTGTTTAGACTGGAAGGCTTTCTCCTGCTAGCTAATACTCGCAACCACTGCTATGCCAACTCAGGTCTGCAGTGTCTCCACTGGCTATCAGATCCTTCAGAGGCGACTTTTCAAGAGGCATCCCGGATCAGTCAGCTTGCGAGAATAACCCCTGAACACAGAGTCTTCTCGGAGCTCACCATGGGCTGGCTCTTTGACGGAGGCCAGCACGACTCTGCTGAGTTCCTGCAGAAAGTGTTTCGGAATCTCTCTGCATCAAGATTTGGACAGTGGGAAACTAGAGCCTCAGTACCGGAAGGCGTGATAGTGGACGAAGAAGGGGGCTCTCCCATTCATCTTGCCACCGCGATCAAGACCAACCTACAGGACATGCTAGTGGCATGGTCGTATCAGGAGCGCTCATGTGCTCTCATAGAAGCTGCACAGCAGGTGTGCTTAGCCTTGCCGAGATTCGCAGGTGAAGCTAAGGATCACACTCGCATCACAATCCCACAGCAAGTCCAGATCCCTGTCTTCCTGGACCACACATCCCGAGTTTCGTTTTGTACCTACACAGTAGAGGCAGTGATCATTCACCTAGGAATGGAGTCCACTAGTGGCCATTACCGTGCAGCTGTACGCACAGCAGATGCCTGGTATGTTGGTGATGACTCCCACCCCCCTAGTCCCTGTACCCTCGAAGATCCCCTGCTTCAAGAAAATAGCTACGTCATATTCCTAGCTCGCAGCGCCGTCTCTCACGAGCCCCAGGACGTAGCTAATCTCCCGAGTAATGTCTCTGCAAGAGCTCTTCCAGCGAGCCTTGCGGAGATGCTCCCTTAGGAGGAGACTCTCCCCAACAATCGGAGGAGTTTCTCCCCTTGCCATGTGTGTACAGCTGGTGGAGTTTCTCCCCAGGGGTTTTTAAACACCAGGAGAACATCAGGTGGAGCTTCTCCCCTCGGGTGGAGTCACTCCCCCTCCTCCTCCTTCCAAAAAGAGAAGCACTGGGCAAAGCGAGGGTGGAGATACTCCCCCTGCAGCAAAGGCCAAGAGTGGAGATCCTCCCTCAGGGGACCCCTCTCCACAACAGGCCACCGATGCCGCATAAGACTCTGAAGACACATTCGCTTCCCACTTCACAGCTTGCAGCCCTGAGGGGCGGAGCGTGTGCAAGTGCAGCGCTGAGGCACGGCTTGCCGTGAAGAGTGACCGCGCAAGTAGAAAGCAGGGCACTAGGTCGATCCCTCGCAAAGCGTGGACGATAAGTTTCACCACAGACAGTCCTCCCCCGCTGCGTGTGAATGAAATGCTCTTCTGTGGAAGTATGCATGTATGTATGTATGCATGCAGACTGTACGCAGCAACCTGCAGGCCCGACCGAGATTCCGGTAACATCCAGCACAGACGGGCCACCTCTGTCCCCGCACGGCAGCTTCCCATAAACCCTTCAGGTTGGGTCCAAGGATGCTCGGGCAAACTCCAGAGTCCCATGCAGCACGAACTGTCTCCAGCATACGGGGTGCCAGGCGCTCTTGCGGATATGTCTTCCTTGATTTCCGGGATCCCACGGACGTACTCAGGCCGGCTGGGTTGCATTTCGTATCCATCTGCAAGCAATGTTGCTGGCATAAAGCCCTACCTAGATGGGCAGCTGCACAAGCTTTTGAGGTAACAGCAATGAGTTTCGCTGGCCGCTTCGAGGTTCAAAAGCAAGTTGAAGAAGATCGGAATGGGCATAGGGGCAGCAAAGTCTGCCGGCAGCAACTAGCTGAAGTGGCACTTTTGCGGGATTCATATCATGAGAGGACGTTTGCATCTCTGCGCACCTGATTGGCAATCTCAGGAGTGGTCGGAAACTCCATGTGCATTTTGCACATATGCAGGTTCGGGCAACTTCTCAGGGCAATTTCACAGAGAGACGCCAGCTTACCGTTTATGACTTGCTGGATTTAGCGTCATTACACGGCCTTTTAAGTTTGGATTCGGATCTGGCGGTTGCTTGATTGAGGGAGCTTCTGCGGACTGCATGGTTGAATGCGGAGTGGATTTTTGCTCTTAGTGCGTGTTTAATGTAAGGGCCTGAATAATTAGAATAGGGTTTGATAAGGAACCCCCACAGTCGTAAGCCATGGGCCCCTAGTATGGGCCCTTAACCTTGGGATCACTATATGTGCCCGCGCTCCGCGTTCTCGACCCCCCCCCCCCCCCCCCCCCCCCCCCCCCCCCCCCCCCCCCCCCCCCCCCAATGGTATCCCCCCCCCCCGAGCCCGGCGACCACACAACAAGAACAAGAACAAGAACAAGAACAAGAAGAAGAACAGCAGCAACAACAAAGCAGCAGCAACCACGCGGAGGAACCACAGGAACCACAGGGGGGGAGGGGGAGACAGGAAGCAGAAGAACCACAAAAGGGAGGGGGAAAACCAAGAGGAACCACAGGGGGGGGGGGGAACCACAGGAACCACAGGGGGGGGGAGGGGGATTACCATGGGGGGGGGAGGGGGGGGGGGGTGCGCGGATGCTGGCACATATATGCCCACTATATACCTGTTATGTACCCTTGAGCGTCCCTAGAATCCGCCTTCAAAGGGTCTCAGGGTTCATATTAGGGGTCCATACTTCTAACCTTAGAACACTAGTATAGGTCATTCTTTGGGAGTTTCCGAAAATAGGGGACCCAAGTATAGTACTCTAAATAGTAGGATCGTTACTATCAGGACCCCAAAAGAAGATGCCCCCTAATTTTCGGAAACTCCCATTTAGGGCCCTAAGGTTCATATTAGGAGTCCACAGTTCTAACCAAAGAAGACAGTAGTATAGGTCCCTATTTAGGGCCCCTACATATCACAGTTCTGAGCTGCCAGGGGTGGAAGGAGCTGCTGGAGCGCTACAGCGAACCCGAGCAGCTTGATGAAAGCTTGGGGATTTCACGGTTATAAGGATAGGGCACCTGTTTTTTTGCAAAAATAATTTAAAAACTAAAGAACCTCTGTTTTTTTAAAACCTGGGCACCTTGCGATGTGATAGGGTGTAGGAATGTGTGTGTCACCATCTCACGTCTTGCTTCCAAAACAGACGCGACGGGCGTGGGCCGATCTGTAGACATGGGAGGAGGCTGTCACGAAGTCGTAATTTGCATTGCTATCGTTGATGTTGTGTGGGCAGCCCACGTCGATGCCACGATCCGAGTGACAGGGAGACGAGCAACCCTATGCGCAGCGGGATGGGGGGATTGCAGCTCTGGATCATACATGCGACGATTGAGGGTATTTTGGACGTTTTTGAGCCCTGTCCAAATAGGCGTGTTTCAGAACATCAGAGGCAAAACATCCAGATGCGAAGCGTCACATACACAACATCACATCTACACATCTACACCGCCCACAAGCTGATTTGTATCTTATCGGCAGCGGGTGGGCGCAGACTTCTGATAAATAACGCATCTTTGTAGTCTTGTGGCTATTCGGCGAAAAGTACCATTGTTATGTTTGTTTTCACCGAAGGAGTCCCTTCGTCTCTTATGGTGTTAAGAGAAGCGCAGCCATGTTATGCTGGGTGTAAAACGTACGAAGATCCACGAACTCTACATGATGATCAAACGGGGTTAAGACATGATGGAGCTACCTTCTTGACTCCAACAGCTACAGATAAAGGCGTGATCTTACATTTCTTCCAGGGATAGGAAAGCAAAAGCCCGTTTAGACATTGTTAGAGTTTAGGAGTTCTGTTGCTGTTGGACACTGGTAAAGATGGAGAGGATTTCTTATGCTTCTCTGTGATGAAGAGCTTCTTGTTGAGAGAACAGCGCTGATTCTCCAGATGTGGAGGAGCTTTCTGGAGGTTTTCTCAAGGGTTTGGGGTTTAGGGTTTAGGGAGAGTGTCTGGTGGTTCGCTATACTATCGAGAAACAAGCGGTAGGCACGCAACACGAAGGGGCAAACAGAGGTTCAGGTGGTTTTCACATCACACAAATAAGTAAAACCAGTGGTAGTCAAGGTGACATGGAAATACCACAGCAAACACCGATGGTTTCTAGTCTTGCAAGACCACAAGCAGAGTCGGCAGCAGTCGGTGAGAAGGCTGGTATGGATCATGGTGTGTGTGTGTGTGTGTGTGCACGTGCGGGTGACCACATGTACACACACACATATATATATATATATATATATGTATGTACATATGGCACCATATATCTGTATGGTGTCCCCTCCCCCGAAGAACTACCGACCCTCATTTTGCATCGTAAATACCGTGTCAAACCAGCTTTTCCGGCAGGTCCGGATTCCGTATCTCTCAATGACTGCTGAAACCAAGCACACATGTCAACAGAACGTGCTAGACAAGTCGTTCAGGTTTGACGTGAGCACGCCCTCAACGGCAACACTGTACTTTTCAATTCACAAACCAACCGCCAGGCATCTCGTGCAGGATCGACGTGAGCACACACTTAACTCAACACTGTACTTTTCCAATGAGAAACCAACCTGTTCCTAGGGTAAACCAAAAAAACCAAAAAGTATATATTTTGGGAAACTATACGGCCGGACTCCAAATGGTTTTGGAGTGAAAACTTGTTCCTAGGAACAAGATGGTTTTGCCGTGAAAACCAAACTTTTGTACTAGGAAAACGATGGTTTTGGAGGGGAAAACCAACTTCTCCCACGAAAAACAAAAAACAAAAAACAAGTTTTGGTAAATTATGTGGCCGGACTCCAAGAAGATATTTTTTTGGTTTTCTCCAGGAAAAGTTGGTTTTTCACACCAAAACCGTATTTTTCCTAGGAAAACATTGGTTTTTCACACAAAACCAATTTTTTTCCTAGGAAAAAGTTGTTTTTCACACCAAAATAATTTTTCCCTAGGAAAAATTGGTTTTTCACACCAAAACCATTTTTTTCTTAGGAAAAAGTTGGTTTTTCCACTAAAAACCATTTTTTCCTAAGGAAAACAAAAAGAACTACAATCTTTTTGGAGTCCGGCCGTATAGTGTCCCCAAAGATGTTTTTTTAAAGTTTTCCCGAAAGCGTCGCGAAGGGTTCTTCCGTGCGGAGCCGGGTAGACAAGTACATAGATGACAAACATAGAATCGAGCACATGACCTTATGACTTGACACTTGAGTCTACGACTCTATGACCCTATGACTCTATGACTCTAAGACCGAACTTGACTACTCTTGACTACTCTATGACTCTATGACTTTATGAACTTGAGAACTCTGTGACTTACTCACTTGACTACGTTACTCTATGACTCTGTGACTTACTCTGTGACTTACTCTGTGACTTACTCTTGACTTACTCTGTGACTTACTCTGTGACTTACTCTCTGACTTACTCTCTGACTTACTCTCTGACTTACTTACTCTCTGACTTACTCTCTGACTTACTCTCTACCTCTCTACATACTCTCTACATCTCGTGACTTACTCTTGACTTACTCTGTGACATACTCTTGGACTTACTCTCTGACTTATACTCTCTGACTTACTCTCTGACTTACTCTCTACCTCTCTACATACTCTCTATACTCTCTACATCTCGGTATCTAATCTCTCTTCTATTGCCAGGGGTGGCACCGTCGTCGTCCATCGGGAATGCAACCCTTCACACGGATTGGCCACCTCGAGCGCCCAAACGCTAGGTAAAGTTACACATTTTAGGCGCCCGGCGCAACCCTTCCCAGGGATTGGCCACCTCGAGCGCCCAAACGCGAGGTAAAGTTACACATTTTGCTGTGCTCGCGCAACCCTTCACAGGGATTGGCATGGGCGAACGCCCAAACGCTAGGTAAAGTTACACATTTTTTAACATTTTGCTGTGCTCGCGCAACCCTTCACAGGGATTCGCCTCCTCGGGCGTTCAAACGCGAGGTAAAGTTACACATTTTGCTGTGCTCGCGCAACCCTTCACAGGGATTCGCCTCCTCGGGCGTTCAAACGCGAGGTAAAGTTACACATTTTTCGCGCGCCGCGCAACCCTTCACAGGGATTCGCCTCCTCGGGCGTTGAAACGCGAGGTAAAGTTACACATTTTAGGCGCGCCGCGCAACCCTTCACAGGGATTCGCCTCCTCGGGCGTTCAAACGCGAGGTAAAGTTACAATTTTTTTAACTTAATAAGCGCGCCGCGCAACCCTTCACAGGGATTGGCATGGTCGAGCGCCCAAACGCGAGGTAAAGTTATTACTTTTAATGCGCTTCGAGGCGCAATTTGCAACCCTTCACAGGGATTGGCGTGGTCGAGTGCACGAACTTGCAACCCTTCACAGGGATTGGCATGATCGAGTGCGCGAACGCGAGGTAAAGTTGCTACTTTGAAGTGCTTTTAGGTGCATTGAGGTGCAATTTGCAACCCTTCACAGGGATTGGCATTTTGCAACCCTTCACAGGGATTGGCGTGGTCGAACACACGAACGCTAGGTAAAGTTGCATTTTTTTATGTGCATTGAGATGAATTTTGCAACCCTTCACAGGGATTGGCGTGGTCGAACGCACGAACGCGGTGTAAAGTTGCATTTTTTATGTGCATTGAGATGAATTTTGCAACCCTTCACAGAGATTGGCGTTGTCGAGTGTTCGAACGCGAGGTAAAGTTAACACTTTTGCTGCGCATGAAGGTGTAGCAGAAAAAAGTAGTAATAGAGTAGTAATAGTAGTAATAGTAGTAATAGTAGTAATAGTAGTAATAGTAGTAATAGTAGTAATAGTAGTAATAGTAGTAATAGTAGTAATAGAAGTAAGAGTAGCAATAGAAATAGTAGTAAAACAGTAGTAATAGTAGTACTAGTAGATGGTAGTAATAGTAATACTACTAGTAGTAGTAGTAGTAGTAGTAGTAGTAGTAGTAGTAGTAGGAGTACATAGTACCATGGCGTTGCCGCCACAGCAGCTGAATGGTCTGCGAGAAGGTTTGGCGAGCACGGTGAAACCTGGCTCCGTGCGGAGCTTCGGGAACTAACTACCAGGCAGTTGTGTGGGCTTGCTGCTGTTGCAGGCGTGCCGCAGCGCTCGTCCTAGCGCACTCTGTCCAAGCTGGAATTGGTATAAGCTCTATCATAGTGCATTGTCGAGGAGGCGGCTTCATGGGGAATCGATGTCGTTGATCATTGGCTGTGTCAATTTGTAATATAGTGAAGCGTCAGTGTCGTGGCCAGGTTAGATGTTTCGTGCTTTCACGTGAAGTTTTTGCTTTCAGGTCGATGTTGTTGCTGCGTCGGAGCAAAGCTGCAGGAGCTGCTAAAGGGCTGTGCCGAGCACGGCGAAGCCTGGCTCCGCGACGAGCTCGGGAAGCGGACTCGCGATTAGTTGTGTGGTCGTGCCGCAGCGCTCGTCCTGGCGCACTCTGTCCAAGCTGGAATTGGTATAAGCTCTATCATGGTGCATTGTCGAGGAGGAGGCTTCATGGGGAATCGATGTCGGTGATCATTGTCTGCGTCAGTTTGTCTTGCAGTGAGGCGTCAGTGTCGTGGCCAGGTTAGATGCTTCGTGCGTTCACGTGAAGTTTTTGCTGTCAGGTCGATGTTGTTGCTGCGTCGGAGCAAAAGTTGCAGGAGCTGCGAGAGGGCTGTGCCGAGCACGGCGAAGCGGACTCGCGATCAGTTGCGTGGGCTCGCTGTCGCTGCGGATGCGCAGCAGAATATCGCGGCGCATTGCCGAGCAGGACGCTTCATGGGGAATCGCCACCGTTGGTCACTGCCTGCGTGAGTCAGTGTGTATTGCAATGAGGCGTCGCCGGTGCCTGCTCGATGACTTATTCAGGCTCGGAATCTCTACGTCGATTGCAGAGGCTTTCTCATTGCACATGTATGACCCGCATGCTTTGCTCGAAAGGAGAAATATCTTGCAGCATCTTACCATACTGAGGACTGTTCTTTACCTGCCTCGCTCTGCTCGAAAGGGAAAATACGTTGTAGCATCTCACCATACTTAGGACGGTTCTTTGCCTGACTAGACACTGTCTTGCGAAAGGGCCGGCCTGCGAGAGGGCTCGTCCTGGCGCACGCTATCCAAGCTGGAATTGGTACAAGCTCTATCACGGTGCATTGTCGAGGAGGAGGCTTCATGCGGAATCGATGTCGTTGATCATTGTCTGTGTCAATTTGTAATATAGTGAAGCGTCAGTATCGTGGCCAGGTTAGATGCTTCGTGCTTTCACGTGAAGTCTTTGCTGTCAGGTCGATGCTGTTGCTGCGTCGGAGCAAAAGCTGCAGGAGCTGCGAGAGGGCTGTGCCGAGCACGGCGAAGCCTGGCTCCGCGACGAGCTCGGGAAGCGGACTCGCGATCAGCCGTGTGGGCTCGCTGTCGCTGGCGGATGCGCAGCAGAAGTCAGCCGGGCGCAAATTTTCCAGAGCGGAGTTGTTGGAAGCTCTATCGCGGCGCATTGCCGAGCAGGACGCTTCATGGGGAATCGCCGCCGTTGGTCACTGCCTGCGTGAGTCAGTGTGTATTGCAATGAGGCGTCGTCGGTGCCTGCTCGATGACTTATTCAGGCTCGGAATCTCTACGTCGATTGCAGAGGCTTTCTCATTGCACATGTATGACCCGCATGCTTTGCTCGAAGGGATGAACATGTTGCAGCATCTTACCATACTGAGGACTCTTCTTTACCTGCCTCGATCGAATCTCTACCGTCTTCCCTGCTGGATCAGCTCCAACCAAGGATACCGCAGCACTATAATACGATCACCGACCACCGGACCTGGCTGCACTGAAACAACTTGACACCATGACTCTAGATACTTATTCACCTGACTTATGCACCTGACTCTATGCACTTCGCCGTATGCAGTTGACTTCATATGCTTAACTTAAGTTTATACACTGCTTCGACAGCTTTGACAACATCGACTGAGGAACGCAGAGTAAAACATGTAGAGACAAGTTCATAGTTTCAAAAATATCGATCTCGGCATTGCCATATACTTCATAATTAGATGCACTTCGCGCTATGACTCTATAATTCTATGCACTGGATTCTATAATGTAGCGCTAAACTCTTCGCTAATGATGCTTTCGGGCCAAGTGTCTTCTAGTTTTGTTTTCCCCTAGGAAAAATTTGGTTTTCCCATCCAAAACCATTTTTTCCTAGGAGAAAGTGGGTTTTTCATTCCGGAACCAGGGTTTTCTAGCTTTGCGCGCGTTACGAACAAGTGTTGCCTTTAAGGTTAGAGTATTCTTATTACTGGGATGCGATTACGCAAACATGTCAACTTTGGGGTCGATATTGAGCTGGTTATCACAGCTACCGCGTGATGTCGTCTAGCTGACTGAAAGTGTAAATTAAATACGAAACATCGGGGTCAGATTCTGGGTGATACTAAGCCTGCTATGGATGGCCTTGGGGCTGCTGTCAGGGCGAATATTACGGTCACCATAGCGAATGACAAAGGATATGGTTAGGGTCGATGTTGTTTGGAAACAGGAGTCAGCTAGTGATCTTCGTCACTATGTTGGTACCAGTACAGGTTTAACCTGCTTCTTTGCATTTCTGTGTATATAGACACATAAATGTACATACCGCCTACGGGCAAGTCCGACAGCAAGTCTGGCAATGAGAAAGGGGCGCCATGTACTATATGTTGGGTCAAACAGACAAATGCTGGCATAATCCCTAAAAGTCGAAGGGCTATCCTCTGGGGAACACCAGAGCGAAGACAGCAAGGATCGCGGTTCTTAATGGAACCCGTTGCGTGTAGTTTAATATTAGCATGAATATGACGGCAACCGTTGAAGCAAATGTTTGGGCAGTGTTTAGATTGCATGTATTAATATTAACCGTAACTAGTAATGGGGATGACGTGGCTTTCAACTTCGGAGACTTGGACGGGAACCCACAGCTACATCTGGATGCGCTAACCTGTTCATGAGGCCAATGGCCATTATGTGGGTTGCAACTGTTGAAGGAAGTATCCGGCAAAATGAACAGCTTATGGGTAATATTAAGTTTGCGAGTAAGGTCCATCTTGGGGGACGGCAATATCCTTACTATCAGGGGGCCAGTCAAGCTGATGTATGTGATTGTATTAACCTTGTATGAACCTTCAGCTCGGCATGAGAGTTGATATGGGGATGTATATTTTAATGGGGCTACAAGTCGACATAAAATGTTAATCCATGCGAACTAAGACGTGAATCAATAAGGCATCATTTTTGGATGAACATGAAGTGGAAGACTACTGTCACCCTTGGCGCCAATGTAAGGTCTAATGGCAGGGGAAGTCTTCGGATATTGTTGTTTAGGAATAGGAGTCAGGCTCAAGGTGAGACGTAGCAGCCGTTTGGATGTCAAGTGGTTGCTTTTCCTTCTTGCTGCCTCGATGTTTGTGTTGATTGGTTCATTTTCCCTCAGATTTTGGTGAAAACTCGGACAATGGCCAGTGATCATGCAGCCGCGTTGGCTGCCGAGCAGACGGAAGCGCAGCCCCTTTCGCCGGTGCCGACAGAGACTCCCGACACGCAGCAGACGTCTCCTACACAGACAGTCGTGCCAGCTCCAGGTATTCTTGTCAAAGTTACCATGGAAAACCTCAGCACGGTACTTGCGCAGTACTACGAGCACACGGTGCAGCCCTCCCTGGATCTTCTCCCCAATCACATTAGGCAAGAAGTGATTACTGGGTTGGATAGGCAAGGCTCCTTGGCCCGATTTGAAGGTCTTGCTCTTCAGAGTGTTGAAACCGATGTGATTCGCCGCACAGTTTTGATTCATGGGTTGCCGCCTTTTCCCAATAACTCCACTATAGACCACAATCTCCAATACCTTTCGCAGCAAGTCCACCTCTCCGAAGACGATGTGCAAACCACTTCGAATCATGTCAGTACCTCCACCAATGCTTTCTTGAAAATCACAATTCTACAGGAACAGTCCTCCAAAGCTTTCTTTCAAGCCCGTCAAGCAAAAGAAGCGTTGGTGTCATTCGCAAGAGCACCAGGATTCTCCCGTTCGGATAGAAATAGACCTCCCCGTATTAGAGCGCCTTGAGCGCGTTCCGCTCCATGCTGTGATGGATTCGCTCACGAAACCTCGGAATCCCTCCATTTCACGATATTTGAAATGCGACCTCAACTCCCTCCGAATGAAACCCAGCTCCTGGCTCAGGTGATTTACCCCCCCGACAAGCACCTCACCTACGTGTGGTTACCGCTAGTCGCTGCGCCTCTCCGCACAGCAAGCTCCGCGGCCGAGGGTTTACCTCCTGTTTCTCGGAATCAGACAGACAGCGCTCCGGACTGTTTTCCCACGCGCCTTCATTTACCAATGGTCACATTCACCAATGGTCTCATTTCTGGAGCGCTCCCTTTCCTTTTGAGAAGACACTCCTTTGCAGAAGCCGATTTACCAATGGTCTGATTTACCAATGGAACCGGTTTACCACTGGTTGGATTCGCTGCGTGCGTTTCCTTGCACAAAGTGTGACAGCCTTTTTCGTAGGAGCCTCTTTCGCCAGTTCGGTGTCCCCAATAGAGGGCATAGTTTTGGACGCACGTCACTGCGCAAGGCTTCCAGCGGAAGCCCTTTTCCCGATAGCTCGCTCTGCTAGGCCTAAGTCCGAGAGTAGCCAGACAATCGTTTTGCCGCTAGAGTGGAACGCCAGAAGCTTTTCTAGCCTAGAGCATCGATTCACTGCCTCAGTTTTTTCCACCAAGCGTGCTCCCGAGACGTCTCGTTCTGCGAACGGCCAAATGAAAGTGCGCGCCAGAGGGTTTACGGCTAAGGTTCGAAATAGGTTAGCGCATGCTCTTAATGGCAACATCATCGAGTACGAAGTGTATACTCCGACCTCCTCTAGAATTCGGGCACTCTCTTTCACACTGTCTAATGGAATGATAGTTTTATCGTACTCCATTAAAGGACGCAATGTGTGGCTCAGGTATTATAGAAGAGGCATTACCAAAGAACTTGAGTTCTCTCGTGGAGAATCTCCGAAGCTCTATGGGCTGCTAAGTCGAGCGGTTGCCTCCAAAGGAGGCGAGCCGGGAAGCTGCTGGACACAACCTGCCGAAAGAAGGCTCTGGAAAAGTCTGGGGATTCAGACAGGCAAGCCCAGAATTGGGCAGAAGCCAGAGGACGGGATCTCACATCGAATCAGGTGGCTCCTTCTCGACGACGACCATTTACCACTGGACAGATTCACCAATGGTCAGATTTACCAGTGGTTACGGGAGACAACAGTTCGGCACTGCCGAGGAAGCAGGTTTGCCCTGACCCCAAAACCCCAGGAAACACTCGCACCAAACCTGATCCAAGCGGCTATACCAAAACCGCGACACCATCGGGGGAACCTCTCACGGAACTAGATCCACTCAGGCTAAGGCACGCCGTTTTCAACAGTGGACTCAGAATAAAAGATCTCGGCGCCAGGATTATCGAGCCTGGAAATCCGCCAATAAATGGACCACCCTGCGGACTCACGGCGGACCTATCCCTGTACCCCCGTCTAGTCCACGACCGACCGATTACCGCCGCCTCCAGTCCAAGGTTCGAAAGACCCAAAGCACGCCCACAAATTGGCGATATCATCAGCACTCTTCTCCTTTTTCCATTAAACCGCATACTAGACTCAATATCGCCAATCGGAATATAGAAGGCCTTAAAGAGGTCGCCAAATACGATCAGATTCTCCTTTTTGCTAAGCAACATGATTTTCACTTTTTAGCTGTTCAAGAAACCAAGGCCGACTCTAGCCACAGTTTTTTGTAAATCAGGGTGGGAGATCTTACACTCAGCACTCCCGCTGGTAAACGCCATGGCGTGGGCTTCTTCGTTTCCCCATTTCTACGGCCATACATCTCCAATTTTTTGGCCCACGGCCCTCGCCTTTGTGAACTCACTATTCATATTATTCCCCACCCCGTCACTATTATGTGTGTATATGCTCCCAGTCAAGTTGAGGATTCCGCTGAGGATCTCAAACGGAAACAAGACTTTTGGGACTCCCTGGACCACTTAATCTCTTCTCATTCCAATGCAGATCACTTAGTCGTATTGGGCGACTTTAACGCCCGACTTTCAGCCTGCATGACAAAAGATGCCCCGGGCCTCGGCCCATACGTGTGGGGCAGGCGCCAAGCTCTCGTTGACCCCGATAGGGACAATGCTGAATATCTCATTGAATTTGTGAACTCACATTCGCTTCTCCACGCTCCTTCCCAGCAGCATATCTCCTTTCCCAAGCAGGTTACTTATAAAGAAATGACTTGCGCTGACCCCCTCCCTGCTAACCCTACGGTCGAAGATTGGGCAACGCTGGACCATACTTTACTCACTACTCCCCTCTCCAATTCCTTCACCTTTCATGGCTCCATTTTCCAACAGCTCATAAACACACGCCACCCCACTTACGGGACTTTATCATGTCACTATCCGGAACGACCTCAACCCGACTCTACAGATAAACTTGCCTTTTCCCAAACCCAATCTTTTTACAACGCCCTCGAGGCCGATCTTCTCTTTTCTACCGATAATCAGCTTCCTGATCCGGGCCACCCGGTTACGCCTCCGCAGATATATGTGACAGCTTATACTGACGGCTCCTGCCCGAATAATAAAGTAGTCTCTCCTGAGAATCCCGCTGGATGGGGATTTGCGGTCACCTTCCAATCTTCCCTCCTTTTCCGATATCACCATTTATACGGACTCTGAGTATGCGCTGCGGGTGATTTTGGGTGACTCTCTTCCCAATACGCATCAACAACTCGTCACTCTTGCGCAGCAGTACTATACTGCTCTGCGCACTCTCCATTATGTGACGCTCGCCAAAGTTGCCGGACACTCCGGCGTTATCGGCAATGAGTTAGCGGACTCCCTTGCAAAAAAGGGCGTTACTGAATACGGCTCTCTGGGTAGATTTTCAGGCTCCCGCACTGCTGCGCTCTCTCCTCCCGACATTGGTTACTCCTCTGAGGCGTGGTTGTCTCTTTCCCCCGACGCCCAAAACGCTTACTTACTAGAACTCATACAAAAACACACCCGTCTTTTTCCAACGCTCCCTGTTTCGATTAAGAAGCCCTGGATCTCTCCGGCTACTTTGGAATGTATTTCCTCTTGCCGAAGTAAGACTGATCTCACCGAACAGGAGGTCAAACAACATCGAAATCGCATTAAGAAACTCGCCAGACGCGACAAGAAACAATGTATCTTGGCTAACCTCCAGGAGGATTTTCATGGTTCCGCCATACAACAGTGGCGTACCGCACGCTCCATGAGAAAGGATTTTCGCCCTTCTCCTACCAATTTAGTCAATTCTCAAGGCAAATTGGTCTCCAAATCGTGCCGGGCAGAATCATTCGCAGACTATTTAGCCAACCAAGTTTGGAAGGCTCCTTCTCCCGAAACCTTTCCAGATACTCCCTCTTTTCCCGAAATCCCAGAGGCGTCCCGCCCATTTAACATGGAGGAACTTAATATTGTCCTCCGCACCCTAGGCAAGCGCAAGGCTCCAGGCCCCGACGGCGTTCCTGCCGAGCTACTTCAAAGCGCCCCCTATATTTTTCGTCTCTATTTGTTAGACCATCACAATCATTGTTTCATGACAGGAGAGGCGCCGGCCTCCTGGCTCCATTCAGAGGTTGTCATGTTGGTCAAAAACTACCAGAAAGATACTAAGCTCCTTTCCAACTATCGACCCATTTCTCTCTCTAAGATATAAGCTTCGCTGCTTCAGAAACGCCTGGCGGTGCACTTTGATCACCGAGTCCGCCATACCCAATTTGGGTTTCGTTCCGGCCGCTCAGTTACCCAGCCTATACATATTTTGCGCCGCCTTCTGGAGGTTCATGAAAGGCAGACAGAACCATTTCATGCCATTTTCCTTGATTGGGCCAAGGCCTTTGATTCTGTTACGTTCTCCGCCATACAGGCCTCTCTTCAGTACATGGGCGTACCGGCTCCATTTCGGCAGGCCATTTCCTCATTATACAATGATCCCATTGTTCGTGACAGTAACCAGCGCTCCGAACGAAGCACGCAAACAAGGGGGCTCCGTCAGGGTTGCCCCCTCTCCCCTTACTTATTCGGCTGTGTCCTCACTCATCTTTTTGAGGATGTCGAAAGACAGTATATACGGCCGAGCATGGAACTATCTCTGGCGTCCTGCGCCTGGGGGCCACATTATGGGATTTGGAATATGCAGACGACACGGTCCTCTTATCTAACTCCTTTTCCCAAGCACAAATCTTCCTTCACTTGGTACAGAAAGAAGGAGCCCGACGTGGCCTGTATCTCAATTATGACAAGTGTGATCACCTCTCCGTTAACTCCCCCCATCGCATCTTATTTGACCCGAACTATCTCCTGGCCCCAGTTGAGGACTTACAAGTCCCACTCTCCGACGTGGTTAAATACCTCGGGGTATATTTGGACCCGCGATCCACAAATCACAAAAGCATCTCCACCCGAATATCAAGAGCAATGGAAGCTTCCAAGAAGCTCGCTCCGCTGATGAAACATGGCCATCTTCCTCCTAATTGGAAGCTCTTGGTCTATCGCTCACAGTCCATTTTGATGCATGCGATGGACAGCCTTCTACTTACTCCCCCTCAACTCACCAAGCTCGATTCTATTCATTACAAGTGTTTGCGCAGGATCTTTAAGATCAAATCTTCCTAATACCATAGGGTTATCAACCCGTCCTCGGCTCCATGTTCCAACCAGTATCTTGCAGAGCTGGCCTTCTCCTCCAGACGTGTTATCACTCCTTCTCAACAGGATTCGCAGAATCGCTTGAACCTCTTAGGACACCTATATTGGCACCCAGACTCACTTGAATTCCAGTCTACGTTTATGCCCTCAGCAGCCTACCGCCACACAATAGGCCCTAATAGGGTAGGTAGGCCCAAAACACACTGGGCCGAATCATGCTTGGTAGAAGCCTCCCGCCGTATTTCATATCTACAGTCCGATGCAGCCCCACCACACTCCCTTATAGAGCATGGTTTTGTCGCCATCCCGACAGCAGCCGACATTCGGCAAGAACACTTTTCCCATTCTCTGGTATGGATGGACAACACTCCCTTGTATCGCCAATTCTCGACTGTTGCCGGAAATAAAGCACTTTGGGTTTCTGTAGTTCACAAGCAAAGCCGTAAACCACACAAGCGCACTTGACACGGTCGGTGCAGACGGGACCTTTTCGGACCCTGCGCTTGCAAAAAAAGGAATAGGAGTCAGTCAATGCTCACGGTCATTCATATGTATTGTCGGGGCTTGGCTCTGAGACTGTAGTGAAGTCTGCGTTAGGAGTTAATGCTCGTGCCCATATTAAGCGTCGGGTATTCCGACAGAAATGACTTTCATCGTTGGGAAAACCATATGTCAGAGTATCTGCGTGAAAGGTCACAAGACTTCAGAACGAAGGCGCCTGCCGATATACATATGCTGTCCCCTCGGAACTTCAAAATCTAACATTAAGCCTGGATCATACAGTAGAAGCGTAAACCTAGGAGGATTGGCGGCGCTATCGTGGCACCTCCGCGGTAGTTCTCCGGGGGTGGGGGGGGGAGCTAGCATCTGTATATATACACACATACATGTATAGATGGGATAGATAGATATGCGTACATATACATATGTACATATCTTTTGTTTCACAGATATATAAATATATATATATATATATACATACATCCATACATACATATATGTGTGCGTGTGTGCGCACATATTTGCAATTTGGCGGCTGCTTGTACGCGGATGTGTCTACATCACATGTAAGCTTGCATTTGCGACAAGCCTGCAAGCATATACAGATGTGTTGAACATATATACATGTGGATATCTGTATATACACATGCATCTGTGGTTTGCGTGTGCATGTAGATATGCTTGCATAGGCCTTTTCCGTGTCTGATCCGCATATGAATTCGGGGTGCTCTTCGACATACTCATATGATACTTACATTTGCATGCGTGCACAATGCTGCTCGTGGAAATGTAACGTGAACTTTGCGACGTGCATAAATGTATACGTACATGCATACCTATGAACATGTTTTCCCGTGAACGGGCGTAGGTACCAAACGAAGATAATATGTGTAAACTTTTGTTTAGGTGGCCAAGGCTTCACGACTTTCTCATTTGCAATTGGGATGGCCCGTGAAGGTTTACCACAGTAGAAAGCTTTTCAACATCAGTTCTTGGTTTCCGAATCCCGCTATTTGCGAGCGAACGTCCCCAGCAATCCTGATCGTTGTCCTTCCAAGAAAGGCTTCCATGTAGTGTTGTGGACCCGAACCCCTGGCATGCATGTTGAGGGGCAGCTTTTCGCGGGCTTGCAGCAGGTCCTCGCCCCTTTCTCTCCCCTTGCTTCATGATCGATCAAGCTGCACGAGTGGGTAGGTTTGGAAAATTGCAGGATATGAATGTCGCTGGGTAGCCTGATTCGTTTCGCTGGGTAGCCTGATTCGTTTCATCCCACTGGCTTGGGGTATGTGTGAAGATATACCTGCGTCACTTGATAAGGACCGGTTGGCTTTTCATCGCTGGGCTTGGTAGAATAAGGCTCGGGATAAAGAGAATTTTGTGGATGTAGAGCCTGATTACGAGAGTAGCTGCTCATGCATGTGGGTCGGCCGGCAATGTGACACCTTATGGCGTGGGCACAGAGCTCAGTAGCAGATTCCTTCTGTGCTGCTATGCCGCTATGCCGTCCAGGTATCTATTTCATCCAGACGCTAATGAACGCCCACAGCTCTTCTTCCGCCGTCGGATTAGGGCGACGGAGCCCAGCTTTGAAGATCTTCTGCCACCGGAGCCGGGGTCGCAGTGCTGGTGGGTTCCTCCAGTGCCTCTAGGCAGCCCGTCAAGTGCCTGGGCCCAAAGTGCACCGGACTGACGGTCAGAGAATCTCACGTAAAGCGATGAGTGCTTTGCCGCCACTCCGTCTACGTAGTCACTGCTTGAATTCAGACAAGCAGCAGGCAAGATTCCGCGATATTGCCTGCTGCCGGATCAACAACCGTTGAGGAAGCCGCAAAGAACAGATGGGGCTGTGAATCAGTCCCAAGCTGCAGAGGCTGACTGTTCCAATACGAGCAGTCCTCACGAGTTTCAACCTGTGCACATTCGCAGTATGCATGATGCACATGACAGGTCACGCATTGATAACACATTCCTTGAATTGTTTGCAACCCGAGTGCACAGCTTTTTGTCTCTGGATAGGAATTTCGGACGGCATTCAGCGCTCGTCCCAATCAGCTCCATCAGACAGGCGCAGAGGCAGTGTTGTGGTGCCCATGGAAATTTGACTCTTGAGTTGCCTTCCCACAGCCAAGTTGGTGCCCGTGAAGTATCGTGAAGTTGTGCATGCGGTAGAACCAGACAAATCTGTGGAGCAAGCACATCCGGGAAAAAGGGTCGTGCTGACCATGCTTCCCTAGTTTGTACAGAACAGGGTCCAGGCATTTGGAAAGTTTGATGCGATACTTTTTATATGTGTATATATCTATATATCTATATATCTATATATCTATATATCTATATATCTATATATCTATATATCTATATATCTATATATCTATATATATATATATATGTATTTATATTTATTATTTTTTACTAGTATCGTAAATATTTTCAGTTTTATGGTTATTAGTACAGGTGCCGTGTGGACCCTGCAGAGTCTTCTAACTCTCGACAGATCGAAGTGTGTGTCCTGCACTGGCAGATGAGTTGTGCCCTGTGCGCATCAATGCTGAGAAGGCCACCTTCTCCTAAACCCTAAACCCTAAACCCTAAACCCCTAAACCCTAAACCCTAAACCCCTAAACCCCTAAACCCCTAAACCCCTAAACCCTAAACCCAAAACCCTATAGACATCACATAGCCGAGGCAAGACTGCAGGTTTTTAAATCATGGTGCAGCTCTAGGGCGCAAGACGCTGCAGATGGAAAGATGGGAAAGTGCCAGCATCAGCCGAGCAACGGATTCCTCCCTTAAGCCGGGAGCATGTACGATTCGGGTAGCACAGTCGCTGAGCAGCATCCTTCCCATCCGATTTGTCAAGATGCAGAATGCATTTGAACCTTCTGTTGATGAAGGATTGCATCTACATGCCATACCTGAGCAGTCGACTCCCTGGTTTCAGTGCATTCAAGAGTGCCATTTTCGTGGAGTCGACTGCTCCGGATGCTCTGAAAAAAGGGCGAGTGGATGAAATCCACGGTGTGTGGGAACCTGCCCCCCGAGCAGTGTCAAAAATGGAGAGCTTGTGCTCGAAGATACATTCAATTTGTCACTACTGGGGTCTTCCTGTTGATACTGTTATTGTTGCTGTTACTTGCATTGTTGCTGCTGCTGTTCTGATGCGCTGATGCCGCTGCTGCTGCTCCTACCACCCCTTCTCTTACTCCTAGTCCTCCTACTCGTACTCGTATTCTTACGAATTCTTCTACGATCTACGACTGCTACTACTACTACGATCTGCGACTCTACGGCTGTTCCTAGTAGTAGTAGTAGTAGTAGTAGTAGTACTACTACGACTACTACTGCTACTATTGCTACTACTACTACTACTACTACTCCTACTCCTACTCCTACTCCTACTCCTACTCCTACTCCTACTCCTACTACTCCTACTACTCCTACTACTACTACTACTACTACTACTACTACTACTACTACTACCCCCACACCCCCCCCGGCACCCTAGCAAAACGTCCAAACACAGCAAAACAGAGGTTAACACCAGGCGCCTGCAGGCGCGCATGGCTACTACTATTACTATTACCACTACTACCACTACTACTACTACTACTACTACTACTACTACTACTACTACTACTACCACTACCACCATGCGAACGCCAAGAACAGCACATTGCCGGCAACCACCTGAGTGATGACAAGGATGCCAAAGGAAGTATGTATGATCTTCATGACACATAGCACAGTACTTCAGGGAATAATGGATGCAGTGGGTGCATTAGTCTGAGCATTCTTCAAGATGTCTGTCTCAACCAACATGTGTCTGCTACAGCCATGGTCAGACTGTACACAAGCAATGTTCGTATTTCTTAAGACTAAAATCGCACTGCAAGGGCAGCAGTGCGAGCAGCAACGGTTGGTATACTAGTCGACAGAGCCGAATCTGAATGAGAAGTGTGGTATACTTCTAGGACCAAGAGTTGGGTAGCTGTTGCCTTCACACACTGGTTGTCATGACTTGTCGTCATGATTGACATGGCCAACTGCACAAGGCAATGACCCACTGCCGTCAGACTGCCCGCCACTTGGTGTCACATCAGAGCGCAGAAGGCCTGCGCTGAATGCTTGTGTTTGCTCGTGCATGTGTTTGCAAGTTGGTAGCATCACCTACACAGTGATCGAGAAAGAGCGTCAATGATTGCCCAATACCGTCGTTGCCACCGCTCCAGTGCAAGCAGCATCCCCGGCATCGCCAGCATTACCAGCATCGCCACTGTTTCCGTCGCCCCATCGCCACTATCTCCATTAGCAGCAGCATCATCATCAGCATCAGCATCACCAACATCGTCATCAGCATCAGCATCACCATCACCATCACCAGCAGCATCACCATCATCATAATCGTCATAATCACCATCATCATTATCACCATCACCACCATCATGATGATGATCATCGTCATCATTATCGGCACTAGGTATCAGCGTCATCATCGTCGTCATCATCATCATCATCACCGTCATAAGCTTCATCATCATCATCATGATCATGACCACCGTCACAATGACCATTACCATCACCACCATCATGCCGATGATGATCATGATGGCCATCATCTCCATTATCAGCGCCATCATCCTTACAATCATCACCTTCATCATCACCATCACCATCACCATCACCATCACCTTCATCATCGCAATCACCATCATCATCATGACCTCCATCACCATGGTCACTATCATCATCATATCATCACCTTGGCCACTACCATCATTTAATCTTTACCTTCATCGTCATCTTGTTCATGGTAGCCGTCATTATCATCAGCATGACCATCATCATCTTCATCATTATCAGCAGCATCAGCAGTCAGCAGTCATCAATCACCAAACATCACCAAACATCACCACGTCATCATATCCAGTACATCCTGATATGACAGTCGCAACCGGTCAATGATGCTCCCACTGTTTTGCGCATGCGATTTTTTTTGTTACGGTCCTCGGTATTTAAGCTGGTCCTTCATTTTCAAGACAACGAGATCGTCATGGAGTGTTGGCAGCACTCCATCGTCTCGCACAGCTTGTCGACCATGCTGCAGAGTTGCTTTCAGTTCTCATTTTAGGATTCGCACTTCCAAGAGTACTTCTTTCACAGTGTTCACTCACATGCAAAAGTCGCCGTGATGCGTTCTAGACTATTGGGGTGGGTTTTCAATTTCTGGCTGCATGGAAAGTTGTAGTGCGCTGGCCATCTGTGTAGAAGTCCCGTGGCTCGGGAGGTCAATTCCAACAAAAAGCAGGGCGGATGTTGTTGCAGTTTGCGATCACATGTTCACTTTTTTTTGCAGCATCAAGGCATGTGAGCCCAAGAATGCACCGTGGCAGTGCAGAGTAGGGCTTTGAGTATCTTGATGAGTGTGGCGAAGCTCAGAGCTTTGGAGAGCTGGGGGGGGCCTGGTGGATGCATGCTAGTCGGACTTCACCTCTGTGTTGACAGTGATCATAAGCTTGTCTTCGGAAGACATGGGTCCAAGGGCGATTTGTTGGAGGCCTCCGGAGGTCTTGATCCGCTGCTACCCGACCACGGACATCGTGAGCTCGGCGATGTGCGGAACAATGCTTCGATAATGGCAAAACCAAATATGGTTGGGGCAAGGATGGATAATGCAAAGGGAAGGCAGGAGGGGCAAGGCCACAGCGCCGCCATGTCGGTGGCGGCGATCGCCGGGACCCAGAGCCGGAGGATGCCAGACGATCAGGCGGCTGCAATGACACCCCCCACCCCGAAAACATGTGCCCGTGGGTTTTCACGAGCGGGAGTGTGGTTGTGCTCCGGGACGTGGCTGGAGGAAAGCTCAGAACGGGAAGGCCAAGGACACGGCGGTTCCCCTCGACGGGTGAAGCGTGTATGCCTGAAACAGGAGGGTGCATGAATGTGGTCGCCTTTTTCTGTTTGTTCAGACGGGTTACAGCCAGACCAAACCAGCAACACACCAGGCAGGTGTGGCAAGGCTGGCAGGAGGGGCTGGCAGACAACTCAGATAATGCTTCACGTCGTACCCGTCATGGGCGGCCGGGCAGGCCGGCCGGGAAGTTGTGAGAGCTTAGGAAGCCACAATTAAATATTCGGGATTTAGCCGGGGGGGAGGCGAGGGAGGGTGATTGGCGAGGGGATTGAAAGGACCTGGCGAGGTCAATGACAAAGCGGGCAAGTACCGCGAGCAGCTTTGAGCAAAGCAAAATCCTATCCCGAAGGCTAAGCGCACGTTACAATTCGAGGAAAGGGAGACAAGGGATGAAGGGCTTGTGCGCGACAGCAAAGGAAGCGTGCTGCTTTGTTCGCAAGCCAGCAAGGGATTGCGAGTTCAACGTGACTTGGCGTTCCCCGAACTCTGGGAGACTACAGTCTAGAGCTTAGGGTTCAGGGTAACTAGGTGTTTGATTTCGGGTTTGAAGTTGGTCTTCAACCCTTGAAACAGGTTTGTGGCAGGTCAAAGGCCTGTTTGGCGACTAGAGTTTGCAAGCTCGCGTGACTTTGCCCGAGCATTGACGCCAAGAATTTCCTCCAGTTGTAAACTTATGTACCATCTCCTATTGATTTGCTCACGATAGCACGAAATACCAAAATCAATTGCAGCATAGCATGAGACCGCTTCTAGTATTGAATACTGCCGCTCGGTCAAGGTCCAACAATATCATCAAATCGACAGCCCCCGAGAGCAACTCAAAGCGTTCTTTGGGAGGAGCTGCAGGAATGCCTGCCAGGAATACACCAAAGAAGCTGCGAATGAATTAACTTCCACCTGTATTCTGCAGGTTGTGAAAAGTGGGGTCACGAGGGTGTTGCACACTCTACTGCCACGAGTTGTGCGACGCGGCTAGGAAGCTGTTACCCTTCAGCTTCGCGGAGAGGTTCCAATTGCCCAATTCGCAGTATCGGCAGGGAGCCAATTTGGCTCGCCAAGCCTCTTCTACGGTAGATAGGCTCACACGTTTCGCATGTCGGAGTCTCCCACCTTAGGGGCTGGGCAGGTGATCTTTAACCTTTTCCGGTACTTAAGTTCCTACCATAATCAAAGTTAAGAGGTACACTTCTGTTAGGTTACGGTACTCAGCCCCTAAGCGCGTTCACGGGCATCGTCGAAGTCCAAAGCTTTCCCTTTCTGGCAGTGAAGGCCGCAGCTGACGGATGAGGAGCTGCAAGCAGCGATCAGTGGCGGAAGCCGTGGGCTGATGGCAGCGGGCTTAAATTTTGCTTCTGGGTTTCAGGGTTTGGGATTTAGGGCTGGGGACGACGAGCGTCCTGTCACACACGACTGGGGAAGATGTCAGACAACACTTGTGACGCAGCGAGATCCTCAGATGTTGCGCAGGGGTTTCTGCCCAGCTTCATCCAGCCGACTGCGCTGTTGGTCGGTAGCCTGATACTGCGCGACAGCCTCAGAACCTCTTCGTAGACGGTAGCGTCCAGTCTTCCGACATCCAATGCGGAGGCTTGAAAGCCGACGAAGTCCGTGATTTCTCCGCACCAGAGGTATTCGGGCATGATTGTTCCGGGAATGCTGCCCTTACTGAATCCCATCCATGTTTTCGAAGCAGAGTCTCTATGCAGGTGTGGTGGGGTACCATGTCACCTCATTGCGCAGGTTGCAGCCGCAGCGAAAGAGCTCCGGGACGTGGAGTACCTGGATTTTGGGTCCATGTCGATTCTTATCTCGACTGTTTATGTCACATCGTGTTCTTGTACCTTAGCATAGCCACTCCACAGCGCCAGAGAAGAAGAGACAGCAGCACTGCGCAGGAATGAGATCGTGTTTTGCAGGCCCTGGGTGCAGGCGACAATCCGCTGGGTGTTGCCGCACCTCAGCCAGATGCCAAGCAACTCATCGTGCATCGTGAAAAGCCGCACGTGTGACATCTACATGTACAGAATACAGGTGTCTGCACTCCTTCTTAATGTGCAAAACAGTGCACAACTGTCGTAACAGGTCTGGTGAGCATATGATGTTGGTGAATTTTCTCCATAGGGGTCGGATGCCATGCTTTCAGGTTCGGCAAGAACCTTCGTATGGCTGGGTGCTGAGCCGCTAGAGCAGACACGGTTGTTGGGCAACTCTTCCTGGTGTCGCTGAGCCAGTGAAAGGTAGCCTGCCGTCGTCCTTCGTCGTTCCGAAAAAGCGATCGAAGCAGCGTATATATATATATATATATATATATATATATACATATACATATACATATCCATATACATATACATATATATATATATATATATAAATATAATATGTAATATACTCTAATATGCGCGCCTGTTTTCTCAGCCGAAGGTGGCCATTGGCGAATCGGAGGAAGCCATCGAGCGCCTCTCGACTCGTGCACGCATCAGCGAGGAGTTGGGTTTAGGGTATATATATATATATAATATGTAATATACTATAATATTGGAGTGCAAAGGGAGTGCCCGTAGTTGCGGGGGGCGGGGCAAAGGGACGAAGGGGACGGACGAGTCCGTAGTTGCCTTAGTTCTTGAACGCAGAGCTATACTGGACTTGCAAGGAGCACCGGCCTCTGAAGCCAACGGTGCTGGTGAACCCGGTCGTGACACCGAGAGAAGGTGTCGCCGAGAGGGAGATGAAGAGTTGAGGGCCTTCAGAGTTTAGGGCTGAAGGCATGCGGGCATCTTTGGCTGAAGTTGGCCATGAATCCGCGAAGCCTCGGTGAGAAGTGCCTTTGGAGGTTGTGCCGAGGCCTTCTTTTGGGAGAGGTACCCCTGGCACGTTGAACTTGACTTTCCTATGGACTTTGCAGAGTCGATGCGCAATTCCTCAGCAGACGACGGTGCTGTCTGCTGTCGCGCTTGCAGTCTGTGCACGAGCCGTTGTTGGCTTGCACGGTCGTACAGTCGTTGTCGCGGGGAGCACAATAGAGCTCCAGAGGCAGCACCTGAGAGTTCATCTCATGATTTGGCTCAAAGCTGCGAGCTTCTGGTATGTGCGGAAGTTGGTACAATGGCACCCATGCCACCCAAAGACATGCAGTGCAAACCTGATTGAATGCGTCTAGGGAGTCTAGGTCAGTGTCAGACGATGCTTCCAGAATTATCAATCGAGGGAGCTGCTGGTAACACTGACGTCTTCATGGTTCGGCGCCGCCTCTTCGTGACGCTGCTTGCAGCTCTCGGTGTCCGCAAAGCCTTTGCAGCCTGGCTGAGCTTGGCAGTGTGATTCAGCGTTTCGCGAGGACGTTCCCTGCCTTGTATGTTGTATGCTGTGAAACGGTGCGAACCGTTCTCCCAAGTCTGGCACAAGCTTTCCACCTGTCTCGACATTTCGGCATGCTGTCACGCATGTGAATCCGAGAGTGCTGGAATGCTGGAATCTCCGCGGGTTCTCTGAGGTGGGGCCACGAGGCCTGGCGGGAATCCTTCGTGTTCTTATGCCAAGAAAAGGCATCCCGTTTTGAGCAGTGCCGGAAAGGCACTGTGACAGCAGCTCCATCCCGCGTTCCCATGCGATTCTTTGGCGGCGGCGGCGGTGGCGCCGTGGCCGCTTGCCCGCACTGCAAGGCTTAGATGGTCTTTCTCGCTTTTTTCCTTCAGGGTTTGCATTGGGTTTCGTGTGGTTTCGAGATATGATCATGTCTATGAGGCAGTCGAGGATCACGCTCCGTCGTGGTCAGATCTTCAGGCCGCGTTGGAGGCAAAGTCCTCCAGGGAGGAGAAGGATGCCGGCTGCAGTTCCATGACATATGGGAGTTTCCGAAAATTAGGGGTACCTTATTTTTGGGTCTTCATGATAGGGATCCTACTATGTAGGGTACTATATTAGGGTCCCCTATTTTCGGAAACTCCCATATCAGGTCGTGCAACGTTGGGCGATTCAGATATCTATCACTGCCTTTCCCAACCTCGATTTAAGATTATGGTCCGTCCTGCTCCGGGCTTTGGACGGGGATTCTGTAAGCTAGTCGCTTTGTTGCGCTCGGTTCCTGGTTTGGCAAAGGTCATATTTGTGTTCTGGCTCTTGACTTGCAGGAGTTCCGATCGAAGCTGTCGAAGGGACAGGTTGCCAATGCAATGGCAAATCTGCGAGTTTTCGACAAGGCGGAGTGTGTTCAAGATGAGCGCTTCGCAGCTGAAGCAAGGGTCATCGAAGGTCTTTGACGTGCTTTCGGTTCTTGGCTTTCCGTAGTCGCCTGGTGTTGGCGTAGTTGCTGTTTCCCGGAGACTCCGCGCTTTCCTTGCCTGGGAAACTTGGACGTCAGCCTTTTTCTTGGTCTGTCTGTGCAGGATTCGGACTCCGCCAAGCGCGTGACTCTCTACCGAGACACCGCATCTTGGTGCCCATACTGCCACAAGGCGGGCGTGCTCATGGTTCTTTTTAATGCCTTAAGGATGACCTGACTGTTTCTATCAGGGTTTTATGAGGGTATTGTATTGAAAGGATCATGTGGTGGCCAAGGCTTTAGGCACAGCCCAGTCGAGCAGGTGTGGCTTCTCCTTGAAGAGAAACAGATTCCCTACAACGTCAAGCGGGCCGCTTCGATCAGCTTACGGTAGAATTTTTCAATCGTTGCTAGGTGGACACTGCTTACACGAGCAGGTCTTTTGCAGATGGTAGTGTTGTTGCATGCCATCGGGCCTAGGTCAACATGGCCTGCTATGGCAACAAGCCACCGGAATTCCTTGCATTGCAGCCAAACGGGCAGATTCCAGTGGCCGTCATCGACGGCGAAGTATTAAGGCAGGATTCCCTATCAAATGCCTAATCTTCCGTGTCGGGCGCGGGATGGGGCATAACATGGTTGCTTTCAAGTTCCTGGGTGCTTCTTGCATGCCCGCTTCATTTTCCACTTCACACTTGGTTGGGATAAAGCCGCTGATGGCGTGGCGGCACTCAACAAACCAGGCTGATAAAGGAGCTTCATGATGTGAAGTCAGCGAATTTGATGGGCTTCACCCCCAGACGGCGAAAGCGGTAGAGGACAATCCATCGAGCGCTACATCCAGCCTTTCCATACCACAAATTTCCGAGATGCTCAGTTTTTCTGGAAACTTTCATATTGCCCCTGCCTTTAGCTGCCCGAGTCCTCGACGTTCAGCTTCGGGGGTTTTGATCTTGGCCTGAGATAACACGCAGATGTTGTGGCAGCGAGGTCATCTGACGCCATTATAGAGCGTGACTCGGCCATAACATGGGAAACTGGAAGCTCATTCGTTCAAGTACGAAGGCCACGCACATCCACATATGTCAGTCTGCAAGCTCACATACAAGGTATACTGCGCATGAACGGCGCGAGCTCAGAGGTTGATCAGGCCGGGACTGTCAGAGCATCCTGCAAGCTTGAGTTTCACTGAATCGCTACTACAAACTTCCGTCCGGCACAATCCTCTTGGACCTGATCTGTTGCAGTCCATAGACCCCTTTGACGATGCTCAGAGTACGCAACTTGGCAGCACGGCGATGTTATCTTGTCATCTTGCTTCAAGGTCTCGTAGCCAAGCTTGCAAGAGCTACCTATACTGTAGAGACAGGTGCGATGCTAGCAGCTTGCGTCGACTTCTGGATGACCATACCGTTAGGAAAGACCCTAGTCGGAAGCAGAAACCATGGCCCTTTTCGCTCCTTATGAAGGTCTCATGGTATGCTTCAACTGCTGACGGCTGACGGCAACGACATCCTTGATGAGACAAGTGCAACAGCAATAGACTGTAGACAATCACTGCATCCCCATCTTCCTTATCACCGTCAACAACACGGACCATGACGACAGCAACCACAACTCCAGCAACAACGACGGCAACAGCAGCAGCTAGGGCAACAGCAGCAAGAGCAATATCAACGTCAACATCATCCTTGCACACATCCAGCTACCACCATTTCCCACCTCTGTTCAAAGGAATCTGCTTCGCTTGGAGCGGCAGCTCTTCTCAGCCTGGCTGGGGTGGCTGTGCCGTGGTGGGGGGCGACCCGACTTCGAGCGAACCCTGCGGAAGGCACGAAAACCCGTAAAAAATGGAAGCGTGCACAGATTCCACCAGATCTGATCAGACACAGCCGCAATGCTTCTTCCAGCAGATCAGGTCGAGGACACCCTGAGCTCCAGGAGCAGTGGGCCGTACTTTCTCGGAGATCGCTTCTCGCTGGTTGATATCATGTGCCTCAGATCCAAAAGTGGAGGTAGACACCCTGGTGGAGGATTGCATCACGTTGCCTTGACGCACCTTTGGTGGAGTGAGTACTTCGGTTTACCTTCCGTACCTGCCCTTTGAATGCTCGATTTCGCAATGATGCTTCAAGCTGACGTCAAAGTGAACAACAGGCATGCGGTACCAGAAAGTCTGCAGGGCTAAGAACATGTGATATCAGGACAGCTCAAGCCGAACAGGTCGTTAAATCGCCTTCCAGGGGTGATTAAGAAAGGCGAAGTTTGCGGAAAATTCCGAGTCCGCGTACCTTGCTTGCTCATTCATCCGGATCTACCAGACCGATCAAACCGAACAGTGATCTATCAGCGAGTGACCGTTACACCTCGCACCTGCACCAGTCGTACTTTTTTCCGTTTTGCTCTCAGGTATGCGCCCTTCATTGAGAGAGCTGTTGCCTCGCTGGCCTACTTCAAGGACGCGCACAGATGCTCAAGCATGCAAACTGTCACGGATGCATTTTCTTTGTGTACATATTTATGCAGAACCACAAATGGCATACATACACATACATCTACATCCATTGCATACAGTCGCATGTACATGTGTGTTCACACGTTGATATGGCTGATACGTAGGTTCACGTAGCACGCATATACATATATATATATATATATATATATAAAAATATGTATCCACGACTATGTCCATGTTTGTGTCTATGCCCACTCGATGTCTCCGTCTGCGTGTATGTGCGAATAACTTTTGCGGTCGACAGGCTGCTTTCGGGGATACTGCATCTGCTGCAAGGGAGGAAGAGTTCTTGCTTCAGAACCGCGGCTGATTCTTGAAATTGTCTGCAGGGCTACAACATTCGGGATCCAGCGGCTTTTCCGGCCATCAATGCCTGGTTTGATGCAATGGAATCGCCACATGACTGCAAAGCTCGTAGGGTACAGCGAAGCCCTTCAGAATGGACGAAGTGCTGCTGGGCTGAGTTGTGGCTTTCCGGCTTTGAGGCACTTCATAATATTATATTATAGTTAGTATCTTATGGTAGGAAGGATATTTTATGTTACGATATCATTATAGTAAGGGTTGCTGTGGGCTTCATGGCAAGGGAATGGTGCTGCAGACAAACAGAGGCCCTTCCTGCTTAGCCGCCGGGGCCTTCCCAGACAATGCACATGACACGAGAACATGGTCAAACTGCGAAGGTTCGTATCTGAAAGAATCGAACAACTCTTGCATTCTCGATGTCCTCATTGGTGCTTCTGACGGGCTGCTTTTGCTCAGTCATCGGATGTTTGCTTTGTCTATCACGAAAGAAATCAAGAAGCTACTTCATGCCCGTCGCACGAGAAAGTAGAGGCTGAGAGGGATCGGTACGCCGTTAAGTGTGGAGCAGCGTACCAGGCCAACCATGAACATGTTGCCTTCAGACATGATTGATTCATCCACTATATAAGACTGAGGCGGGCGAGCTACAGGGCAGCCAAATCCGACTACTACACCCATGCACATGACAGCCTGCAATGCACGCATCATGTGCGTGGCAAGTCTGTTGCATTGACAGGTCGCACTTCTGACTCACAGATGTCTGGTCTCCAGAATGGTCTGCAATGCATTGAGAAAATGGTTCAGAGAGCCTGCAGTGCGAGTAGAAAGAAGTACTAAGCCATGTCAACACGTGCTCAGACTCATGCCGATGTTGGTCGTTCTGCTGAGGATGGTATGATGGTTGTGGGGACGATCGATGTGGTAGTTCCTGCGATACTGTGCTGACACGTTGGGAGCATGATGATGGAGATGATCAAACCGGGGAGTATGATCATGATGATAATGTTGCTTTTGATGATGGTCTTAGTGTTGTTGATGAGGACGATGATGACGGTGATGATGATGATGATGATGACCATGATGATCAAGAAGGGCGGAGATCATGCTGCTGCTTCTTCCGGTGATAGCAGCGGTGGTGGCGACCATGATAGTAATAGTGAGGGTGGTGGAAACTGCGATCATGATGATGATGAAGAAGAAAAACAGGAAGTTGATGTTTGCCGTTCATGCTCAGCACACTATAGCATGGTGCTGCTGCTGGATTACTTTCGTGTACTTTCCGTGAGATAGCCACAGCAGAGGTATAACAGCTCTAGCTATGAGCTGCATGCTTTGTGGATGGGCCCTTAACAGGACTTGCCTCCTCAACTCGGCGGTTGCAATGCAGAAAGCGGTGGCAAGGCCCGTCCTGAACCTGTCTATGCTTCAGGGTTTGGCTGGGTTTAGGTCTCAACGTTTTAGTATTGGGGGGTGGGGGTTTGAGGGGTTTGGAATCTACCTTACATGCTTCCGCAAAGTTGCGCAGTCGCAGCTTGGTGGTGTTGGCAGCTGATTTGAATGATACACAAGACGGTGAAGGGTATCGGCAAGGCTGTCCCTTTGTGCGAAAGCCGGGCTGGTGCGATCAGCGAGTTTTAGTTCTTGGATGACTCTTTGGTTTGGGCACTATCCAGAAGAAGGAGATGTGTAGCATAGCGCTTCCCACCGATTTTGAGCTTCGGCTAGGCCGCCCGTGACGACATCGACGGTCATGCTTGGAAGCCTCCTGACCTGTTTTCTGTTTGTTTGTTTGTGCATTTGCAGTATAAGTGCGTAGTTGCGGCTTGGATCAACTCGGGCCGCTAACCTACAAAGCAGCTTCCTGTACGATACAGACCAACGCAAATCCAATGCAACACAGTCGGAAATCACAATAATCTAGCTGCAATATGCGGCGATGGTTCGTACCGATGATGGCAACTGATTATCGCAGCTATGAAGACGAGGCTGGCAAAGGCTGTGACGATACTAGTAGCAGGTTGAAGAGGTCGATGATGATGAACATGTTCACGATTCCGGATGCTGATGCTGGAAGCAATGAGACACTGAGACCATGGTATGCAAGCCGGTTGCTACGGCTACGGGTAGCAGTACTTGTACCGGTCGTTGAATCACTGACAACACTGTTGCGGTCGTTTCCCGCTGAAGCTGCTGCCACTGCTGCTGCCACTGCTGCTGCTGCTGCTGCTGCTGCTGCTGCTGCTGCTGCTGCTGCTGCTGCTGCGTGAAGGGCGGCCATTGTTGTTGATGGTTGTGGTGTCGTTGTCATCTCACGTTGCTGGTTCTGCTTGTCGTTGGTGGAAGTGGTAGTGGTGGCGCTTGCGGTGACTTGTCTTTGATATTGACATTAACCATAGCTGTTCTTCTTCTTGGCTGCGGCAGTGGCGGTGGTGGCGCCACTGCGATTCCTACGCTTCTTGCGGCGCTGCTGTTCTGCGATGTGCCCACAGATTTTACATTCGGAAAGCATTTCCGGTTCCTTTCCTTATCCAGGCTTCCGCTCCAAGCAGACGTCATCGAGCCCGAGTGGTCTTGGATCTCATCTGCTGAGGTGCCTGAATTACAACTTCAACCGTGAACTCATTTTTGCGTTTCGAGTTGAATTGTCTGAGATGCAATCTAGCGAGAAGCTGTGACGCTTCGAAGCATTTGTCGCCCTTGGCCCTTGGTCCTTGCTTAACGAGTCTTCCTCTTGCCGTCACACCACATCTACAAAACTTAGACGGGGATTTAAACACAAACATCTCGTCTGCACAGGCCCGTCGAGAAGCGGCAGAGCGATTGATCAACAACCACGAGGCCTGCGTTCCCCTTTCTAGCTGAAGCCGCTGCAGCACCTCTGACAGGGTCCCATGTTGCCATTGCAGATGTCTGATATTTGTGGCTCTTGTCTGCAGACTCCCAAGCTGTGGTGGGTTTCTCTTAAAGTGCTCCGAGTTTTCGACCATTTTTTTTGGACTTAACTCATCTCTGGCCCCACTATAGGGGCCTAAATAATCACCAACACTATTTTGGGGGTTCCTTATTCTAAGTATAGTATACTGGGCCCTCAAAACCTTATTCTAATGAATTATCAAGGCCCCTATATTTTTGTACCTTATAGTATCCCTTAGAGTAACTCTTATATAGAGCCCTTTAAAGGAATCAACTTCCCCTGCTCCCCCCGTTGCAGGCTGTCGCCCGCTTTGCATCTCGCGCTCGGTCTGGGCCCGGCTCTTCGGCTGATCTTGGGGTTTGGGTTGAGGGTTTATTACACGCAAACTGAAGCAGGTGCACGGCGGAAGCAGTGCAGCCAGCTGTGTCCAATTGGTCTGAAGAGCCAAAAGCTCACTGTGTGAGCGACTCAGAATGGCCTGTCTAACATGGCCACTGTGCGAGAAACACGACAGCGGGAAAACTCTCGAAGCAGCATCTGACCCTGCTGAAGCAACCCAAAATCAACACCAACCTGAACTCCATCACAGGGAAATGTAAAGCCTAACTCAGTACGATCAAGACGTTGGACTAGCAATCGAGAGAATCCAAACAGCTGTACAAAAGCCCGGATGGCCTGGCGCAACAGTCGAAGCTGTACAGCAACTGTTAGCCTAGAAGCCGTTGGTTGAAGAGAAGATGCATCCTGCCACCTACCCGCTGTTCCACTGTACACTGGGAAGCGCGCCCTCCCTGTGTGCACAAACATCGCCAACAGCTCGAGCCAGCTGACTGGGTACACTAACACCGAGGTTGCATCTTGTTCCAGCAGAAAATCACACGCCTGCAGTACAAAAGCCGCTGGTAGGGCCTTGACTTTTTCTGTCACCATGGATCGCCAGCCAACAGGAAGTTCATCACTCAAGTCCGCGGTCCTTGGCAAACCCAAGGGCAACGTGTCCTGCGGATCACCATAGACCGGGTCAGCAGTGGTCTGCGCCGTGGGCACAGTATTGCTACCAGTTATATCAGCAATCGCACAGTAGATCTCTCGCAATGCTCGAATGCGTTCAACCTGCTGAAAGTGGTGCCGAACTGCATCATGATGTGTAGTCTGCAATGCTAGTTTTGGGTTGAGGGTTTAGGAGTAGGGGTTTAGGGGTTTAGGGGTTTAGGGGTTTAGGGGTTTAGGGTTTAGGGTTTAGGGTTTAGGGGTTTAGGAGTTTAGGACCTTCAGGGTTTAAGCTTCAGGGTTTAGGGTTGAGGGTCCGGGCTTTCAGGTTTGAGGCTGGTTTCTGTGACTTTTGCGGCTTTGCTCGCCGGGTCTCTTAGGATATACACGGCCTAGGTCTGCCTTGACTTGCTGAATTGGCAGAGAGACGGGAGGGTCATGATGACGCCGATGCTCGCCTCTAATTCCCCTCTATTATGCCATGTTTCGAAGCCGTGGCTCCCAAGAAGGTACTTGAGCGGGGACCCCTTCTCAAGAAGCCCTGGGGGCCGTAATAATGAGAGTTGGGTTTTGGGGGGATATTATAGTGTAGCTAGAATAAACCCGCAAACCCCTCGAGCTTCGACGTGATGGCAGCTTCCAAAGCTGAGGATTTCCGCCAGCATGGGCAGAGCTTTCCGATCCCAACGACACTTTGGCCCAACTTGTTTTCGTTGCGCCTGGGCTGGGGCAACCTGCGCTGTCGGATTTCTGCAGTTCAGGCAAAACCTGCAGAGAAGTGGATCTCCACAATGGATGTGTCCAGACCTAAGAAGAAACAGGCTTGCGGCGGTGAGCTTGCAGATGCGCACTGTTCGAAAGACAGATGCAATAGTCCTCATGCATTACAGAAGCCACATTCTTTGAGGTTCCTCCGCCACGCCGTGGACATGTTATTGGCGGGCGATGCCGCCGCTGCTGATCGCCACTTGGCGAGAACTTGCGGCACGGCCCGTGTTGAAAGGGTCGGCGTGCTTGTTTTCTATGTCATACTGTTGCCTTGAGACGGAAGCACAGGATCGAGACCAAGCACTGATTTATGCTGCTTCCCGTGTATGCTTCTGCAAGGCGATGATGCTGATCCCCTCCGATCGGCTTCGTGGGAGGTCAGGGTGCAGATTCTCTCTTGCGAAGTGCCTGCAAACGTGCGTTCTTGTAGCTACGCTTTGTCAGAGCTCGTGGCTGCAGGAAGCTCAGAAGAGCATGCAATCCCTGAAGGGGGAAGACCGCAGCTTGGCAAGGGCTTTTCTGCATGCTTGAGTAAGGATACACCGGGCTGCAGGTCTTGTAGTGTACGTGTTTGCGGCTGCTGCTACCCCTTCTCCTGCTCCCTACTGTCGACTTCATAACTATGAACCCACCTCAATTATTTAAACTCGACCCCAGAGCTCAATTACAAATCCCACTCAACAAACCCGAATAATAGTCCAGTCACTGCTTGCTGCTAAATGAACATTTCAGGCCCTTTCATCAGCCTTCCCACAGTCGCAGAGACAGGCAGCGAGCGTAAAGGTAATGGGACCCCCGACCCCCATAATCAATCCCCCTTGCCTGGGGGGGATGGGGGTGTTTATTGCTGACTGTTCACACTAGCAAGTACTCGTACTCGTCTCTGCTGCAAAACAAAATTGACGTTGCGAGATGCTTCAAGACATTTTATCATTGAGAACAGGCCCTGGCATGTTTAGCTGCAGGCAACGACCTCGCAGAATGCCTGCGATACCTGCAGCAACGAGTAGGCGGGCGCGGAAGGGTTCGGTTGCAACCGGCAAAGTTATTTGCTCTCCTCTCTCTTCCCACCATTCGAGTAATGTCTGGAATGCTGCAGCTGAGCCCAAAATTTAGGGGCTGCGCCCAGGTGCGGGCAGCGCGAGCAGAAACCCGCGGTATATAGATAAGTGCAGCGTAGGCCCGAAGTGCGCAACTTGTGGGTGATCGTAGGCTCTCAGCCCCCGTCGACCCTGCATGTAGCCCGCACCCCCCGTCCGCCGGACCCCGCTGATGCTCATGATGCGCGCCCTTTGGCGGCTTCCGCAACCCACTCAAAAACTTGGGAGTTATGACTTCGCGCCCACGTCGCGCCGCCGGCGCCGGTTGCGGGCGCCCGAGGGCTCATGATGCTCGCCGGCTCGCCTCCTGGGGTCGTCCACGGCGGCCCCGAAACCCGCCACACCGCGGGGAATGGCTGCAAAATGCGTGCGCGTTCCGAGACGCCTTCGGGCCAGGCCCCGCGCGGCCCGAGGGAGAAACGAGGGTCCGATGATGCGGGGTCCGGGGCGGGTCGGCGGCACTGTCGGTCGTGGCTTCTGCTTCGCAGACGAAGCTCATTCGTCTGAGCCATAGCTCAGTCCATACAGGGCAGCGAAGCGCTGCCCGATTTAAGAGCCTCCGGCTCAAGCCGCCGACCCCGGTGGGCGACAAAGCAGAAGCCGACTGCATCTGTACAGGAGCTATGTGGGGACTAGGGATGTGGGAAGCAGTTTGGGGCCACGGCTTACACGAAGCCACTTCTTGGCCCCGAAGGTTGAACCTTAAACCCTAAACCCCAAACCCTACCCCGCAACCCTAAACCCCGACCTTAAACCCTCAACCCCTACACACTGACCCTCCAACTTCAGCCCCCTCAAACGGGGGGGGGGGAGGGGGGAAGGGGGGGGGAGGGGTGAAACACTGAATGTTACACATCCAGGTGCCTGTCTGTTTCACGTATCACTTGCATGTATCCATGCCTGTTGCTCAAGGTTCTAGTGCAGTGGACTACAGCTGTGCGCCTGTAGGAAAAGAGACACCTGAGTGCCTGTGTTCCTGTACGCCTAGCGAGGGGATACACGTCCAGGTTACATCTCAACGTGGTAGCGGAGCTCCCGGGAAACGGGAAGCTTCACACTTGTGGAGGTACCCGTTCGGTACTCTCTACACAGGTGGAGGCAACCGGAATACCCGGTGTGCTTCACTCAGGTGAAGGTGCCCGGAGTCTCTCCGGCACACTTCACTCAGGTGAAGATAACCGGAAGAGGTTTCTCCCGGGGCTCGATCCAAGAACAGCGCAATGGCTAGCCACTCTGCGACTATCTTTGAGCATGAAGGAGGAGATGATGACTACTTCCTCCACGGAAATGAATCTTTCGCGACTAATCATCGTCATCTCAATGAATTACACCGTCTTTCAGCTTTCCAGCAGGTGACCACAAAAGTACCTCCATCTTATGATGGTAGAAGCAGTTGGTTTGCCTATGAAGATGCGATCGATGACTGGTGTGACATTACTGAGCTAGACAATGATAAGCGTGGACCAGCTGTGAGAAATCGGCTAGAAGGTGAAGCAGCAATCCACAAGAGACTTCTCGACAGAGATCGCCTGAAGGACCCGAACAACGGAGTGAAGTACTTCAAGAGTTTCCTGCGGCCGCTTTTCGTGAAGGGAGCAGCGAATGTTTTTCTCTATCGCTTCCAGCAGTTCATGAACATGCACCGTGGGAACGGAGACATGCTTCGTTGGATTACCAGGTTTCAACTCTCTGTTCAGAGAATGCAAGAAGCGTGGAACGATACCTATCTGCCGATCGAGGACCCGAACAATGCAGAGGTCAGAGCCTTCATAGTAGGACTTCCTCCAGAAGAACAAGAAAACCTTACGCCAGCTCAGGCAATGGAGAGAGCCAACGAACGGCTTAGAGAGCAGCATGCTCGGACCATTCCGATCACGCCCAACCTGGTCGCTTTGATCTTTGTGTCTCTGTCTGATCTGACACAGGATCAGCGTCAGGTGTTGACATCACTGATGGCGCATCGGAACCGAGTCCTGGCTGACTACAACACGGCCGAGCTTCGCGAAGTCTACCTGGAGATCTTCTGTACGACCAAGACTACCGTCGACAATCCACTCCTCGCTCCTTCCGGCCACGGTGGCCGCAAGACCTTCCTTGTGATCGATGAAGGATATTTGAACGATCATGAAGGCTACTGGGTCGAGGACGAGGAAGATGGCACCGAAGGTTTCCTCGAAGCGGAGGAGGACGCCTTCTGGGTCTACGACGACGAGAACTATTCATGGTTCCAGCGGCGCTTCCAAGGCCGCAAGATGAGGCGCGGATTCAAGGGCCACCGTAAAGGCAAAGGAAAAGGTGGCAAAGGATCCAAAGGAAGGCGCTTCTTCAAAAGGAAGAAAGGCAGGTCACATCTTGCCGAAGAATCAGAAGCATGGCAAGCAGAAGGACAATGGCAAGGTTACCAGTGGAGCGATCAGTCCTGGGATGACTGGTCCTGGTACGAGTCTGAGGAATCCTATGCAGCCAAAGGAAAAGGAAAGAAAGGAAAGAAGGGCAAAGGAAAGAGCAAGTTTGGCAAGGATGGAAAAGATGGAACGTCCGGAAAAGACGGACAGAGCCAGCTTGCTGATGCTGCCCCGAGCGGCACCACAGCCGCCACAACCTTCTTCGTTGAACATCTCAACACTCCGAACTTTTCTTTCATGGCCACCGAAGAGAAGATCAATGAGATCGAGGAAGCCTTCATCGCTCAGCCCTTGACGCCGACCGCGATGGTGTTGGACCTGGGATGCACGAGAGCAATGGCTTCGAGAGTGGCCGCACAGGACCTCATGGAGTTCTGTGACAAGAACCAGAACTGTGGCATATGGTACACCATTGCTGAGACCACTTCTCAGTTCACCTTTGCCAATTCAGAGTCTACCAAATGCAACCAGAAGTTGGTCATTTGCATGTACGACCGGGACTTTGCAGTTCAATCCACAGAGTTCGACATTGTGGAACAAGGGCATGTTCCCATTCTCATGTCCTTACCTCAGATGCGCAATCTTCGTTTCCAGTTCGAGCTCCATCCGGAAAAAGCCTTGCTCAGCAGCCCTGTGCTGGGAATCAAGGATGTGAGGCTGAAGGTTGCACCCAGCTCACACCTGGTACTTGATCTTCTTGAACTCAGTC